>CM057815.1:85361195-86568695 GCA_030067965.1 Latrodectus elegans
TAGATCATTTTTAGTTTTATCTTAGGTCGAAGAAAGTAAATTTGTAGCCTGATAAATAAATAAGATTAGTTGCAACCTTTTAAGACACGGCATATATGACATAAGACATGACGTATATCCCATAAGACGTGACATGTAGGACATAAATAAAATTCTTGCACTAAATAGAGTGATTGTCCAAAGTTAAACTGAGATAAGACGCATACAATGGAATAAAACAGGTATCATGATGTTGGACTTGAACTAACCCAAAATACAGGGAAAGCTTTGTTTCGAAGTTTTGAGCACAGTATTCAAAGTTAATTTGAATCGTCATGAATTGAAAATTGAAGTCACTAAAAAATTGCTTGCGTCGTGAATCATTCCATTCCGGAATCCTGCTCGCTTCCTAAACGGAAGTGTGCGAAATTTTCCCCGCCTTTCAAAATTATCCTCCATGTGTAGCCACTGCAGTGGAAGAAATTACATGCGAATTAAATTTTCTCGTCATTCTACACATTAACATAATTCTTATCAAAATTAGCATACTTTTTGTTTTTAAAAAAGTGTCTTGCAAGTGACGTATTTTTGGCTTTTCTAATATGCCGCCAGTCGAAAATTTCATCGAAATGCAGATGAAGGGAATCCCGATTACCCATTTAAATGTAATGACAAATTTTATTTTGCGAACTGAAATAATTCCAAATCATTGCAGTGCTGCAGTTTCAAAATAAAAAGGAACATTTTACACTAACAAAGTTCAAAGTTTATACGAATAAAGTTCAAAATTTATTTAAGATGTCTGTTTAGCCCTTAAATAAATTCTGTACCTTATATCTGTTAGCATAAAATGTTCTTTTATAAAATTTGTGATATTCCAGTCGCTTTTAGAGACTAAAAAGAAAATAATTTACAGAAAATGATGAAAAATCGATTTTTTTTAAACATTTTTATAAGAACGGGATTTGTGAAAAAATATATTTTTGGTAACTTTCATGTATTTTGTAAAATTGCTATAAAACATAAAAGAACAAACTTATTTGCTTTCAACTATACTCATAATGCTCATTATTCTGTAAAGAACACGAAAATATAATTTGTTCGATTCGAATAAATCATTTTAACTTTATTCAATTGCAAAAGACTCCGACAGTCGGGGCATGGCAGTTTTCGAACCTTATTATGCATTTCTATTTATATCTATATTCCCTTCATTCAAAGTCAAATAAACAAATGAAAAGAACTGTATTCGTTACCTTTTACTTATACAACGATATGATGTGTTTACGTTGTTTTTGGATTTCATACAAAATTTAAATTTACAAAAAAGTTTCCAAAGATTGGTGTTACTAAAATGATAAATTTCGCACTTAAGGAAGAACCAAAACAATTGAGACTCCTAGGAAGCCAAAATTGCTGATGAGCACAAGTACCAACATGGACAATATTTTCTGATGGTAAGGGGAATAAATAGTTAAAAAATACTAGAGATGTGTCCCATCATAAATGCTCATGGTAGAAGTTACGAGAAACAATGGCAGCGCTCTCTTAAACAGCTACATTCATAGCGACTGTTGCCACCATGTAGCGGAATTATTTAAATTGCTTTTAAAATTGTGTACTTTACGTTGTACAGCACAAACAAAATGACGCTCCCTTGTCTTCGAAACATGCAAGGAAAAGAAGGTTTAAATTTAAAAAGCCGGTAGTAATGCAGAATTCTGCGTGCTTAAAAAAAAATCCCTTTTTAACGATGCTTTTTTTCCCCCCTTTTCTTTTCTTTTCTTTTCCGAGAAACGAGACTTGAACGTAAACTTTACTGTTGATGAAAATAAAACAGCCTTAAACAGCAAATAACTGTGTAAAAGAACTCGGAAATGTAGCGCTGACTGCGACCGCGAAAGTGAGAAGGATCATTTAATGCTTCAGTAGACGCATTCTGTTGATTCTTGTTTTCTCTACCCCCCCCCCTTTCCCCGCACCAGCATGGTGCATTCTGAGAAGCAATTGAATGTAATTTCAATGGATGATCAACAGGGGAAAAAATGCTGTATTGTATTTTAATTTTGGTTTTTATTGTAGTACTTATTTTAAAATGTTGTTCAATCAAGCACTTTACATTTACTGTAATGATGTATCAATGGCTGCTGGCTTGATGGGACGGCAAAAAGTGCTCGATGTTTTTACTAAGAACTGCATTATTTGCGTCACAAGGCCGCTACAATGTCAACCGAAGAAGGCCATCCGATTTCAAAGATTTTAAACTTAGGGACAAAAAATATCAAACCATTTAATGAATCGTCCAATACCATCTGCAATTCTACAGATTCCAAATGGTCCTAAATTGCCAGGATAAATTCCTTATCAGTGATCAATGTCAAACGTTATTAAAAGGTTATAATAGAGCATTTTACTCAGAATGCGATAACAATTTTTTAAATCAAGTTATATTATTTGTTATTAAAGTTATTAATTGTGATTTTCTGATCAATCTTCGATCAAATTAGAAATAAAAATGTGTATAATTGTACAATAGTTTTATTATTAATCTCAAAGTTGCTTATATATTAAAAGTATGAATTCGAATCTCACTTTCTTGAGGTAAGACCATAGTAGCCTGATTGGTTAAAACGTCGTTTTTATTGTGTAAAGGGGGGAGGGTAATGAGCTAAAATCTCGCTTAACCGAAAACCGCCATGTTCTCTCAAAGCCGATGAGCACGTTAAATAGATCATGTTCGTAATGTTCTGAAATGATACCTCTGGGGTGGGGGCAAGTTAAGTTTTGGGGTCTTCTGATAGTTTCTGCTTCTTAACGACGAAGACTACCACCAAGTTGCTTGCACTTATGTGATAGAGCCCAGCTCTGAGCCCGGTACAAGGAAGTCTTCCGGTGCAACAACAACATTTTTGGTGCTCCTATACACCCCATATTCAGTGAAAAGGCAAAAAAGAAATGATATTTATGCAAATAAAGCGCTTTATTTCCTTTAATGGAAAAAAGGATCGTTGTTCAGTGCTAGTACATTGCTAGCCACCGTAAATGCAGAACCCCGAAGAAAGCATGTAAATAACATGAAACTTAAAACATGCATTAGCGAAGATGACATATGCAAATGATTAGCATTTCAGCGCAGACGCACATCACGTGCGCTTGAGGCGCCACTTCAAAGCGCTGTTTAAGTCTTAGAGAATTCGACGATTTCAAGTTCGGCATTTGTGTTTTTCTTGTGGTTTAAAAAAAAAACGATTAATTTTGCCTTGTAGAAAACGACGATAATTTTTTGATCAAGTGTCCTATTTCGACAGCTGAAGGATAGTGGACTACATAGATTGTAGATTAACTTTCAGGGAAATCGAATTGGACGAAACCAAACAACTATAATAGGAATATGTGATCGTTGGATGCAGGAGGGTACGACCGACCAACCAACGTGTTCGATCGCATCCACCTCAGTACATTACTTCATGTGATGACTGTAAAATTGTGCGCATGGTATTGACCGATAGACCCCAGTCACCATGAGCGAATACTGCGGAGCTTTGGTTATACCGGGATTCAAACTCACTGCCTTCGATAGTGAGAACGACGCCTTAACCAACCACGCCAACGCGGTATTGAATCTAAAAAGTATCAAATGACTGAATGACGAAAAAGTGAGTTAGAATAATAAAGAGTTTTTGAATATAAAACAATGTAGACAATAATGTTGTGGAGTGATTGTTTAGAGCTGGGTATCGCCTAACTGTAGCCTGGGGTAAAACCTTTCTTGGGCCCCCCTCTGCTTCAAAATAACAAACATTCTATTTAGTTTCGAAAGCAATTCTGTTCGACTGACTGAAGTGAAATTTATTCGATTTGGAGCTCTTCTGAGGCCAGATCCCCTGGCAGCTGCTCCGCATGCCCCTGCCTTACTTTGGGATCGTCCGCATAACAAATGGATGAACAGTAACCAAGGCACTTTTTTGAGAATAAAATACACTCCTGAAAGCGATATAATAGGAAAATGTAGCTTTGAAACAGGAAAAAAAAAATTCCCTGATTTTCCATCAATAAAATAAAAATGGACATTTTATTTTGCTCTGTTTCCTATATATGAAAGAAACAATTTATTTCTAATCATACTTGAAGAAAAAAAATCTGTTTTAATACCTAAAACAGTAGAACTCCAACCATCCGAACTCCGTTTATCCGAATCCCTTTCAGAATTTCAGAAAAATAAATGAGACCGAAGAAGAGAAGAGAGACGATAAAAATTAAAAACCTCAATTAAAGGAGAAGGAAGAAGATGAGAACGACTTGTCATTTCAAAAATACTAAAACATTCTTTTGAAAATTCCTGGATGTTCAGGAGTGCTGAAGATACACAGGAGAATGGATTATGAATGAGATTCTAGATTTCAAATTGCAAATGATGGTCAACTTATTGGAAGATGACCTTAATGTCCAAGTTGAAGCAGACACGGGACCATCATGGCTAATTTGGAACTGCTTTGAAGTGGATGGGGGGGGGGAATTCAACCAGGTGTGACCACATGCAAATTCTCACTGTCAAGCGGATGCCCGAAAACGTATGAAGGCAGGGAAAGAAGCTCACTGTGACCGAGATGTTCAGCAAGCAATGTGACTTTCGTTTACAACACTGTACATATATACTTTATTAATGTACACCACTTGAAAGTATCTTAACATGTAAAATTGTTGCCTTTTCATTTATATTATTAAAAGTTCTTTTTATTTAAAAACATACTTTTTTCTCCCAAATTCAACGTACAACAATTAATTAAAGCAGATCCTATTTTCGAAAAAATCGAATTATCCGAATTTTTGATTATGTGAATGGGTTTCGGTCCCAACTGTTGTTGTTGTCGTGTGCCAGCTAAGTAGGTATTATGGGTTGCGCTGCTCCACTATTCCAACTGAATCACATTTTGGTGTGGAGTTCGACTTCCTCAGTGCCATAGGAACCCGTTTGTAGGGTAGGCAACCATTCACAACTCATTCATATAAGGAAAGGACAATGACAGGATAGATAGAGAAAGAAAGTACATCCATGCCCGAACCGGGATTCGAGTCCAGGACCTCCCTATCCGCAGTCAAGCTCTCTGACCACTAGACTGCGGTCCCAACTAGTTCGGATAATTGGAATTCTACTGCACCTATTTTGCTATTTCACCAATTTTCGATTTTACGAAATGTCATAACAGATCTCACGAGTTCGTTAAAAACGATAAACTGTTAAGTCTTTAAATATCGCGTTTGACACTCTAATATAAATCACTTTTAAATTCCTTTAAATGTTGAATTTTTTGTTTAAAAATTAGAGTCGATGATGTTTTTAAGTGAAAAACACGCATTACCCTGTGGATTAAATACCCAATTTTCTTATAATTTCGAAAGTCGCGATTAGAGCTTTTTTGTCAGTCCATTTCTTAAAAAAGAAGCATCCAACTTCTCGGCATCGCTCTTGGTTGCTTGATAACATTTTCACTTTGTGGAGAGTCCCCCCTTCGTCTAATGCCCTTTTCCAAAACAAAAATTTAACTCTGGAGAAAAAGGGACGGTATTTTTTCCACTTGATTCGTGAAGAAATAAAAACAAGCCCAAAAAATGAAGAAGAGAAAAAAAGGAAAGTTGCCAAAAGAAAGAGCCGCGCATAAAAGCGTGTTATCAGGGAGGGCTGTAAAAAAGCCACCCAACAAGATAATAATTAGGAAGTCGCCTGAAATTTGCTCCTCTGACATCGTATTAAAAGGCTTGTTATTAGGAAGCGACAAAATGTACACGGTTTGCGCAAGGGCTACCACTAAAGATTGTTTTCTTTTTGAGGTCTGTGGAAGGGGGGGGGAGCAGAAGATGGATGACAAGCTGCCCTTCGAATAACAAGCTCTAACGACGAGTAGAGCAGTTATTAATTTTTATGCCGAAGCGCTCGCAGTCCGTGCGGTTAACAGGTCTCCTTCGCCAAGTGCCTTTTTGTTTAGTTTTGCCTGCTCGCCAACACGCTGCCCCCTTTATGTTAATAATGGGCTGTCAGAACGCGTTGAGTTCGGTAATTTATGCGTCGTTATTTGATGCTTACTTTTCTTTCTTCTTCTTCACCGGGGTAATTCTTTCGGATCGGGTCACATCCATAATCAGGCATCTGATTTAAATTTATTTCTCCTTAATTTATTCAGGGACTCTCCGAAGTAGATGACGCCTGTGGTGCGATAATATGCGACGTCACCCTGCTTCGTTGGTATCACGTACCATCCTTTCGTTGTCATCACCTACTGATTCGCCGAACTGGTAGCGATCTGTTCTTTGGTTCAACAACTCGTGGGCTCGAATCCTATCATGGGTATGTATGTGTGCAGTGGCATGGAATACCATTTAAACTGTATGTACCGATTTAATCAGCTCTCTTGTGCAATAAAATGATTGTTGAGAGACAAACCAAATCTTGACCATTGATTGCTGTGAAAATCCAAAGTCCCTGAATTTTCTATGAGTATTAAATTATACTCACCACTTACAACTTATAGATAATAAGCGGCACTTTTTGTTCTGAAATTACCAAAGTGGGTCTTAGATATTCCTTAGCATATGGCTATTAACCCAAGTCTTAATTTCATATCAACATCGTAAATGAAAGAAGATACAACATTAAAGGTTTCTTGTCCAGATTGCAAATACAGCAGAACTCCGTTAATCTGAATCGCTTTCAGAATTTCAGAAAAATTAATTTCACTATAGAAGAGAAGGAAAAGGAGAAAAAGAAAAAAACTCAATAAAATGAAAGTTAAGAGAAAAAAGAAGAAGAAAAAAAGAGACCTGTAAATGTGTGTTTGAGCAACACAGAAACATTCTCTTGAAAATTCCTGGTTGTTCATAAGTTAATGTTAAGGACATTAATGGGTGGTTAATGAATCAGATCCTGAATTTCACTTTGTAAATGATGGTCAACTAAATTGAAAGCGTATAGAGGAAGAAGATGACCTTAGTGTCCACGTCGAAGCAAGTACGAGACCACGAGCTAGTGAAGCATTTGCTGGTTATGAAACTGCTTTGAAGTGGATGTAGCGTCAGCCCGAGTGTGACCACATACACATTCCCACTGTCAAGCGCATGCGTGACTTGTCTGCCCAAAAACAGGTGAAGTCGGTGAAGCAACTGACTCTGACCGAGATATTCAGTAAGAAATGGCTTTCATTTACAGCACTGTACGCAGATACTGTATTAATCTACATCATTTGTAAGTATCATAACATGTTAAAGTGTTGTCTTTTCATTTAATTGATTAAAAATTCTTTTTCTCTAATAATATGCAGTTGTCCCTCCCATTTTCAACAGACAATAACTAGTTAAATTGGACCCTATTTCGAAAAATCCAATTATCCGAATGGTGTCCGATCCAATTGAATCGGATAATTGGAATTCTACTGTATAGGATTAACTTTTTATATTATATCGTGACGTTTGTCTCTGACGTCTCAACTTTTACCCCTGGTTTCATACTGATTTTATAGAATCCAGATGCAGCAGCCTTCTTTGCCTTCTTTGTCAAGTTTCTATTACAGAAAGGTCAGATTAACATATAAATCTTGATTTTAACTCTCAGTTCTTATAGAAACTCATAAATTAGTACAATTATAAAGCTTTCTCTGACAAATTACCAATATAAGACCAAGCTGTTCTTACAGATTTCGACTTTGTCTTCTTCAGCTTGGTTTCATTTCTTATCAAGGCAGTAAGAAAATGAGAACTCCCCATTTCATTATGGTTGAAGTATGATGGCAGCGGCTATCAACACTTAAAAATAAAATAAATAAGTTTATGGCTCTTGTGGGGCACGCAATGGAACTTTTTATATAGCTTTATTTTCAGCCCAACTACTAAGATTGATCAGTCTTCGTTTGTTCATTACTTACAAATAAAAATTTAAAATCAACTTTTATTCCGAAAAAAATACATCCGTACCTTTATTTCGAGCTACCTTCTTAAGCAAAATTCCTTTATATACCTATCTATTTCAATATATATGCTTACTTTACATAAATTTCACGGTGATGAACAAAATCATCTTCAAAATGTCTGCAAAACTATTAAAAAAAGTAGCATTTTTTTTTAAGAATTCATTTTCCATTTTAATACTAGAGCTTACTATCGAGCACCAGTGGCTCAGTAACTTCACGTCGCTTCCCGTTAAGATCAGCAAAGTGAAGCATTATTTGCCGCGGACAGTGATTGGGAAGATGACCCTCCCTCCCGGGGTTGCTGGAGATCCGTGGCCAACGGACGTGTCTACGTTAATATGTGACTTTCAAAGTCCTTGCTATAGTAGAGTGGAGATGTGGAGAGGAGGGTGCCAGCTCTGGTGTGACTTCATCACTTGACCGTGGTTCAGAGTTACGAGGCACTTGGTGTGGTGCGAGTATTCCAAACGCGTTACAATCCGAGACATGCCTAAACTGTTCTTCTTGATTGTATAACTTAAATTTTTTTTTTTTATAACCACTCGCTTTTTTAACACAAGTTTAAGCTAGAAAGTAAAGCAGACCACATGCCCTTGAATGAAACAAGAAATTTGGTGATGAATTTGGATTCAAAACATTTGGACAAGAAAAATTCAATGGTGATAAAATGGTGGAAACTCCATTACTTTCTATATATTCTACGTAAATAAAATATATAAAATAAAAACAAAATAAATTGAAAAAAATAGATTCTAATGATTTACCTAAAAACTTTTATTATCAAAGTTTATATTATTGTTAATGCTTAATAGAACACTGTGCATGATAAATAAGTGCTATAATTCCGAGATATAGCAGTACTTAATATATATATATATATTTTTTTTTTTGTACGGATGGTTATTTGGCTTTCTCAGCAGTCAAAACTTCACGCTCATTCTACTTCCCATATTTTTACGATTGTTTTCAATACTATATTAAAAGTCCTATCTTTACGATTTTCACCAAATGAAATTTCAAGAATAGAAGTTTAGACACTTTTAATGCTTTTGATGTGTTTTTTTAAGTTTCATTTTAACATATCTTCACTTACATATAATTTCAATTAATATCCATTAAAGCATTTTCGATTGTCAGCTAGTATAATTTTTCCCGAAAAACGAGACAACATTTTTACTCAATCCACTAATTTTTATTTCAAACACTGAAATTTAATAAAAACATTGACAAAGTATCTTGTGAAATGTATTTAGTGCTGCCATCTATTTAGGATAAAGATAAACAAATAGAATGAAAAAGGTAGGAATTCTCTTTCTTTCAAAAAAGGGAGGATTAATAATCATAAATTAATTAAGAAAAAAGAAAAAACAGCTGAAAAATTTAGTAAATTCAAAATTTCGCCATAGACTGTGAGTGTAGATGATATTTGTGTTAATGTTTTTATTAAATTATATTTCTAAATAAATCTAAAAAAAACTTTATTTTTAAGGATTTTCATGACTTTTATGAGTTAAAGGAGCCTGTTTTATAGATATCATTTTCATAAGTATTTTGAGACTATAATAGGATAATTTTCGAATAGAATTTCCGTGCTGCTACAATATTTTTGACTGTTTTGCAAAAGGTTCTCTAGCGCGATAAATATATACAAATTTCTAGATTAAAAATATCAAAATATCGCCTAATATATATTGAAAAAAATACAAGAATTATAAGCTTAGCGCGAAAGCAGCTTAAATACAATTATTAAAATATAATAATCGTAAATTTTTTATAAAATTAATAACATGCCAATGAATAATAAAGTGAAAATACGAAATATTGTAAACAAATGGGACATATATTCAATAGATAGCTCAAAATTTGAAAGAAACATAGAATAAAGGGGAAATGAAACAAAGTGTCAATTTGGGTTTTCTCTCTGCAGTGGCTCCAGCCTAAAATCTTAATGATGACACTACACTCAAAAGGGACACTAAAAATGAATTTACAAATGTCAAGCCAAAATACAATATTAAGTCCAAAATTGCCAAAATACAGTATTCAGTTTATAGTAATCACAATCAAATTTCATACCCGTAACAATTGCAAATGAATAAAATTGTGTGAATATTAAAAAACAAATACATAAATTTAAAGACTAAATGTAAGCACTATTGGGATTTCAAGCTTCTTATAAGATATTAAAATGTTCGGTGACCCTTCTGTAGTTTATAACTACGCCTTACTTCACTTTTATATATGCAATGCTCTACTAGCAAAATAGTGTTTAATAAAGTTAATTGGAAAGATATTATTACTTAAAATATTTTCCTGTCTTTTTATTTGCTTATTGATATTATTAAAAAATTATTACATAGATTATAAATTCCATTTTGTTTGATTGAAAATAACATTTTTATAAATTTTAATTGAAATATTTGAGTTCCAAAAAATTAGCTTTGAAATTAAAATCACTGGTTTTATCACAAATGTCAATATATGTATGGTTTTCTTTTACTGAAATCAATGTATCCAAAAATTCAGTTTTTAAATTATCTCTCGATTTGTTTTAACTAATTTTAATTCTTCAGGATAGAGTGCTTTGTAAATTTTGTCAAATTCTAAATAATTGAAAATTATGAATTCATCAATATATCTTTATGCAAAATAAATAAATAAAAGATTTTTCATAATAATGAAAAATTTAATTTGCTAAAAAGGTTGAGAATTTTGAACCTTGAAGGGACTTGTAAATAAAATCTTTCTCCACATAAAATATATAATTATTGTATATGCTAAAATCTTTTCAAAAAAATTTAAATCAATATTTCATGCTGGACTAAAACTATTTAGTACACTAGCAGTGCATCACTTCTCAAATGATTTAACCACTGTCTCTGTTTCATACAAGTCCCCTAGTTTATATTTACTGTGAGTTGCTTTTTCTAGATCCTCTTTCTGAATCCAGCAAGTTGTTTGGATCTTCGCCTTTGGGCCGGAATGCATTTCTGTAGCCCATGTTCTTCAACATAAACAGTCACACGTAGCATGTACGCTATGTTGCAGTGGTACTAAGCAGCAATTTGTCAAAATATTTAAGAAAATTGAACAGTAGAAATTTAAAACCCTTAAAAGTCATTCCCAGAAATTTGGAATTTTAATTTAAATCAACTGTGACTGTCGATGATAGCGCACACGCGTATACGGAAACTCCCATTTTTAGAAGAAAAAGAAACAAAAAATTCGCACCACTTCGAATAGGGGAAATTTCCTCAAATGAATGCAATCAAAAACTGAGTATGGATGGATGTGAATCGGCGTATGAGATGCACCCTCTTAGTCAAGATCTATTTCCAAAGGAAGAAGTGCGACTTACACAAATACCTTTAATGATTGAACTTGATTATTTTATTTGACTGAAAGAGTTTTGGTATTTGAGGACCATAATTTGGCGACAATAGATGGGCGATTGATTTTGGTTCACAAATAGAAAAGACAAATGATTTAAGATAAAAAAAAGAAAAGTATGTAAGATATTAGATCATCTTTTTTCCTGGTTTCTTACAGTATAATTAGAAAATATGTTTGTTTTTCATTTTTAAAAATGAAACTTTTTTGCCCAATGCAGCGGACATATTTATTTGTTTCCCAACACGTTTTTCTTTTCTTTTTTTTCTGGACATTGCTCCATAAAACCCCAACTAACCATTCTCTTTCTTCTTCTTCTTCCTCTTTTTTTTTTTTTTTTTTTTTTTTTTTTGTTTAATAAAATTTAAAAAATAATTGTCTTATAATTTTGAGCGCTATTTCTTCAATGGAACAATTCTTGTTTATGCATTATATTTCTTTCTTTTTATTTTTAATATCTAAATTTTCAAGACTTTTAATCACTAATTAACGAAAAATAAAAGCAGCTGAAAATTTGTTGAACTCGGTATAAAATAATTTCCAAGTATCCTATGCAAATTATTTTATACCGAGTTTTGGAAGAATTTCTTTCTCTTGCAAATAATATGACAATTTAGTGTAAATAATGGTTGTAAAATAGGAAATAATTTACTGTGAAATCTACTAGTTTTTTAATAATAATTCTTTCTCAGATGGCGATACTAATATTTGCTATCATAAGCTGTATAATTTTCTAGACCAGGCTCAAACTACTGGAGATTTCTCTGGTGACCTTGCTCTGTGAATTCTTCAGATCTGGAAGAATTCTGTTGAGAATTACATCTGAATTTCATCCTCTTTACATTTGTAAGTTGCGAATGGTAACTGTAGTTTTTGTTTATGTTTTTTGTTTTGTTGTGACGGGACTCCTTTGTGGGAATGGGAGAAATATGGGTGCTTCCTTTTTGAGCTGATGTTAACTTTACGCATTTAAATGCTACTGAGAATGAGAATAATTGCTACGAGTAAAAATTGAAACAACTTATGTAAATAGTCGTGTATATAGCCTGTGAAAATATAAATAAAATATCTCGTTCGAGTACTGCTGTTCTGAATTGGATTTAAACCAAAACAAAACTTGCACGAATTCTGATTTCGATATCATAAAAGTGGCTTAATGCCACATCTGACGTCCACTCGACTGCTTTGCGAGTAAGTTGAGCTTATTTTGAATTATTTGCTTAATTTGGAACTAATATGGAGCCTTTAAAGAAAGCGAGAACGCAGTACCGAAGGTTATTTTCAAAAGCATGTAACGATTTTGATAATGAGGAAAAAGAAATTGATAATGATACTAAGTTAAATAAACTGAAGTTAATCAAGGAGAAGGCTATATTAATGATTAATTCTGAGGAAAGTTTTAAAGAAATGCTTTTTAAAGAGTGTGTTAATGAAAAGGAAATAGATGATTCAGAAGCTTACTTAGATTGATGGCGTTTGTTAGAGCAGAAATTAGAACTACTTTCGCTTTCGGATAAAGAAGATTCGGTTTCAAGTTCTAGTACTTCTATGCAAAAAATTCGTTATTGCACTATACAAGAATACAATTGCCTACGTTTAATGGTGATATTAGAAATTGGTTATGTATTTGGGGCCAGTTTCAGAAAATTGATAAGGACTGTAATCTCGATCTTCATGATAAATTTGCGTATTTATCCCAAGCAATGGAAAAGGGTAGTGTAGCGGAAGAGCTAATACGAAGTTTTCCCCCCGGGGGTGGTAGTTACGAAAAAGCTCTAGAACAATTAAAATCGCGTTTGGAAGGGACGAATTACTAATTCAAGTTATGTAAGGGATCTGCTTTCAATAGTGTTGCAAAAACGAAACACGCCGAGGAAATCCTTACGGAAATTATTTGACCAACTTGAAACTAAATTACGCGCTTTAGAAATGTTAGGAGTCACTAGCGACAAATATGCTTCTATGCTATTTCCTCTCGTGGAACCAACTATTCCGGAAGAGACTTTGCGAGCTTGGGAACGTTATAGATCTTCGTGTCGCAGAGGACTGGAAGAAGAGGGGAATAATAATACTGAAAAGAATGATCTGGATTTGATTTTGGCCTTCTTACAGGGTAAGGTGGAGGCTGAAGAGAGAATTATACTGGCCTCACAAACCTTCGACTATCCCAAACCGAAAAATGATGAGAAATATGACGCAAAGTCCTATATTGAGAAGAGAATTGTTAAGAATAAGGCTCGATTTGGGAATCGTACAGAAATACCTAGTGCAGCTGATCTTTTAACCTCTTCACGAGAACACAAATCATGCATATTTTGTTCTAATTTCCATAACTCTGGTGACTGTCGGAAGCCAAGGAAAATGACGGTAAAAGAAAGGGAGTCTTTGGTTCAGCAATCAGGTTGTTGTTTCCTGTGTTTAAGACCAGGCCATCGATTGGGAAAATGTAACTTGAAAGCTGGCTGTGTTGCGTGCGATAAGAAACATCATATATTGTTGTGTAGAAGCCTGCGGTCGCAAGAGTCACAACCTAAAGAAAATGAAAATATGCCATCCGAGGAAGTTGTAGAGAAGGATCAAGCCCTAGCCAACGTGTCGAGATCTCCAGATGTTATGTTACAGACGTTGATCATAACAACAGGAGGAAATGGAAAAACGCGTCAGGCCAGAGCTATAATCGACTCTGCTTCACAGCGTTCTTATCTGTTGAAGAGTACAGCTAAGGAAATGAGGTACAAAGTTGAAGGCTGCGAATATCTGCAGCAATCGTTATTTGGAGGTAGCAGCACTCAGGTATGTAAGCATGATCTTTTCACTTTATATTTGACCAGTGTTCAAGGAGGTTTCAACTGTAATTTTAAAGTCCTGAGCCAAGCCATTATTTGTGAAACTAAACCACCTGTGATTCAAGAGCTTTGTTCCAACGAACTCACTCGTTCAGGTATTAGAGTGACTGATGATCCTAAAGCTCCTATCGAGATTCTAATTGGAGCTGATGTAGCAGGAAAACTCATGACGGGTGGGCACAAGATTTTGCCGTGTGGCCTCACAGCTGTCGAGACTAAGTTAAGCTGGACAGTCATGGGACGAATACCACAAACGTCATCTAAAGAAAGCACGGCATTAGTAGTTACTTCGATGCTATCTCGAGTTGAATCGATTTCCAATTTATGGACTTTAGATACACTCGGTATTACAGATCCTTCTGCAAAAAATTCTAAAGTTCAGATACAAGAGGCAGCCAGGCAGCATTTTTTCAGATACGGTTTCTGTAGAGGATAATCGTTATGTAGTGCACCTGCCATGAGTAGAAGATCACCTTCCACTTCCCGATAACTACGCCTTAGCCCTAAAGAGACTAAAGGTAACTATAAAACGTCTCGAATCTCAGTCGTTAGTTAAAGAATATGGTGATGTTTTCGAGGAGTGGTTAAAAGAGGGAATAATAGAGGGAGTTCTAGATGAATGTGAAAGACCAGCACATTACCTTCCACATCGACCTGTCATAAAACAGGCAGTCACAATGAAAATAAGACCTGTATTCGATGCCTCCACAAGAGTAAAAGGATTTCCAAGCCACAGTGATTGTTTAGAGAAAGGGGAAAATCTCATAGAGTTGATTCCAAATATTTTAATGCGTTTTCGTGCTCAAAAAATTGGTGTCATTGCTGACATCCGCAAAGCCTTCCTCCAAATAAGCCTCCTACCTTCTGATAGGAATTATCTACGATTTCTATGGGTGACAAATGATGATAAATTAAAAGTGTATAGACATTGTCGAGTCGTCTTCGGAGTTTCATCAAGCCTATTACTTCTAGCCTCGACTATCCAACATCATTTAAAAGTAGTTTTGGGGAAAAGCCAAACCGACAGTTCTTATCCCGAAAGTGTTATTCAAAAGCTTTCAAACAGTTTTTACGTGGACAATTGCGTAACCAATGTGAACAGTGAGACGGAGTTAAATCTTTCTATAAAAATATCAACAGAAGTTATGGCCGAGAAAAAATTCGAACTTCGTGGGTGGGAGTACACGGACCCTAACGGTGTAGCTTCCAATAGTTCAAATGTGTTAGGAATGCTTTGGAATAAGACCTCAGACACTCTTTCCGTAAACATAAACAGCTTTAGGGAGTTTTGCCTTGAGAGAGTGACGAAGAGAACAATTCTATCCGCTGCACACAGGTTATTTGACCCCATGAGTATAACGTGTCCTGTTACACTGCTTCCGAAATTGTTACTTCAGAAGACTTGGGAAACGAAGATCAGTTGGGATGAAGAAGTAGATCCAAATACTAAAGCAACATTTTTGAAGTGGGTCAGAGATATTTTCTATTTAGAAAACATAAAGATTCCAAGGTTTTTTGGAGCTATAAATACCATTAAAGGTACTTCTGTTCATTTTTTCTGTGATGCCAGCAACCATGCTTACGCTGTTGTTGCCTATATAAGAACTGAAACATTGGACATGGTTAAGGTTCAGTTTCTGCAAGCCAGGAGCAGAGTTGCCCCAAGTGGTAAAGGAGAAATCACTATCGCCAGGCTTGAATTGCTTGTTGCTACAATTGCCTCTCGACTTTCTTCAACCGTTCTGGACGAAATCAAATGTGAAGAAGTGTTTTTCTGGACAGATTCCTCTACAGTTCTAGCGTGGATCACGAGAGAAGAAGCATGGGGGGTCTTCGTCCACAATAGGGTGATGAAATTAGAGATTTGACAGACAGAAAAGCATGGAAACATGTACCGGGGACCATTAATCCTGCTGATTTGCCTAGTAGAGGATGTTCAGCACAATATTTGATGAATTCCTATTGGTGGAAAGGACCTCAATGGCTGTACTCGCCCAAGGAAGAATGGCCCACTGGTACTGCAGATTTTGATGAAAATGAGATTACGAAAGAAAGAAAGAGAGCTGTCATGTCATCAGTAGGTAAAAGTGTAATTTTAACATGCACCATAGCAGAGAGTGATTGGTATTATAAATATTTCTCCAAATACTGTAAAATTCTCAATCTTGTCGCATGCATTCTTAGATTCTATAATAATTCTCGTTCTAAGAAAGATACCAGGAAGAATGGCGAACTAGATTCTGAGGAGATTTTAGAAGCTGAGAAAAGAATTGTAAAAATGATTCAAAAGGAATGTTTCATAAGTGAAAATGATGAAAAATTGAAAATTTTAGGAGCCTTTAAGGATGAACGTGATATTATCAGGTTAAAGAACCAAACTTACATTTCGAGAGGATAGAGAAGAGTTCAAAATGCCTGCAATACTTCCATCTCAGCATGAAGTTGTAAGAAGATTAATTTTGTTTTACCACGTTAAAAACGCTCACGTTGGAACACAGATGCTACTTAACATCTTACGCGAGAAATTTTAGATATTAAATGGCAGGAAAACTGTAAGAACAATAATATCTAAGTGCCCAGTTTGTAAGAGACATTCGGCAAAGAAGCTTGATACATTCACAGCGCCTCTTCCCGAAAACCGTGTACGCGATGCTGCTGTATTCGAAATTTGTGGGATTGATCTGACTGGCCCTTTGATTCTAAGAGGGAACCAGAAATCCTGGGTTTGCATATTTACGTGCGCTGTTTACCGCGCGGTGCACTTCGAGTTAGTGACAGCTGTTTCCACAGAGACATTTTTAATGGCTCTTAGAAGGTTCATATCTCGTAGAGGGAGATGTGAAGTTATCTACTGTGACAATGGCACGAACTTTTTAGGTGCTTCAAACTTGTTCAAAACTTTAAATTAGGATGATATCACTAGTAAAACTGCTCTCCATCCAATCAAATAGAAATTCAACCCACCAACTGCCTCATGGTGGGGAGGTTGGTGGGAGAGACATATAGGTATCCTTAAGAATTTGCTGAAGCGAGTCTTAGGTCGAGCTTCATTGACTTATGAAGAAATGGTAACAGTGCTCTGCGATTTTGTGAGTCTATTATAAACTCTCGACCATTAACATATATGCCGGGAAATGACGCTGAGCTTCTCCCTCTGAGTCCTTCTTTATTTCTCCAAGACATCAGGTCATCTGGTACACCTGATTGTGATGCAATCGATCACAAGAGCCTTAATAAAAGAATCAAATATAGGCACAACCTTCAGAGAGACTTGAGAAGACGATTTCGCTCTGAATACTTGGGAGTTCTTATCCAAAGATCAGAGCACAAAAGACTGTCGAATATAGCCATCGGTGACATCGTTCTTATCGGAAGTGGCAACACTAAATGCATCAATTGACCCTTAGGAAAAGTCATCCAAGGAAAAGACGGTATGACAAGACTTGTGAAACTCCAAACATCACATGGAGAGTTACTAAGGCCAATTCAACGTCTCTACCTGTTAGAGGTATCTTCTACCGACCCTGTTGCTGCAAGACAATTACCAGTTAAAGCAACAGGAGATAAAATAACTGACAGGGGACTTGCTAATGATAATGTTTTGTCGACAAAATTACAAGATCCTCGTAAAACAAGAGCAGGTCGAATCATTAAAATGCCACAAAAACTTGATTTATAGAAAGAGACTTTACTGTTGTTTAGTTATTTGAACTGTAATTATAGTTGATTTGAAGTATTTACATTTGTCTTTATTTTTTCTGTAAACAAATTTCAGTAATTGTTATGTTAAATTGTTATATATCTTTTAAATTTGTGTGCATACTATGTTTATCTTAAAGGTAAGTTAACGTTTACAGGGTAAAATATGTTAACTTAGGTGGGAGGATGTTGAGAATTGCATCTGAATTTCATCCTCTTTATATTTGTAATTTGTGAATGATAACTGTAGATTTTGTTTATGTTTTTTGTTTTGTTGTGAGGGGCTCCTTTGTGGGAATGGGAGAAATATGGGTGTTTCCTTTTTGAGCTGATGTTAACTTTACGCATTTAAATGCTACTGAGAATGAGCCCCTCAGGGGTTTACCTTCTTTAGGTAAATTTGGGTGTCGCAATTCCAAGGTAGCCTAGCGATCTGTCCTCTTCTTTCGTTTCTTCTCCTTTCCATCCTTAAAGGGTTTACCTTCTTTAGGTAAATATGGGTGTGGCTATCCTAAGGTACCTTAGCGATCTTTATCCTTTTTTCCCCTCCTCTCTACTTTTCTTTCTTTTCCTATTCTTTGTCGTCGTCAAGATCAAGACTTCTTGCTTATGTTGCATCTTGCTTTACAGTGGGTTTTACGTCCATTTTTTCCCTTTGGTCTTCCACCCCATATGTTGGCCGTGTATGGCGTCCCGTAAGGGGAAAATTGGTGTCCTGGGGTCCCTTAGCGTTCCCTTTGGCCCAGGCTTCTCTGTAGACAGGTGGCTGGAGTGAGCCCGCTCTCAGTCAATCGGCTGGTGCTATGTTAGGATTTTATTTTACTCCTTGCATAGTGCTGTAGGGCTAGTCCTGCATTCTGGGTTGTGCGGACATGTTCGCTAGATCCTCAACCCAACATGTAGTACTATATCCTGGTGATACCCCTAAGATAAGTGCCGAGGCTGGCTTTTGCCAGAGCCGGTAACTGCTTTCCCTTGTTGGGCTCTGTGATGGGCGGGGGCCCACTGGGATGAACATTTCTCTTTCTCATGGATCCAAAAAATTCTGTCCACGGCGAGGGCCTTAACTCGTCACAAATTGATAATAAGTTTGACAGACTTGGAAATGGTTACCCAAAATTCATATTAATACAGAACAATGAGGGCATGCTTAAGCAAATATCACCTTTCAAAATTCTCAAACAGATTAAGGCAGTTGCAGGAGAACCTAGTAATGTAAAAAAGCTAAGATCAGGAGATTTATTAATCGAGAGTTCATCTGCTCTACAATCAAAGTCTCTTTTATCTTTAAAAGTTTTTGGAGAAATTCAAATCATAGCCTCGAGTCATAAATCACTCAATCAATGCCGTGGTGTAATTTCAGAGATAGACCTTTTATCAGTATCTGAAACTGAGATCCTAGAAGAATTAAAAGATCAAAAAGTCTGCAATGTCCGTCGAATCATCATCCATCGAGGTGAAGAAATTTTCCCCACAAAAAATTTGATACTAACTTTTGACTGTCCCAATCTTCCCAAATCAATAAAAGCAGGTTACCTGAACTGTCCCGTAAGACCTTATATCCCAAACCCCATACGATGCTTTAATTGTAACAGATTTGGACACTCTAAAATGTTTTGCAGATCAAAAGCTACATGTACTCGATGCTCAAGTCTGGAATACCAAGAATCTGACTGTAAATCTGAACCATTTTGTATAAACTGTAAAGAAAACCATAGCGCATCTTCTAAGACCTGCTCACACTGGCAACATGAAAAAGAAGTTCAACGGATTAAAACGACGCAAAAGATCTCATATCAAGAAGCTAAAAAACAACTGCAAAATACAGCAATTAATTTCAAGAAACCATATGCCCATGTACTGAAAAAAACAGTATCAACTGCTGTACAAACAGACACTTAATCAATTATCTTTTTTAAACCTGAAACACAAAGCAAACCTATTACAGAGAAGTCCATATTTATAAAGCCACAAAAAACGAGTGACTCTGATAACAGAAAAAAACTTAAGATTAAAGATCAATCAAATGTAACTGCTTTCAAAGCCAGCCTTCCTACAGACAGCCATAGCGATATGGATACTGATATTGATAACTTTGAGTTGATTACAAAGAACAGATCACGTCACCGTAAAAAGAACCCTTCATAATGGTGGTTCTTATTTCTTGGAATTGCCATGGACTCCGCACGCATACATCTGACATTAAAGACATAATAAATAAATACTCTCCTGCTTGTCTAACACTCCAATATTTGACGTATATCGCATCCAAGAGTCCCTTTGACTTTGACGACGAATCTTGCGGGCTACAGCCTTTGCTTTCTTAAAGATAATTAGATTATTGGTAGTAGGATGTCTTCGAAAAATGTTCCAAAACCTTTTTTGTTCACGGTAGGCTTTTGCACAGGTTTCATTCCACCAGGGTTTCCGCAATTTTCGAATTGTAGTATGAGAGTATGAGATTTCAATTTTCTAACTTGAAATCTCATACTACTTAGAAAATAAAAGGCTACACGCCTTATCGAATGGACATACCTGATGATTCTATATCAGGTGGGGTGTGCATTCTTGCTTCGAATAACTACCCCCACACAATATTCCCATTACGTACTTCGCTGCAAGCTGTGGCAGTTGACATACATATTAATTTTCGAATCACTGTCTGTAACATTTACCTACCACCACGTAATGTCATTTCCCAAAGCAACTTAAACAAACTATTGCAACAACTTCCCGTTCCTTATGCATTAATAGGTGATTTTAATGGACATAGTGCTCTATGGGGAAGTACTAATACAAATTCTCGAGGACGACAGATCGAGCAACTGATAACTGATCACTGCCTCTGTCTGCTAAATATCGATGAAAAAACTCACTTTCATGCTCCTACGAAAACATTTCATTCCATAGATTTGCCTATTTGCTCTCCTATTTTATTTCCTTATCTGGACCTGACCACTGAGAATGATTTGTATAACAGTGACCATTTTCCTGTAATCCTTACTTTTGCTGATCCACCTTCTAATGGCTTACAACCTGCCACCTTTAAGTATCATAAGGCAGACTGGCATTCTTTTGCAGAACTGGCAATTATTACAGAAGAAATGATTACAAACACTGATATAAATGATGCTGTTATTAAAGCCACAAATACTATTATGAAAGCTGCTGAAATATCCATTCCAAAATATTCCTCTCATCCTCGAAAATTGCGGAAACCCTGGTGGAATGAAACCTGTGCAAAAGCCTACCGTGAACAAAAAAGGTTTTGGAACATTTTTCGAAGACATCCTACTACCAATAATCTAATTATCTTTAAGAAAGCAAAGGCTGTAGCCCGCAAGATTCGTCGTCAAAGTCAAAGGGACTCTTGGATGCGATATACATCAAATATTACATCTTGCACTCATAGCAAACTTGTTTGGAAAAAAGTGAAAGCAGCTAATGGCTTGTACCAAGAATTCTCTTTCCCGATATTGAATACTAACACTGCAGTTTATTCTTCTCGCGAAGAAGTAGTTAATAAAATTGGCGAAACATTCTCTGGTGTGTCCAAATCTGACTCTTACACACCTTTTTATCCAAGAGTATAAGAGTCGTACTGAGCAGATCAGCATAAATTTTAATAATTCTGAACAGTTGCCCTACAACTACGAATTTCACATGTATGAGCTACAAAAGGCTCTATCCAAGACCCATAATAGCAGCCCAGGTCCAAATGGAATTACTTATCAAATGCTCCGCCATCTAAGCCCAGTCTCTTACCAATATCCTGTTCCTCTTCAGCAGAATCTGGCAGGAAAATATTTTCCTTCTATGTGGCAAGAAGCAATAGTTATCCCCATCCTAAAACCAGGAAAAGATCCTAAAGACCCTTTAAGTTATCGTCCTATAGCCTTAACTAGCTGCTTTTGTAAAACAATGGAACGCATGGTAAATAACCGGCTTATTTTTTATTTAGAAAACAATAGGTATATACCTCAGCAGCAAAGTGGTTTCCGTCAGGAGTAGATCTACGTTAGAACAATATTATTAATTTGGAAAATGACATTAGAACCGCTTTCGTTCGTAGGAACCATCTTGTATCAATATTCTTAGATATTGAGAAGGCCTACGATAGAACCTGGCGCTATGGAATTATTCGGACCTTACATAGCTTTAATCTCCGTGGTAACCTACCACTTTTTATTCAAAACTTCTTACAAAAAAGAAGTTTTAAAGTGCGCATTGAGTCTGTTTTATCTAGATCATTTGTTCAAACTGAGGGCGTTCCTCAGGGTAGTGTACTTAGTGTAACATTATTTATTGTTTATATTTCCAAGATTTTATCTGTATTACCTTCTTGTATTAAAAGTACACTTTACGTGGATGACTTGCAGATTTCCTGTCAAGGTTCAGATATACATTCAATTAAACGACAGCTACAGATGGCTATAAATCAAATTACTGACTGGTGTGATAAAAATGGCTATACCATTTCACCAAGTAAGAGCAGATGCATCCATTTTTGTAGGAAACGTGGCCTTCACCCTGATCCCAATATCCAACTTCAGGAGTTATCCATTCCTGTTGTTAAAGAGTTACGATACCTTGGGGTAATTTTTGATAACAGACTTACCTTCTTGCCCCATATATTACATTTGCGCAAGAAGTGCGAAAGATTTCTTAACATACTAAAAGTTCTTTCCAATACTTCTTGGGGTGCAGATCGAACCTCATTGTGCAGAATATACCAGTCTGTTATATTATCCCGTATCGATTATGGGAGTGTGGCTTATGGCTCAGCTTCAAAGTCTGCCTTAAAATGGTTACACCCGATTCATCACGCTGCACTTCGTATCTGTAGTGGAGCGTTTCGCACCTCACCTGTCGACAGTCTCTATGTTATCTGCAACATACCTCCTTTAAAACTTCGACGCATCAAGCTTTCCCTTAATTATTATTTCAAGAGTTTTTCTACTCTAAACCATCCACTAAGGTTTGCTAGAGTTGACTCTACGTTAAAGAGACTTTTTAAGGCTCACCCTTCTTGCACTCCTCCCTTTTATGCTAGGATTCAACCTCTTATAGAGGAAGCTGATCTTTTAACTCCAGTTGAGATTGCTGACTACAATAGTATTCCCTCATGGGCTTTTCCACAAATACGCTGTTTAAGCAACTTTGCTCTGTTTAACAAAGAACATACTGATCCCATAATTTTCAAACAAATTTATGCTATTAATCGTAATCAATTTCAGGATTACTTCCCAATCTTTACTGATGGATCAAAAACAGAAAGACACGTCGGCTGTGGCATAGTTTATGGCACTAATATCTATAGTTATTGTTTTCCGTCAATCTGTTCTATTTATACTGCTGAAATTGTTGCCATTTTGAAAGCTCTTAACATAATCAAGTGCTCTCGCAACCGCAAATTCTGCATTTATACTGACAGTACGAGCATTATGAAACAGCTCAAATTTCCTCAACACTTTCATCCCCTGATTTATAAAATCTTAGCCTTGTTAAATGAAATGTCTCATAATGGTTTCGAAATATTGTTTTGCTGGATACCTAGTCATGTCGGTATTACTGGCAATGAATTAGCAGACTTAGCTGCTAAAGAAGGTAAAGACCCTATAGACCAAGCAATCCCTTACGCTGATATCAAGCATTCAATCTTTGTATATACGCATTCTATTTGGCAGAATTCTTGGAATATGCAAGTAATAAACAAACTTTTCTGTGTTAAACCTCTCATTCGGAACTGTAGTAATATCTCATACAGACGTGCTGACGTTATTTTATCCAGACTTCGAATCGGTCATACTCGTTTGACACATAGTTATATTTTATTTAAGGAACCTGCACCTCTATGTTCGAGCTGTAAAATAGTTTTAACTGTATATCATATTTTAATTGAATGTCCTAATTTCAACCATCTTCGTCTTACGTTTTTCCACAACACTGTCTTAAATTTATTGGACTTGATTGGGGAAATACCTCATTCAAATCTCTTTGCTTTCTTAAGGAATTTTGCACTGCTTAGAACGCATTCTCTAAACTCCAAATTAAATTTTAAGTAAGATTCAAATTTACAATTTTTTACGGCAAGAAACTTGTTTCGTCAATTTTATAATGGATATTTTATTCTGATCTGATAGAATTTTAAACTTTCGTTCGGCGCAGTATGTCCTTTTTGGATTTTGCGCCTGAAAAAAGACAATCACTCACTCACTCACTGAGAATGAGAATAATTGCTACGAGTAAAAATTGTAACAAATTATGTAAATAGTTGTGTATATAGCCTGTGAAAATATAAATATAAAAGATCTCGTTTGAGTACTGCTGTTCTCAATTGGATTTAAACCAAAACAAAACTTGCACGAATTCTGATTTCGATATCATAAAAGTGGTGGCTTAATGCTGCAAATTCGCCGGTAAACTGACGCCGGCAAAACTTCGGCAAACAAGTGACGTCAGAAAACGTCACAAAATAAGCGTTCCGAGAGAGCTTTCCAGAAAAATTTTCCAGAAAGTTAGAAATATTTGCCAGGGCACCGGCGACAAAGCAAATTATTTACCTTTTTTTTTCGTTTCTTTTTTTCTCACTTCGAAATAGTGTTTGCGATTAACTTTTATAAATATTCTTATGATGAAGATTATTCTAAGATTCACATAAATTCTAATATAATCAGATAACTATGTCAGAGACAATTCATATCATTGTAAAAAGGAAAATCATGTTTTTCCTTGATAGATTGATAAATTCGGCATTATTTTGTGGTTCTCAGATTTCTAAATTCCTTATAGTGAATTTGACTGATATATTTATAAAAATAAGACCGATATATATATTCTTCAATAAAAAAAATTCATATTGGGGAAGAAATTGTGTGGTTTAGTACTCGTTAGTTCTATAAAATTCTGTAGATTTCACATTCTAACTGACAATAAACGTATTTTAAAATTATATTTCAGTGGCGCCATCTAGAAATTAACGAAGTAACTAACTATTAGACGAATTTTAAAATTTTTTTAAAAATATTAATAAAATCTTATTTAACAGTCAAATTTCATAGAAATAAGTAATTGGAACAAATTTCAGAAAACATTTAATTAATACAATGGGAATAATATTAATACTAATGAGTCATGCTTTGAAAATGAATTATTAAATTACAGATCTAACAAATCATAATTTTTAAATGCAAACATTTTTTTTTTTTTTTACTGCTGTACGCATAAATGTTTGGAATAAAAATCACAATGAATATATTTAATATAATGCACTGATAATAATGATATTTTAAAATTTATTCCTTAAATTGGTTATAAATAGAAATTGCATGGATTATAAATTCCTTAAATACGAATGATATTTTCTTTACCTTTCCATTTCTTTACGTAGATACAAACGGAGAAAAGAGAACAAAGCACATAATTAATATTAAAATAATGAATTAACATTTAGTAAATATCTATCAAAATTCATATATTTACAAAAATTTTTAATATTCTTAAAAGTATACGAATAAAATTTAAGATAAAACATGTAACTAAAATTTATTACATTCGATAAACATATTTAAAGTTCATTCAGAATGCATTCATAAATAAAGTGAATCAGACAAAACTGTGTATTTACATAATTTTCAAAATATTAAACAGTAACAGGGTGACAACTTTATCCTGTTGACAAGAAAATAATGTATTAAGCTAAAAACATGGAATTTATTTTCAAAAAAGTAACTTTACTTAAGTCATTTGTTACTTAAATACAGCATATTTAAATATTTTTAAAATGTTCCTCCCTTAGGCATCTTAAACGTAGCGTAAAATTTTCTGCAATGGGCCGCAGTTTATCAGGCGTTAATTTAACCCATGCCTTCTTAAGAGTAGTCTTTAGGCATTCCAAATTTCGTTGTGGCTTAGAGCATACTCTTGATTGCAAAACAGACCAAACACTATAGTCCATTGTGTTTAAGTCAGGTGAATAGAAGGGTCATATTCCCACAGATATGAAATTTGAAAGATGTGCTTGACACCAGTCTTACGTTGCTTTTGCTCACTGAGAAGGGGCAGAATCTTGTTGAAGTGTTCAGATGCTGTTTTTAAAATATTTTTGGGCCCAATGAAGTAAAACCGCCTGTCATATCTCATTGCTGTACATGGTCTTGCTCATTTTGTCGCCTTGATGTATGAAAACCAAAGGGATTTTTCCAGATTCACAAATGCCTTCCTAAGCCATAACTGAATATAGTTTGAGCCGACATTCTACTCTTGTGGAAGTTCCAGGACGATCAAATGACCAGTAAAGATCATTTTTTTGATTATAGGATTGTTCAATTGTGGAAAGTTTCCGTGAAGATGAAATGCTTCCATGTGCTTTTTGTGGACTTTCGAAGGAGAGCTCAACATCTTTGCAACCGAGTAAGCTTATCTTGCTTATTTAGTTTCTCTACTTTTCGAAGTTTATATGGCATAAATCTAAGTTCTTCGTTTACAATTTGTCTAATTGTGATTCTCTATTAATCCTTATTTCTTTAGATATTTTTCTAATTAAATTTAATAGAATTCTTTGCAGGTGAAGCAATTGTTTAAGTATACTACGAAATTTGTATAAACTGTTACGACATAAAGGAGATATGTTTGTGTGCATGAAATATTTTAAACTTTTACCACCAGGATCATTTTTAATGAATTATATTAAGAGCGTTAAGTTAGCATATTTAAAGAATGCTCTAGTAAAACAGCCAAAAAATTTTGTGCACGTCCAAAATTCTTAAATCATTACGTACTGAGATAACCTTTTATTTTAAATAATTGTCCTACAAAAAAGTGCTTGTTCAGTTTATATTCAACTCTGTAGAGAGAAAAGAAATTTATATTTTAAGTGCAAGAAAATCATAACCAAATATTTTTTTTGTCAGTAAAGTAAACTCTGATACTGTACATTTTTGGCTTTCCGTTTAACAGTTCGTACTCTTGTGGGCCCAATGAAGTTTCTTGATTTCGGTTAATTCAATTCTTGATAATTTTGCAAATTTCATTTATATTCACATTTATTTATTTATTTATTTTTGAGTTACCTTTATGGCCAAGCCCCAAATATCTTTTTATAGTACGTGATACTGTTTGTCTTTGGATGTTCAGCTTCCTGGCAGTCTGACTTTTCTTTAATCCAGCTTCAAATATTTGTCGTCGTTGGTTTCGCATATTATTTCAAACAAGGAAATAAAAACAACCTATTTTTTTCTCACATTAAGATCTCTTAAGCATATGAAATTATTATAAAACGTGGTGGACATGAATTAAACCAATCAAAAGCAGTACAATTTTGTCAACAGTATAAAGTTGTCACTCTATATATTATAGCAATAATATTATACACAAGTTTCAATATATTACTATATCAAAATAAATAAAAATATTAAGAAAGTGCTAATATTTAAAGTATTTACTTAAATGTACAATTTTTTTGCATTTTATTTCCAACAATGCATTAAATGAGTAATAATAAAAAGATTCAAATTTAGTAATGTGTCAGCCAATATTTTACTATCATTTGAAATATTTAAAAGGAACATTTATTCTATTTTAATCGCTTATTAAATAGTAAATGCATATTGTAATTCTAAAAACAAACAACAATAATGAGATAAAAAAATAAGTAGTAAGAAATTACTAACATTCGAAGTAGTTATTTTAATGCGCCATTTCTTACATTTTATCTCCAAGTATAAAATCATCCTTGCTGTTAATTTTTTAAAAAAGAAAATTTAAATCATTTTTGTCTATTTTAACTAACCATGAAGTAGATGTTTTGTTTTGTCACTTTGCTTTTTCTTCTGCTCATGGAAATATTTGAATTTCGAATTAAACGAGACAAGTCCTCACTCGAAATGGATGTCATGTCTTCAAAGCCAATCTATCTTGTTTACAGCTCGTATCAACGTCAAATGGCTTATGGATTTAAAAAATACGATCTTATTCGATCAATGAAAAACATTTCAAGAAATTAAATGAAGAATTTGTTGGCACTTGACAAAGGTCCTTGGATTGCAAAGGTAGGAGTCAAGATAATAAAGACCGCGTAAGCCTAATTCATTACTGGAAAATATTTTTCGAGGGTGAATTTGTGAAGGCGTGATACGCGATTTTATAAAGAGAAATAGAGAAGGTTTTACGGATTTCAAGAGATAATATAATAATGTTCCTGAGCAGAGTAAAAAAAAAAAAAAAAACATGAATCGGTCAAAGACACAAATTAGAAAAGATAACAATTTCAGGAAATTTTGGAATTAATATCACTACAGATTTAAAACTAATTATTTAGAACAACAGTTAATTTTAATCATTTTGAAAACTTTTACACAAATAAAATAAAGTGATTGATAGCCATGCTATCAACTGCAACAAAAGAAACAACTACTTTATGGTTAACAAGCATACATTTTAAAGAGCTTTGAAAAAAGTGCATTTTCTTATTTAAAAAATTCGAAAATGAAAATATTATCAGGCCTAATTACATGAATTTTCTGTTATCAACTATTATAGAATCAAAAAAGGATTAAAGGCATGAGTGAAAATTTCCTTTCGCGAAATGGTTTCAGTCATGGTTTTTAATAGAATACGGAACAAACATAAAAATTAAAATTCCGTTTCTATCAAAGTCATTTTTAAGTCATTTTTTATGTTTCTTGTTGACAGAAACCACATATGGTACGTCAATATGTTACTAATTTTGTTGTTGCCATATTCTCATAAAGTTTAGCGTTTTATTCTATAATTTTGTTTGACCTCATATGCATCTGGAAACTAGTTTATTTTCAAAATGATGCGGTCAGAAAATTACAAATTAAATCACATTTATAATTTAATCGGTTTTAAGATATTTATTTTGTAAAATATGCTAAATGTTATATATCACTCTGATGTACGAATTTTTTGATTATCCTTATTCATATGAGTAAATAGCATCTTCATCTCTGTATATCCAAGAAAGCAAAATAAATAAAATGCTAAACGAAATTGCAATTCCGAGTCGGAACAAATGGGATAAAAAAATATACCGAATGCTACATTTAAAATTCCTACACAAAAAACATCGCCAATGTAATTTAATCAAACATTTTTAGGTTAAATACCTGGAAACACTCGGGAATGTATTTAATGTAATCATCTGAAAAAATTAATTAGTTTTTATAAATGAAGAATTTTTATTCCGTTGATTTTCCAAAATAGTGAATGTATTTTTAAAAAAAACATTAAATTTGTTTTCGCGATAAAAATTCTACAAAAATTTGTGAAATGCAGCAAAGAAGTTTTTAAAAGCGACTTTTTTAGAACTACTTTATTTTGGTTGGTAGAAAAATTTCAAAATGATGGAGCATCGGACGAAAACGATTAGCGATCTTATAGCCTAGGACTGCGCATTTTTTCAAAGCGGCCCTAAAAAATACGATTTGGAGGTCCGCATTGTACAATATTTCGTATGTAACTTTATCAGTTAGTTTTAATATTTATGGTACACACAAAAAAACACACACATTTTTATAATTAAATTTATTCAAAAACTATCAGAATACTAAAAAAATAGTGATTAATTTGAAAATGCTGATTTCCACTAACTATAAAGCACAAACATTAACTTTTATAATTATTGTCGATAAACGTAGAAACTGAGAGACTTATTAGTGAGGGAACTTTTATGTTTTGACTGTATACATTTCATGTTAGAGAAAAACTTTCACAAAGATATTTCTTTGCGAAAGCAAGATATCGATATCCGAGGATAATCTACTGGATTATCCTCGGATATCGATATCTTGTAAGAATCGTTCCTTTTTCAGGAAATTGGAATGATGTTGTTCGATTTTCCCTTCTAACTGGAAATTGGAATGATCTTATTGTGTTTCCAGTTCTTCTGGAATTGGAATGATCTTGTTGGATTCCCAGTTCTCACTGAAAATCAGAATAATTTTGCTCGATTCCCACTCCAAAATTCGGGAAGACGCATATAAGAATGACTGGAACTGAGTGAAGCTCATGTTAATAAGAACAGTTAACGAATAGCTAAAATTTGAACAGGGCTGTTCAATTTCTAGTTCGAGTTCACTACGATTTTCTATCCATCATCAGGAGCATCACATGTTATTTTATCTGAATTTTATTGATAATGTACTAAATTGTGCACATTTCGTATTTGAGGTTAATTTCGAGGTTCGATCCGCTGGCCGCAAAAAATGTAGTCAAGGGACACATGTGGCTTACGGACCTCATGTTAAATCTCCCTATTGTTAATCATTCAACAACCCTGTTGTTGGATCCTATGAAATAAATAACAGTATTAATAGCCTCTGATTGTCATCAGTTGTTGAATTATTCCACCCGATCGGGTAGCAGCCTAGACCAGTTCCAGAGCCCAAAGATCTTTCAATAATTATAAACGAGAAGAGGACTGAGAAATATATCCTCCGTGTCAAAATCTGTACAGTTACTCAAGTGGCACGGGGAGGCTTTATCAGAATAAAGACATTTAATGTGTCCTATTGCAAGTCTACTTATTGGGGACAATACCACGTGATCTGTCCTTTCCATCAAGGTGGATTCTTTTTGACAGTCGTTTGACGACGCGGAGGATTATATAACACATTCCTGCTTCTATTTAGTAATTGTCAAGCATTTTTAAAGACATAAAAGTTTCGGAGGCACATCACATTTCGAATTATTACAAGAGTCTTGATTTCTTTTTAAAAAACAACAATATGCAATTGGACACAGCGATGCTTCCGAATGATTTTTAAAAAATCACATTATATGGATTGTAAAGTTTTAATATGATGTTTTTGACACAAATAAAGCTCAACAATCAAGTAAAAGACATTTTAAAATTGATATATGACCGATGAAAAAATTAGTCTCTCAAAAATTTATGCAATATTTTCTTTGACAGTCGAGATGTTGTTCATTATGAATTGTCAAAGACTGGCGATACAGTCAATAAAAATTATTATTTGAGTGCTGAACCAATCCACTGAAAAGGAATGTGATGACTAAATTCATAGATTTTACATAACACGTGTTCTGAAAACATCTATAACAATTTATTGCTAATCCTATTTATGAAGTCATCTTAATAAAAACAAAATTAATTTCTAAATAAACTTCCTTTGAGCATGTTTCTGAATTTCTTTCTTAAATACCTAACATTACCAATTGACCTACAGACCATTCAAATGCGGCATTTAAAGGTCTTGGTGTTTATCACTCTTGACTTCATTACTTTTAACGCCTTTTATCTAACGCGAAATGGCTGCTAAGAAACGTTTAGCGCGATCGACACAATTTATATTTCTAATGATATATATCTGATTTTGAAAGTGATTTTAATTGTGGTAGTGATTTAGAAAAAATGTTTTGGTGATAGCGATAAGTTTTTCCTCAGTGAATTACATTTTCTTAACCCTTTTACTTTTTTATAATTTAATAAATAGAAATTAGCAATGTTGCGTTTCAAAATCGAAAATATATATTTTTGACAAATATTTTCATTACCCGATGCTGGAGATATTTTGATATGATTATAAAATTATTTTCAAAATATGATTGATAAAGGAAAACAAACACCAAAGTACAACTTATAACAGCATTCTTACTCTTCACCTGCAAAAGAACAGAAAACATGAAGTGACAAACAGCGCCGCGTAGTGGCCAGTCACAGTTCCTTTCACTTTCTAACAAGCTGTAATTCAATTAAAATTTATTTAAAAAAAAAAATTTTGGGGGGGGGGTTAACACATGAAATTGGTTTTTCTGGTAGCTACCTACATAAAAATATCTTTTCTAGAAAGAAAAAAATGCATGTTTCATTTTTCCACTTTTAAAATAGGTAAACTTTCGATACGATTTTGGTACATTGAGTAGTCATAGGATTAAAAGAATGAATCATAATCACACACACACAAAAAAAAGATAACTTCTTTAGTAAATTTTTTCACAACCATGAATTAATCTCGCGGAAAAAAAAATGAAAATAAATCATACTTTTCTTTAGTAACTGTGTTGAAAATATTTTCTTTAGAAAATTAAATTTACTCAGGAAAATAAATCTTGATATGCCTCAGAAAAATTTTATCGATTCATGATCAACTTACAAAAGGGAATAACAAAAATAGATTTCTTGTAATTTTATCAACTTCGAGCGTGTGAGCTGTTTGCCGATAATTGTGAAAATGAAAGAATTGCAAAGGGGAGATAAGCTATCTGATAACTCGATTAGTAATTGTTAACTTTCGAGGTACATTTATAGTAATTATTCAGAAGATAATATTCGCTGAAAACGATATTTCAAATGTACTTTTTCTAGTTTATTGAAAGGATTCAGAGACGGGTGACACTTTGGAAAGTTCAATTCCTCTAAAAATAACGAAATAAAGACTTCAGAAAATAAGTTTCTGTCGGAATAGTTGCAAAAGCATCATCTTTACATGAACGAAACAGTTGCAACACACATTCAAATTATTTCTTTTGCTGAGTTATTGAGTAAATACAATACCATTTGCATTTCGAATGAATGAATTTTGTTTCATTCTAGCACGCCGTTCTTTTTAGAAGAAGGGGGGTGGAAGGCGTTTAAGTGCTACGAGAAAAAAGTGTGATTTGGGAAAATAAATTTTTAAAAACTATTAAACTAAATTTAAAGAATTTTTAGAAACTTATATTAATTTATACCCTTTGATATTAAAAATATCAATTTCATTAATTTATACCCCGGCGAAATTACGCATGCATGACAATTTTAGAATCCAGAGTGAGCTCCATTACTCTGTTCTTGAAGCGAGAATAGTTCCGGAGGAAGTAAATATGTTTAATTCAATTGCATCGCTGTATAAGCAATCTCAAATGGAAATCGAAACTACTGAATTACAAATGCTATTATCCAAATCTCAGAAGGAATCACACACTACTTAGAAACTGACACCGTGGCCTGGTGGTAGGGCACGGCTCTTCAGAGAAAAAGAACTCAGGCTCGATCACAACCATTGTTAAATAACGGGAGATAGATGTTGCATTTCTGCCTGCTATTCTGTTGAGGAGTGATTTTTAATGGTTTTCTCCTTTGCGACTCGCGAATACACCTCATTATCCCTGAGGTCACGTAGTCGAAGGGTACGTTTTATTTAAATCTACTAGATTAATTTCAATTTTTATTCACAATGGTAGTTCAATTTTACATTCTGTCAATTCAATAGAAATAAATTATTTTCCCAACAATTAAATTTTTATTTCGATGAAAATCAGCCAAATTTTGCGCTAGGCTGAGTGATGTCATGGAAAAAGAAATCAAGTACAATTCAGGCACTATAATTAAGCGGTACCCTTTGTTTATACTTGACTTTCCGCCTTCAGAAGTACCATCTCACCCTCCACCTATTACTTACTGTACCCCCAATCGTCCTTAGCGCACATGGTGGATCTATGGTAAGACGGGATTTCAACTCATTACCTTCAGATGATGAAAACGACGACCCAACCAACGAGGCCACCCATAAATTGGTATCGAAAACATCATAATTCAAGTTTCATTTTAGATTCGAACAGCCGTTTCCTATTCAACCAAGCATAAAAATTCGTAAATAAGCAGTCAGGGTTTTATTCATAATCTATTTCTAGATTTTTCAGAAAACTTTCGAAAATTCATTTCAGGGAAATCTTGATAATCTCAAATAACAGGATAAGTAAATTGTTTCCCACGTCAGTTGCGTCTCATGTAGACGATAATAATTCCTGGCTTATGCACTATTTGTTAATTTCCAAAGAAGTGTGTTTCGAAATGAGTGATGCTGTTTCAACAGAGTAGGTTTGTTGTTTTGTTTCAGTTGTTTAAAACGTTTGGCTATGAAGTCACGAGAGTCGATTAAAGTCCCATTTGACGTTTAAAAGTTTTACAGCAACGTGATATCAAATGATAAGTTAGCCATTTTTCGATGAATTGAAATAAAGATATTTGTTGGCGATGTAAAGGAAAGGTTTTGATTCATTTTTATCACACATATTTCGCCAAGGCACCATAATAAATATTAAATTTCACGAAGCACAGTAATTCATGAAACGGCGGGCCAGTCTATTCTCTTTATACGATTCATATATAATTTTTTTTATCAATTTAGTGTTGTCTTATATCAATTGAACATTTTTAAAATGTCGTGGTTAATACTGGCTTCCTAGACATCAGAGGTGGCCAACCTGTGGCCAGCGATCCACGTGCGGCTCTTTGAAGAATTATTTGGGGCTATCGATAAAAGTACCAGAGTTCACTTTCCATTTTTGTGTTACTATGTTTTAAAAAGTGATTATAGTTCCGTATGTGTTTCAAAAGTCTTTTAAATTACTGACTACAGATATGAAGAGATTAAGTGCAACATTGTAACAAATTAATTATCCTTCCAAATTTAGAATGATATGACTCATCGAAAACTGCGCAAACGAACACACAAGATGAGATACAAAAAAATCAAGCTCTACAGTTAAAATATTAGTCTACGCCGATTACTGAATTTTGGAAATTTGTACCAGAATCGAAGTATTCTGAATAAGGCTGAATAAATGTGTTTAATTTTTAATATTTATAAATTGAATACAGAAATTTTGTACTTTTATTCACGTTTTCAATAAATATAATTTCTGTAAACAAATTTTAATATATTTTTTTGCATAACTTTTAAATACGTATTTAATTGCGTCTCGTAAAAAAATTCAAATTTTGAAAAATGTCTCGGACTATTATGGAGTTTGGCCAGCCCTAATATATATGTTTAATCTTTTTTTTTTTTTTTTTTTTTTTTTTTTTTAAAGACATTTTGAAAAAGAATTTATTATTGTTGACAAGGTTTGTTACGTTGTCCTCAGTTTTTTAGCGCCTAATATCCCTTTCCTCTTCAGTGGAACAATAATCATGGCCATCTCAAGAATCTTCCTCCAGGCCTCTCTATTTTTAGCGATGGTCTTCCTTAAAATGGTGACATTCTTTTCTAAGCGGTCAGACCATCTAAGATTGTGTCGTCGGCGCCTAGCTCTTCTTCCAGAGACCAAGAATACTTTCTGTGTTGAACATTCTAATAACATGACCAACCGAAATAATTCTTGGGATTTTTGTGTATTTGATGTTACCGAGTACTCTGAAGACACGATAAAATTTGAACGCCAAGACATCTTCTCCTTGTATACCTCCGCCGCTCAAGGATTTTTGAACACTAAAATAATTTAATATTATGACAAATTATTTTATCATTAAATGAGGGTAAAATATGGAATAATCATTAAAATTATCTTGAATTAATATATTATTTATTATTTTCTTGCTTTGATAGTATTTTTAGTACTTTAATATGTGACAAAATATGTTCTTGCAAACGAATGCAGAATAAATTATACTATAACATTGTTAAAATATATATTTTATAGAATTTCTTATTATAGCTAGTTCGATGAAGAAATCGAAATTTTCCGAAACAGGTAGTAGCAGAGAATTTTAAGTTTGGTGGGCCGATAGATAAGGTATGATAGAAAAGGATAGTAAAGCAATTTATATTTTATGTTCTAAAACTAATTGTAGAACATCTTCAGTAAAGCGGCATTATGAAACCAACTATAAATTTCTTCTCGATCGAAGTGTAGAAGAGCAAACGGAGTACGTATCACGTGCCTTATAAAAAATATAAATACTCAAACTATTTCTTTAATAAAATATACTGAAACTCAAACACCACTGCTGCTAGTTAACAAGTTTCAAAAACTTTTGCTCAATATGCAAAACCTTTTAATGAAGGCGAATTTTTAAGGGATGCTTGGTTGCAATGTGCACCATACATATTAAATGATTTCGAAAACAAAGAAAAAATTATCCTAAGAATTAAAAACATGCCAATGGCAAGGAATACAGTGAAAAAAAGAATTTTGGGTACGGTGGAAAATGTAAATTTTCAACAAAAAATTCAAATAAAGTCGTGCGATTTTTTATCCATTTGCTTTGATGGGTCTTCCGACGTAACAGGATCCGATCGCTTAGCTTAGCAATTTTTGCACGTTATTTTGTTCAAAACAATATTAAAGAAGAATGAAGCAACTCTCTCACAAAAAGAGTTATCAACATTAACAACGACAACAAAAGTATTAGACATTTGTAATGCAGTTATAGATGCATTGGAAAAAATAGAAATATGTCTTGTCTAAAATCGTGTCAGTTACAACTGACGATGCCCTCAGCTTAACTGGACGGGAAAAATGGATTTATAAATTTATTTACAAAACGTATTGGTCACACAATTCTTGATTTTCATTGCATTATTCACCAACAAGCGTTATGTACCAAAACAGATTTAAAAATGTTTGATGATATTTTGAGTTTTGTAACAAAATTAGTCAATTTAATATCAGCACGAACAATACATAAAAGAAAATTTCAAAAATTGTTAAACGAAGTAAACTCATGGTACCATAGCTTACTTTTATACAATAATGTACGGGGTTAAGTCGCGGAAACGTTTTGCAAAGATTTGTAGATTGTTTGAAGGAAATAAGCTTATTTCTAAATAATGAGAACATTATTGATCAATACAATCAATTATTGGATGTAGAATGGCTATCAAAGTTATATTTTTTCACTGATTTATGCTTTCACTTGAATGAGAGAGAATTAAATATAAAACTACAAAGTGTTAATAAAACAACCATTATAATGTTTGACCTAATCAAAGCGTTAGAAGTCGAATTACAGATATTTAATCGTGATATTCTTTCAAAAATTCATATAAATATTAAAAAAAAAAAATTCTTAAAGTGAATGTCACGAAACTTGTTGACACTTGTTTTTACGAACTGCCAAGGGCTGGTGAAACGATCCTCAAAATGGAAAGTTCATAAAATAGAAAAATAACAGTTCGATCTTACATTTATTTTTTACCACACTATTTTCCTTATGAATAAAGTACTATTAAAAAGTATTTAGTATAAAACATGCAAAATAAAATTCATAATTATACACAATTATTACTTCATTTTTGAGGAAGAAAAATCAGTTAGAATAATAATTTAATTTTTTTATGCTTCAAAACTACGTTTTTAAAAACTATTTTCGATGTAGAAAAACATTTCACTGTTGTTTTTCTCAAAAAGTACCTTCATCTTGTTAGCCATTCATCTATTGTTTTGCTGGGAGTCCTTATCTTCACACGTTTTATAATTTTGAAAGTTTTTTTCATTCTTATGTAATAAGTTCTCAATCATTTAATCTGATAATTCTTGCGAAACAATTCCATCTGAATATAAATTCAAAAAATCCTGAAAGGGAAATTTCGGGGAGTAGTCGGCTTCTCTGCCGAAGCTCATGGATGAATAACTTACCTCAACTGAAGTCGCCAAATGGATTTTTTGCTTCTTTTTTTTCAGTTAACAATAGTTCCTTTAATGACGCAAGCGAGTCAAATATATCGCTATGTTTGCTACGTCATCATGCCAAGAACAGATTCAAAAGATGACTGCGCCAAGGAACCCCATGCCACTAATCCAATGGGTGACATAATCCCTCCTTCCAAAAGTATTAAACATATAAAGCTATTGATTGCACTGAAATGCATTCGAATTCAAAAATTAAGATTATTCTGGATAAATTCCACATTGATTGATTGATTGATTTTTCAGGGGTGAATGATATTCGAGACCGGTGTTTATGAACTGCTTCAAAGTCTACTGACATAAATCTCACAAATATTCATTTTTAAATTTTTTTTTATCCGACTCCTGCTCTCGGCATCTCTGCCATTAATCGACCAGCAGCCCAATAAAAAGATGAACAAAGCAGGAATAAAGTCCTTTAGTAGCCTGAAAAGAGTTGTCAGTCATAAACTTTAAGACTTCAGGGCAGTTCTTGAGGTGAGCGGCATCTATAACAAATATTCATAAAAAGTAATTCTCTTTTAATTTCGATTTTTAAATGGAAACCACTTTTTATTCTTTAAAGTGATTATTTAATATTTAACGTTACAGTTAATTAACCACGTTTAAATAATTCTCCAATAATAACGCTGATGAGCGTTTCTCAAATATGAAATGGAAAAAAAAATTAATAAAATGTCAGATGATAAATAAATAAACGCAAACAAATAAACCTAAAAATGAGTTCGAAAAAAAGAAATTTTCAAAAATGTACTTCTTAAATGAGAATTAAATTAACATAGCGTCTATGCAATCCTAATACCTGCTAGTTGTTAGTTCGTAAAATCGTGAATTAGAGAGTCGTAAAAACAAGCATCTACTACACTTGTATTTTTCCTCCCAAATCCATATTTCAGCGTTTTCAGGAAGCTTTGAAGAAAACCAGTCCTTCACCTTCCTAGCCTTCATTGGCTAAAAAAAAAAATCACAAGGCCATTAATAATATTTATTCTTTAAGGCCAAAGAAACGTTTCCCACATGGATTTTCCTTCAACAGTTACTACTAGAGAAGGAAAATAAAATTTAGAATGGACATTTCTTAAATTGAAACTAAAAAACTATTCTCTGTACCATTTTGGGTTTTCTACGTACACTTGAAATACGCTAACTTTAGATATCGTCAATGCCTTCTCAAACGTCATTCGTTTACATATTAAACGTCATTCGAAAGTAAATTTTATCACACTTAACCAAATAAAAATGCTATACTGTCCCGTGCCAAAATAGATTAGAAGTGTCTAGAAGATTGAAAAACTTCGTCAATAATATCCGTATTCAATTTCTTTTCAAAAATAAATTCGTCCTTTAGTTTTTTAATTACTTTTTTTTTAAAAAACATTTTTAAATAGATATTTTCTTTGAAGGAAATTACTCGTAATCTGCAATAATAGAAAAAAAAGTGATTTTTCACTATCACTAATTTATTTTAAGTTAAAACAAATAAAGAAATTATCAATAAAATTCATGAATATATAAAATTATAATATAAAAGGAAACAAAAAGTTAAAGTATATCTTTAAAATTATATCCATCAGTAAAAAATAATTATTATTTAATTGATGAACGAAAAACACCACTTCTTTACTATTTTGAACTAAAATAAATAAATAAATATGTTATTATAAAATTAAAATTCATGATTATATAAAATTATAATATATTTAAAAGTAAAAAATATTTAATTTTTTAAATTATCTGTAATTTTTTGGAAAATTTAATTGTTATTTGGGTTATTTAATGAAAAACATTTTCTAATATTTCAAAAATCTATTCAAATAAAACAACACATCTTTTCACTAACAGCAAGAGTTAAATAGGGGACTTTTGCAGGCTCATTCAATATTAGAGGCTTGTGTGATAAAATCGCTTTTTTTTGTGTAAATGTGTATACTTTATCAGCACATTTTTATGTCAATATTCTGGAGTAGACTGCACACACTTCTATACTCTTGATGATTGTTGTTTCTTAATGTCATCCGTTTGAAAAATCAACATATATTTATCATTTTGATCTAGAATTTAAATTTTAATAATTGTATATTTCACCTACTTTTTATATACATACATAACAGTGTAAGGGATTGTACTTTTAGGTTAACGGATTTGGAATACTCCGCCATCAACATGTGCCATTTTGAACCATGATAACACTTGAGCTGGCACCCTCCTCTCCACATCCACGCTGCATCGGCCTGAAGGACTTTGGACGCGTCAGATGAAAGTGGAGACGTCCCCCATTAAGCATTCTTTTGCGTCGAAACACATTTCAACCAACCAAAAAGCAACATTTTAACTTTTATGTTAAAAATCTATTTGAAAACATTTTGTCTTTATTTCAACAAAAAGGTTTATAAAAACTCATTCATAATGCTATTTTTGGAAGCATATCTGTATAATTTTTTGATAAAATTTCTTAGATAAAAATTAAAAAAAAAAAAAGAAAGAAAAAAAAGAAAGAAAGAAAAACGAAATTCTAAGAAGGGAAAAATTTTATAAAACATCAAATACATAAATTTTATTCTTAAACATTATCGTTTCAGTTTTGTTTTATTCTAAGCAATACTTTACATTTTCTCTAAAAAAAAAATACATTATTTCTAAAATACAATTTAGAAGTGAACTCATATAACGGTATATATCATTCATATATACCATTTTCAAACAAGCTTTAATTTGTCTCATAAATTAATAATATTAAAATGAGACAATTAACTATAAAGTAGGCCATTTATGTTGCTGAAAATGTTTAATGAAAACAAAACATTTTAATTGGCACAGGTGCCGTATAATCCATGATTCCAAATTATGATATTGGTGATTTTTTGGTGGATTTTCTTATAGATCTGGCAACCTCGTTTTTATTACGTCATACATATGGAGAACTATAGGAATTATGCAGAAAATTCTATTTTGGTAACCCTAATATTTACGTCATCCCGCACATCACAATACGTCACCTTGGCAACATTACTTCATCGCCAAAAAAATTCAAAATTTCTAAACTTGGATTATACGGCACCTGTGCCTTTTAATTTCGAATTTACACAGAAAAATCCTTAATAAATTGATTTATGTGATACATTTGATATATAAGTTATTTGATATACAGAAAAAATTAACTTGGTATTTGATTAGAATCTCCAATTCATAACTTAATTAGCAGTGCAATTCAACCAAAAGCTACCCACAATAATTTGTTATCAACAGAATGTATAAAATTACATGTTAAAGAAAGAAGAGATTGAAACATTTATTTTTCACTGGAAAAATATTTCTAATAAATATGTACATACAACAATATCATATTATTTGCTAGTGAGGAATTATTTAAGCTCTACAATACAGAAAAAGGAACAAAAAGTTTATTTTTGTAAACTTTTGAAAAAGTAGAATAATTATGTGTATTGATAAGCTACATAATTTCAAATAATGTGCCAAAAACAATTATATATATATATATATATATATATTGTTACAAATTTATAAATAATTATTGTATATGTCTTAAAATATCTCAGACAGATCGGAAATACTCACATTTTGGGCAAAAATTCAGGTATTTAGACGTATTATACGTTAAAAGCGGGTTTTCTAATGATTTGGTGACATAGCGATGTATTGGCGAGAAAACTGGCGACATTTTTGGCGGCTTGGTGAGATTTTTGGTGACTTGGCGAGAAACAGATACTTCTGGAAACATCCATCACCTAAACTCTAGGACCAATATTTAGCGAGATAGCCTAGAAGCTTCCAGAACCTTGGCGAAGTTAGTAGTTTTCCCCGCCAAGTCAGGTATAAATACCGCAGCCCGACATACTTAGTTTTGTGAAGATAGTGATTGAAGACGATTAGTCGTGACTGCTAGTCTAGAGAAGCTGTTCTCTGCCTGAGGTATTTGAGACCTGGGATTGGAAGCTGTTACTTATTGTATCCGATGAATTGTAGCTGTATAATTGTGATTGTTACAGCTGGTATTTCTAGTGGAAATTTTACGAATAAAAGTCTTCTGTTCATTGAGTGATTGCTTTATTCAACTCTCAATCCACACGAACCCCGAAGTTCGGTATAATATATAATATGTATAGAAATGTTGTTATGTACAACAAAATCATATCATTTGCCAATAAAGAATTTTTAAAGCTCAACAATGTGTAACAAGGAACAGGAATTTTCTTTTTGTAAAAAATATATATATAGAATAATTACCATGTGGATTAATTACATAATTTCCTGTAATGATCTGGAAACAATTATGAAGATAATAATGTTTACACACAATTATATATATATATATATATATATATATATATATATATATATATATATATATATATATATATATATATATATATATATACACGCACACATACATATATATATTTTATAATTGTTGTTATGTTCAAAAATATCATCTTATTGCTAATAAGGAGTTATTTAAGATGTACAGGATAGAATAAGCGTCAGGGAGCTTCTTTTTTTATACAAAAATATAGAATAACTAATATGTGGATTGATGAGTTACATTATCTCTTTATTGAGCAGGAAGCAATTATCTGCATAAGAATCATCATGTATGAAAGTATTGATAAATGAATAATTTCTCTTAATAAAAACTATTTACGAAAAGTAAATCCATAAAAAATGAAATGTATACTTTTTTTAAAGTTTTAAAAATAATGGGACGATGATATTTCTCAATATTTTTAATTTTTTCATTTGATTATTAAGTTTTCTTTTCGATGGTTAATTTTTGTAAAATTTCTTCAGAGTTAATAACTGCTCTGTTGCAAAAAGTTATATGGAAGACAGACTTTAAAGATTAAAATTCCTTTTAAATTTCATGCGAGAAATTAGCTCACATAATAGCCATACGCTTAGTTTAAGTTTTCAACTGATTTAAATAGCTGCTGATTACAGAAGCAAACTTGTATAATGTAAATATACATAAATGGATATAGGTACTTCATATTATATAAAAATTTCTGTGTATCAATATGTTGTTGCTTATCCCAACTGGTGTGACATTTGCATCATACCAGCTCCATGAATCCATGAGTTTTCAGCCTCTCCAGAACCATCCCCAGACTTAATTCCACATCATCCCTCTCACAACCGACACATTGAAGAATATAAGAGGGAAAGGCCTGTGACTCTTGACATCTGAAGCAGAAAGGGTTAATCGTGACACCAGAAACATGTCTCTGAGCAAGCAGGTGGCCGCTTCTCAGTCTCGGCAGAGCCGTTTGATCGCATCTTTTGTGCGCGCCCGTTAAAGCGGAACCAGGATATTTGCTCTGGTACCATTCATGGGCAGGTTTGGCATTTATAAAAACAGCATTGATGTCCATACTGACACAAGAGATCAGCTCCGATGCCGACAAGTAGCCTCCAATAATGGTATTCTGATGGCCGCCCTGCTTGGGCAATTGGTCCACAACCTCATTACCATAGACATTGACATGGGATGGTACCCACTGGAAGAGACTATGGTATTGGCCTGAAAATCAGTGAGATGTTGGACTATTACTGTCACCATGCCGCCACCACTGAGCCAGATGCTGTATAGAGCTTCGGTTATCACTGAAGATCCAGATATCAGAAACTATCCTCTCCTTAACACAGAAACTGTGAGCCTCTTCAATTGCCAAAAGTTCGGATCGGAAAACAGAGCAATAATCTGGATTTCTTCTACATATTCTTTTGCCATCTCCATGGCTAACAAATACTCCACTACCGGACTCAGCTATCCCACCCCTACTTCCATCTGTATAGATTTGCAGTGCATTATGGGGAATCTGGTGGATTACCTCCAAAGCTAACTGTCTGAGATATTCTGGGTGTTGGGAGCCCTTATTAGAGTACGAACATAATTCTGCTTAAAAAAAGACTCGACTATGTAAGGTCGTCTTTGCCCCCGTGCGGCAGACTAAGGAAACGGGCTCTACCTTTTCATACAAGCAATCTTCCTTCATCGCCTTACTCAGTGGACAGTCTCATTTTAGTCTTTGGTTTGACCTCCAGGCGTTCACAAAACTAGATATTCTGTTCTGGTTTCCGTAGCTGGCGAGAATGTAAAGCAATTTGTCAGTAAAATTTTTCTTCGTAGTCCAAGGGGAAGTAGGTCAAAGAGAACACTGTCTCTTGGGCAGCTATTTCGAAGACGTGTATCAATATAATCTATACAATAAGCATATATATTTAGCTGCATCTTCCATAAAAACTTGAATGACAAGAAAATGGGAAAATTTCTTAAGTTATATATATTTGAACATCAATAATAGAAACTAAGATGGCGTCATTTACCTCCTCTTTCGGTGGTATTCATCATTGGATTTAAATTTATAATTTCGCAAAATTTAAATTTTTCAAGAGACAGTGGTAATAACTTCCCCTCAACCCTACTGGTAAAGCTGTTGGCTTTAATTTCAGATTTTTATCTTTTTCAAGCGACATTTTTCAATTATTCATCAGATGTTGCTATCGAGTGATATTTTGTCCGCAGTTCTTGGAAAAAAATTTGCTTTTTACATCTTCCTTTACCGATCTTAATAACTTTCTCACTATTTTAATTAGGGATTTAATTCTCAGAATCACTATTGATCGAATGGTTGCTGTTGCACCAGCATGCTTCCCTGTACCTAGCCCTGAGTTGGACTCTACCAGTTAGACAGAAACAGCCGGGTGGAGTCTTCGTCATTTAGAAGCAGGGACCAAGCAGATGACCCCACGCAAGACTTGGCTTGCCTCACCCAGAAGTATCATTTCACTTTGAGGACATTGCGACCAAGCGCAGTTTTAACATGTCACAGCCACCTCAAATTAACACAAGGGATTTTCACTAAAAGGGGAATTCAAGTTTTGCTTCTGATAATGAGAAAGAGCGCCGTCACCAACGAGCTCAACCCTACCTTTAGAAACAATGGTGCCGTATGAAAACAGGTGGGAAATGCAGGTTTACGACATGAATCAGATTTATAATTTGAGGATGGATTCTTATGAAAGCATTCATGTCTATCATGGACATCAGACGTTGTAATCGCAACATGTTTCTCATAATATATCATATGAATCGAAATTTCAGATTAAAGATCGAATTTTGCTCAAAGTCAATGCAAGATTAAATATCATTAATAGCTAATTTTTTAAAAAAAAATTGAAAAAAAACCAGTAATTTTTGGCCAAAATAGAAGACAGCTATATTTTAAATAAAAATTTAAAAAATGTTTTATCACTTATTTCAGTATTTTATCTCTGAACAAGTTTCTAACAGATTTTAAAGGGAAAAAAATCACAATAATAACAATTGAAACAATTTTATTCTCGTATCTCACAGAACATATAATTTAGAATTTATTTTTTATTAATAAACGAGGCAAGGAATACATTTTCCTTTAAAGACAGGAGACCTGTATATGTATTTGATTTTAAACGAATCTTTCCTTATTTAGGTATGTGAATAATAAGTTCTTTTAACTTTTTTTAATCATAAATTAAATGTGCGTTTTTTAAATACATTATATGTAAATGAAAAACCATAATTTGTTTTATAATCATTATGAATGAATATTTTAATCATAAATTGAATGTGCATCTTTAAATACATTATATGTAAATTAGGAATCCCTAACTTGTTTTATAATCATTATGAATGAATAATTGAAAAGTTAAATAATAATTAAAAAATTTTTTTAAATCATTATAAAATTACAACTATGTGTGAATTGCATTTTTTCACTTACTTTCGAAAAACCACAAAAGTTCTATCTAAACTTTAAAAGTGCTGCTCTCTAACATATTAAATGGATGAATGTATAATGAAAGTTATTAATATGAATATGTTAACATTCCACACATCAGAGAAAACCGTGTGTTCTCTGCATCTTTTCATACAAAATGTTTTCAAAATATCACACGGTTTTTCATCCTCTGTTGGAAACCATTAAAATGTGCACATTAACAGAAAGTCAGCTTTTAAAAGGTAAGCTTTATGGAGTCAACTGTTCAATCATCCTCACATCAAATAAGATGTTTTTTTAGCCTTGTATCAAAATGTATTCATTTAAATAAAAATTAAAGACAAAAACTTGTAAATATTTTAAACTTCCATAGCCCTTTGGATTTCATTAAAAAAATTTTTTTTCCTAATTAAATGAAATAAAACATAGCTTGAGCTATATGTTCCCAATACTTAACATGTCAAATAAAAAGCAGATCCTTCCCCTTCCAGTCCTGTTAGCTGCCTCACCGTGGCGAAGGGGTGACATGGGGCGGAATGGGTAAAGTAAGGCGGGAGCATAGCTCTTGGCAGGGTCAACCATGCCATGAAAGCCATTCCATTATTCCCAGCTAAAGATTTCAGGCATTCCTCGCAGAAAAATCAAAACCTTGCCGTTAACATGTTTATGATTCTACAGGTCTCTGGGGACTGCAGGAGCCTTTATCATGAGTCCATTTCAAGCCACCTTGCCTTTTGAGGGTACTAGAGCCCCAAAAGACTCGTATTTCACGCTTCGCCAGTGGTCACTTAGGGCCTCATATATGTGCATGGTCAAAAGACTTTTAATCTGAGCACAAAATGTAGAGCTGAGCAATCATCGCCCTAGTATATCTTGAGCTGCTTGAATTTCGACTTGAAGGAGGCTTTTTCAAAGCCTCTTATGTTTTTGGATTTCCTGGCTGTTTAAGGACTTGTGGAGTTCATCTAGAATTGGAAATGGACAACAACAGATCCTTCTTTGTGAGTTCACTTGGTTGAAAAGTGCCTAGAATGCAATATCCGAGAAGTTCTGCGGCAGTTGACTTCAGAAAACCAGGGAGAACAAGACGGGACATGAATCATCGACCTAAAACCATAACATAGTAGATGCTTCTCTACTTCTGTAACTAGACGGAACATGAAGCATCGACCTAAAAACCATAATATAGTAGATGCTTCTTTACTTCTGTAAAATTTTATTCCAGAAGCGTTCGTGCCAGTGCACCTAATTATCCTCTGACTTATGACAAAGTAGAGGAAATCGTTGTCAGAAATTTTTAAATTCATCCGAATAATACCTATTGTGTCTCCAAATCCATCTGAGTTCTTGCCCGGTGACATTCTTAGTAGAAAAAAAACCAAATTTCAATATACTTTACAATAAAATCAGGAAGCTATGGTAAAATAACGCAGAATTTCGATCACGATTTAAGAGTAGAAATCAGTTTCAAAAGCGTTTCTTTCCTCATTAAACAACTTCTTCAAAAATATAATGGTTGTTTCTGTCCTTTCAGCAAAAATATAAGCTTTCAAATTCGTACTTTTATGTTCGTTTCAGAAAACGCTACTCAAGAGAAATAACATCGACAGATTTCTACTCCTTCAATAACACTACTTGTCACCAGTTCCTAATGAGAGAGAGAGAGGAAAAAAAAATAATAAAAGTGTTTTCGTGTTGATTCTTAGAGGGATGCTTTAATAAATGCTTTTAATAAACGCGAACGTTCACTTCTTATTCTTCTAGCAGTCTATATTGCTAACAGTCATCGCTATTGAATTTTGGTTTATAACGGAATTTCATTTATTCATATTATGTTTGTAATGTATGTCTGTGGTCAGAGTGCCTGACTGCGGATAGGGAGGTCCTGCGTTCGAATTCCGGTTCGGGCTTTTTCTCTCCGTTCATTGTCCTTTCTTTGTACGAAGGGGTTGTGAATGGTTGTCTATCCTATAAACAGGTACCTAAGGAATGGGTGTTCTGAGAAAGTCGGTCTCTGCCAAATTACATTTCAGTTGGAAAAGGGAGCAGCGCACCCCATATTCCCAGCCTAGCTGGCACTAGACAACAACATGCATATAATATATCTATTGCAATATTATGAATGACTTTTTATATTGTTTCGATTTATCACCAAATTTAAGAAATAAATGTCTTGTGGATAATACAACAAATTAAAAAATATATGACAAAATAAGTAGCTCCGAAATATTTATTGTAAAACTGTTTCTGTAAATAATGTGTATGTTAACTTATTGTTAGAATACCCAGATAATACGAAAATTACCGGATATGGATATGAGCAAAAGGCATATCACCGTTCATTACATTAATACTAAAAGTCCACTTGTTGCAAATTCAGATTAATGCTCTTAGCGCCTGACCGCTTAAAAAGAAATGAAGAGCTGAATTTTACCGCATGACTCATTATGAGACCGTAAAAAAGTCAATAGATCCTATATAAATATATATATAGGCCGCAGCGGCCCGGTTGGTTAGGGCGTCGTTCTCATTATCGGAAGATAGTGAGTTCGAATCCCGGCAGACCGAAGATTCGTCGTGTTCACTGAAGAGGGCTGGTCCACGTTAAAACTGAGTGTGGTTGCAATGTTCTCCAAGTGAAATGATACCTCTGGGGGTAGCAGGCCAAGTATTAGGGTCTTCTACTTGTCCCTGCTTCAAAATCGCAAAGATTACACCCGGCTGCTTCTATAAAACTGGTAGAGCCCAACTCAGGGCTAGGTAGAGGAAAGCATGCTAGTGCAACAGCAACATAAATATGCGTACATAAATTACAATTAAAAGTCAAGTGGCTTCTCACTTGCATATGGTGCCTAAAAACTTACTACTGAGTTTAGATCGATTAGTGACTTTCATGTTTTATATGCACAAATTATGATGGTATATCATCCAATTCTTTCAATCAATGATTTTATTTCAAATTTGCATGGTAAACATGTGTTTTGACACATCTACCTTGTCAAAGCATTTCACGAAATTCCGATAAATACTGCCGATATACACAAGACAAGCTCAAAATTTTTCTCAGGCGCTTTTTTGTGCCGATTTAGAGCAAATGGAGAGAAACAAATTTGAAGTAAGTTTAGATCACAAGTGGTCTGCATTAAAAGACTTAGAAAGGGAAAATATGAACATTTGGAATAGTATTCCTTACTCACGTGATCAACTGAAAAAACTTGCCTTTGCTATTTTTTCCTTACTTAGGTTTACATAATCATATGAACAATGATTTTCAAACATGAACAATATCATGAGTAAATTAAAAAAAAGAACTATCGACCGGAATTTAGAAACTTGCCTCAAATTAAAACCTGTATCATTACAAACTATGACTACTTTCCAAAGAAATACAAGGCTCAATATTCACATTAGTGGATTATTTGTAGTTATTTTTTAAGAATAACTTTTATATTATTTTACAAATAATATTATTAGGTCAGCATTATCTTTACATAAGTATGATACCAAGTTATATTTAATTTACTGTCAGTAAAACTAAAACTGATTCAGCAAAGGCAAGTTTGAGAATGTACTGTTAATCCTAATTCCGTAATAACGTATCCTATTAAAGTAATGCTTACGTTAAAAAAATGGCTCTTTGAATACATTTTAAGTATAAATTATCTATATTTGGCTCTTTTCAATGGCAAAGTTGCCGAGCACTGATCTAGACATGTTATATTCAATACTAAGCGAATTTGAATTATATACGAGGGTCACTCTAAAATTTTTGAGATACTACTAGGTTTTTAAAGTTATACTTACAAAACTTTAGGTGTGTTCAAAGAAGTCTCTTTAATCATCAATGCACTTTTGTAAACGAATTTTCCATAGATTAAATGCCTCAAGCCATTCATTTCTTGGAATAGATGAAAAGAAAATGCTTTTATAGCCACATCAATCTTTTCTTCTGAATGAAAACCACGTACACGTAAGTTCTTTTTTAGATTAAAGAATAACCAAAAGTCGCACATAGCTAGATCAAGTGAATACGGCGGATGTTCGATCACTTTAATTTGTTTTGGTTAAAGAAACTCAGCTGTTAATCCGGCTGTATGTGAAGATGCATTGTCATTATGAAGCATTAGTCCCCTAACATTCAGTTCTTGTAGAATTTCTGGAAGACATTTAGTGGTATACCAGTTTGTTGTTACTGTCTTTTGTCCTTCCAACTTGATGGCTTTGACCAATCCCGTACTTCTGAAGAAAACGGCATACATCACTTTTTTCAGTGCGCGTCATTTTTTCACCATTGTCGGCGTGGGATCATCTTCAAAGACTCATACTTTGCTTTCTTGACGTGTTGGAACGTCAAAAAACGGTATGTACGTTTTATCACCTGTTACAATTTTAGAAATGATACGGTGGCCACCATCATTTAGCAATTTAAGAGTTTTTTTACTGATTCTGACACGCTCCTCTTTTTGGTGCTCAGTTAGATAATAGGGAACCCAACGGCAAACTACTTTTTTCATATATAATTCTTCATGAAAGATTTTGTGTATGGCTGCGGATCCAATGTTAAGTTCCTTCTGTATCATTTGATAGATAAAGCGATTATCATCCATTAACATTTTTCGAATGGCAGACGCATTATCCGGGATTACTGCCAACGGTGGCCTTCCTGTGTGTTCTTCATCCTGAAAAAAATTGCGACCTCCTCTACATTCTCTAAACCATCTGAATACAGTAGCACGAGTTATGTCTAGATTTATAACACTGTAGTTTTTATCGTTGGTATATTCGGGAAGACCTGACACCCCAAGTAAAATTTCTGAAAACCATAAAAAATTGCATAAAATATATTCGAAGGATTTCTACGAAAATTCTAATAAAATTAGTTAGGAGCTATTGAGTTGGAACGAAAAAAACTTTTTTCCTCGGAAAATTCTAAAGAAACGATTGCTAAAGCAGTCCTGCTAGGATATTTTATTTCAGAAGCAAAATTGAATTTTTGAAGGAATGGTTCAGACGTAGGTAGCTGATAAATACAAATACTGAATAAAAGCTAAGAACTAATAGCTTTTCATTCCGTTATATAAAGCAAGTTTAAAATAAATTAGCGCCCTTATGACAAGCTATATGTTGTATATCTTTCATAAAAAACTTAATTTACATTAACTAAAGAATTTTTGCTGTAAACAAGCGTTAGTTCCAAAATCTATCTTATTGGTGTGTTACATAAAGTAACGAAATACGAAAAGTATCGCACTATTACATTAGAGTAAATTCTATCGGCTGCTGTAGACATGGCCATTTAATATAATAGGTTGCGGGGAAAGAAATCCATTATTTTTTCGGTATATGGCTGTAGTGACCGATATCTCATGAAATACGGATCAAACAATTTCAAATTTTTGCTCGTTGTCAAGGTAATATTTCACACTAAAAGAATTCTTTAACTGTTTTTTGTTTGGTCCATTCAGTTGTGAGTTACAGGGTGTTAAAATGGAAATGAACACAGAGAAAATTCGATACATTTTTTAATTTTTCTTTGACAAAGGCGAAAATGCAAATCAGGTGGCTAAAACTGTGAATGGTATTTATGACGAGGATACTGTAACAAGGAATTATGTGAAATTTTGTTTTCGTATATTCCGTTTAGGAAGTTTTGATGTTAAAAATGCACCTCGCACAGGTAGGCCGGTCGTCAAAAATGTCGAATAAAATCAAAGAAATGATCGAAGTTGACTGGCATGTTAGCAGTCGTAACATCGCTCAGGAGCTAAAAATCGAACATAAAATAGTTTTAAACCATTTACAAAGCTGCATTCAAAAAGAAGCTTTATGTTTGGGTGCCACGCCAATTAAATGCCAGAAAAATACATGATGGATCGAATTTCCATCTGTCTTGGCAAAACGATCTGGGCTCTTGGCCAAACGGAATGAGATAGACTCATTTTTTAAACGGATGGTGATTGGAGATGAGACATGGATCACATATGATAAACCTGTACGAAAACGATTGTGGTCAAAGAGCGGTGAAGCACCTCAAATAGTGGCCAATCCAGGACTAACGGCCAGGAAGGTCCTGTCGAGGTCTTAGCACAGGAAGGTGACCACACAAAACACAGTTAGGGGAATGCGCCACTCTAATTCTACAGAGATGGTCTTGTAAGCGATCATGTCCATTTAGTCCTCTAAATAGAGCCACCGCAGTCTTTCTTGGAAAACTGAGAACAGTTCTCTTCTCCCTAGAATCTTCCATCTCTTATTCCTTTCTCATTGAATCATATCCTGTTTAAAAAATTTTTTTCTAAGGATTATGTTAGTAAAGAATTTAGTATTGTGAAAAGAAAGGGGACGATTTATACGTTGTTTCATCAACGCTCGCTTTTTAGCCAGTGCATTAGTTTTTCAAAGCCTGTAATTCCACAATGGGCAGGAATCCACAGAATGAAATTCTGCTTGTCTATGAATCTACATTCTAAAATTCTTTGAGATATAGTTTGTTTATTCAAAATGAATTGAAGGGCATTTTTAGAATTTGATAATATGACAGTTCCTACAAGAGAGTGGCTAATGTAGTGATCAGAAGAGAAAAGTGAAGAAACTTCAAGTGAACATTTACATATTGAACTGTACCATCAGTCGAAGAATTCATCCCATGTCAAAGGATCTCAACGACCAATTGATTTAAAAAGGTGAGAAATAGTTATACTGTAAAGTAACGGACAATTATAAAAAGACGCATTTTATCAGCTATGCTCGATTGATTGATCACTATAATAAGGTTGAAGGCTTTCTGTTTTTTAGTAAATCCTTACTGGAAATGCTAAAACCGAAGATATATTTAATATCCAGGACTTATTTAAGACAGAGAATTATTTAAATAGAATAAAGTGCATTGTGATGTGTGGACTAATTGTGACCCATCAATGTTTTGTTAATACGAAAGACAACAAGCCTTAATTCAAACCATGACAGCAAAGCCTCAGATTCTTCGTAACATTCATAATAAAATTCTAGAACTAAAATCACTGGATATACCACTGAATCTTGTCCTAATGTAATAAATGTGATAAACTACATAGAAATTAAGCAACTTAAAGCCAGATATTTAAAAATTTTATACTAAAGCTTGATCGTTGAGCAGTCGTCCAGTACATAGTGCTATGTCAATTCAAGTTGGCTTTCATGTGGTAGTATACTATTTCAAACGTTTAGTTTCTACTAGAGGTTTAAAATTTTTTGAATGAAAATTGATCAGCTGACAGCCAACACTTACAGGATCCGGTTGTAAATGGGATGATAACATGTTTGGATAACTCATTTCATTATATGTTTCTGTTAAAGACTATAAAATATAGAAGCTTAAAGAGATCAGTTCAGCACTCAAGGGAAATTCTGAAACTGATGCAAAGAAAAATGAAACATGATGGTTGCAAAGATTGTGTTTTCCAGTATTTCAGCAGCCAGTATTACATGGAGGAGTTAAGGTTGTACATAGGGTGCTGACTCTTTTCACAAAGCATGACTAACTGACTGATTCGAAAAATATTTTCCAGAGGATTAAACCAAGAAATTTACGTGAATCCAAGATCCATTCATTTCTGAAAAACAAAACACCACTTCACAAGAAGAAATTGAGAAATCGAAGAAAAAAATCTGAAAACAAAACTCCCTCGCCTAAAATTGACAGAGATTTATAAATCCATAAAAAAATGAATTTCTCATTGTAAATGCAGAGGATATGAACATTCATCGTGTCATCATTGTGAATCTGACTTTTCAGAAGTTGGGGTTAAAAAGAGTAAATATTGTTCGAAAATTGACATCAAAAAGAAATGAGAGCAGTTGTATTACTTTATACTAGCCATGCTATTACTTGAGCAGAGAATAAAGACTGACCAAAGCAAAACAAAACATGCATTTATCAAAAGTATTATAAGGTTATTTTTTAGCTAAGTTTTAACAGGAAAACTTATTTAACACTAATTGAAATCTAACAGAAGTTTTCTCGTTGATTATAATTTTAAAGCTCTAAATTACAGAGAAATCTACAAAATACATTCTAGAATATCCTATCATATCTAATCTTATTTATATATTAAAATATACCCCATCGATGTCAACATAAAATGAGCAACACGTATGGAAAACGAAATAATGAGAAAAAAACAAAATGTATATACAATACGCATTGCCCAACTGAGCCTAATTGGGAGGTCGGGCAAAAGCTTCTTTGGGCTACACTCCTTTACAACAATAAATAAAGAAAAATACATAATTAGAAATGGAATGTAACATCGAGATGATAAATAGGTTCTCATAACTTTTATTTTGCGATTACATACAGCATTTTTATGAGATAATTTTGCATGTGATAAATCAAGATTATTTAAAAGTAAATCGTATGATACTTACTATTTATTTAAATTGATACTTAAATTATATTATGATAAATTTTTTGCTATTTCTTTTTCAATGGTTTCTTTTCTAATTTTACTTTTTGTAAAACTATCAACTATATCAATTACAAATATACAGCCTTTGATGGGACAAATTTGTCCATCGTAATTGTAAAAACTCACAGAAATTCTACCCTTGATAGCAATAGATTAACAAAATATGCATAAATTTTTTGTGTTCGTACGATAGATTAATGAAGAAGCTAACATACAAGTATTCTGATGGAAGCGTAGTATTGTTCAACTTTTTTCGATTTTTCCACATAAATCTTTTTTTGCATATAAAGTTAATAAAATTATAAAAAAAATTAATTTTCTTCCAAAAAATTTAGAATTAAATGATGTATTTTCCTTTTATTAACCAAATTCAGAAACAATAACTGATATAACAGTGAGTGTCATGAGATTTTTCCTTTATGTTGCACATTTTACTACTCTCTTCCTTTGGAATATTAAGTTCATTGCATCTGTACATAAAGTTAAGAAATATCAGAAAATAGAGAGACAGAGAGAGAGAGTTTGCAATTTTTATATATGCTAATTCCACAAAAGTAAAGTTTAAGATGCATCATTGATTATATTAAGTCAGTGTTAAGATCATATGTCATATCCGAAACCAAGGTATGTGAGTGTTACATGTCGGCTACATTGTAGCTTAGAAAATTTAATTAGTTTCGTTGATTCTTAACCTTAAATTTTAAGCAAAACGTTTTTCCAATTTTTGGTCTCTACTTTTTTCTGAATTTCACCAACAACTACTGTGGCCAAATTGAAGTAACTAAAATGTCATTAATAATATCACAAGTATTTTAATGAAAATTTAGAACAACTTCTTTATTTTTTATTGATGATATAAATTTGTAAACTTGCTATTCTTTTGGATTTACAAATGAAGATTAAAATTCCAACAAAATTACTCTCAATAGTTTTTATTTTTTCCAATAGAGATCGTGACTCATGTTGAATCGTAGATTACGATGTTGATCGATGACGTAACCTGTAACCCGTGATTTAGTAAATAGCATCTGAAAATTTTTGGAATCAGTTCTTTTAATCGCCATTTTTTGGTCAGTAATTTATTGCTCTGATCTGTTACTTAATTTATTGAAATCGACGTCTATGCAAAGATATTAATCAGTTTTCTTTGCATTTGTGTTTCCCTTCTTCTAAAATTTAATCAAATATAATTCAATTTTTCTTTTGTGTTGAAATTCTCCAAACCAGGTAAATAGCGTAGTTTAAAATTGTCTTTGTTTAATTGTATAACGTTCATAATCACATATTCTTCAATGTAATATAGTATTTTATATACGTTTAATAAGGCTATGATCTGTTAAATTAGTATGTGAATTAATCGATATAAGTATGTGCGTGTTTTGTTGTAGGCGTTGACATCTGGGTAATATTAAATAAGCGCGTCGATAAGATCTATTATCGTTATTCTTTGTTACAATACTCTTTATTTCTGCTATGCATATTTAATATTTGTAATTGTTGAAATTGATTTTATTTGTTGAATTATGAATTTTTCTATTATATCTTATAAACACTCATGATTCTATTCGATAACTTAGCATCCTTGTTACTAATGCGATAATTGTTTTATATTTGTAACATTGGTATGAAACATTGCAACTAGACGTTTAATGTATATATATGTATTTTTCAAACATTTTATGTATGGTTTAAATTAATTTTGTTGTAAAATATTTTTCCATAATGGTTGTTTAGTGTAAAATGTGTTATTTAAGTGTCTTTTTTTTAAAAAAAAAATGTTAATGACTTCCTTTGTCGTAGATATCAATTTTGAATTTTATTTTCTATTATGTAACTAAACATTCAAAAATAACATTATTTCCAATATGAATTAATTGCTCTTTATTCACTTTTAAAATATTGAAATGCTTTTTATGCAAAAATTTCTAGCACCTTTTAGCTATGCAAAGGAAAACTGTGGATAGAAATGATTTAATCTAGCTTAAAAAATGTTTATGTATTCTTTATTTATCATTTAAAACAACTGTTTTAGACAGGTAATATGTATTTATGTAAATATTGAAGAGAATATTATCATAACAAAATTGAGGTTCATTGTTATTAAGTCTAGTGTCAGTCCTTATAAAATTGGTCATTTTGAAAGTCTATATTTTGTAAGAATGTTTAAACTTCTTAATTTATTTGAATTAAATAAGGTAGATTTTAATTAATTTTGAATCTTTTTGTTAGTAGAATTACTGTGTATTGTTAAAAATTTTATTAATTTAGATACTAAAAAATAAGTAGAATTGGTGGAGATAAGTGTTATTTGTATTGCCACATCATTATTTAATATCTCTAATTAAAATATTTTGATTTTTTTTACACACTATTTTAAAAGAAATATGTTGACAACTTAGTAAAATATATCTGTTCCACTGTGTTTTTGGGGCCAATGGCCTAAATTAGCTAATCTTAATGTTCTGAATCACTCTTGTGTGAAATTTGCTTGTTAAGTACCTTGAAGAATTTGAGCCTTTATAAAATTTTACATTCAGGTTTTAATATATAAATGTATAAAAATAAAATTTAATGAGTAAATATATAAGTAATGTATAATGAGTAACTTAAAAGAAATAGAAAATTTTAAAATTTAATTCATTTAAAGAAAGTGGAGATAGTCGAAATTATATTACGTCTCTGCTATTTGTGCAATAGTTTCTTTCTTCTAACTAATAAATTTGTAATTTTTTTTTATAAAATTTAATGAGGTAAAACTAATAAAATTTCTTTTAGTGACAATTTTTAAATTCTTTTTGAAAAAAACTTTGAATTTAAGTTGACTTGAGTAAATGTTTTTTTCTTGTAATAGAATTTTATTTATGATATTTAAATATTATTTGTAACTCTCAGCAGAGCTAAGTACAACAGCATAGCTAAAATTAATACTGACTATAGGTGTGAAAAAAATATTTCATGTATTGCATGGAAAAGTATTTATTTTATATCTTAATAAACTAACTTATTTATAATTCTATCATTTTTATCATAAATTTTTGATTAGTTACATTAAAAATAAGTATTGAATAAGCCTGCAGTCTTATTTATGTTGATATAAAGAAATGTAGAAATTGTCCCTTATTATAAACCAGTAAAAAGGTAAAATTTATACAAAAATGATAAAAAGAAATAATTAGAAAAGTGTTAAAAAGAATGCCTCTAATATCAATTAGTGATTGTTTCAGGTGTCATTTGTGTATTGCCTCTTCTAATAGAATCAAAATGATTATTTTATTAAATTCATAATTATTTTTTAATTAATTTCAGGAGATAAATATATTTTGGGATTTTATTAACTATCTTTTTCAATTTCAAAATAATTGTTAAAAAATTACTTTTGTTTAATCCTGCCAACCAAGAAAAGTGTTGCAGACATCGCTAATTGTTACTAAATAATTTTATTTTAAACCTCAATGTAATGAGAATTAAAACAAGAAATTAAAAATTGTATGGTTTACTAGAAAAAAATAGTTTACAGTATTTTATATTGATTATATTATCAACAATTAACAAAAAGTTGTATGAAAAACTAAAGAATATTATACAAAGAATACACTATGTATTCCTTTGGTAGCTGTTAACTCTACATCAAAATAAATCTGATTGCAATCACAACGGCTACATTGAAACACTGCAACCTAGCTTTTTTTTTAAATCAAATACTCAATTGTATTTTTTAATGTTGCAAAACCATTGTCTTAAAGTTCTATATTTCCGTCTTTGGAGTATCTTCGTCAGATTTGGAACCTGAACACTTGAGTCTTAGAACTTCTGTTGGTGGATTTGAATCGCATGTTAGTCTTCAATGTTGTTCAGAGTTTTATTTATAGTTTTAAGTTCTGTTCTAATTATCACTTGTGTGCAAAAATTACTGTCAAGCGGCAAACAGGCCGACAAACCAATCACTGATATAACAGCTGTATGTTTAGGCTTTGGCCTTCAGTTCAACAGCTCATTCCTTTGAATTTTAACTTAAACTTGGATGTTTTCAGTGACTTGGTATCTTCTTTAAACTGTTGTAAGCTATGTCTTTTTAAAGAAACACAAATGATTTTTCTTAGAAATAACCTTGTGTTTTTGTACATAGTATTTTTACTGTTGCTAAATTAGAATATTTACCTTTTTTTCTGAAAGACTATCTTACTCAAGTACCCAAAATATCGTTACAATTTCTTCTTGATGTGTATATTCACAGGCTAAAAATAAATTAGATTCTTGGGAAATGTTTTATAAGTGATTTTCCTTTTGTATTTTTCTAGTCTTGAACAATGACTTCACGTAAAAAGCTTTTACTTAAAGTAATCATTCTTGGTGATTCTGGGGTTGGCAAGACATCACTAATGAATATGTATGTGAATAAACGATTTAGTAATCAATACAAGGCAACCATAGGAGCTGATTTTCTCACACGAGAAGTTCAAGTCAATGACAGGCTGGTAACCATGCAGGTGAGTAATTTTATTAAGTATGCAGTAATTAAATTTTTCCCAAATGTTTTGTTTAACAGTTACAAAGTACCATGAATGTAATTATTACCAATCTTTTTTTTTTAACATGTTAAATAATTTTTACTATTTCAAATTGATTCAATTCACTAATATGATGAAGTCTAAACATGTAATTCCCAATGTAATATTTTTATCAGCATTAAATATGTCTCCTGGGGGGAGTCTAACACTTTAGAGTAAAGTGTCCCCTAGATGACTGATAAAAGAATGACTCCATTGGGTGGTAAGAGAGAAATATGTTTTCTGTGAACTAAATAACCAGTCAAAGTCCAAATTTTCAAGGCTCTGGCAACAATTTTTTTCATGAGAAGTCAATAATATGGAAGATTCCAACAGAGAAATCACAATTGCATTAATGAGAACTGGTCACTTTGCTTGTATAAAAATAAATGACAATACTAGGACACATATAAAATGTGGCAATACTAGCCTGTCCAGAATATTAAAATACCCAATGGATGATGATCTCTACACAGAGAAGATATCGAATCTGTCATTGACAGTCACAAATTTTCTTGATTTCTTGGACACGACATCAACCAGCTATTTTAGTTAGAAAAAAGTGAATAGTAAATAATGTGATGATTAATACTATAACGAAACAAATTATATGATAACAAAGGACTATAATATATTACTTCAAAGAAAAATGTAAAAACTGAAATGGCTATAAAATTTAAAATTGAACAGAAATTAACTTAAGTCCATAAAAATGATAGATTAGGGTTTATATATTCAGGATTGAGTAAGCTCTAGAGATGGGAAGAAATACATGTAACCAGTATTTTGTAATCAGTATTTGAATATAACAACTTGTAATCAGTACTTTATTTACCAAATACTTAGTACTTCCAGTAAGTAACAAAGTCAGCGTGAGTTCAAGTATCCTCAGACAGTTGCAGGTACAATGTACTTGACCAGTTTCAAAGACAGTGAGTACATGAGTATGTGCTTGTTACAAATTAATCAATATAGTTACAGAGTACTTGACTGAATATAACAAGTACAGAAGAGCCAATGACAGAGCGAGTACAAGTAACAATGTCATCGATACAGACGGAAGAATTATAAGATTGTAGTAGCTTCTTATGGTAGGGAGGCTGGGTGGGAGAAGGGAAATGACAGTTGGTTTAGCTGGAAAATAGAAGAGGGATACTTGGGAATTGAAATTGTAGAGGGAGACATTGTGAATTTATATTGTGAAATGAAATATGCATGTACATTTGTTTTATTTCAATTAATAAAAAGTAGTTGAGAAAACCAATAGTGACACATCTATTTCGTGATTATCGTTCTTTTTCAAATATATCAGTTTTTTTAAATATAAGAAAAGCATGATATTGTGTATTTATCAATTTCTATTAACTTTTATTTTTGTTATTATTTCTTTAAAAATTTTTATTTTATCAACATATATAACTTTATTTCAACCTTAAATTAGGTTAGATTTCTTAAATTAAAAAAATATATAAATCAAATTTGCTTACACACTTTCATTGTTATTTTTACTATGCATAGTTTTTATTATAATTCCGTATATATATGTTTATTTTTATTTAACTATAATTTAGTTTTACTATATTTTACTGTAAATATATAGAATTAAAACTTTTAGAAAGAATGTTCTCTTATGATTTTTTACTATACAATTTATTTTTATTCAAATAATGAAAATGTTGATTTAAACCTAATAAAGTTAGTTTATTCATTTTAGTTTAAAGTTTTGATATGAAAAAAAGCTTTAATTTTTACTTTATCTTTATTTATACCATCATGTGTTACAATCATGTTTATTTCTTGAATTATGGATTGATGTAAATAAAATATATGTATTTCTTTTCCTCCATTTTGTATTGAACATTATTTCTCAATTTTTACCTTAAAACATTATAAAATTTAGAGTGTTTGTAAAACTGTATTTTTTGATAGTTGTTGAAATTTTATGCAACTATATCTAATATAAAATGATTGTTTAATTTAACATTATTAATACAGTTTTAATTGCAAAACTACTTTATTTAACCATAAATTGATTAAGTTTCAGGAAACTAAAACAAGATATGTGAGTTAATGCAATTTTATTTTACCAAAAACTGGTTTACTACATAAAAAAAAAAAATTACTATGTCTCGTTAATGTTTAACCCCTTCCGGTAAGCTTTAAAAATGAAACACTGTGCATGAAATAATAATTAATTTTTTTATTAAAAAACTTGTTTCATTTTATAATTCTTATATATTCTTAATTAATATCCATTTTTACACTAGAAATTTTAAACTAAATTAATTATCATGTTCAACAGTAACTTTAGTTGCATGAAGAGTGTAGCTCATCATTGTGCAGTATGGCATGAAACATCGATGACGAGCTACTCTCGTCATAATACCTAAAGGTGTTAATTATAGAAAAATAAAGGAATTTAAATTGATCTTTGATTGCTGTATTTTTGTAAGTGAACTTAAAATAAAACCTCTTTGTAATTGATTAAACCTCTCCCACTTTACAATTCTTTGCGAAACATTTACCAGTTAATTATAAAAATTCATTTATATAATTGCAAGGTCTTACTAAATTCTAATAAAAAAAATTAAGCTGATTAGGTTGAAAAATTGAAATTATATTATCTCTTCAAATTTTATATTTTAATTAACATTGGAAGTCTTTGAAAATTACTATTGAGTAATTGGAAAATTTACATAGAACAGATATAAATTCTGAAAACAAATGTAAATGAACAAAATGTAATGTAACAAAATGTCAAGATTTTTATATTGAGCAAAATACGTTTAAGAAAATTTAGAAATTTACAATTTTTTTACAGAAAACAGTTTGTAGATAAACTTATTTCTTTGCCTCATACGAGAAATTAAAGCATTACAGGAAAAACAAAATTGACAATGAAATATTGCATAAATAATTATTTTTAGAGCTTTTTATTAATATTTAAGTGAATGCTCATATATAAAGGATAATTTTAATTAATATTAATTATATTAATTTTATGGAATAAAATATTGATGTACTTATTTAGTTTTAATTATTAATTTAGCTCTTGTGCAATTTATTTAAGAAATTTTAAAAACTTTGTCATAATATTTTAATTTGATAGATGGCAGTACAAAAGAAATTGTAATAAGTGCAAAATGTAATCAATAAAATACTTGTTACTTTAAACGTAACTCCACTCAGTACGTACTAAGTGCAGGAAAAGTAAGGTCACATCCCTAGTAAACTCTAAAAAATTTTCATAAGTAAGAAAAAAAAAATTATTGAACATCTGGATTGAATGAGTGATGAAAGAGTACTAAAGAAAATATATTGAGAAAAAATGTAATGTTAAAAAGAAAGGTTAGATGTTTCATAAAGAGTTCGCAAGATAATGTGAAAGAAGATTTGAAAAAGATCGTCAAAAATTGGAAGATAAAGGTCTAGGATTTGAAGAAGTTGAACTGTTTGATAAAAATAAAATCTTGTATGGAATGTTAAACTGAGGAGAGTGGTATTAGTACATTAATAATAATAATGCAGAATTTAACATAAAATAGATGCTTGTAACTAGTATTTTTACTAATTTTTCCAAAATGATATAAAAATCAAGGTAAAATTTTTTAAGAAGCGGGAGAATTAGATGAAATAGTACAGCTGATGAAAATATTTAGCAAGGCTTTCATATGTAATTTGAATTACTTTTGTTGAAGTTTAAGTATCAATTGAAATAAAAACTTTAAGCTTATTGGGATTGTTATAATAAAATGTAATTACAAGGCTCCCCCCCCCCCCAAGATTTTTATTACTGGCAACTGTTGGAAATTCTGTTTTCTCTAAGTAAATGGGGGATAAATGGCACTTAAGTATTATCCCATTCACCTCTTTTGCCTTAAAAATATGTATTCTAATTTTGCAAATCTTAAATTTTATTTCAAAATATGAAGAAAAAGCAGAATAATTAACTTATATCTTCATTGTAACAAATAAATGAAAATTCTTGTAATTTATATTGTGCCTAGTACTAATTTAACAATTTTTTTAGCTAACAGTACTAATTTAGTTAAGCACAATTTTAATAAGATTTATGTGACATAAAGAATTAAGCAAAGCCAATATGTGGTAAGATGATTGAGCTGTACAGGTTTGACGCAGTTTCCAATTTTCGTGCCGAGCGCTCCACAGCTGTCGCCAAACTAAATTACGTCACTATGCGCAGTATCCAGCTGCCTATACCGAGTGCATAACTTTGAAATCGCCCTCTTTTTCGAATTCCAAATGTCTAAATTTCAAAGATTTCATTATAGTTAAGTACTATAGAAGTATTATATATATATGTGTGTGTGTGTATATATATATAATAACTAGAAACAAATTTATTAAAACTCTAATTTTAATATACCCTGCAATCGCGCTCATATTAAAAAAACTTTAGTGGTGCGCTACCTAATACTGTGACAACTGATCAATAAAGCTAAATTTCTAACATTAACAAATTAAATTTTTTATGCAAAGTCGAATTTAATTGACCAGGCATGTGACGTTCACCTTTAAAAAATTTCAGTATGGCACAATTTAACACTAAGGTAAAACACTCAATGAAGCTTACTTAAAGATATATTTACTTATATAAACATGGATTTTTATAAAAACTATAGTTTCTACTAATCGCTCTGAATGAAATTTTAATGAAAAATGAATTAACTCACCTGGCTGAGAAAAGAATGTTTTTAAGAGCGTTGAAGAAATCTACTGTATTTTCTGTATGCTTTCTCCGTCACATACTCTACGATGTATGAATCTAACTGGCTGGGCACATGATTATCACCCTGTATAGATCTATTTGGCCAACCAAGTGATAATTTGAAATAGTATAACTTAAAAAAATTCAAACTATAGTTTTCAAAACAATATTTTAAAAATGAACTTGAATTTTCGTAAAATATATTATTTATAATGTAACTTTAAAAAAATTCATAGTCGAATAACAAGAACATTAACTTAGCATATCCTAAAGTTGTAAACAAATAAAATTACTCATTAAACACAAGGGTTGCACATAAAACAAATCTTGAGTTTGTCATAAGATCACCTTAAGTCATAAAACTAAAATCTCATCATGAAAATGCATTCCAAACCATTAAGTCAGTTTAGTGCATTTCACCTTTTGTACAATTCTCTACTCATTAGTGCCAATATGTTGATGGAAACTAAATGAGAGTTTCTGTATTTGAAGATCACTAGGAAGTTTTTAATGGCTGTTGTGACTTATCTCTCCTTTTTGACAGTAGCATCAAACCAGTCATGGTTTTCCATGAGCCCGAATCCCTTTAAAGAATTGACCCCAGCTTCAAGGCTATGTAGTGGGATACACTAAGACTCTGAAGCTGTTATATGAGGTTTTTCTTTTCTTTTTTAATATGCAGTTGTTATTTAAGAATTGGAGGTAACTTATGGGAGGTTACTTAAACTCAAACACGTATCTTGAGAAATTAAATCTATGCTATGAAAATTTCTGCTATCAGTAGGGTATGGTTTGCTCAAAAGGTTTTCAACTTGTGTTGTGCAGATGCTCGGAGAAATACAAGAGTTCCTGTAGTCTTAAAGTTTAGATGAACACTGACTAGTAATTTTTAGGACAAGTAAATCATTAAAATTTTCTTTTTATTTCATATTTGTTAAAAAATGGTATCTTTGAGTTGAGGTTATAAATAGTAACACTAAATCAATACCCTGTGATTTTTTTACTGGGAATTTATTTTCATAACTGTATAATTTAAACCATAATTTTTTAGGAGTTAGGTTTAAAATGTTAAGACTAATTCATATTACAGCTAATACTTTTTATTCAGGTATCTACTGATTAGTATACACTATAACTTAAGATTTCTTAAAATTTTTAATTAGGTTGTTTGTTGGCAGCAGTACTTAGCGATGAAACTTCATTTTATCTCAAAATTAAGCTAATATTAATTTTGACCAACACTAACAGATTTGAATAAACATAGGAAAAATACATTTTTTTAAATTAAAGTTGAAATTTGTGTGGTATTCTATGTAATTTCTTTGCAGAAATTTTTGTATATGATGTTGTGTACAAGTTAATGAATTGCAACAATATTAATATAACACAATTTTAATATTTTTGATCAGTGTGTATGCATGTACTCCTATTAAAGTGTATTATTAAACTTTCCACTTAATAAGTATTTCATGAAATAATGATAGACTATTAAAGTAAAAAATAAACAATTTCAAGTTTATATTTTATGAATCAAATGATTAAATGTAGTTAAAAGCTCTTAGAAAGTACTTTTTATGGAACTAGTTTGATATCCCTCCCCCCATTTGCAACCATTGCGACTTCTTTGTCGAAAAGTTAAGCGCATGTTTTTTAACGTCAGAATTTTCCCAAAATTCAAAAATTACGCATTTTACAAAATTTTAATTCCTATAATAGTATAAAATATCAAATATTACTGGAAAATGAATAAAAGCTTTTTGTTGGATTTGCTTTCTTTTCAAAACCACTGGTAAAAGAGATAAATAACAATGGACATACTTGATATAATGTCAAGCTCGCATGTCAAATATGCTTGTTGATATAGCAGAGCTGGCAGCCGAATGATTAGCGCTCTTGCCTTCGTTTCAACAGTTCGAATCCCACCTTGGGCATGGATGTTTGTAGTGGTTCGGAATCCACTTTAAACCAGGTCCCGGTCTAATTAGCACATGTGTGTAAAAATGACCGTTGATTGACAAACAAACCAAACCATCTTGGTGATATTATGGAAAAATATAATATATTAACAAAATTAAATATGAAAAAGATAATAACAAAGAGTTTACAATGTTGAAAATATAAAAGAAAAATACAGTAAATTAAAAAAAGAAACATATACAAAAATTATATAATTAAACTTAATAAAAAAAGATGTAAATAATTAATAAATAAAAAAATATTAAAGAACTGTTTATATGATGTTTGGATGCTTGCAACAACAAAACAGCAAACCAAACAAAAAGTTGGAATTGGAAGTAAAACGAAAACTTCAAATACTGTTGCCACTGAAAAGAACTATATATGTCAAAATGAGGTAAAACACAGAAAAACCAAATCTGGCAACAAATAAAGCTGAAAAATAGTAAAAACTTAATATGGCAACTCTAATCAAAATAAGCGATCCTAGATTTGGCAAGAATTCACTTGAGAGATATCAAACTTTCTCTTTTTATTCCTATTGTGAATGATTAATTAATAAATAATAAAAAGCAGATGATTATAATTTAATACTACTCATATTGCTTACATTAGTTAAACAGAAAAGAAATACAACTGTCTCTGCAACATTTTTCTTTTTCTTGATAATATATACTGCAAATAAAAACTTACTTCATGAAAACATTGTATACTTTTTTGAAAAATATATGTAGACTTAAAATTTTAAGAAATATTATGATTTGTTTGCTGTATATATATACATTTTATTTGTATTACTATGTACATTTTTATTTGTATTATTTATTATTTTTGATACAAGAACAATTGCTACTATTACATATTTTTATTTTTAGCACAAAGATTTTTTCCATCCTTGGCTGATGTCGCAACTTAGTCCAGTTGCAACATATTATTATTCATAACTTAAAAAAAAAAAAATTCAAGTAAATAAATGCAGTTGTATGTGTTCATACATCTTTGTAAAGCAGCATAAAATTTATTAAAAGTGGGACTGTTTAAAGAATTTAAGAGTGTTTTATTTTTTACTTTAATGATCAAGTAACTTGTTCTATAGAATATGTAGTTAAATTTTAGAATTAAGTCTTATATACTAACTTGTGCACTGACTTGTCTGAATATTTCATGAAATAATCATTTCCACTTATATGGTAACATATGAGTAAGCTGCTATTTAGCTTTAGGCTGTGTATAGACATATGTTCTTAAGTACGCTTGATAGACAGTTGATAACAAATGTAATTTATTTTCGTTTGATGTGCTAACATCATGTGCTTTGTGTTAAGAATTTTTTCTCCAATTCCTGCGGTTAAAAATCCATTTTTCACATTGAGTTTATGGGGAATGTTTTTCCTACATAGATACGTGTGTATTTTCAAATATTCTTATCAAATTAGAAATTCAATTTTTTTAAAATCAAATTACACGGGGAAAGTTTTTATGTACATAAAAAAAAAAAAATAAAATTGTTCATGAAATTTTTTTTAGCAATTGTTTTATGCATCTCTACTTTAGTAGCTTAATTACTTTCCTGTTGTTTAACTAAAATCTTCATCAATCATGATTTTGATGTATTGTAGGAATTGCTTGTATGTGTACTTGTCCTGTTAGTAAATTATCATTTAATTCTAGATATGGGATACAGCAGGGCAAGAAAGATTCCAGAGTCTGGGTCATGCTTTCTTCCGTGGAGCAGATTGCTGTGTCCTTGTATATGATGTAACCAGTCCAACTTCCTTCAAATCATTAGATAATTGGTTTGATGAATTTATGGTACAGTCTGGACCACGTAATCCTGAAGAATTTCCTTTCGTTGTGATAGGAAATAAAATTGATCTTGAAAATAGAGCAGTAAGTTTCAATTCTGTCAGTTCTTTACATATTTCTTAAATTTTTGTATTATGTTTTTTCAATGTAAATTTAACCTTAGGATTCAAATTTTAATGAATATAATATATGTATATAATAGACTAATGTTCTTTTAATTTTTTAAATACTTTATTATAAATTATACATTTTCAGAGATTATATAAATACATTTTTAATACCTATAAGTTCTCTTTTGATAATGCTTTACTGATAATGCTCTGATGATCTCTTCTGATAATGCAAGACTTTTTAAACAATGCTTTTTATTGCTGTTTTACAAAATATGTATTAAATATTTTATAACAAGCTATTAGGGTAAAATTAATGGAATTTTTGATTTAATCATAAAAGTTCAGAGATATTTCACAACATTTTGTGATTTATATTTCAAACAAATTTCTGAAAAGTAAGAACTTTTGAAACATTTGCCAATTGTAGATAAACTGAATAACTTACTAAATTCATAGAATATGCATTTAATTTATTTTTAATTAATTAAAACTAAATAAAGTTAAGAGTTATTGAAATTAAGAAAATATGTCTTGATAGACTTGTAATTTTGACTCCTGAAAAGATTTACTAAAGCACTTTTCTAAAAGTTGGCAATTATGAATTTGGTTACTTTTTTAAAAATTTATTGCTGTTATAAAAATTATTGTATAATTGCTTTCCTGATCATTTTATAACTGTCCAAATTTCAAGAAATCCTGAATTTTCATTTTAATGAAATATTTATAAAAATCAATATATATTTTGGAAAATTCATCAATTTTGCACATAAGACCCTCATTTTAACATCCGTTCTCAAGTTTGCTTTTGCTGAACTGATAAAATAGTTCATAAAATTGAAATTTTGTATAACAATAAATACCAAGTGAGTTAAGAATGTTCAAAATAAAATTCATTTTCGTAAACAATTATTACTTTAATTTCATTGATGAAAAATAAGGCAAAGTGATTGCTTATTTTTTTCTGTTTCAAAAACAAATTTTTCTATTTTTTAAAAGCAGCAAAACCATTTTGCTGTTTTTTCGAAAGTATGTTAGTCTTATCCATTCATTGGCTTTTAGATGAATGGCTTATAAGGTCATTTTAATATATATCTAAAAGCTCCTTCTTATTTGTTATTCTCAAATATTTACTTGTACAATAATTTAGTACAAATTACACTTTAATTCATATAATTTAATTTCTTTGTATAAATTCATGGATAAGTAAATCAATTTTTCACAAGTTCTTTAAATGTTTTTACTTTCTTCAGTTTTATGTTTGTAATGGAAATTTCAAAATGAACTATATATATTTTCTGCAACATTTCAAGCAGATTGGCTAATATGCATTGTGTGGGGAACGTAAATTTTATAAAGAGATTTCAGCTATGATTGTACCTTGCAAAAATATTTTACTATGTTTGACTTGATATTAATCATATACTCTGTTGCATGGACTGTAAGGTCAGATGCAGATTAGACATTAGAAATCCCAGCAATTGCTTAAATAATCTGAAATCTCAGTATAAGTGGTACACAAATCTACCATTCGAAGTGCTTGTGATTCTTCAATGAAAATATTGATTTAAATTCATCATAAAATTATCAAATAAAAAATTGGAAGAAAAAAGATTTTAGATTGTAAATTTGAGTTAAAATTATCATAGCCTGTATAAGACTGCCATTAGGGTGAAGTTGTTTGTTCTTGAAATTCTAAATTAAAGATTGATTAAAATGACTTACAAAAATATGTATAATATTTTATTATTTTTTGTTTTAAAAAGTTTATTATTCATTTTTTAAGTTGCAATATATGTGTAGTGAAATTTTCTTGATGTAAATTTCAAACATGAATAAATGACTCCAAATGTCATTTGGCAATAATTAACTTTCCTCTGGACTTTGATTGAAAAAATAACAAATCAAGAGCAAGCATTAAAAGTGATAAATGATGGAATTTTCTGTTCTGAGAAAATATTTAATTGTATTTTTATTCAAAGAAACATTGGATTTTATATATTAAGTAACTTTTATTTTTATTATGCACAATAATATACAAGGGACGCTCTATATGATAGGATAAATGTGCTTAAAACATTAATACTGTTTTTGATTTTAACTGTCTATGAAACATTGTATTTAATAAAACTTAGATTACATTCTTTTGTGCTATTGTGTAATTTTATTAATTACCTTATTTAATTTCTCTGTTTATTTAGAAGGAACATAATTTAAAGATTTAAAATTTAATCTATTTATAAAGATTAATTATAATTAGAATAATTTATGATTAAGAATATTTAATCTATTAAGATTGAGATTTATAGTTTAAAGATTTGTATAAAATTGTTAAAATAGTATCAGATTCATACTTAATAGGTTTGTTATTTTAATATGCTGATGTATTTATAACTCTACATATAAATTCATAATTTTATTTTTATTTTTTATAATTTTTCTTTTCTTTTTTTTTTTGAGTGGTTGTTAACAAATGTGTATTTTTAAGTTATGATGCATAGGTTGAATAATTCAGTTATGTTTAAAAATTAAGTCACTAAATTTTATTATTTAAAATTCTCATTATAGATTTCAACCAAAAGGGGTCAAGGCTGGTGTCAGAGCAAGAACAATATTCCCTTTTTTGAAACCAGCGCAAAAGAATCAATCAATGTTGAACAAGCATTCCAGTGTGTTGCTAAGAATGCCTTAGCGCAGGAACAGGATGCAGAGTTATTCAACGATTTCCCAGAGCAAATCAAATTGACAAATAATGATGCAAGGCCTAAATCAGATAGCTGTGCTTGCTAATGGAAAAGGGGAACTCTCTAAATGTCGAGTGTTCAAAATTTTGAAATATAGTTAGGTGATTTTAACTCGATTTTTTGGCAAGAAAACTTGGATTATTCACTATATATATACTGGCTCTTTGTTGTATATCTTAAAATCAGAATAAAAGTGCACTATTTTAGTGCAAATAGTGTGTACAAAGATTTACCATATGAAGGAAATATTGAGACTAAAGAAAATTAAAATGTCAACCATTTATTTGGCAGCTTTAATGCTGAAATAAGCTGCTTTGTAAATTCTGTATAGAAGGATCTGTTATAATCAACTATATAACTTACTATATAAAAGTTTAAATGTAAGATATTAATAGAATTTTTTGGTAAATTATAAATACTTATGTTTCATTTTCATTTTTGGACTGTATGCTAACATTAAACATGAATGCTTTGTTTATTGGTGTAGCACTTCATTTATTTTTTAGTGCTATCATTTTTTACTAGTGAATATTTAAAGTTCATTTTGTCAAACTTCTGCTTCTGTGTGTGATCCGCAAATTTAAAATCTACCCTATTTTCAAATATGTAAATGTATATTTTATGAAATAAAGTTTTGCAGATATGTAGTAGTAAAAATATTTTTCTTATTTACACGATACTGCAACCAACAAATTATAGAAAAATATCAAGCAACTAAAATTGTATTTTAAAATCTGTTGTTCAGAATAATTGGTGATCCATGTTATCACAGATCAAACTGCCTGTGGATTGGTAAGTGCTGTGAGCATCATTTCAATATTTATGAGTTCTATAATCTTAGAAATGTTAGTAATAATTTGGAATCCATATCTAAATTCCTAGAAATCTGAGTTGACTTTCGAGAAATGGGGAAACAATTACTGAAAAGTTTAGAAATTTTTTATTAGAAAAAAATCCCTTCCACACATGATGCTTTTAGTGAAATGGATCAAAAAGATAGTTTTGATCCATCTCACTCAATCAAAAAATCAATTTCATTTAAAAAGAAAAAATCATTTTACTCAGTTAAAAAAAAAAAAGTTTTCCATATAAAATCTATTCTATAATATAAGCAAGAATTTGGTTTAAAAACGAATCACATAATCCATTTTGAGCTTGTTTTTAAGTACTAAATCAATTGTTTGAAAATTCATTCATAGTTTCTCAAACAAGATTGTTAATGATAAGATATATATATACACACACATGCTATATATTTATATATAATTTTAATTGCATATTCATGTGTCTTTTAAAATATATATATGTCTTCTAAAGAGGAGAAACCGATTTATATTGCCTGAAAAGGTTTTTATATTTTAGAGAAAATCTATTTCAATTTTTAATGTAGCTTGTACAATTGTGTCATTAAAGACAATAAGGTAAATATTGTGCAAAGTTTTAATTAATGTTGATATTTCTTATGAAAATGTGTCACAATAATTTCAGTCATTCTAAGTAATCACAATTATTGCTCTTTTTTTATTTAGAGTTATTTTAAATAAAAGCAATGCACATTTTGGAAACTTCTACTTTTGTGGGTTTTTAATCATAAATAAAAGCCTATAATTTTTAGCAATGTATAAAATAGTGCATGTATGTATAGTTATAAAATAATGTGACATAAGCTGTTTATAATATCCAAAATGTATCCCATGCAATGCAAATTTGGAAAAGTTTGCTTCATTAAGTTTTTTTTTTCTTAGTTTCTGATAATTTATAGAATAAGAAATGTTTTCAGAAAATTTCCTAATTTTCTAAATACTAAGATAAATAGAAAATAGTATGTGTGATAGGTTTTATCTATCACACATACTATTTATATTAAGATCTATTTTACTGTAACTTTTTTTTCTAATTGTATCTTTAAATATCACATTTTTATTGTGTATCATTTTCTTATACTCTACTTGTCAATTTGTTTACCGAATTGTTTCATAAATTTATTTGAAATAAATACACAGACGATTAATCTTTACTTGTCATAAATCTCCTTTAACTTGTTTCTTATATTATTAAATAAATGTAATTGTGCCATTTCATTTCTAAGCAAATGTGTTTTCTTCATATTGAAGGACCTCACTTGTCTGCATATTGGGCACAATTGTTTTGTTCATAAACACTTGTTTTTAAGTGACCTTACTCCTATTGTATTCCATGCAATGTGTCATAAAACTGTTCATATTTTAGTAGACTGCCTGAATTTTGCATACTTTAATTATATAATATATTAGAGAAACTACTCACTGTAATCTCTTTGCCATTTTATGTTTTATTTAATTTCTACATTGTACATAGTGATTGCAAAGATTCTGCTTTTAACATTATTTTATAAAATCTTAAATAAAAATTATTTGCCACCCAACTTGTCTAGTGGTCAGCGTGCCTGATTGTGGATAAGGAGGTCCTGGGTTCGAATCCCAGTTCAGCATGGATGTACTTTCTCTATCTATCCTGTCTTTATCCTTTCCTTGCATGAATGAAGTGTGAATGGTTGCCTACCTTATAAACGGATACCTATGACGTGTGTACTGAGGAAGTTGGACTCCACAGCAAAATATGGTTCAGTTGGAAAAGTAGAGCATTGCACCCCATGCTGCCAGCCTAGCTGGCATACGACAACGACAACATTATGCACAATTTAACATATGCTTGACACGTTTGTCTTAGCCAGGATCTTGTGCCATTAAACTTTCCACAATCAGTAAAGGATTGAAGGATCTGAAGAATTGCAAAGTTTCACATTTACATGTCATCAATAAGGAGAGTGAGAATTCATTTATATATATATAATATACATTATATATAGTAAATCAAAATATAAATTACTAAGAAATCAATACAATTGCCTGCTATACAAGTTCTACTACTGACAAAACATTTTATAGTTACATTTTTAATTTGTGATATATAATAAAACAAGTTATTTAAGCAAAATATAAGATTTTCTATGTTTTATATTTAAAATTGTTGTAAAATCTGTGTTTTAATAACAATAGTGTGTTAAAAAATTAAATGATAGGAACCATCTAAATATTAGATGCCTATTTTGATCTTAAGAAAGAGTTTATTTTAGTTTATTACCAAGTAGACAAAATTGTCACCAATGTAAAGTAATTGACTTTTTTCTTCAGTCATAATCAAATTCTTCTGGAATGTTACTTGTTAGACCTAACTCTTATCTAGACTTTGGTTTCACAATCTTAGTAAAGTAACGAGATGTCTGATTCGGCTGCCAAGTCTACTCTTCAAGCTTTTGTTCCGAGGTGAGAAAAGGTGTGAAATATTTATTCCCTTTGGCAAGAATTGGAATATATAATACAAGCAAAATACCATAATTTTATCACTGTTTTGTTTCATTGTTACAAAAGTGCAGTTATTAAATTATTTAGGCTTTTTAATAGACACATGTTTTGCACAATCATTTGCTTATGAGTGATATAAATCGTTAAGATGAAATTTAAATGAATAATCTCAGTTCATCTTTTGATTTCATGATGTAATATCAATTCTCTTTTTTAACAATGCTAGATTTGATGGGTGAATCAAGGCTTCGTTTTTTTATTCTCCAGTTTTAAGAGCTATTGGAGTTTTATATTGTATTTGATTGTATAATAATAATGTGTTAAAATACACTGTATGTATTTTTATTTTTAATTGTTATATATAATTTATATGCATATTTTTTAAGTTGACCTTTCTTATATATTTTTTATAATTATTTCTGTTATATGTTTAGATTATAATTGTTTCTTGTATTTAAAAAAATGGAAAAATCTTTAAAAACTCTGTATGGAGAGTTATTTTAATTGGATGTTGTGCTATAAAATTCAAACAATTAACCATCACAATCCTTTGGTATTATACCCCTCAGGGGGTTTACCTTCTTTAGGTAAACACGGGTGTCACAATCCCGAGGTACCCCAGTGATTTGCCCTCTTCTTTCTTTTCTTCTCTCCTCTAATCTTCTGCTTTGTTTTCCTCTCCTCCCTCGTTGTGTGGATGTTTGTAGTGGTTCGGAATCCACTTTAAGCCGTAGGTCCCAGTCTAATTAGTCCTCGTGTGAAAAAAATGACCGTTGAGCGACAAACAAAACAAGTCTCCCTCGTTGTGGTTGCTTCCTAAGAGGTTGAAGGCTACCTTTAAGTAGCTTTCGCCGCTCTGTTGCTATTAACTCCTCTTGGGGACTAAATCACCCACGTTTGCCGTGCGTGGAGACCCGTGTCTCTGGAAAGGAGGGTCCTGGTAATTGCGGCCCCCAAAGACTCGTCGCTAAATTCAGAAGGAATCCTTGTCCTGCTATATATCTTCAATAACATCTTCAGTTTCCAGTAAGCAGTTATGGAGAAAGGTGAAAGCAGCCAATGAAATTTATAGAGAATATTCCATTGCTATTTTAAAATCAGGAGCTTCTGTATACTCTTCTCCTAAGGACATCGCTAAAGTTCTTGGTGAAACCTTTGCTTACGTCTCAAGCAACGACTCTTATAGTCCTTCGTTCTTAAGGACAAGAGTTGTTGAACGAACATCAATTCGTTTCAACCATGGACAAGCTTTGCCTTACAACTGTGAATTTCGGATGTTGGAATTGAACAAAGCATTGCAGCAGGCCAATAATACCAGTCCAGGACCTGATGGAATCAGCTATCAAATGCTTTGAAATTTAATTCCGAACTCCCTATCGATTTATACTCCCTACCAATAGGATTTGTACAGAAAACGCATTTTCATCACTTTGGAGCGAAGCAATAGTGATTCCAATCCTTCAGGCTGGTAAAGATGCTTGTGTAAGACTCGGGTGTATGGTCAACGCTCGTCTCGTAATGTCTTGGAAACGAATAAATGTGTACATATTAATCAGTGTGGCTTCCGAAAAGGGAGGTCCACTCTCGATAATATCACATATTTAGAAACCCAAATCCGCAACGCTTTTGTGCGAAGGAACCATCTGGTATCCATTTTCTTTGACATCGAGAAGGTATACGACCGTATATGGAATTCTCCGTTCATTATATGATTTTGGCTTTTAGGGTAATCTCCCGATATTACCAATAAATATTTTACGCTCTTGAGTTTTTAAAGTTCGTATTGGTACTATTTTTTCCAATGCTTTTATTCAAGTCGAGAAGTACCTTCAATATTGTATTTTGAGTATAACCCTTTTTATCCTTCATCTTAGTAGCATACTTCATAAGTTATCACCTTCTGTTCATGGTACATTGTATGTTGATAACTTTCAGATATCTTGCGAGGGATCAAATATGCGTTTAATTGAAAGACAATTACAAACAACAGTTAACAAACTCGCTTCATGTGTGCTGGGAATTGCCACAAATTGTCTCCTAGCAAGAGTAATGTGTCCATTTCTGCAAGAAGATTAGTCTGCATAATGATCCTACTATCTACATATACAATACACCTATCCCTATTGTCAACGAGATAAAATTTCTTGGTATAATATTTGGCCGAAAATTAAATTTTCTTCCGTATGTGCTTCATTTTCTGAAGAAGTGCGTGCGATCGCTTTATATCCTCAAGGTACTTTTCTAATACATCTTGGGGTACTTATCGCCCGTCACTACTCAGTGTTTACCAATCATTAATTTTATTTCATATTGACCATAGGTGTGTTGTGTAAGGATCTGCTAGGTTTTTTGTTCTACGCAGACTGGATGCAATGCATCACTGCATTGAGAATATGTTCTGGCGCATTCCGCACATCTCCCATCCAGAGTCTATATGCGATTTGCGAACAACTGCCTTTAGACCTGAGACGAATGCAGCTGTCTCTCAATTATTATGCGAAAAATCATGTCTGAATCATCATCCATTACTTTCCATGACTACACCTGCACAAATGAGGCTGTGTGACGCTCATTCATACAGCACTTCACCTTTTCTCACACGAACAAAATATAGTGTTTTTTTTTTTTAATCTGACCTGTGTAGTGTCCTGACAGAACGGACTATTTATCTTATCCACCTTGGTACGATCCACAGATTAAAATTATCAATCCTTTTATTCGTTATAGAAAGTCAGACACAACAACTACTGTTTTCCAGCAGCTATATGCCTCACATCGCTGTTAGTACGCCTCGTACACACCAGTTTTCACAGATGGATCTAGAATTTTCCGAACATTAGATTCCCTTGCTGGCAAGGGATAGGCATTATTTTTTGCTGGATCCTAAGTTATGTAGGTCTTGCTGGCATTGAGAGAGCTGATGTAGCTGCTAAATCTGCATCCGGTCCATCTCTTCCATCCACTCCTTTGTTGGATGTGAGAAGGCGTTTTGAAAAATTCATTCGAGATTTTCGGCAGAAGTCGGGGAACAGGCAAGTCACTAATAAATTGCATGCCATATTTCCATTCATCACTTTATTAACAGTAACAGTTTTACCATTACGAAGTGCTGATGTAAGATTAACTCGACTTTTTTCCGTATCGTACTCACGTTTCACACATAGACATTTGTTTTTAAATGAATTTAATCCTTGGTGTGAAACTTGTGACAAATCATTCACTGTTTATCATATTTTGATTTCTTGTACATCCCCATATCGTTGGGTTATATACCCACTTTTTTAACTGGTATTTTAACTTTGTGTGATTTGCTTGGGGAACCACCCCACAAGAACCTATTGCACATCCCACAAGCTTTATTGAGGGCAATAGGTTTTTTTTTAAATCATATTTTACTTCTTTTATATTTATAATTTTAAAATTATGTAAACTTGATTTTTTTCCTTTTATATTTTTATTCGATTTTAATATATATATATACACTGATTTTTGTGTTTTAAAGTTTTAATGATGCTTTGGCTTCCAAAGGAAAAATAAAATATCTTCTTCAAAAACTTTATTATTGGCGCAGCATGTCTTTTTTTGGATTGCGGCATAAAACCCAACCAACCAACCTGTGGTACTATAGGAATCTGCCCTTTCCTTTTGTTTTTCTTTTCTATTTATCGTCTTTAATGGTTATTGCCTGGTATGGTGTTGAGGGCTTCTTCTAAGTAGGTGTTTCCACTCTGTTGGTATTCACTTCTAAGGCCTAAACTATTCACGTGTTTTTTGTTTGTAGAGACCTGCATCGCTGGAAAATATCGTAAAGATGGTGGTCCTCAACAATAAAATCACCTTTATTGTATCGATTCATTAAAGTGGAGGCAATCACTGTGTTCATGTAGGACCTGGCTGATAGGGATGCAGTTGATCTTCATGCTCTTGTTGGTCTCGATGGTTTGTGATACCATCAGTTCCGACATTCCTTATTTTACCTGGAAGGCAAAATATTATTCCCCATGAGAACAAAAATTTATTGAAATACACTGCTTGTCACCCAAATTGCAACACAAAGGAAGACAAGAGACATCACAACAAAATTTATTTTGTAGATAACATATGGACTAACTATCGAATGATTAAATTTATAGACTTCTGTGAAGTATGATTCCTGTCAAAATTAGTAGCCAGAGTAGCCGCCATTATTGGAGATCACCGATGCCATACTGCTCGGCATTGATTCAAAGAGATTTTGAATGTGTTCTTAATGTAGAGCAGACCAAATAGCTTCCACACGTTGCCAAATCTTATATGGTGAGGCAGTCGGGGATGTAATTGGGTCAATTATTGAGCAACTATGGACCACATTTTCTATCGGTGAAGATCCGGTGAGCCAGCCAGAGAAGCAAATCAATCTAGCGACTGACGATGAACCTTTGGACAATGCGTGTAATATTTCTCTATTAACTCTCTTATTTCTAATCATTTTTATCAAATGGTCTTAATAATAAATCAATTTAAATTCTAGATAAGCTTACCTTGAGCAGGTTTTTTCTTTATTAAATATAGTACATAAACAGGACAATACAAAACAAGACAGGACATAGAACAAACAGCTACCTCGCTAGGCGCATAATCTTATTCTGTTTGTAAACAAAAATTCGTATACAGCGCCACCTATAGACATTTGCAACAATGCATATCACGTGTGGTCGCGCATCATCCTGTTGAAACGTGGGTGTTGGTAACCCCTGAAGGTAAGGAAGGGCAACTGACTCCAACACCTCGGAGATGTAGCGTTGGCTGTTTAAAGTGCCGGCAGTGCATACTAGACCAGTGCGAGAGAGATATCCAATACCATAATATCTGGTGCACGGCAAGTGTGGCGGTCAGCATCCTCTCTCCACGGTATCTCCAGACTCGAATGCGACCAATGTGATGTTGCAGACAGAAGCGTAACTCGTCAGTAAAGATAGTTTTATTTGATTCTATCGTCCACTTTTCGCATAATTCATATATATATATATATATTTGAATACTAAGATAATGTATTGAAACCAATTCTACTTTATTATATTCGTTATATTTATTATTAGTCACAGTACATAAGTAGATTTTAATTTCTAGCATTGTTCGACCCAGCATAATAGACAGCCTAAAGGAGAAATGTGTTGAATGTTTTTTTCCAACCCACCGAATTTCTCCACAAGCTGTTCATAGATCAAAAACACATACTGAGATAATGCATGTTTTATCTGATTAATTATTTAATATTACTTATTAAAATAATTTATGTTAAAATAAATTTTCAAATTTGTTATTGACATGGAATCGGGTTTCAAGTAACTTGCGTCTCTTTATCAGTTAAACTGCGAGGCAGGTTAGAGGAGTTCTCTACGGCAGGAGATCGCCAGTTCGTGACACGATGTTCATCAACGGAGGAAATTCTCTATGAATAGCGAAACTCATCGGATGGTTGTCAGACCTTTTGAACTCTGAAACTTCTTCCCTATTAACCAATATTAATAATAAAATAATATTCGAAACATTTTTGTTTTCATTGATTTTGAACAACATACGAATTGGCCTCGGGTTGTCACGAGGCCGTTTTTTTATGACATTTTAATAACCAATATAGAAAAAGTGTTCGTTTTAGTCAGTTGAATTGAAACAAGCTTTTTTATGTCACGATTTCCTACAAAGACTGGTTTACGTCTAACAGCATCTTTTAGGACATGGTATCCCACAAGACTTGTTTCATGGCCAACAAGCTTTTTTCTTATAACATGATTTCCCAATCGACTTGTTCAACGATCTTCTTCATTATTGAGCTTTATTTCAGAGGCACACACTTTGCATGACTTGTGCCAAATCACGTGTTGGAACATTTCGCATTCAATTGTAAAAGAAAGAATAAAATTCATGTAGCTTGTCTTTCGATATTCCAGTATTGATAAATAAATCATCGTAAAAAAGGAGCCCCTTGAACACGAGGTCTTCTTTTTTCTACCTTCTTAAGTTGGAAATATCTCGCAAAAGAGAAAATCCGAGATTTTTCTTATTTCTGAAAATCGCAAGTCATTATGAAACGCCAATACTTTTACAGTTCTTTGTCCCAGTACTCTTCCGGCACCTTGGTTACCCGTCTTTCCGAAACCAAGTCTCTTTCCGATTGCGGCATGTTTTAACACTTGCACTGTTGATTTTTGTGAAACAGTGAGCAAGTGGCGTGAACCAATCTCTGGCAACACTCTAATCAGAAGACTCGTGGATCTCGTAGTTCTATTTTTGTCAACAGACAAGTGCAATCCTAAAAAGGATAAAGCATCAGACTGGCGCTTGTGTTGTCAGACTGGGTTTTTTGTTCCATTTTCCTGAGGAGAAAGAATAGTTTTCTATTACTATTCTGATGTGTCTCATTCTTGAAACTAGAACCAAGTCCAGTACTCCAAAGAGAAAAATCTAAGGAAATATTAAAATGGAATGAATACCGAATAATGGTAGTTTTCTGCTTGCTCTCACCTCTTGCAGTGTTGAAACGGGGTAAATGGGTCCTTGCAGATGGGCATTATCAAATGCTGGTACCTTTTGCGTATGCTTTTTTATTTTTTAAAAATTGAGTTTTATTGAATTTAATTGCAGTATAAAATTGCCTTTTGATCAAATTATATAAATATAGCTAATGAAGTTTAAATGTGTCGCAGATAAATATTTGCTGCGCGGGGGAAAATATGGATTTTTATCATTTCATTATCTCCATTCATTTCTAATTCATCTTGTTGAGTATTGTGAGTTGGATTTCAATAATATTTTGTATTAAAATTTGAATAAAAAATACCTACCACAAATAAAAAAAATTACCACATTTTAATAAGTGTAAATTATAAGAAATAATATACTTATTTGCGGAATTTCTTAAGTGAGCTGCGTCGTTCTATTGGCATTCAATTATATTGCATGAAGCTTGAAATATGTAAATGCTATGCAAGCTGTTTTGATGTGTGATTTTCCATCGCACGCTTTGATGCGTGGGTGTTTACATATGTGCATGTTTTGAGATGCGTGAGAAACGCAGTAAATATTTATTGCATTTTCCAGCTTCATATTTATAGAATTTGGACAAGGCACGTGTTTTGTAACGCAGTTAAATTCGACGAAACAAAATAAGTGTGTGTATGTGTTTGCGAGCCTAAATATTTTCTTAAATGTAATTATTTAAAGAGAAATTCAAAGATGGATTTCAATATTTCCAGTAAAAGATGTAAAAACACTGCGATGCATTACTTGTTACTTTTCTTGCCTTACTTTTACATAATTTATGTAAGTAATTCTGTGTGAAAGAATTTCTAATCATTATGGTTTTTTAATTTGAGGAAAATTGCTCATTCAACTCTATAAGAAAATTCATAATTTTTTCAATTTAAAACAGGACACTAGCGAAAAAAATGTCTAATTAATATCAGATGTTGTATATTATGTTTTCATATGTGTTTTTATAAATACATAGGGATATAGTATCAAAATTAAATCTATAAATTAGTACTGTTTGAAATGCTTTAAATGGTCTAGAATAATAATTTTATATATTTAATATAATACACCGCTTAATACAATAGCTTTTTTTAAATAAATGTTTAACTTCGATGGTTTTAAATTGAAAAGTTTGTACATACCGTTATAAAATATCAAATGGAAAAAATGTACATTAGGGTGCCCCTTGTCGAAAATTGGCGATTTTTTCCCCCACCAAGTTTGTTTTTGCGCCTGTTGAAAAAATGAAAACAGCTCTGAAAACAATAGACCAACCAGAAATAAACCAACATCGATAACAATATGACGCCAAATTGGTGAGAAACTGAGGAGCATCGTAAAGAATACGCCACATATAGCAAATATTCATTTTTTATTTAAAGTATTTTTTCTGTCAAAAAAATAATTTTTATGATTTCAATTTAGCGCTTAATATTATTTTAATATAACTTTTGTAGTTTTAATTTAAATTTCCAAATTTGGAAATTGTTGGTTTTATTAAAACTGACTATTTTATACATTTATTTTAAAATAGGATTCACTCATATATTTCTCACCCTTGTTTAAATGTCTTGTGCTCTCAAAACTAAGTCTTCAGCCAAACAGTGTAATGTAATATTGTTAAAAATTAAAAAATATATATTTGCTAATTTGCTTGGAGTTAACTGTTTTCAGAATTTAAAATTTTCGGGTTATAATTTTTAATGCAACGCATGACATCAAAATTTTACCCCATAAAGCATGTTTTTCCTTTGGTTGGATCCAAAAGCAAACGAGCTGGTCTATCAGCCATATGGTTATCACTCTGGTCTTCGGGTTCAAATGTTCGTCCCCCTCAGGGGGTTTACCTTCTTAAGGTAAACACGGGTGTCACAATCCCGAGGTACCCTAGTGATCTGTCCTTTTCTTTCATTTCTTCTCTCCTCTACTCTTCTGCTGTTTCTTCCTTTTCTCCCTCATTGTGGTTGCCTCGTAAGATGTTGAGGGCTCCCCTTGAGTAGCTTTCGCCGTTCTGTTGCTACTAACTACTCTTGAGGACTAAATCACCCACGTGTTTGCCATGCGTGGAGACCCGTGTCCCTGGAAAGGAGGATCCTGGTAATTGAGGCCTCCTGAGACCAACACATTGCTTTGGCCTCTGCTTCAGGTAAACGGGAGGTGTGTTGTGGTCCTCAGCACATCAATCGGCTTTATGGATCAAGCGATCGGTACATCTACTAGGTGACTCGTTAAGGATGGAGTCCACTTCAGGGATGTACCGTGAGCGTATAGGGACTGACTAGCACTGGTACAGTTAACCTGTATTTCCTTGTAGGGCTCCGTGGTGGGTGGTGCCGTCTAGTCCCTGAATATTATTTTGACTTTTATGAATAAATCTACTTTCTCCTCACTCCCTCGGGAGCAACAAATGCTAATGTGTGAAGCTAAGTTCTTCATAATTAAAAGAACTGGAGGATCATTTGAGTATGTTTCTCCCTTTCTGATTGAGAAGGGATTGGTATCTAATTTGGGTGTTGTAAAATCTGTCAAAAAATTAAGAACGGGCAATCTACTTGTTGAAACTACATCGGAAAAACAAGCTATGATAATACAGAGCATGAAATCCCTACCTGACTTACCAGTAACAGTAGAGCCACATGCAAGACTAAATTTTGTGCAAGGAGTAATTTCTGCAGAGGATTTGTATCATACGTCCACTGATGAAATTCTTGACAACTTAAAAAGCCAGAATGTCTGCGCCGTCAAAAGGATAACAGTCAAAAGGGATGTTATTATCTTAAATACCAAACACCTTATTTTGACTTTTGCAACGCCAGACTTGCCAAAATACATCAAAGTGGCTTATATGCGTTGTTCAGTGCGACCATATATACCAAATCCTCTCAGATGTTTTCAGTGCCAACGTTAAGGGCATTCTAAAATGGCTTGCAGAGGAAAACCTACTTGCGCTCGCTGTTCTCAAGCTGACGAGCATGATAGTGTTACCTGCAAAGCCAAAGAAATGTGCGTCAACTGCAAAGGAGACCACCCTTCTTATTCCAGATCTTGTCCCGTTTGGCAACAGGAAATTGTCACAATTAAGATCAAGAACAATGTGTCCTATATTGAAGCTCGTCGCATAGTTAGTTCCCGCACTCCAACTCCTGGTGTTAGTTACGCAGCTATGGCAAAAAAAAGTGACCCGATCCTGCAGCACCCAAACAGTTACAAGCTCTGCCTCTTCAGCAAGCTTTCTTCCAAAGCAAAGATCAATAGAACTGTCAACACCTACAATAACTAAATCAGCTTTGGCAAAATCAAAAGCCTTAAAGGCGAGGAAATTAAAATTGGCTAAGGAAGGCATTCGAAAGTCTTCCTTAACAACAAAAAAAGCTCTTCTGTGTTTAGATGCAGGCACTGTGAAACTGCATCCATCGGATGATGACTTCAATTCTGAAGATTCATCAGAGATGACGATGAGTAACAGTGAGAAAGGTTAGAATATATTCCATTCGTGATATCCTTTGTTTCCTGGAATTGTCGTGGGTTTCGGTCTCGCATTGATGACATCAAATCAATTATCTCTTGCTTTAACCCCGCATGTGTGGCTCTCCAGGAGACATTCCTGAAGCCCACTGTTGTCACCAAAATGCGTGGGTTTCAATGCTTTAGAAATGATTATGGTGGTGGTGATGTTGCGGTGTTTGTATAATTACATCAAACAATTACCCCAGTACAGCACATAAGTTAAGAACTACGCTCCAGGCAGTGGCTGTGAGAATCCACACCACATGTCTAATAACGGTATGTAGCCTTTACTTACCACCGAATGTCATCCAAGCAGAAGAACTGAATGACTTGGTTGATCAACTCCCAACTCCATTTTTATTGCTCGGTGATTTTAACGGTCATAATTTTCTGTGGGGTAGTGATGATACGAATTCTCGTGGTCGACAGATAGAGCAGTTCATTTCTGACCATAGCCTCTGTCTGCTGAATACCGACGAGAAAACTTATTTTCACGAACCTACACGGACATTTCACTCTCTGGACTTAGCTATATGTTCTCCATCACTCTTGCCATTGCTGAATTTTGAAGTTGGAAATGACCTTTATAATAGTGATCTTTTCCCTCTAATCGTGTCTCAGACTGGAAATAATAGTGTGCGTCATAACCCACCTAATTATGTGTACAGTCGAGCCGATTGGACACTTTTCACGCAATTGGCTGTGATCAGTGAGACAAAAGTTAAGACAAATGTGATAGATGATGCCGTTAAATATACCACCGACACAATAATCAGAGCTGCGGATGTTGCTATCCCTAAAAATTCCATCATTCCACATAAACACAGGAAACCTTGGTGGAATGAAAAGTGTCAACTCTCCTATAAGAAACAAAGGAAGCAATGGAATATATTACGAAGATACCCTACTACGGAGAATCTTGTTGCTTTTAAAAAAGCCAAAGCTGAAGCTCGAAGAGTTAGACGTCAGAGTCGAAGAGAATATTGGATTCGCTACGTGTCGTCAATCAATTCATCGACAACAAGTAAACAATTATGGAGGAAAGTTAAAGCAGCCAATGGTATTTATCAGGATTATTCCATTCCTGGATTAAAAACCGGAGCTGCAATACACTCCTCAGCGGTAGATATTGCTAATGTCATCGGTGAAACCTTTGCTAGTGTTTCCAGCTCTGATTCATATAATCCTACTTTTCTAAGGATTAAAAGAATCGCTGAGCGGACACCTCTAAGCTTTCATGATCGACATATTCTACCTTATAATTGTGATTTTGAACTGTCAGAATTGAAGTCTGCTTTATCTAAAGCAAACGACACTAGCCCAAGACCAGATGGAATCTCGTATCAAATGCTCCGTCATTTACATCATGATTCTTTGTTAAACATACTTTCATTGTTCAATAGAATCTGGACTGAGCATGCTTATCCTACATCATGGAGAGAAGCGATAGTGATTCCAATATTGAAACCTGGTAAAGATTCAACTGACCCTCTGAGTTATCGTCCAATAGCTCTTACGAGTTGCTTGTGCAAAACGTTTGAGCGTATGGTCAGTGCTAGACTCATTTACATCTTAGAGAAGAATAATTGCATACCTCTTCACCAAAGCGGATTTCGAAGAGGACGATCCACTATTGACAACATAGTAGATCTGGAATCCCAAATTCGAAATGCTTTCGTGAGAAGAAACCATCTTGTTGCAATTTTCTTCGATATTGTGAAAGCATACGATCGTACGTGGCGTTATGGTGTTCTCCGTAATATGCATAATCTTGGATTTAAGGGTAATCTTCCAATATTTATACAGAATTTTCTAGCTACTAGGCTATTTAAAGTACGTATTGGAAATACACTTTCCAATACTTTTACTCAAGCTGAGGGTGTCCTCAAGGTAGCGTTTTAAGTGTAACCCTTTTTAACCTTTTCATCAATAACATACTTCATCAGTTACCATCTTCAGTTCATAGGAATTTATATGTTGATGACTTACAAATTTCATATCAGGGTTCAAATATGAATATAATTGAGAGACAATTGCAAACAGCTGTAAACAATCTAACTACTTGGTGTGAACGAAATGGTCTTAGTATATCTCCTAGTAAGAGTTACTGTGTCCATTTCTGTAGGAAAACTAGTCTTCATCCCGATCCTGTGCTTCACATAAGTAATAGACCTATTCCTGTGGTCAATGAGATAAAATTCCTCGGGGTAATTTTCGATAAGAAGTTAACTTTCCTTCCGCATACTTTATATCTGCGGAAAAAGTGCGAGCGATTGCTCAATATCCTCAAGGTGTTGTCTAATACATTTTCGGGTGCAGATCGCACTTCATTGCTCGCGGATTTGATATATACGTCTACAGACGAAATATTGGAAAATTTAATATCTCAAAAAGTCTGTGGTGTCAAACGGATAACTCTTAAACGAGATGGTGGTTCTATCAACACAAAACATCTGATTTTGACATTTTCAACACCTGATTTACCACAACATATTAAAGTTGCCTATATGCGATGCTCTGTAAGACCCTATATACCAAATCCGCTTCGCTGCTTTCAATGCCAACGATTTGGTCATTCAAAAATAGCTTGCAGAGGTAAACTTACATGTGCCCGTTGTGCTGACGTTGGCCACGATAGTGTTACCTGCAATGCTAAGGAGGTTTGTGTCAACTGCAAAGGCGACCATCCTGCCTATTCACGATCTTGCCCATCATGGCAGTTGGAAAAAGAAATTACTTCAGTCAAAATCAAAAATAGTGTGTCATATCCGGAGGCTCGACGAATTGTCGCCGCACGTACACCACAGCCAGGTATCAGCTATGCGACTGCTACTAAGAAAGTAACTCTGTCTTGCTACAAACAAACTGATTGTATTTCAGAGCCTTCAACAAAACAATCTCCCAAACCAAATGATACAAAATCTTCAACCACTGTACACAAACTGACTCTTGCAAAATCAAGAGCATCTCAAGCAAAAAAAACTTGCCAAAGAAGGCGTTCGTAGGTCTTCCTTGACAGAAAGAAAAGCGAGGCTAGCGTTGGAGGAAGATACTGTTAAACTCTATCCCTCAGATAGAGATAGTTTTGAGGATTCATCAGAAACCCAGATGAGCGCTGCTGGTGAATAACATTCATCCCATTAATGACTTCCTTTGTTTCATGTAATTGTCGAGGTTTCCGTTCTCGAATGGACGACGTCAAATCTGTTATCTCTCGCTACAACCCCGCATGTGTGGCTCTCCAGGAAACATTCCTGAAGCCCACTGTTAGCACCAAACTGCGTGGGTTTCAATGCTTCAGAAAGGATAATGGTGGTGATGCGTCTGTATCTGGAGAAGTTTGCATATTCACATTGTGATTGGTTTCCCCTGTTGTTTCCAAGATCGCTCATTGATAACAAAAGATCCGATTTTTTTTTAGACATATTTATTTACATTAACACACATAACACTAATTTATAGACAAAGACATAAATTTAGTTGATTAATTTTACATTCGAAATTTTCATCGCCTGGAAGCGGTACTTCCGCTACCACTCGTCGTGGCATACCCGTACTGTCTCTCTCTTTTCGACAAGCTTGCCCTATTTCTCAAGTGTCTTACCACTTAACGAACTCGAGGGCTCCCGTCCGCTAAGTGTTTGATCTTCACACCTTCCCTCCAGTTTTCATTGCTGGACCTTGTCCCGCAAATGGAAACTACGAAGAATTCTAGAAAGTTCCTTTTACCTTTTATCACCATTCCATCAAGAGCCAAATAATACCAACATTTTAAATTTAACTTAGTGCTTAACCTAGGTGCTGACATGCTTCAGCTTACACTTTTGTTTCATATTCTCTTTAAAGGAAAATATCCTATACTACTGCTATATTCATTATATTTATTACAACACAATATTATAAAGTAAGAAAATAAGAATCAATATCAACACAAAAAAACAATTATGTGCAAATATTATTCACACACAAACCTTATGAAAATTAACGACCCATAACAAATAGAAATAACTACATTATATTATATAAAGTTAAATATGAATATTATGATATATCAGAAATTATTTCTTTTTTTTTTTTTTTTTTTTTTTTTTATTTCTTACAAGATTCATTATAAAAGAAAAATAATTAATCATCCTCATAAACCCTTGATAAGGCATCTGCGATAACATTATTACTACCGGGCTTATGAGCTATTTTGACCTGATAGCGAGAAAGAGCCAATGACCATCTCTGTAATCTGGCATTCTTCGGAATGCTTTCCGTAAGATATTTCAGAGGATTGTGATCTGTGAACAAATTTATGGAAGTTCCGTAAGTCCATGCTTCAAACTTACCAAGTGCCCATATCACAGCATACGCTTCTCTCTCGATGGTACTCCATTTGGTCTGCGCTGGAGTTAATTTCTGACTGGCGAAGGTTATAGGCTTAGGATTTCCATCTGTATCTCTCTGCATTAAGCATGCTCCAATGCCAGTAACCGAAGCATCTGTGTGCAGTTCAAATTGTTTATTTAAATCAGGGGTTGACAATGAAGTGACAGTACACAAACTATCTTTCAATGAGATGAAGGCCTTTTCTGTCTCTTCAGACCAAGGAATATCATTTGGGATAGATTTTCTGGTCAGGTCTGTTAATGGCTTAGCAATATTCGCATAATGAGGTACATATTCCCTATAATAGTTAAACAGTCCTAAAATCGATCTTAAGGCTTTCTTCGTTCTTGGCGATTTTAAGTTTTTGATAGCTGTAATTTTATCCGGATCGGGCCCATGCTCTCCTGATCCAACTACATGACCTAAGTATTTTACCTTCGATCGAGCAAAGGTACATTTCTCTAAATTTGCGGTAAAATTACACTGTTTTAATGTTTCCAAAACTGTTCTTAGATGGTTCAAATGTTCTTCCCAACTAGATGAATAAACTATGATATCATCCAGGAAACTTTCAACAAAATCATTATGAGGCCTTAGAATCTGATTCATAATTTGCTGAAAAGTAGCTGGAGCACCTGCAAGTCCAAATGGCATTACTTTCCACTGATACTGTCCTTTAGGTGAAACGAAACTTGTTAGTTCTCGACTATCTTGATCCAATGGAATTTCCCAATAACCTTTAAGGATATCTAGAGTTGATAGATAATTTGCCGCACCAGCTTTGAATCGTAATTCTTCTGAATTTTGCATTGGAAATGGAGCTATTTTAGACTCAGAATTCAGTCCCCGATAATCGACACATAGTCGAATCGTTCCATCTTTCTTTGCGACACATACAAGAGGATAAACAATCTCTGCGTGGAAGATGGTTCTATCAAATCCTTGTTTAATAGTTCTTTTATTTGATTTTCCACCTGAGGTTTTAGTGATTCTGGTATGCGGTATATGTGAGGCTGTTTCCTTTCGATTCCAGGTTTTAATGTTATTTTATGAGGTGGTACCTTAGCTCGTTTCAATTCACCATTGAATACGACTTTGTAGTCCTTAAGAATTGTTAAAAGCTGAGTCTTTTGCTTCGGAGATAGATTTGAAAATTCGGTCTTTTCTTCTAGCTGTTTCCAACTGTCCTTTATTTCTCCAAGGCCTCCTAAAGGTACAGGTTGAACTTCTCCAAAATCTTCATCAGCTTCATATATTATGCCCACCATATTCATCGGTTGGATATATTTCCTTAGCTTATTTTGATGCAAATGACGGATGCTTCCATCCGGTAGCTTAACTGCATAAGAATGTGGTGATTTTTGCTCTACAATTTCCCTGGACCTTTCCACCTAGAACAAAGTTTGTTTGTAGAGTCTGGAATCAGCACAATAACTTCATCTTCAATAGATAATTCTTTTTCTTTGGATCTTAAATTATGATAATGTACATATTTCTCCTGTTGATTTTTAGTATGTTCATCGGCGTATTCCACAGCTTCCTGTAACCTATTTCTAACCTTCTGAAGATAATCAGTGATTGATTCACCAATACCTTGAGGTAAAACAACTTCATCTTCCCATGTAGATTTTAAAATAGCTAAAGGTCCAACTGGGGGGCGTCCATGAACGAGTAGGTAGGGTGAGACCCCAGTTGTAGCGTTTGGCACTTCACGATATGCCCACAAGAGAAAAGGCAACTGTTTGTCCCATCCTCTACCTTGCGACCTTATGGCATGATGCAACATTGATTTCATTGTGCCAATCCATCTTTCTATTAATCCGTTACTCTGTGGGTAACCTGGTGTAGAGAATTTTGGTACAGTCCCTAATCTTTTAAGAAATTCTTGCGTTAACTTTGCAGCAAAATTTGTTCCATTGTCCATAGCAATGATTCGAGGAATGCCAGTCCTCATAAAAATTTCCATAAAGGCATCGCATGTCGCTTTTTGCCGTCAAAGTTTTAATCGGAATTGCCTCTGGCCACCGACTGTGCTGATCCATAACACACAACACATACTGATGTCCCCTTGAAGATTTAGGTTCAATAGGCCCTAAAATGTCAGCATTGACTACTTGGAAGGGAAGTTCTGGTCTACCAACAGCTTCTATAGGTCCTCTGTCTTTCAGTTTGGTTTTCCTCCGCAATTGACAATCGTGGCAAGATTCACACCAGCGTTTTACATCCCTTGGCAGACCTTCCCACCAAAAAGACATTGTAACTCTTTCCTTTGTTTTCCTAGAAGCAAGATGTCCTCCTGTTGGGATTTCGTGAGCCAATTTTAAAATTTCTTTTCTCCTGCACTCAGGAACTACAAGCTGTACATACTTCTGTCCTGCCACATTGCCTGTGTGGTACAATAAATCTGACTCAACCAGTAATTATTCTTACGCTGTCTGGCATCTTCAAAACACCGATTTAATGTAGCACAGGACAACTGTTCTTTTCTAAATATCTTTGCTTGCGAAATTGGAGTACTATTTTCTTCATCCTTAATAGCGGTTATTTCTTTATTTGCCAAGTTACTTTCCACTGGAGTAGTTGAAACCTCTACTTCAGAATTTTCTAAATCAAATGTTCCTTGATTTGCTTCTATTGCCTGGTGAGCTTCTATTTTCCTTCCCTCCACATTGAAAGTACTGAAACTATTCCTTTCCCGTGGATATTTTTTATTTCCTCTCCAAGATATTTTCTTCTTTGTTCTTCCAACAAACTAAAAACTCTAGGAGTGATCAAAGCTTGCTCATGCAATCCTTCCACAACCGCAGCATGCACCATGATATACGGCCTGATATCATCATCTGCTGACCAAAGACTTAGTGGAACAGAAACAAGCTTTCCTTCAACCAGGGATCCAATTGCAGGCCTCAAGTAAATTTTCCCACTTGACTGCAACATTTCTTCTGGTACCACTGACTTCCGCAGTACTGTAATTTCCGCACCACTATCAATGATTCCTTGAAACTTATTATCTCCTATATTTAAATCAACTCGCAAAAGCTCACCATCCTTCTCACTGATTGGACCCCTCAGGGGGTTTACCTTCTTTAGGTAAACACGGGTGTCACAATCCCGAGGTACCCTAGTGATCTTTCCTCTTCTTTATTTTCTTCTCTCCTCTAATCTTCTGCTTTTCCTTCCTTTTCTCCCTCGTTGTGGTTTCCTCGAAAGAGGTTGAGGGCTCCCCTTGAGTAGCTTTCGCCGCTCTGTTGCTATTAGCTACTCTTGGGGACTAAATCACCCACGTGTTTGCCGTGCGTGGAGACCCGTGTCCCTGGAAAGGAGGGTCCTGGTAATTGAGGCCCCCAGAGACCAACACATTACTTTGGCCTCTGCTTCAGGTAAACGGGAGGTGTGTTGTGGTCCTCAGCACATCAATCGGCTTTATGGATCAAGCGATCGGTACATCTACTGGGTGACTCGTTAAGGGTGGAGGCCACCTCAGGGATGTACTGTGAGCGTATAGGACCTGGCTAGCACTGGTGCAGCTGGTCTGCATCCCCTTGTTGGACTCGGTGGTGGGTGGTGCGGTCAGATCCCGAAATTTTAAAAAAACAAATTATGGATAATAAAAAATCTTTTCTCCCGCGGGAGCACCAACATAATATTAAAAATGCAAAATATTTTTTGGTTAAAAGAAAGGAGGGCACCTTTTCCTCGGTGTCTCCTTTCCTAATACATAAGGGAATATCGAACTTTGTTGGAGAAGTGAAAAAAATACAAAAACTACGCTCTGGTGACCTTCTAGTGGAGGTGACATCTGAAAAACAAGCTGCGGTAATCGAAAACATGAAGTTACTGGCGAATATAGAAGTTACTGTATCGCCTCATGGAAATTTAAATTTTTCTCGTGGTGTCGTATCATCCAGTGATTTGCTCAATACGCCTACGGATGAGATTCTAGACAACCTGCTGAATCAGAAGGTCTGTGGTGTTGAACGCATCACAGTCAGAAGGGATGGAAAGTATATCGAAACTAAACATCTCATTCTGACTTTTGCGACCCCAGACCTTCCACAGCATATTAAAGCTGCCTATATGAATCTTTCTGTACGGCCATACATTCCAAATCCACTGAGATGCTTCCAGTGCCAGCGCTTTGGACACTCGAAGATTGCATGCAGAGGCAAAATCACCTGCGCTCGTTGTGCGGCGATAGGCCATGATAGTTTAAACTGCACTGCAAAGGAGAGGTGTGTCAACTGTCATGGTGACCACCCTCTTACTCCCGAAGTTGTCCGCAATGGCATCTGGAAAAAGAGATCACCACGATTAAAATAAATAACAAATGTTCATATCCTGAGGCAAGACGTATAGTCACTTCTCGCACTCCAAAACTGGAGTCAGCTATGCAGCCGTCGCTAGAAAGGAATATAAATCCAGTAGCACACAAACAAATGAATTTTCACTTCCTCTTGAAAGATTACCCCAAACACCTACACAAAGACCAAAATCAACTGAAACTAAAAAGAAAAGTTCCTTCGGCAAAAACAAAAGCCTTGAAGGCCCTTAAACTGAAATCTGCAAAGGAGGGCTTAAAAGGCACTCCTTATCCACCCGAAAAGCCATGATCCTGGAGGATGATGCAGTCTCTCTACATCCCTCGGATGACGATATATCGTTCGAGGAATTGTCAGATGACATGCCTTCCAGCTCCGGGAAAGGAGCTTTTCAAACTAAGTAATAACTTCTTTTGTTTCTTGGAACTGCCATGGTTTGCGTTCCCATCATGATGACATCAAGTCTATAATTTCAGCCTACAACCCCGCATGTGTTGCACTTCAGGAAACATTCCTGAAGTCCAGCAATAACTTTTCCATGCGTGGGTTTAAATGCTTTAGAAAAGACTGTGGTAACGATGGTGCAGTGTCTGGAGGGGTTTGCATACTAACATCCAACAACAATCCCAGCACTGCCCAACCTTTGAACACTACACTACAGGCTGTAGCTATACGAATCCATACAGTATGCTTGTTGACAGTCTGTAGTTTGTATTTACCACCACACGATGTCATCCGCCAAGAGGAACTCGATGCTTTAATAGATCAGCTGCCAACACCATTTCTGTTGTTAGGTGATTTTAACGGCCATAGTTCTTTGTGGGGAAGTGATGATACTAATTCTCGCGGTCGGCAGATAGAGCGGTTTATTTTAGACAACAGTCTCTGTCTGCTTAATACCGACGAGAAGACATATTTCCATGTACCCACGAGAACATTTCATTCTCTTGATTTGGCCATTTGTTCACCATCTCTTCTGCCATTGTTAAATTTAATTGTAGGAAATGATTTGTACAACAGCGATCATTTTCCTCTCGTCATCTCCCAGACTGGAGGTAGTAGTGTAGTACAACGTCTACCTAGTTACGTGTACAGTCGGGCAGATTGGACGATATTTACACAATTGGCAGGTATTGATAAGAAAATGGTTACGATCGCTGAGATTGATGATGCCGTATGTCAAGTCACCGAAACGATTATTAATGCAGCTGATTCATCAATACCTAAGAGTTCCCCTATACCACACAGGCGTTGCAAACCTTGGTGGAATAATGAATGTCAAAAAACCTATAAGAAACAGAGGAAGTTATGGGGGTTATTCAGAAGATACCCCACAACGGAGAATCTTATAGCCTTTAAGAGAGCAAAAGCATTAGCTCGCAGAACTCGTCGTCGAAGTCAGAAGGAATCCTGGTCTCGCTATGTGTCCTCAATTACTTCTTCCACATCCAGTAAGCAGTTGTGGAGAAGCGTGAAAGCAGCCAATGGAATTTATAGAGAATCTTCCATTCCTATTTTGAAATCCGGAGCTGCTGTATACTCTTCTCCTAAGGACATCGCTAACGTACTAGGTGAAACTTTTGCTAGTGTCTCCAGCAACGACTCTTATAGTCCTTCTTTTTTAAGGACAAAGATTCGTGCTGAGCGAACACCAATTCGTTTCAACCATGGACAAGCTTTGCCTTACAACTGTGAATTTCGGATGTTGGAATTGAAGAGAGCATTACAGCAGGCTAATAATACCAGTCCAGGACCTGACGGAATCAGTTATCTTATGCTTCAGCATTTAAGTCCAGACTCCTGTTGAATTTACTTTATTTGTTCAATAGGATCTGGACTGAAAATAAATTCCCATCATTATGGTGTGAAGCAATAGTGATTCCGATCCTTAAGGCTGGTAAGGATCCATCTGTTCCTTCAAATTATCGACCAATAGCTCTGACGAGTTGCTTGTGTAAGACTCTCGAACGTATGGTCAACGCCCGTCTCGTATATGTCTTAGAAAAAAATAAATGTATACATATCAATCAGAGTGGCTTCCGAAAAGGGAGATCCACTCTTGATAATATCACATACTTGGAGACCCAAATCCGCAACGCTTTTGTGCGGAGGAACCATCTGGTCTCCATTTTCTTTGACATCGAGAAGGCATACGACCGTACATGGCGATATGGAATTCTCCGTTCACTATATGATTTTGGCTTTCGGGGTAATCTCCCGATATTCCTGCAAAATTTTTTGAGCTCCCGTGTTTTTAAAGTTCGTATTGGAACTGTACTTTCCAATACTTTTATTCAAGCCGAGGGTGTTCCCCAAGGCTCCATTTTAAGATGTCACCATTTTTAATTTATTCATTAGTAACAACTTGAATCACATACCAACAACTGTAAATGGTACACTTTACGTTGACGACCTGCAAATATCATGTCAGGGTCAAATATTCAGTTAATTGAGAGACAGCTGCAAACAGCAATTAAAAAACTTGCTGCATGGTGTGCTGAAAATGGCCATACCTTATCACCCAGCAAGAGTAAATGTGTCCACTTCTGTAGAAAGACTAGTCTGCATAATGATCCAGTTATTAATATCAACAACACTCCAATACAAGTAGTCAATGAAATAAAATTTTTGGGAATAATCTTTGACCGAAAATTAACCTTTCTTCCGCATGTTCTGCATCTGCGGAAGAAGTGTGAGCGATCGCTTAATATCCTCAAGGTGTTGTCAAATACATCTTGGGGTGCAGATCGCACATCACTTCTTCGAATTTATCAGTCATTGATTTTATCCCGCATTGACTACGGATGTGTTGTTTATGGATCGGCTAGATCTTCTGTTTTAAGAAGACTGGACACAGTTCATCACTCTGCTTTGAGGATATGTTCTGGTGCATTCCGCACATCACCCGTCCAGAGTCTATATGCTGTATGTCATCAACTACCGTTAGACCTGAGACGGATGCAGCAATCTCTCAATTATTATGCTAAGATCATGTCTACCCCTGACCATCCCTTACGTTCCTTGGTACCTAATGCCTCCCTTAAAGACTATATGATGCTCGTCCATTGAGCATCCCGCCTTTTCTCACACGAGCCAAAACACATCTGTGGCTCCACAGATCTATGTGATGTTCGGATAGAGTCTATTGATCAAAGTCTCTATCCACCTTGGTATGAGCCAACAAATACTTTTATAAATACCTTTGCCCAGTTCAGAAAATCCGACACAACACCTATTGTTTTTCAGCAGCTATACCATTCTCATCGCTGCCAGTACCAATCTTACAAACCTGTATTCACGGATGGATCGAAAACCGCAGGACATGTGGGCTGTGGAGTTTTTATCAATAACACTTCTTTAGCTACAGCCTACATTCATCCTGCTCCATCTTTACTGCTGAAGCAACGGCAATCTACTATGCGCTTCAGCACGTGAATACAGATGATTGTCATAAATTTTGTATATATACTGACAGCATGAGTATTGTTGAAGCCTTGAAAAACAATAGTGTTACCTGTCATCCTGTTGTGTCGAGAATTTTCAAAGCATTGGATTCCCTTGCTGGCAAGGGAAAAGAAATTGTATTTTGTTGGATACCAAGCCACATGGGTCTTGAAGGAAATGAGAGAGCAGATGCAGCTGCAAAGACTGCATCAGACCTTATTTTACCATCGGTCCCTCTCTCAGATGTGAGAAAATATATAAAAACTTTCATATATAGTCTTTGGCAGGAATCATGGAACTTGCAGGTTGACAACAAGCTGCATACCATCTTTTCATCTCTCATCTCATTACCTGTTTTACCGTTACGAAGTGCAGATGTAAGATTGACTCGCCTTCGTATCGGACACACACGTTTCACACACAGACATTTGTTTTTAAGCGAATTAAATCCATGGTGTGAAACGTGTGATGAACCATTCAATGTTTATCATATTTTAATTTCATGTCATAATTTTAACCAACAACGTTTACACTTTTTTAAAAGTGATTTTATAATTTTATCCGACATAATAGGGGATCCACCCCATAGAAACCTATTCGCTTTCTTGAGGGCAATAGGTTTTATACATTTTATTTAAATTTTCATTTTAAATTTTAAAATTGTATATATAATTGAATTTTTTCTTTTATATTTTAAAATGTGATTTTAAAATAACATTTACACAGATTTTTGTTTTTTAAAATTTTTAATGTTGCTTGCGTTTGGGTTTAACACACACAAAAAATAATAATAATAAAAATTAAGATAAAATGAAGCAACAAAAACTTACTCTTGGCGCAGCATGTCCAATTTTGGACCTTGTGCCATAAAACCCAACCAACCAACCATCTCACTGATTGGAATTTCCCAATCGAAACTTGCATTACCCATTTTAATGCAAAGTTCATTTAACCCTTTTTTGCTTACCTCAGTTTCACTTATATTAGAAACTTGAGTTACCGTATTCATTTGCGGGCAGAATTTCTTCAAATGTCCCTCTTCCTGACATTTGTAACACTTCAATACCTTTCTATCTGGAGCGCAACTTGCGGTATTATTTCCTAAACGATTCTGTGGTCGTGGATTCGGGTTCTTTTGATAATTATAATATTCTTTCTTTTCCACAAAGTTTTTATTTCTAAGTTCACCTGGAAAATGTTTCCTTACAGTTTCGTTCTGTTTTGTTCCATGTGGGCCTGGAATAAATTTAGTATAATTGTGGGAATTATTTGCAAAACTTTGGCATCGAAACTAGGAAATTATCAATTTCCTTACCAATTCAGGGACTGGAAGCCAATTTTCAGTCTCTTTCAGAAATATTTGAGATCTTACATGAGTAGGCAAACTCTCTTTTATTTTGTCAGCTACAATAAGCTCTTTAAGTTTAACAAATGTTTCTACATCTCTTGATTTTAAATACAGTTCTAATGCAGCTTCCACTCGGGACATACTGAGCATAACTTTCATTGTGTAATTTATAACAAGAATCAAAATTCTTTTGTGTTGTAACGGAGTTATTCTATATTCCCTTAAAATGAAATTTTTGATTTTGTCATACTGATCTAAATCTTCTTCCGACAACATAGCATTAATACCTTTAGCACGACCCTTTAAACACTGTAAAATAATTTTCCCTTCGTACTGTTCGGGTACTTCATAAAGCTTGAACATCCTTTCTGCATGATGGAAAAAGAAAGGCCATTCTTCTGCTTGTTCTGGGGGATCTAAAATTACCCCTTTCATTATATTTAAATAACCTAGAAATGTGTTTCTAATTTATCTCGCCCATATTCTACCGTGCTTAATGAGTTGCCCTCATATTCCCTTTCTTTTATTTCTAATTCACGCATTTTAATTTCATGCTCACGTTCTCTTTGTTCTGCTTTGGCTTTTTCTCTTTCTATCCGATCGGAAATTATTGTATTTATTAATTCTCGAACAAATGATTCTTCAAAAATGTTTAGATTGTGTAATCAAATTTTTAAATCTATTACTTTCGCGTCCGGAGGAATCTGTTCTCCTAACTCACTAGCCAATATTAACAGATCCTCCTTTCGAGCTTTACCCAAGAATGCAAAGGCCATTTTAACAACTAATGTTATCGCAAATTACCAAACTTAAGTATCAACTATTCAAAGCAAAACATTTAAATCACACAAATCACCTTTCATTTGTTTAATCTATAAAATACTTTCGTTTACTTAATGTACTAAAAAATTTAAGAAATTTATTCTAATAATAAATTTTAAATTTTATAGTTTCAATTTTCATTTCAACACACTGTAATATACTTAATACACACGATAATATACTATAATATGTATAAAACTTCAATTACATAATACACATTAATGAATGAAAACAATTCAAAACAAGCTAAAAAATATACATATACGAATCATACTCCCAGTTTAGGTATTTCAATTTAAATAAATCTTTATCACAGAAGATCATTGAACATATAACCACTTAAATCAATAAAATGCTAAAATAATTTTTAGTAACATGCATTTATATCTTTATCATTATTAATATATATAATTTTACCTTAAAATAATATGAATCAGAGTTACCGAAACAACCAAAAACTATTATTCATTGCAAGCACAATTACTCTCAAAATATAAAATAATTCAAAACTTCCTCTCATAAATGCTTCCCAATCTTGGTTTTGATACAAAATTTAAAATCTAAACTTAGTTACTTTACATAAATACTAAATACAATCATAGTAAATAATAAATATACCTAATAACATTGAATAATTCTGTGAAAATGCAATTTTTAATAATGCAAAACAATACTCAGTAAAAAGCATTTAAACTTTCTTGAAATAGTTTCTTATTCCATAAACTTTTATCATTTACATAATGAACAACAAAATGATAATGAAAATTCAAAGCAAAAACATTTATATCCTACTATATCACATTAACACATTACACCAAACATACGTTTCAACAATTTACTATTCAATAATACAGTATCTTTTAAATTAATGCACATAACTCAAGAAATTGACAATTAGCAACAACATTATTATTCGACATAAATTTGTTTTAATAAACAGATTATTCCAAAATATTTTTTTTTCTAATAAATCAAAATTATATATATATACATATATATATTTTTTTTTTAGTAATATCACCAGTTAGAGAAAACTTTTCTGAATATTAATGAACAAATGTCAATAACCAATATTATTTCGAACCAATATCGAACTTTTAAACATTTTCTCAATTAAATTAAACATTATACATATTTGTTTTTATCTTGATATTTTGAATATTTAAACATTTTTTTCATTTATTACATTTACTTCTTAAAACAAAACCCTACAAAGAAATTTACGAAAATTCTAAAACAAAATTTCCCTTAAATCATACATAATTAAAACATATATTGGCTCTTAATGGAAGGAGAAGCAATCAAAATATACAGACTCACGATTTTGTAGGTATTTTTCCATCATTAGGATCTCATCATTTTGTATTAATCCGGAATACATCCTGTCGACTGCGCCAATGTGATTGGTTTCCCCTGTTGTTTCCAAGATCGCTCATTGATAACAAAAGATCCGATTTTTTTTAAGACATATTTATTTACATTAACACACATAACACTAATTTATAGACAAAGACATAAATTTAGTTGATTAATTTTACATTCGAAATTTTCATCGCCTGGAAGCGGTACTTCCGCTACCACTCGTCGTGGCATACCCGTACTGTCTCTCTCTTTTCGACAAGCTTGCCCTATTTCTCAAGTGTCTTACCACTTAACGAACTCGAGGGCTCCCGTCCGCTAAGTGTTTGATCTTCACACACATCAAACTCATATTCTAGTACAGAACATCCACTAAGAACTACACTACAAGCTGTAGCAGTAAAAATTCACGTAACATGTCTTATCACGGTTTGCAGCCTGTATTTACCACCACATGACGTCGTAAATTCGGAGGAACTAGATGATTTAATTGACCAACTCCCAGCTCCATTTCTGCTTCTAGGTGATTTTAATGGTCATAATACTCTGTGGGGTAGTGAAGATACGAATTCTCGCGGTCGTCAGATAGAGCAGTTCATATCTGACAATTGCCTCTGTCTGCTGAATACCGACGAGAAAACTTATTTTCACGAACCTACACGGACATTTCACTCTCTGGACTTAGCTATATGTTCTCCATCACTCTTGCCTTTGCTGAATTTTGAAGTTGGAAATGACCTTTACAACAGTGATCATTTCCCTCTAATCGTGTCTCAGGCTGGAAATAATAGTGTGTGTCACAACCCACTTAATTATGTGTACAGTCGAACCGATTGGACACTTTTCACGAAATTGGCTGTGATCAGTGAGACAAGAGTTAAGACACATATGATAGATGATGCCGTTAAATATGTCACCGACACAATAATCCGAGCTGCGGATGTTGCTATCCCTAAAAATTCCATCATTCCACATAAACACAGGAAACCTTGGTCGAATGAAAAGTGTCAACTCTCCTATAAGAAACAAAGGAAGCAATGGAATATATTACGAAGATACCCTACTACGGAGAATCTTGTTGCTTTTAAAAAAGCCAAAGCTGAAGCTCGAAGAGTTAGACGTCAGAGTCAAAGAGAATCTTGGATTCGCTATGTGTCGTCAATCTATTCAACGACAACAAGCAGATAATTATGGAGGAAAGTTAAAGCAGCCAATTGTATTTATCAGGATTATTCCATTCCTGTATTAAAAACCGGAGCTGCAATACACTCCTCAGCGGTAGATATTGCTAATGTCATCGGTGAAATCTTTGCTAGTTTTTCCAGCTCTGATTCATATAATCCTACTTTTCTAAGGATTAAAAGAATCGCTGAGCGGACACGTTTAAGCTTTCATGATCGACATAATCTACCCTATAATTGTGATTTTCAATTGTCAGAATTGAAGTCTGCTTTATCTAAGGCAAACGACACTAGCCCAGGACCAGATGGAATCTCGTATCAAATGCTCCGTCATTTAAATCATGATTCTTTGTTAAACATACTTTCATTGTTTAATAGAATCTGGACTGAGCATGCTTATCCTACATCATGGAGAGAAGCGATAGTGATTCCAATATTGAAACCTGGTAAAGATTCAACTGACCCTCTGAGTTATCGTCCAATAGCTCTTACGAGTTGCTTGTGCAAAACGTTTGAGCGTATGGTCAATGCTAGACTCATTTACATCTTAGAGAAGAATAATTGCATACCTCTTCACCAAAGCGGATTTCGAAGAGGACGATCCACTATTGACAACATAGTAGATCTGGAATCCCAAATTCGAAATGCTTTCGTGAGAAGAAACCATCTTGTTGCAATTTTCTTCGATATTGAGAAAGCATACGATCGTACGTGGCGTTATGGTGTTCCCCGTAATATGCATAATCTTGGATTTAAGGGTAATCTTCCAATATTTATACAGAATTTTCTAGCTACTAGGCTATTTAAAAAACGTATTGGAAGTACAGTTTCCAATACTTTTACTCAAGCTCAGGGTGTCCCTTAAGGTAGCGTTTTAAGCGTAACCCTTTTTAACATTTTCTTCAATAACATACTTCATCAATTACCACCTTCTGTTCATAGTAATTTATATGTTGATGACTTGCAAATTTCATATCAAGGATCAAACATGAATATAATTGAGAGACAATTGCAAACATCTGTAAACAATTTAACCATTTGGTGTGAACGAAATGGTCTTAGTATATCTCCTAGTAAGAGTTGCTGCGCCCATTTTTGTAGGAAAACTAGTCTTCATCGTGATCCTGTGCTTCACATAAGCAATAGACCTATTCCTGTGATGACTGAGATAAAATTCCTCGGGATAATTTTCGATAAGAAGTTATCTTTTCTGCCGCATACTTTATATTTGCGGAAGAAGTGTGAGCGACTGCTCAACATCCTCAGAGTGCTTTCGAATACATCTTGGGGTGCAGATCGCACATCACTATTAAGAATTTATGAGTCTGTAATTTTATCCCGAATTGACTACGGCTGTGTTGCTTATGGATCAGCTAGACTCTCCATCTTACCCAGATTGGACACTGTTCACCACACTGCTTTAAGGATATGCAATGGAGCTTTTCGCACATCACCCGACCAGAGTCTATATTTAATTTGCCAACAATTACCATTAGACCTGCGGCGGATACAGCTGTCTCTTAATTATTATTCAAAAATCATATCCACTCCTCATCATCCCTTACGTTCCACGATTCCAAGTGCTGCGCTGAAGAGATTGTATAATGCTAGACCATCAAGCATTCCACCTTTTCTCTGTCGTATTAAATCTGTTATTTTGCTTTCTGACCTATGTGATGTCCGAATCGAGTCTACCGACCTTTACGCACATTCACCTTGGTATAATCCACACATTATTGTGTTAAATCCCATTGGTAAGAATAAAAAATCAGACACAAGTACTGCTATTCTTCAACAGCTTTATTCATTCCATCGCTGTCAGTACACTATGTACACTCCAGTATTTACGGATGGATCCAAATGTCCAGGATCAGTTGGCTGTGGAGTTTATCTTGATGATACCTTCTACAGTTATAGCCTTCACAAATCCTGCTCCATTTTCACTGCTGAGGCTACGGCTATATACCGAGCACTTCAGCTGCTACAAACTAAAAATGAACGTAAATTCTGTGTGTACACTGACAGTATGAGTGTATTAGAAGCTTTGAGGAATAACAACTATAATTGCCATCCAGTTGTGTCTAAGATATTCAAATTAATTGATACTCTTACTAACAAGGGATTTGAGATACTGTTTTGTTGGATTCCAAGCCCCATAGGAATACATGGCAATGAGAAAGCTGATGCTGCTGCTAAATCTGCAGCTACTTGCATTTTGCCTTCAATACCCTCAATGAACATGAGGAAAGGATTCAAACATTTCATATATTCTCTTTGGCAAGAATCCTGGAACCTGCAAGTCAGCAACAAACTCCATTCCATATTTTCACACATCATTCCATTATATGTTTTATCTCCACGAAGCGCAGACGTCAGACTGACTCGCCTTCGAATTGGTCACACGCCTTTCACCCACAAACATTTGATCTTAAGTGATCTCCAACCATGGTGTGAAAAGTGTGATGAGCCATTCACAGTATATCACATTTTAATTGTATGCCCAGATTTTAACCATCAACGTTTTAGATATTTTAATAGTAACATTTTAACATTAGAAGATCTGCTTGGGGAACCACCCCATTGCAACCTATTTGCGTTTTTAAAAGACATAGGATTTATGAATTTTATCTGATTTAGAAATATTTTACTTAAATATAAAATTTTTAATTTTATACATGTGTATATTGTATGTTTACAAACTTTTAATATACATTTTAACTATATTTCTATTTTATACCTTTAATATACATTTTACCTATATTTCTATTTTATACTTTTAATATACATTTTAACTACATTTCTACTTTGTACTTTTAATGTACATTTTAACTATATTATTATTTTATACTTTTAATGGGTTTAAAAAACTTGTGTAAGCTATCTTGTGTTTGGCGCAGTTTGTCCTTATCTGGACCTTGCGCCATAAAAACCAACCAACCAACCAACCAACCCAGATTTTAACCATCAGCGTTTTATATATTTTAATAGTAACATTTTAACATTAGAAGATCTGCTTGGGGAACCACCCCATTGCAGCCTATTTGCATTTTTAAAAGACATAGGATTTATGAATTTCATCTGATTTAGAAATATTTTATTTAAATATCAAATTTTTAATTTTATACATGTGTATATTGTATGTTTACAAACTTTTAATATACATTTTAACTATATTTCTATTTTATACCTTTAATATACATTTTAACTATATTTCTATTTTATACCTTTAATATACATTTTAACTATATTTCTATTTTGTACTTTTAATGTACATTTTAACTATATTATTATTTTATACTTTTAATGGGTTTAAAAAACTGGTGTAAGCTGTCTTGTGATTTGCACAGCTTGTCCTTATCTGGACCTTGCGCCATAAAAACCAACCATCAAATGTTCGTCCGTTCGATTCCCCGCTTGGATTTTTATAATTTTTGTATCTTGGAATCCATTTTAAAGCTGTTGTTCCCGTGTGCAAAAAATGAAAAAGCAAACGATTATTTTGTTTGTTTTGATTATGAAGAAAAATAAAAGAATGCTGATAAAATATTATTTTTGTAAGGAAAAACAGTTACCGAATCTGAAGAAAAGTTGAAAAAATATTATGGGAACTGTTTTGCATCACATAGCAGGGCTTACAAATAGTATTAGAAATTTATTTGTAGCCGAATAATTATAGCTGAAGCAGCTCCTTCAGCTCGTCCAACTCGGGTCACGATGAAGAAATAAACAAAATTCACATAACAATTCTATTTATTGAAACTATTTCAAATGAATTGGACATTTAAACTTTTTCAGTTCAATTATGCATGGTGTGAACAATTTTTAAGTAGATCTCGAAAAAAATTGCAGATGAGTTCTTTTATAAAATGAACATAGAATTCAGTATAAATGTCATGCAAAGGAAAATGTCCGGAACTAAACGTTCGAAGTTCCGAGATGACGAGAGCGCACCTCTGAACTTCGAATAATAGTAGATCAGCCTTGTAATCTTTTCTAGTGCATTCCCGAGGGTTGTCAAGAGGGTTATTGGTCGATAAGATTTTACTTGCCATTAGGAAGAGAGGTTATTAATTCTGTCAATTTCGCCGTTACTTAGATCCGGTTCTACGTTGTCTTCTGTATAAATGTGTTGAATACTGCGGATAGCTTTTGTGGGAAACAAGCCCTGTAGGATTTGGGTAGCGTGGCTGGTGATGTTCCCTGTTTGTTTTCCTGTGCTGAACAGGTTAGTTAAATGTGCTGTGTTTTTAAAGGTCGCTTTGTAAATTTTTCCGTATGGGTTTGTGGCCGCTGAGCAGATTTCACGCCAGCATGCTCTTTTGGCTTTTCTTACTTCTTTAACAAAGAGAGCCTTCAATTTTTTATATGAGACTCGCAATTGTTGCTTACTTTCATTGTTTGCTTGCTGAACTTTCCTTTGCTGGGAGTTTAGTTTTTTTTTTTTTTTGTCAAAGGTTGGAGTCTACCAACTTGGCATAACATTGGGACTGTGTTTAACTTTCTTGTAGGTCTTGTTGCATCAGTTAACAATGGCATTTTATAGTTCAGCTATGAATTAATCTATCTGGTTTCTAGTTTGAGGGTTGCTGATGTTTTGTAGTAAGTCCTGTACCAGTGTTTGTAAGCGTTTAATGAATAGTTGGTAGTTGCCATACTTAATCTGGTCAGTTGCGGCTTGTCTGATGGTTTGCCCATTGTGACCTGGATGTACCTGTGGTCACTAAGGGATTCTATATCGAGAACTTCCTAGCTGCAATTCGATGCTAGTTGTGGATTGGAGGATAGCGTAATATCCCCTTCCTGTGTTGAGGAGAGGTATGTGGGTGGAGTTCCTATATTATTAAAGAAGTAGAGGTTATTTGCTGTGATATATAGTCCAGCAGTTTCTCTCCTCTACTCTCATTATCCTCTTGGCCCCATAAGATGTGTACGTTGAGATCTGCTCCAATCAAGAAGTCTTCGTCACCCAGGTTTCTATGGAAGAACGATATCTTTGAGTGCTTCGTTGATGGTGTTCTGGAACATCTACCGATCTCGGTTCCTGTGATTTAGTGGTATGCTTTATGCTGAGATTATGGTTAGAAGCTTTTACCATTCAAAAGTGTAGTGGAGTTTTGACGAAATTGTTTCATTGTGGTTCTCAGCACATCAATCGGCTTTATGGATACAGCGATCGGTGCCCCCTCAGGGGGTTTACCTTCTTTAGGTAAACACGGGTGTCACAATCCCGAGGTACCCTAGTGATCTTTCCTCTTCTTTATTTTCTTCTCTCCTCTACTCTTCTGCTTTTTCTTCCTTTTCTCCCTCGTTGTGGTTGCCTCGAAAGAGGTTGAGGGCTCCCCTTGAGTAGCTTTCGCCGCTCTGTTGCTATTAGCTACTCTTGTGGACTAAATCACCCACGTGTTTGCCGTGCGTGGAGACCCGTGTCCCTGGAAAGGAGGATCCTGGTAATTGAGGCCTCCTGAGACCAACACATTGCTTTGGCCTCTGCTTCAGGTAAACGGGAGGTGTGTTGTGGTCCTCAGCACATCAATCGGCTTTATGGATCAAGCGATCGGTACATCTACTGGGTGACTCGTTAAGGGTGGAGTCCACTTCAGGGATGTACCGTGAGCGTATAGGGACTGACTAGCACTGATACAGCTAAACTGTATCCCCTCGTAGGGCTCCGTGGTGGGTGGTGCCGTCTGGTCCCTGAATTTATATTAATCCTATATGGATAAGAACACATTCTCCTCACTCCCTCGGGAGCAACAAATGTTAAATGTTAGCGCCAAATATTTTATCATAAAAAGGATCGGAAATACTTTTGAATATGTTTCACCATTTCTAATTCAAAAGGGTATTACTTCTTACCTTGGAGAAGTAAAATCAATCAAGAAATTGCGTTCGGGTGTTCTGCTAGTGGAAACTGCAACCGAAAAACAATCAATCCTGATGCAAAACCTAAAAACAATTGGTGACATCGCCGTAAGTGTTGAACCTCATAAAAATTTAAATTTTTCACGAGGTGTTATTTCTTCGGAGGACTTGTTTCATACTTCCACCGAAGAAATACTGGAAAATTTGAAAACACAAAAAGTCTGCGCTGTGAAACGAATAACGATAAAGAGAGATGGCATTGTTATAAATACAAAGCATCTCATCTTGACTTTCTCTACACCAGACTTGCCACAAAACATCAAAGTGGCTTATATGAGATGTTCTGTACGGCCTTTTATACCTAATCCTCTAAGATGCTTCCAGTGCCAACGCTATGGACATTCTAAAATGGCTTGCAGAGGGAAACCTACTTGCGCCCACTGTTCTCAAGTTGACGACCATGATAGCACTACCTGCAAAGCCAAAGAAATGTGTGTCAACTGTAAAGGTGACCACACTTCTTATTCTAGATCTTGTCCCGTTTGGCAACTGGAAAAAGAAATTGTCACCTTCAAAATTAAAAACAATGTCTCCTATGCAGAAGCTCGTCGCACAGTTAATTCCCGAACTCCCACTCCTGGTGTCAGTTATGCAACTATAACAAAAAAAGTGACCCGATCCTCCAGCACCCAAACAGAAACAAATTCTGTTTCTACAGTTAGTTTGCTCCCAAAGCAAAAAACACAGAAGCACCAACATCTGTAATTGCTAAATCAGCTTTGGCAAAATCAAAAGCCTTGAAGGCTAGGAAATTAAAAATAGCTAAAGAAGGCGTTCGGAAGCCTTCGTTAACAGCAAGAAAAGCTCTTCTGTGTTTGGATGCAGACACTGTCAAGCTGCATCCATCAGATGATGATTTCAATTCTGAAGACTCATCTGAGATGACCATAAGCAACAGTGATAAAGGTTAGAATATATTCCATTCATGACTTCCTTTGTTTCCTGGAATTGTCGCGGTTTTCGTTCTCGCTTTGATGACATCAAATCCATCATCTCTCGCTTTAACCCCGCATGTGTGGCTCTCCAGGAGACATTCCTGAAGCCCACTGTTGTCACCAAACTGCGTGGGTTTCAGTGCTTCAGAAAGGATAATGATGGTGATGCTGCTGTGTCTGGTGGAGTTTGTATAATTACATCAAACAATTACCCCAGTACAGCACATCAGTTAAGAACTACACTCCAGGCAGTGGCTGTGAGAATCCACACCACATGTCTAATAACAGTGTGTAGCCTTTACTTACCGCCAAATGATGTCATCCAAGAAGAGGAACTGAATGATTTGGTTGCTCAACTCCCAACTCCATATTTATTGCTCGGTGATTTTAATGGACATAGTACTATGTGGGGTAGTGATGATACGAATTCTCGCGGTCGTCAGATAGAAAAGTTAATTTCTGACAATTGCTTCTGTCTGCTAAATACCGACGAGAAGACTTATTTTCACGAACCTACACGGACATTTCACTCTCTGGACTTAGCTATTTGTTCTCCATCACTCCTGCCATTGCTGAATTTTGCAGTCGGAAATGACCTCTACAATAGTGATCATTTCCCTCTAATCGTGTCTCAGCCTGGAAGTAATAGTGTGCGTCACAAACCACCTAATTATGTGTACAGTCGAGCCGATTGGACACTTTTCACGCAATTGGCTGTGATCAGTGAGACAAGAGTTAAGACAGATATGATAGATGATGCCGTTAAATATATCACCGACACAATAATCAGAGCTGCGGATGTTGCTATCCCTAAAAATTCCATCATTCGACATAAACATAGGAAACCTTGGTGGAATGAAAAATGTCAACTCTCCTATAAGAAACAAAGGAAACAATGGAATATATTCCGAAGATACCCTACTACGGAGAATCTTGTTGCTTTTAAAAAAGCCAAAGCTGAAGCTCGCAGAGTTAGACGTCAGAGTCAAAGAGAATCTTGGATTCGCTACGTGTCGTCAATCAATTCATCGACAACAAGTCAACAATTATGGAGGAAAGTTAAAGCAGCCAATGGTATTTATCAGGATTATTCCATTCCTGTATTAAAAACCGGAGCTGCAATACACTCCTCAGCGGTAGATATTGCTAATGTCATCGGTGAAACCTTTGCTAGTGTTTCCAGCTCTGATTCATATACCCCTCAGGGGGTTTACCTTCTTTAGGTAAACACGGGTGTCACAATCCCGAGGTACCCTAGTGATCTTTCCTCTTCTATATTTTCTTCTCTCCTCTACTCTTCTGCTTTTCCTTCCTTTTCTCCCTCGTTGTGGTTTCCTCGAAAGAGGTTGAGGGCTCCCCTTGAGTAGCTTTCGCCGCTCTGTTGCTATTAGCTACTCTTGAGGACTAAATCACCCACGTGTTTGCCGTGCGTGGAGACCCGTGTCCCTGGAAAGGAGGATCCTGGTAATTGAGGCCTCCTGAGACCAACACATTGCTTTGGCCTCTGCTTCAGGTAAACGGGAGGTGTGTTGTGGTCCTCAGCACATCAATCGGCTTTATGGATCAAGCGATCGGTACATCTACTGGGTGACTCGTTAAGGGTGGAGTCCACTTCAGGGATGTACCGTGAGCGTATAGGGACTGACTAGCACTGGTACAGTTAACATGTATCCCCTCGTAGGGCTCCGTGGTGGGTGGTGCCGTCTGGTCCCTGAATTCATATTCATCCTATATGGATAAAAAACTTTCTCCTCACTCCTCGGGAGCAACAAATGTCAAATTGTAGTGCGAAGTATTTTATAATAACCAGAATTGGAAATACCTTCGAATATGTTTCACCTTTTCTCATTGAAAGAATATAACTTCTTACTTGGGAGAAGTTAAATCTATTAAGAAGTTACGATCGGGTGTTTTATTAATAGAGACTGCATCAGACAAACAATCAGTACTACTGCAAAACCTGAAAGCAATTGGTGACATGGCAGTAACTGTGGAACCGCATAGAAATTTAAATTTTTCACGTGGTGTTATTTCTTCGGAGGACTTGTTTCATACTCCCACCGAAGAAATACTGGAAAATTTGAAATCACAAAAAGTCTGCGCTGTGAAAAGAATTACGATAAAGAGAGATGGCATTGTACTAAACACAAAGCATCTCATTTTGACATTCTCTACACCAGACTTGCCACAAAACATTAAAGTGGCTTATATGCGATGTTCTGTACGGCCTTTTATCCCAAATCCGCTAAGATGCTTCCAGTGCCAACGATTTGGACACTCTAAAATGGCTTGCAGAGGAAAACTCATATGCGCCCGTTGTTCTGACGTTGGCCATGAAAGTACCACTTGCGAAGCCAAAGAAGTGTGTGTCAACTGTAAAGGTAACCACACTTCTTATTCTAGATCTTGTCCCGTTTGGCAACAGGAAAAGGAAATTGTTACCATCAAAATCCAGAACAATATTTCCTATTTAGAAGCTCGTCGATTAGTTAATTCCCGTACTCCCACTCCAGGTGTTAGTTACGCTCATATAACCAAAAAATAACCCGATCCTGCAGCACCCAAACCGACACAAACTCTATTCCTACAGTTAGATTGCTCCCAAAGCAAAAAACGACAGAAATTTCTGCACCTCTAATTGCCAAATCAACTTTGGCAAAATCAACAGCTTTAAAGGCTAGAAAATTAAAACTGGCCAAGGAAGGCGTTCGAAAGTCTTCCCTAACTGCCAGAAAAGCTCTTTCTGTCTATGGATGCAGACACTGTCAAACTGCATCCTTCAGATGATGATTTCATGCTGGAAGATTCATCTGAGATGACACTGAGCAATAGTGACAATGGTTAGACTGTATTCCATTAATGACTTCCTTTGTTTCATGGAATTGTCGTGGTTTTCGGCCTCGAATTGATGATATCAGATCCATTATGTCAGCCTATAACCCCGCATGTGTGGCACTCCAGGAAACATTCCTGAAGCCCAATATCATCACCAAAATGCGTGGGTTTCAATGCTACAGAAAGGATAATGGTGGTGATGCTGCTGTGTCTGGTGGCGTTTGTATATTTACATCAAACAATTATCCCAGTACAGCACATCAGTTAAGAACTACACTCCAGGCTGTTGCTGTGAGAATTCACACCGCATGTCTAATTACAGTTTGTAGCCTATATTTACCACCGAATGATGTCATCCAAGAAGAGGAACTAAACGACTTACTTGATCAACTCCCAGCTCCATTTTTATTGCTTGGTGATTTTAACGGGCATAGTCCTCTGTGGGGTAGTGATGATACGAATTCTCGCGGTCGTCAGATCGAACAGTTAATTTCTGACAACTGCCTCTGTCTCCTGAATACCGACGAGAAAACTTATTTTCACGAACCATCACGGACATTTCACTCTCTTGACTTAGCTATTTGTTCTCCATCACTCCTGCCATTGCTGAATTTTGCTGTTGGAAATGACCTCTATAACAGTGATCATTTCCCTCTAATCGTGACTCAGGCTGGAAGTAATAGTGTGTGTCACAACCCACCTAGTTATGTGTGTACAGTCGAGCCGATTGGACACTTTTCATGCAATTGGCTGTGATCAGTGAGACAAGAGTTAAGACAGATATGATAGATGATGCCGTTAAATATGTCACCGACACAATAATCCGAGCTGCGGATGTTGCTATCCCTAAAATTCCATCATTCCACATAAACACAGGAAACCTTGGTGGAATGAAAAGTGTCAACTCTCCTATAAGAAACAAAGGAAGCAATGGAATATATTCCGAAGATACCCTACTACGGAGAATCTGGTTGCTTTTAAAAAAGCCAAAGCTCAAGCCCGAAGAGTTAGACGTCAGAGTCAAAGAGAATCTTGGATTCGCTACGTGTCATCAATCAATTCATCGACAACAAGTCAACAATTATGGAGGAAAGTTAAAGCAGCTAATGGTATTTATCAGGATTATTCCATTCCTGTATTAAAAACCGGAGCTGCAATACACTCCTCAGCGGTAGATATTGCTAATGTCATCGGTGAAACCTTTGCTAGTGTTTCCAGCTCTGATTCGTATAATCCTACTTTTCTTAGGATTAAAAGAATCGCTGAGCGGACACATCTAAGCTTTCATGATCGACATATTCTACCCTATAATTGTGATTTTGAACTGTCAGAATTGAAGTCTGCTTTATCTAAAGCAAACGACACTAGCCCAGGACCAGATGGAATCTCGTATCAAATGCTCCGTCATTTAAATCATGATTCTTTGTTAAACATACTTTCATTGTTTAATAGAATCTCGACTGAGCATGCTTATCCTACATCATGGAGAGAAGCGATAGTGATTCCAATTTTGAAACCTGGCAAAGATTCATCTGACCCTCTGAGTTATCGTCCAATAGCTCTCACGAGTTGCTTGTGCAAAACGTTTGAGCGTATGGTCAATGCTAGACTCATTTACATCTTAGAGAAGAATAATTGTATACCCTTCAACAAAGCGGATTTCGAAGAGGACGATCCACTATTGACAACATAGTAGATCTGGAATCCCAAATTCGAAATGCTTTCGTGAGGAGAAACCATCTTGTTGCAATTTTCTTCGATATTGAGAAAGCATACGATCGTACCTGGCGTTATGGTGTTCTCCGTAATATGCATAATCTTGGATTTAAGGGTAATCTTCCAATATTTATACAGAATTTTCTAGCTACTAGGCTATTTAAAGTACGTATTGGAAGTACAGTTTCCAATACTTTTACTCAAGCTGAGGGTGTCCCTCAAGGTAGCGTTTTTAAGCGTAACCCTTTTAACCTTTTCATCAATAACATACTTCATCAGTTACCATCTTCAGTTCATAAGAATTTATATGTTGATGATTTACAAATTTCATATCAGGGTTCAAACATGAATATAATTGAGAGACAATTGCAAACAGCTGTAAACAATCTAACTACTTGGTGTGAACGAAATGAAAGTCTTAGTATATCTCCTAGTAAGAGTCACTGTGTCCATTTCTGTAGGAAAACTAGTCTTCATCCCAATCCTGTGCTTCACATAAGCAATAGACCTATTCCTGTGGTCAACGAGATAAAATTCCTCGTGTAATTTTCGATAAGAAGTTAACTTTCCTTCCGCATACTTTATATCTGCGGAAGAAGTGCGAACGAATGCTGAATATCCTCAAGGTGTTGTCTAATACATTTTGGGGTGCAGATCGCACTTCATTGCTCCGAATTTACCAATCAATCATTTTATCTCGTATTGACTATGGTTGTGTTGCTTATGGATCGGCTAAATCTTCCATTTTACGTAGATTGGATACCGTCCACCACTCTGCTTTAAGGATTTGCTGTGGAGCATTTCGTACATCACCCGTCCAGAGTCTATATGTAATCTGCCAACAATTACCATTAGACCTGCGGCGGATACAGCTGTCTCTTAATTATTATTCAAAAATCATGTCCTCAACTCATCATCCCTTGCGTTCCACGATTCCAAGTGCTGCTCTTAAGAGATTATATAATGCTAGACCATCAAGCATTCCACCTTTTCTCTGTCGTATAAAATCTATTATTTTGCTTTCTGACCTATGTGATGTCCGAATCGAGTCTACCGACCTTTACGCACATTCACCTTGGTACAATCCACACATTACTGTGTTAAATCCCTTTGGTAAAAATAAAAAATCAGACACAAATACTGCTATTCTTCAACAGCTTTATTCATTCCATCGCTGTCAGTACACTATGTACACTCCAGTATTTACGGATGGATCCAAATGTCCAGGATCAGTTGGCTGTGGAGTTTATCTTGATGATACCTCCTACAGTTATAGCCTTCACAATTCCTGCTCCATCTTCACTGCTGAGGCTACGGCTATATACCGAGCACTTCAGTTGGTAACAATTAAAATGAACGTAAATTCTGTGTGTACACTGACAGTATGAGTGTATTAGAAGCTTTGAGGAATAACAACTATAATTGCCATCCAGTTGTGTCTAAGATATTCAAATTAATTGATACTGTTACTAACAAGGGATTTGACATACTGTTTTGTTGGGTACCAAGCCACATAGGTATAGATGGCAATGAGAAAGCTGATGCTGCCGCTAAATCTGCAGCTACTTCCATTTTGCCTTCAATACCATCAATGGACATGAGAAAAGGATTCAAACATTTCATATATTCTCTTTGGAAGGAATCCTGGGACCTGCAAGTCAGCAACAAACTCCATTCCATATTTTCATACATCATTCCATTATGTGTTTTATCTCCACGAAGTGCAGATGTCAGACTGACTCGCCTTCGAATTGGTCACACACGCTTCACCCACAAACATTTAATCTTAAGTGATCTCCAACCATGGTGTGAAAAGTGTGATGAACCTTTTACAGTATATCATATTTTAATTGTGTGCCCAGATTTTAACCATCAGCGTTTTAGATATTTTAATGGTAACATTTTGGCATTAGAAGATCTGCTTGGGGAACCACCCCATTGCAACCTATTTGCGTTTTTAAAAGACATAGGATTTATGAATTTTATCTGATTTAGAAATATTTTACTTAAATATAAAATTTTTAATTTTATACATGTGTATATTGTATGTTTACAAACTTTTAATATACATTTTAAATATATTTCTATTTTATACCTTTAATATACATTTTACCTATATTTCTATTTTATACCTTTAATATACATTTTAACCATATTTATGAATTTTATCTGATTTAGAAATATTTTACTTAAATATAAAATTTTTAATTTTATACATGTGTATATTGTATGTTTACAAACTTTTAATATACATTTTAAATATATTTCTATTTTATACCTTTAATATACATTTTAACCATATTTCTATTTTGTACTTTTAATGTGCATTTTAACTATATTATTATTTTATACTTTTAATGGCTTTAAAAAATTGGTGTAAGCTATCTTGTGTTTGGCGCAGCTTGTCCTTGTCTGGACCTTGGGCCATAAAAACCAACCAACCAACCATCTGATTCATATAATCCTACTTTTCTAAGGATTAAAAGAATCGCTGAGCGGACACATCTAAGCTTTCATGATCGACATATTCTACCCTATAATTGTGAGTTTGAACTGTCAGAATTGAAGTCTGCTTTATCTAAAGCAAACGACACTAGCCCAGGACCAGATGGAATCTCGTATCAAATGCTCCGTCATTTAAATCATGATTCTTTATTAAACATACTTTCATTGTTTAATAGAATCTGGACTGAGCATGCTTATCCTACTTCATGGAGAGAAGCGATAGTGATTCCAATATTGAAGCCTGGAAAAGATTCATCTGACCCTCTGAGTTATCGTCCAATAGCTCTTACGAGTTGCTTATGCAAAACATTTGAGCGTATGGTCAATGCTAGACTCATTTACGTCTTAGAGAAGAATAATTGCATACATCTTCATCAAAGCGGATTTCGAAGAGGACGATCCACTATAGATAACATAATAGATCTAGAATCCTGAATTCGAAATGCTTTCGTGAGGAGAAACCATCTCGTTGCAATTTTCTTCGACGTTGAGAAAGCATATGATCGTACATGGCGCTATGGTATTCTCCGTACTCTGCATAATCTTGGCTTTAAGGGTAATCTTCCAATATTTATCCAAAATTTTCTGGCCTCACGCGTTTTTAAAGTGCGCGTTGGAACTACAATTTCAATACTTTTAGTCAAGCTGAGGGTGTCCCTCAAGGTAGCATTTTAAGCGTAACCCTTTTTTAACCTTTTCATCAGTGACATACTCCATCAATTACCATCTTCTGTTCATGGCACTTTGTATGTTGATGACTTACAAATTTCATATCAGGGTTCAAACATGAATATAATTGAGAGACAATTGCAAACAGCTGTAAATAATTTAACCACTTGGTGTGAACGGAATGGTCTTAGTATATCTCCTAGTAAGAGTTGCTGTGTCCATTTCTGTAGGAAAACTAGCTACCATAATGATCCTGTGCTTCACATAAATAATAGACCCATTCCTGTAGTCAGTGAGATAAAATTCCTTGGCGTGATTTTTGACAAGAAGTTAACTTTCCTTCCGCATGTTTTACATCTGCGGAAGAAATGTGAGCGACTGCTTAACATCCTCAAGGTGCTTTCGAATACATCTTGGGGTGCAGATCGCACATCACTCCTAAGAATTTATCAGTCTGTAATTTTATCTCGAATTGACTACGGCTGTGTTGCTTATGGATCAGCTAGACTCTCCATCTTACGCAGATTGGACACTGTTCACCATACTGCTTTAAGGATATGCTGTGGAGCTTTTCGCACATCACCCGTGCAGAGTCTATATGTAATCTGCCAACAGTTGCCATTAGACCTGCGGCGGATGCAGCTGTCTCTTAATTATTATTCAAAAATCATGTCCTCACCTCATCATCCCTTGCGTTCCACGATTCCAAGTGCTGCTCTTAAGAGATTATATAATGCTAGACCATCAAGCATTCCACCTTTTCTCTCTCGTATTAAATCCATTATTTTGCTTTCTCACCTATGTGATGTCCGAATCGAGTCTACCGACCTTTTCGCACATCCTCCTTGGTATAATCCACACATTATTGTGCTAAATCCCTTTGGTAAGAATAAAAAATCAGACACAAGTACTGCTATTCTTCAACAGCTTTATTCATTCCATCGCTGTCAGTATACTATGTACACTCCAGTATTTACGGATGGATCCAAGTGTCCGGGATCAGTTGGTTGTGGAGTTTATCTTGATGATACTTCCTACAGTTATAGCCTTCACAAATCCTGCTCCATCTTCACCGCTGAGGCTACGGCTATATACCGAGCACTTCAGCTGCTACAAACTAAAAATGAACGTAAATTCTGTGTGTACACTGACAGTATGAGTGTATTAGAAGCTTTGAGGAATAACAACTATAATTGCCATCCAGTTGTGTCTAAGATATTCAAATTAATTGATACTCTTACTAACAAGGGATTTGAGATACTGTTTTGTTGGGTACCAAGCCACATAGGTATAGATGGCAATGAGAAAGCTGATGCTGCCGCTAAATCTGCAGCTACTTCCATTTTGCCTTCAATACCATCAATGGACATGAGAAAAGGATTCAAACATTTCATATATTCTCTTTGGAAGGAATCCTGGGACCTGCAAGTCAGCAACAAACTCCATTCCATATTTTCATACATCATTCCATTATCTGTTTTATCTCCACGAAGCGCAGATGTCAGACTGACTCGCCTTCGAATTGGTCACACGCGTTTCACCCACAAACATTTGATCTTAAGTGATCTCCTACCGTGGTGTGAAAAGTGTAATGAACCATTTACAGTATATCACATTTTAATTGTGTGTCCAGATTTTAACCATCAGCGTTTTAGATATTTTAAAAGTAATATTTTAGCATTAGAAGATTTGCTTGGGGAACCACCCCATCGCAATTTATTTGCGTTTTTAAAAGACATAGGATTTTTGAATTTTATCTGATTTAGAAATATTTTATTTAAATATCAAGTTTTTAATTTTATACATGTATATATTGTATGTTTACAGACTTTTAATATATATTTTAACTATATTTCTATTTTATACCTTTTAATATACATTTTAATTATATTTCTGTTTTATACTCTTAATGTACATTTTAACTATATTACTATTTTATGTTTTTAATTGGTGAAAAAAAAAACTGTTGTATAATATCTTGTGATTGGCGCAGCTTGTCCTTATCTGGACCTTGCGCCATAAAAACCAACCAACCAACCAACCAACCAACCAGCGATCGGTGCAGTTACTGGATGACTCGTTAAGGGTGGAAGCCACCTCAGGATTGTACTGTGAGCGTATAGGACCTTGCTAGCATTGGGGCAGCTAGTCTGCACCCCCTTGTTGGACTCGATGGAAGGTGGTACTGTCAGGTTCCGAAATTTAAAAAAAAAAAAAAAAATCTTTTACGAGAGCAGCAATTAGAGCTTACAAATGTTAAATTTTTTGTTATTTCTAAGAAAGAGGGAATTTTTGAAAATGTGTCCCCTTTTTTTTTTTTATCCAAAAAGGAATATCGGGAATGGTTGGGGAAGTAAGGAGTATAAAAAATCTGCGATCAGAATACCTATTTGTAGAAGTGGCATCCATTATAACTGATATCAACATTGAGGTGACCGTCTCGTCTCATCGTACCTTAAATTTTTCTCAGAAAGTGATTTCAGCAAAGGATTTATTAAATAAGCCTACTGAACAGATCCTGAAAAATCTAAAAGATCAGATGGTCTTCGGCGTTAAGCGCATAACTGTCAGGAGAGATGGAAAGTACACATTGGTACTAAACATCTCATTCTGACATATGCTACGCCAGATATTCCAGAAAATGTCAAAGTTGCGTATATCCACTCGTTTTTGTTATTTAAAGTAACTAAATATACTCACAAAATATAACGTGTTTTTTTCCCTACTTGGATTACCTAGAAAAAAAATTTTTTTAAAACATTTTCCATATTTTGTTTCCAAAATTTCGTTTGTTTCATATTTTTCCTATATTGAAAATCATATCAATCAATCACCTAAATTAAAGAACAAAAGTTTAATTTCATAAATAAATCAGTACAAACATGAGCAAAAAATGTATAACAAATGCAGGAAACAATATCCTATGATAACTGATTATTATTTTTATATCTTTTATTGCGGCCACTATTTCTATCCGCTGCATAACATTACCATTTTTTGATGACGTCTTATACGAAGGTCACGGAAACTGAAAATTAAAGTTTTTATAAAACCTATTTTATATACAATGACTTTCCTAATGACAAAAACAGAGATAAGGATGAAAACATTATTGTAAACATGTCTAATGGATTTTATATTAAGAGAGATATGTAGATTATATATAAATTATTCAACGACGGACCAGTGTCTTTTTAAATTATTTATTATAGACAAACATAACAAAGAATATGGGGATTAATTTCCGCTGGAGAAACATAACCGTTCTCCTCAATTTCCAGACTGCATCTACCTTGTTCTAAACAATATCACGTGATGTGCGCGCATGCGCGAATAATGTCGAAAAAGAAATACATTATTTGGTATTTCTTTATTGTTACTTTTTCAAAAGACTACCTCATATAAGTCTTCCACTTTATGTATTCTTTATAATAAACATTCTAAATTCAGGTCTAAAATGCGACATTCATTATAAGTACAAAGTAATATTTGAATGGAGATAAAATATTTTTATCACATCAATACAGTTGATATTCATAATAGGTATATTATACTTGGTTTTCCTTGTTTAAATTATTTTTCATTGAACATTTGAATTAGTTTGAATTTATATATAAGTGCAGATCATCCATAAGATTATAAATTACTCTCATAATTGCCTCATTGGGGCGTAGTGGTAAGTTTCGCAACTTCAAGATCACAGGTTCCATTATAACCATTGTTGAAAAGAAGACGTTAGGCGTGTTTCTGCAGTTTGTTCTATGGTCAGTAGGATTTTCCTCACAACACATATATACATACGTAGCAATGCAGACGAGCCTCAAATTGTACCATTAATTTAACGGGTTTTGAATACTCGCCCATCATCAAATACCTCGTAATTTTGAACCACAGTCAGGTGACAAGGTCACGCTTTATATGGTACCCTCCTCTTCACATACCAACGGAAGGACTTTTTACGTCATGCATCAGCGTGGTTTTATATAATGTGACGTTTCTTTCCCATCTTTACCACATAAACAGCTGCACTTTCTTACCTGTAGGAATAAAATTAAGTTTATATATTAATATAATTCTGTAATAATGCAAAACAATGGCGCTTTTATTTCATGTGTCTAAGTTTGGTCCCTACGATTACATTTATATAGATATTGGATAATTTAAATGGATTGATTTTAGTTAATAGAACTCTAGTGCCGTATTTCCCTTATGAAGGATAATTAGACCGAGACCTAAAATTTTGATTGAATTCTGACCATTACAGACATCTACTCTTCTGAAGTGCAGTTGAAATCGCGAACTGCACTTCAGAACTTGCTTTATAAGGCCTGCCGCTGTTAAAGGCCCTTTTCCATCCTTCATATTCTTCTGCAATCTGAATTTACGCTAGGCGATGGTCGCTGATTTCTTTGTGGTTCACGTAAAACAGCTTCACCAGCAAAGCTTTATCTTTCGCAGTTAGTATACATGGTTTCCAACGGCGAACTGGTTGAGGATTAGGAGCACAAGTTTTTATAACCGTCTCATTTGCATATTTCCACCGAATTCGCTCGTATCAGCGCCATCTATCGGCTTTTTTTAGAGTTATTCTTTTCTGTCTTAAAAATAAACCGGTGACCTAGCTTGCAAACCATTTTTAATTTCGGTTATTTTTCTGGTTTTTATGATTTTTTTAAAGTTTTTACGGACTTTTTGCTCACTCGGTATATACATATGTGTATAATTATAGAAGCGCCCCATACTGATAGAAGAAAATTTCAAGTCTGATGTTAAATCATGAATTTTGCACATTCTGAAGTAGATTTGAGAAAATAAAATACTTGTATAAAAAAATGAAAAACAATTTTATATTAAGAAAAATGCGCAATTAAATATAGATAAATACAAAAAACTTTAAATTTTACATTGGTTTAAGATATACAAACAAACAAACAAACAGACAATTTACAGATCTATCTTTTCAACTGTAAGGCAGGCAGCAAACCTGTGCACCGCGTCGCTCGTGGATGGTGTTTCATTGGTGTCTGTTTTGTGGATCTTTGGTGTCTGGTATACCAGCCAAACACGAAACAATCACGTGATTAATGACGTTACTCGAAATATCAACCAATGAAAGTTTATTTACAATTTGACTTCCATTCTTATTCTTGTATATATTTTTGATTTCGAAAAATATAATCATGCCCAAAATTAAATTATATAATGAATTTGTTGACATTGAATTATATAATGATACTTTTCTTTTAATATTTATCATGATAACATTTTAAATTGTTTTATTTCCATTATTATTTTTCTTTAAATCACAACAAGATTAATGCATGAATGAAATAAATTTGTGAATGATTAAAATATGTATACATAATTCTTTTATTTGATTTAAATTTATTCATAGAATTCAGAAATTTTTTAGGTTAGGTTTATATACATAAGGAATATTTCTCTTAATTTGAATAAGAATTATGATTTAATTGCTGAATATTCTAAAAGTTTGTGAATGGATAAGAAAAATTTAATTAATTTTTGGAACTAATATAACTGTAACAAAATTCATATAATTATCTTGAATAAAAAACTTGATTTAAACTCTGACAAACAAAGAGAACAAATATATCCATTATTTTTGTGATAAAATCAGCTCATACTTTAACTTAAATCACAAAATGCAGTCACTAACAATTTAATCATTATTATGTTTTAAATCAATTTAACTATTTGTGAATGATTAAAATATATATACATAATTTTGTTGGTGTGCAGTTACTAGTAAGATTTATCTTGTAATCTATTGTATTTATATATAGAGCAATATATTGTCTTCTGAAATTTACTTAACTCAATTATTTGTGTCTTTACAGGTTTATCTTGAAGAAAACTTCTATTTAAAGTCTTTGTATCTATTACATTAAATGTGAATAAAAAATGTATAAGTATATAAAGTGTAACTTTTTCTTGTTAAATAATCTTTAACATTATAAAAAAGTAAGCAATCATCAAATTAATTAACTCAATATAAGTTTTGATAGCAAAAGTACAAGAAAATAGTTCTTTATAGATTTAATTTTAATAAATCAATCACAGAATACTATAAAATAATTTTTTATTCCTCAGAAATTAAAGAATGCACTTCATTGTGCATCTTCAACATGAAAGCATGTTGCTTAGCCTTATTTAAATCTCTAATTACTACATTCATGTAGCTTAAGAAGTTATCAATTTCATCTGGAGGTTTTTTTAAACTCGCAGCTGCCTCATTCATAATATTGAAGCATCTCTTTAACAACTCTTTATTTGTTTCTGGGGCATCAGCATCGGATTCCACTTCTTCAGAATATGCACTCAGAGTGCTGCTATCAAACTAAAAAAGAATATACAATAATAAATATATGCCCCTGTGTTTGTAATTTATATACATTTATAATATTTTCATTACACATTATAACATCAAACTACATGCATTATTATACTTAATATCAGTTTTGTAGTAAATTTCAGTATTTCAATTAAAATATTCATCTACGCTGGTTGAAAAAATCAATTTTTAGAAACTATTTTGTACGCAGAGAATTATTTATTGAAAACTGATTAAATGGCAATCTATATAAAAATTTAGAAATGAAATACATTCAACTGCAAAAGAAATAAAAATATTATCCATTTCTATTATCAATAATGAAGAGTTTCAAGACACAATTGGTACACAAGTCATTTTATTAGCCTAAGACTATGTTTATTTGAATAATTATTTGAAACAATATTTCAATGATAGTTTTGAGACTTAAAAATTTTATGCTGCTAAACAATATTGCAAACTATATGTTTAGCAAATAAACTACATAATTTATTTTTAATCAAATTATAAAAAAATTACCTCATTTTCATCATTTTCTAAAGAGTCAATGCTGGGTTCCGGATTTTCATCTTTCAAGAACAGCATTGATGTGAAGTGCACCCATCTGGATTTATACTCAGAATTTGTACCAGAACCTAAGGGCTTATTTTTAAATTTTTTTACTTCTCTACAAAATGAGGAGCGTAAATGCTTCCACTTTTTTTTAAAAGTTTCAACTGAAAAAAAAATTTCAAATTATCTTTAAAAAATAGTTAACAAATAAATTATAAAATGTTCAATATTAACACAATGCTAGAGAGAATTCCATACTGAGATATTTAAAATAATTGTAATAAGACAATTTCCATATGGATTGGTTGAGATGAAACAACACTAAGCACTTGATTACACACATGCAAACTGATAAAAATTTAATGAAAAGTATTAATTTGGAGAGTAATTTTATTTATGATTATTGTATTAACAAGCTGTAAATGTTCTTAAAAATTATATAGTGAAAAATTTTTATCAAGAACTTTAAGGATCCAAATATTATAGAGTTCTAAAATAGTTAATCTTTTACAAGCACAAAATTTAAATAACATTTCTAAAGATGAATTCAACTGCACATGCAAATTATTTAAGATAAAGTTCACAGTTCTTTAAAATGAATTCTTAAACTATGAATTATAGACTGAATTGTGATCAAACTTTTTTAGTACAAATACTTATGCATTTTCATTATATTAAAAATACTAAGTTAATAAATAATTATATTTCATTTCATAATCTGTTTCATAATATTTAAATAAAAACTCAAAAAATAGAAATACATTTATTTATTATATTAAAGTTCAAGCATTTAATACATTCATAAAAGTAGTAATAAATATAACAATATATTGTATATTATTCAAACTAAAATTTCTGCCGTGTTTTAAATGCAGTTTCAATTAAAAACGTTTTATTCAGTTAATTTTTACTAAAAATATTTAAAAAAAAATTTAAAAAGCAAATTGCTGAGGAAGAATTAAGGAAAAAATAGTTGTTAAAAATCTAGTGAAATCTTACCAGAGAAATGTTTCTCAAAATTGTTAGTTATTTCTCCACTTAGATATTTATAAAGTTGAGATTTTTTATTTTTATTAAAATAATTTTCATCTTTTGGGTTCCACATGCACCGGTTACCTATTGAAAAATATATAATTTTTAAATAAAATCGAATACATAATTATATATTACAAAACAAAAAATAAAATCCTAAAAAAAATTCAGCATTTAAATTAAACTTACTTTTAAAATATTCAATTATAAATTCTTCAATTTCTAGAGAAAACTTAGATTCCATGTTGTCCAAACGGCAAGAATCAAGTAAACATACACTTGTCACTCGGTTGTGGATGAAAACAATTAAACATGCTAAATACTTCGTTTGGTGGAAAGCTCCGCCTCAATTTGGTCATACGTGACGTCATTTCGTGGATGGTTGGTGGATGTCCACAGGCCATCCACCGTGTCCGGGTGACGGTGACCAGGTTTGCTGCCTGCCTTAGTGATGTTTTAATTCTACTGGAATAGGCAAATTCATAACACCTGGCAACCTTCCATTTCGAGTGATAGCACGTCGAACAACATAACGAGACAAATGTCTCATAGATCGAGGAATGGGAGGTCTCTGTTTCCGAACAATCGAATAGGAAGTGTTCTCGAATTTTATTTCCTGGCTTGTGACGAAAGTTTGAGCCAACGCCCTCTTGAGTTGCTAGACAACAGCCAACGAGGAATATCTGCGACCAGAATCTTTCACCTCAGGGGGTTTACCTTCTTTAGGTAAAGACCGGTGTCACAATCCCGAGGGCGTCTTTTGAAACCCTGGAGGATTCAGCACCTTGGCGACAAAGCTGAAAGTTCAGGCAGTTGCGCCAATGATAGTGAAAGACATCTGGCAAACTTGCTTTCTTCCCTCTAAACCAATCATAAGCTACGCAATGAGAAAAACATTAAGAGATGAAATACGGATTTTAGAAATACATCAAACTCTCTTACATTACTTTAAATGAATTGTTTGATTGCGTGAATTTTTTACAATATGTGTAATGAAAATGTGCATGCCAGGATTTGAAAATTAAAAAAATGCAGTAAAACCTTAATGTTTAATTTTTTTTTTTTTTTGCTTAGGAATAACTATCACATGAAATGTTGTGAAATAAATAAAGCTTTAAATATAATATTTAGTTGATTATCAAAATAAATGTAAACATCTTAAAAATAAACATGTAATCTTTTATTTTCTGAAATGTATGACATTTCTGATTTTGAAATATGTTAATTTTTGTAATCTAAATTTGACTTATTAAATGCTTTGACTGTAAAAGAATTTTTTTTATTTATTGGATTACAGAAATTGAATATTAATAAATTCCTAAATAATTAAATAAATTCCTTATATAATTTGAACCAGAATTGTATTCAGAATATTTACTGATGAGATATAAGTTTTTACTTACTAATTATGCTTATTAAAATGTGAAATATAGTATAAATTCTTCTATCATTTATAAAAAAAGTATTCATTTCTGCAACACTAATTTTTTAACTTGTAATTTTGTAACGCTAAAAAGAAAATACATTCTCTTTGGCAGAAATATCGTGTATTATTGCAATAAGTATTTTTTTTATTGAAATTTGTTTAGCTTACTCTTAGAATTTAAACAATGTATTTTTTACAATTAACTAAGAATCAAATGATTATGGTATACTTATATGATTAATATTTAGTAATTTATTTGTAACCTTCACAAATTTTAATCACATTTATAATACAATAATAATAATAATGTAATCGTACATGTGACAAAAAAAGATTATTATTAAAGATCGAGAGAGAAATCTATTTTCCGTAATTTCGTTAAGATCATCGTAACTCCGTAACGAAGAGAAGAAATCCGTACTAATTACGAAAAAATCGTAACAAACGGCATCTCTGCAAGTTCTCCAACAAAATTGATTGTGGCAAAATGAGCATGACTTAAAACAAGGAGAGAAAATTTACAGCATTTAAAATTATTTTTGCAAATAGTTTCCGTGACAATATTTTCAATAGGAAAGTTATACATTATTTTCAAAACTTAAATTTAAACAGCTTGAAAAATATAATTAAATATATATTTAAAATATAAAGTAAGCACAAATAATTGGTAGTTATTTTTCGATTTTTAAAAAACAACTTATTTGAAACTTGAGAATTATATTACATGTATCTGTTTTTGATCTGTTTAAATATTTATTAAATATAGACAAGTTTATTTAAATCTTAAAAATTTCATTTCAGAGATTAAACAGTTATCTATATGCAAGTGAAAATGTAGGATTTAGAAAATTAGAACATTGCTTTTGTAACCACAAGTTAAATATTTTATAGCACACCACAGTAATATTTTTGCATTGAAAAAAAGCTATTTTCTTATACTAAAAATTGATGATATTTAGCATTAAGTTGACCATGACAAAGATTTTTCATAAATATCTTATAAACTTGTGTTGATATTTTTAAAAATAATTACTGAGATATCTAAATACCAGTAAAACAAGTCTAATTCTAATTATACATTTTTACGACTAATATTGCAAAATGAGTGTTTATTAACAGCCTGCTTCTAAATTGTGGACTTAGTGGCAAACAATTCAATAAAAAAACTATACTTTGTTGCAATTATTTACATTGAATAAATTCTTAAGAATTAAGTAATTTTGTATGTTATCTGAAAAGTGTCTAATACAAATTCAAAAATGTTTTTTTAATTGTATAATTGCTGAACTTTAAAATTTCCATGTTTAACATGTTAATTTGCAAAACTAAATATAAATAAGAAGCAAATATTGACATTTTAAATTTTTTTTTTATTAAAAGTAAAAAATGAATGAAAAAATACAAGTTAAATTTTCTTGCATAGCAAACTAATGAGACTTGGCATTCGCCAAGTTAATATTGACATTCTGGCTAAGATTCCTTCTTCGTTTTATCTACTTTAGGACGGCCAGGTGGTATTCTTTCGGAGGATTTTGTAATCCCTAACCTACGCCTGGCTATTCCTGTTGATTGAACATTAATTCTTTTACTCCTTACTCTTAAAAATGACACTAAAATTAAGCTTTTTAAATCATCTTCACAACATTTAAAGAATTGGTAGCAGAGTTACTTGAACATCCACTGTCAAGCATACGAGTTATTCTATTTAACTCATCTTTTACTTGTATTTGCTGAGTTGATGGCAAATTTTGAGGATTAGCTAGTGTAGGATTTGAAGTATCGTCTTGTGCATTGTTATTTTCAAAAGGTAACTGGATATTAATTTCCGAATTTTCAGTGAAATTTGAAAAAAAAATGGAGGTGGACAATTCTTCCCAACAGTCAGTACTGCCAAACAGTATTTTTCCTCTGGAGTGACTAGAGGAGAATCGGGCAACGAGAGTTTCTTATTTTTCAATAAAAAACACTGGTGCTTACAAAATGCCCCAGATTCTCCAGAAGGACAAGTGCAAGTGCCTGTGTCAGTATTAACTGTGTAATACAAATCCTTAGTTTTACTTTTGATGACAAAAATATTAGATTCTGTTTCAGATACATCAGAATCAGATGACACTTGCACGTTTAGTAATATTTTCATATAAGACATTGATTTCTCTCCGCCTTGAATGGGCAAACTAACAATTTTTTTTTATATTAAATATGTTACCCAAATATTAATGCAGAATTCGCAAAGTGCAACTACATTAAAAGTTTTAGTTCTATTTAGAACAACATCTTTAAGAATTCTAATTGTTGCTTTTGCAAAATTGTATTATTTTGCCTTGTTAATAGTGACTTGCGCTCTAATACCAGCCATTCAACCTTCCTTTCATAAAATTAAAGAAATCTTTGGACAAAAGCTGGATATTTAAAAACTTCATTTACTACATCTTTAAAGGCTGTGGCAAGTATATTTTTTCATTTGCATACATCACCTAAAAAAGAAAATATCTATGAGACTATAGAAATATTGCAATAATTTTATATAAAGCAATATTAAAATTTCCAAGTACAATGGAACAGTCTGCAAATATTTAAACTTAAGCAAAATTAAAAACTTCCTGCTTTACAGTAAATACCTTGAATTTCTGATAATTAACTTTAATGATAATAATGCTTTTAACTTAGTATTCAAAGTAAGCACAAAAATGCAAATATCTTCCTGTATATAACCTGCAGATTATCTGTTAAAAAAGTTTGAAATTTCACTATGCATATTATACAATTCTGTAGATAATATGATAAAAAATATTTTCTAACAGAAAAACTTGCATTGAAATTTTGAAAATGTCATTAATGTTTTATAAAATGAATAGCAAATGGCACTGAAAAAAAAATCACAATTTACTTTATATATTGCAGCTATACTTAGTTTTGTCCATTCTATATGTATGTGTGTGTGCATATGTACACACACATATATTGAGAACACTCAAAAACAAATTCATTCTTGAACGTAATTGGAAGCTCTTTCTGGAACGAAAAATTCTATTTATTGGAATTCTTTCTAGAACAAAGGAACTTGAATTCGTTTATACACATTTTGTCTTTATCTGAGCAGTTTTGTCCTGAAAACATTCCTACATCCTCATGTTTAAGTGAAATGAATTATTTTTCAGTAATAAATCTTTCTCCTAGTAGTTTTACAACTACTTTTTCTCTTAGCAATTAAATAGATAAAATTTTCCTTTCCCAATTTCAGCTGACTGTGGTTTATTGGCCACAAATGTATGACGACACAAAAATTTTCATTTGAGTTCACAAATTCTGTTGTTGGCCTTTACAAACAAAGAATTTTTTTAGTAATGAACATTATTTATGTTGACAAATTTATCAGTGTTTATGCGCACGAGTTAAAATTTGCTTATTGTGCCATTTTTAACGATTTTAATCAGTGAACAATCAAGTAATGTTTATTATTCTAAATTTGATAATTTGTTATTATCAAATTTAGAATGTTTGTGTAAAATGTTTATTTGTTAAAAAGCTATAATAATTATTTCATATGTCACAATTATATATATATATATATATATATATATATATATATATTTACAAGTTTAAATTTAATAATTAAAGTCTTATAATACATCTGTATTGTAAAATATAAAATACATTTATTTTGTTTCCATAAATGAGTAATATAAATTATAGTAAAACTATTTACAGTTTATAAACTAGAAATCATTCCTTTTATAAGAAACAATTTAAAAATATTGCGTATGGAGGGATGGAAATTTAAATTTAGATTTTTCTTTTAGAAACTGTAGTGGAGTGTTCAGAACCTCAGGTAGAGAATTCCTCAGTTGAAAATACAAATATTGAAATTGTAAGTAATTTTAAGAATTATTTTATATAAATGTATATTAAATAATAACTTATAAAATATTTATCTCTTTGCTTCTGTAAATATAAGAAACCACAGTAAAATATATTGAATCCACTTTTTAATACAATTCTCTTAATAGCTATATATAACGTTCTTTGTGAGATAGAGACATTGTTCTCTGTATCAAACCTAAAGTTGGGCTGAATCATTAAATTAAAATTGCTAGTCAGTAGTGTTTCATTTAGAAGTAGGGCCGAAACATAAGATTCCTAAGTGCTTGACATTTTAGTGCTAGAATTCATTTCATTGAAAGATATTAACACCGCAACCTACTTAATGCTTCCTCGCCCCTTTTGGGTCACAAATCAAATCTTCAGTTATGTTGAGACTCGAACTTGATATCTTCCGAAAGTGAATAATTAATATCACCAACAGTCTTTAATTAATACCTTTGTTATGGCTATAAGAACTTCATATAAAAATATAAATTTAATTTCTTACATAATTACTGTGTACTTATTTGTACTAAAAATATATTTTTAAAAATAATTAACATTATAATTCATTTACAACTAAAGAATGCTTACTTAGCAAGCTGAAGCATAGATACTTTTATCTCATACATATTATTATTATTACTTGTGTGTTATTTATTTCATATTTTTTCAGATTGTACCAGAAACAGTCGCACCTCTGGAATTTTCAACAGAGGATAATCAAAACATTAAAACTCCATCTGGAACACCCCTTTTAAGAAAAAAAGGTTTAAAGCGAAGGCCTAATGCTTCTGAAGCTGTGGCAAAAGAGATTTCAGAGGGGCAGAGGCAGCGAAGGAACATTTTGGAATCAGAGCATGAAGCAAATATGCAGCATAAAAATGAGATGCATGCAGCTCTCATGAAAGACATTGAAATGGAAAGAAGAAGAAATTCATGAATTAAATGTTAAAAGACAGAAAATTGAACATGAATTGAAAGTTGAAGCACTGAAATCAGAAATAAAGGCAAATTATGCGAAAGCTGCATATTATGAACATCTAATAAGTAAACAATAAATATTGTTTATTTATTAGATGTTTATGTGGTGTTACATTGTAAATAAAATTTTATCTTATTTTACTTATTAGTTTCATTTCATTGCATGAAAAAAAATTGTCTTTTTACAGAGCACAGCATTAGCAAATGTTAAATTCAAAAGGCATTGTTTGTTCTTAAATAAAATTTACAGGTGTTATAATTATTTTATAAAACAGAAGTTGAAAAAATTTTTTCTATCTGAAAAGTGTAGTTGTAAAAAATCTAAGTGCATAATTAAATATATAAAGTCATTAGTTTATTTAAAAATTATGTTAAAGAATATGCAAACCAGTGTTAAAAAATTAGCTTAAATTTAGATATAATAGTGATATAAATTTATTCAAGAAATTTGAAACAAAAAATAATGTAGGAAAATTTTTTTATTATCTTTATTGTTTATGTGTTAGCCATTGACAAAATTATGGCATAAAAGAACAAGATGTCACAGTCTCAAAAGCAACAAATTTTTAAATTTACCTAAAGAAAAAGTACATCATAAAGACAAACTTTAAGAAATTAGCATTTTATAAAATAAATATGGTTTAATGTTAAGGAATGTTATATTATGAAAATCAATATTATTGTTTAAAATTAATAACATTTACAGTCAACAATGAAATAAAAAAAGTAATAGGTGGCATTTAACTTTTGTTTTGATTCAATCAATATGCAATTAGTAAATGTATATATAACTTATTGAAACAATTTATGTAATTAAAAATATGCGTCCACAATTGCATTTCTTTTTGAAATACCAGCACGTTCATGATCCATGCAATTCATACCATCATCATGATAGGTAATTTCAGTTTCAGAAAACTCATCACCCAATGTTAATGAAATGTGGAGTGGCTACAATAATTGTTTGAGCTGTTGATAAACTACAGCGCAAAGGGAGGGAAACACACGGAAATCTTCGTTTCCAAACGCCGTACTGACGCTCAACAACATTTCTTCCCAGAATATGAGCTGTATCATACCTATTAATGAGAAAATAAATATTTATTATTTGACAACAATTCTTTTTTTGTTATATTGACACATTTGAAGATTTATTTTTAGTTTGAAAGGAGAGTGTGGAATAATACAGCAATTAGAAAAGAATCACAATATTCTAAATAATTGTCTTGACTAGTAAACTAAAAGGAAAAATTGATAATTCTAAGTTTTTAAAAATGCTTGTAAATTCATTAATACATACAGGTACATCAGTTTAATGATTATTTTTTTCAATAGATAATTACAATAAATAAATAAATTTTTCTATTGAATAGTTTAAATTATATTCCTTACACAGTTGCTGCCGAGTAATTGTGAAGCAATAAAATGTCTCTATAATATTCCTCACTTACATAACATTGTTACATTGAGCAAAATAAGGAAAAGAATTTAGAAGCTAAATTTACCTTTTTTGCCTATATGTATTAGGATGCAGAAATGGCGTCATCAGGTATGGTCGTAGTGGATACCCATTATCTCCTAAAACATGATACCTAGAGGGCACTTCTGTTTCCAAGTGTGTCCTTAGGTATGAATTGTCAAATACAGTACTATCATGAGTATTGCCAGGCCATCGTACCACAATATTTCTGATAAATAGGTCCGCATCGCTTAATGTTTGAACATTAAGGATGAAAAAACCTTTGCGACACCTAAATAGCTCTCCAATATCTCCGCCAGGGCTTTGGAGTTCAATGTGCGTACAATCTAGTGCACAAATGACACCGGGAAATCCACACAATCTATAGAAGTTTGTGCTAACCTGTTAAAAACAAAACATTTTTAAATTCATGCTGATAATATAAAATTAATTCAATAAAGCTATTAATTAGAGCTATTAATAGATGTATCGCATGAACTCAAAGGTTGAATTAATTCACAGTTGTTGATTAAATTCTATTTGATTTCCACAGGGGAGCAGTTAAATTCATCCATTCTTATTAGAGAAGTTTTCAATCGCCCAAATTAAAAACCAGATGATACTTAATTAGCAAATTCCAGTTTCCTAGGGATGAAAGTACATTAACCTCATTCAAATAGTGAGACATTTTACTGTACCTTCAAGGGAGATAATTTAATCTTTTAAAATTATTTTACTGTGCAAATATTATACGTTGAAAATGAGAAATATTGGGAGATTGACATACCTTATATCTTACAAAATACCTAATATGTATTCAAAAAAATGATACAATTTAGTAGTAAATCACATTTCTAGACTTACTGTGGATTTGGTTTCATTTGTGATTTCAGCAAATGTTTTTATCTGCTTTATTACTAATACTTTCAACTGTAGTAATATCTACAACAATGTAATGAATGGTTAACAAAAGTAATTGGTAGTTTTCTGTTCAGGTAAGCACAAAATAAAAACAAACAAAACTGCAAGTCAATTCTTAAAGAAAATTAGCTTTGCTCGAATTGTCAACACATTACGACATAACACCATTCAGTAATCCTATACCGAGTAATAATTTTTGGTAAAATTCTAGATAGCCTGGGTTTGGCTTAATTTCTACTTTTCGCACAAATAAGTACAGAATAATCAAGAGCAAGCACATTATTAATCAAATGAGCATGTGTACAATCAAGTTTTGTTGCACAAGTACAAGGGAACTTTCTTAACCAATAAACCAGCTTGGCGCAACTTATCGACAGGCAGATAGCAAGGATTTCACCAAATTTTTTTCTGCAGTTAAGCAGATGCATTTACACATTCTTTTTTTTCTTCTTGATTGTAGAAGTGAATTTTCTCTCTGTACCATTTATTTGCTTTTGACATTTTTTAAAATTGTTAGACTTCATTATTTAGGGATTGCAACAGCCTGTAATAAATTTATTCCAAACAAAGGTTCTTATAAAAAATTAATATTTAATTGCGATTTTTTTTTTTACAATTTTGAGACAATGATCTCTATAAGTCCCCCAAAATAAATAATAACTGTATTAAAAATAATATCATTAATTTAATGTTTTTCAAGCAGAAAAGAATTTTAAAAATTTGGAACAGATTACGTAATTCTATGATTATCATGCATTGTTTGTGAATAGCAGCATTAGATTCAATATACATGGATGAACTTATATATGCAATGCAATGCTGAGTTCTAATATTAACTTCATTATTCGAAAATTTCTAAAAATACACAAGATACAAAACAATTAACTTTTATAATGAGTACATAAATGATATGTTATTATTGATACTTCACCAAAGAATAACAGAGATTAGTCTAAAGCAGATAAAATATAAGATTACTAACACCCATAAAAGCGAAAATATACAACTTATTGTAACTTATGACAGTCAGAAATATTTTCATAAAAAATGTATACATCTTTTTTATCAGAAAAATTATGTTTTCAAACCTACACAAAGACCCAATATTTGTTTTGTTCTACATATTATAAGCCTTTCCCAATGCATATTTTCGCTTTTAGGTTATTATATGTGCAGTTAATTTACTTACTTCTCTTCGTTGATCTTCATTCTCAAGTAAATAAATGTACTGCGGGCGTAATTCAGCCAAGCTTCTTGCGACATCAGTCACTGCACGACTCACAGAAGATTGGCTGCATCGGATTAAATCTCCGATGCTTAACTGCTGATTTCCTGTGGCAAAAAATCTCAAAGCGATTAATATTTTTTCTGTCGGTGTTAAAGCCTGATTTCGCATACTACGGGATTCCAGTTTCGGACTTAAGCACTCAGTTAAAGTTTCCACAGTGTTCTTATTCAGTCTATATCTACTTCGAAAATCGACATTATCGAAATCTTCTAAGTCATTTTGCCTATTTTTAACAATATTTCTTGATCTTCTTTCAATAAACTCCAAATTTTCTAAGACTTCAACGTCAAATTCATAAAACCGTTCATTCACGTCCGCCATTATTTTTGTTTACTACAGCAGCTTACTCGCACTTAACACATTTTTTACCCATGAGTATCTCCTCGCGAAATCGAGGAGTTACTCATGGGTAAAAAATTGGCATGTTACTCGCTCTTTTGGCGATGGTGAATAACGTTTAAGGATTTAACTCGCCCTTTACCCTCAACTGTGCGTTAACTATGGTTGGTGAATACGGCCGTTAGTCCTTCGTTTTTGAGGACTAAGAGACGTGCTGAGCGAGTACCAATTCGCTTCAACCATCGACAAATCTTACCGTACAACTGAGAATTTGGAATGTTTGAATTGAAGAAAGCATTACAACAGGCCAATAATACCAGTCCAGGACCTGACGGAATCAGTTATCTCATGCTTCAACATTTAAGTCCAGACTCCCTGTTAAATTTACTTTATTTGTTCAATAGGATCTGGACGAAAATAAATTCCCATCATTATGGTGTGAAGCAATAGTGATTCCTATTCCAAAGGCTGGTAAGGATCCTTCAGAGCCTTTACATTATCGACCAATTGCTCTTACGAGTTGCTTATGTAAGACTCTCGAACGTATGGTCAATGCCCGTCTCGTATATGTCTTAGAAACTAATAAGTATATACATAAGAATCAGAATGGCTTTCGTAAAGGAAGATCCACTCTTGATAACATGACATACTTGGAAACTCAAATCCGCAACGCTTTTGTGCGGAGAAATCATTTGGTTTCCATTTTCTTTGACATCAAGAAGGCTTACGACCGTACATGGCGATATGGAATTCTCCGTATATTATATGATTTTGGCTTTCGGGGTAATCTTCCGATGTTCCTTAAGAATTTCTTAAGCTCCCGTAATTTTAAAGTACGTACTGGAAATTCTACATCCAATACTTTTACACAATCTGAGGGTGTACCTCAGGATTCAATTTGTGTGTCACAACTTTGTGTGACAACTTTGTCACAACAAGTGTCACACTTTTTAGCTTATTCATTAGTAACATACTTCCTCAACTTCCGTCATCAGTACATGGTACTTTGTTGATGACCTACAAATATCAAGTGAGGGGTCTAATATGCGAATAATTGAGAGACAATTACAAACAGCTGTAAATAAACTAGCTACATGGTGTGCTGAGAATGGCCACACTTTATCTCCAAGCAAAAGCAGATGTGTCCACTTCTGAAGAAAGACTAGCCTTCATAATGATCCAGTTATTAATATCAACAACATTCCAATACAAGTAGTCAATGAAGTAAAATTTCTGGGCATAATCTTTGATCGAAAATTAACTTTTCTTCCGCATGTTCTGTATCTGCGGAAGTAGTGAGAACGATCGCTTAATATCCTCAAGGTGTTGTCAAATACATCTTGGGGTGCAGATCGCGCATCACTTCTTCGAATTTATCAGTGATTGATTCTATCCCGCATTGACTACAGAAGTGTTGTTTATGGATCAGCTAGATCTTCTATTTTACGAAGACTAGACACAGTTCATCACTCTGCTTTGAGGATCTGTTCTGGGGTATTCCGCACATCACCCGTCCAGAGTCTCTACGTGATATGTCATCAATTACCGTTAGACCTGAGACGAATGCAGCAGTCTCTCGGTTATTATTGATAATATCAAACCCCCATCATCCTATACATTCCATGGTTCTTAACACCTCTCTTAAGAGACTATATGATGCTCGTCCAATGAGCATCCCACCATTTCTCACACGAGCAAAGTCACAACTTTTGCTCACAGACCTATGTGGTATTCGGATTGAATCTGTTGACCAATTCGCTCATCCGCCTTGGTATAACCCAACAATTACATTTAATAATACATTTGCTCACTACAGAAAATCTGACACAACACCTATTGTTTTTCAACAGCTATTTTTTCTCATTGCTGTCAGTATCAATCATACAAACCTGTATTCACAGAGGACTCTAAAACAGCAGGACATGTGATCTGTGGCGTTTTTTTATCAATAATACAGCATTTAGTTACAGCCTTCATTCATCCTGCTCCATCTTCACTGCTGAAGCAACCGCCACCTGCTACGCGCTTCAGCACGTGAATACAGATGATTGTCATGAATTTTGTATTTACACTGACAGCATGAGTATTATTGAAGCTTTGAGAAACAATAGTGTTATATGTCATCCAGTTGTGTCAAGAATTTTCAGAGCATTGGACTCCCTTGCTGGCAAGGGATGCAAAATAATATTTTGTTGGATACCAAGTCACGTAGGTCTTGATGGAAACGAGAGGGCGGATGCAGCTGCAAAGGCTGCTGAAGATCCAATTTTATCATCGGTTCCGCTCTCAGATGTGAGAACGGATATAAAAAGATTTATTTATTCACTTTGGGAAGAATCATGGAACTTGCAGGTCGGAAACAAACTTCATAGTATTTTCTCATCTCTCATCTCATTATCAATTTTACCGTTACGAAGTGCTGATATTAAATTGACTCGCCTTCGTATCGGGCACACACGTTTCACACATAGACATTTGATTTTAAATGATTTAAATCCATGGTGTGAAGCGTGTGATGAACCATTTACTGTTTATCATATTTTAATTTCATGTCATGATTTTAACCAACAACGTTTTTATAATTAGATTTTAAATAATATATACACTAGATTTTACTTTTTAAATTTTTAAATTTAAAGTTGCTTGGTTTTGGAAGAAAACAAATAAATAGAAAATAAACAAATAAAAATAAAACTACAAAAGTCTTACTCTTGCCGCAGCATGTCCAATTTTGGTCCTTGCGCCATAAAACCCAACCAACCAACCAACCAACCAACCTGAATATTGGTACTGGAAAAATATGTTATCCATTCTGTATTGGTTATTTGCGAAAATGTGTTTTTAAAATCCTCGGCTTCGTTTCCATCTCATAGGTTAACCCTAATAACGGCGATCAAAGATTTTCTATCTTCAACAATGCAAACTCCATATTTCTCTTTTAACTTGGGTAGTATTACATCGTTTAATAGATTAATTTCATTCACATTAACTGCCATATTAGATAGATAGTAGAATATGATTAGTTACTTATTTGAACATAGAAAAAATTAACGCATTAGAACGTGCAATTATAAGTATACAAGTTTGCAGCCCTTTCTTTAAGTTTACTTCAAAGGCAAATATATAAGTTTGGCGCAACTACTTTGTTGGCGACTTTCAGCTTTGTCGCCAAGGTGTTGAATCCTCGAGGGTTTCAAAAGTCGCATCCCTAGATACCCTAGTGATCTTTCATCTACTTTTCCTTCAAGGGGTTTACCTGCTTTAGGTAAACACGGGTGTCACAATCCCGAGGTACGCTAGTGATCTGTATTCTTCTTTACTTTCCTCTTTCTTCTACTCTTTTGCTGTTTCTTCCTTTTCTCCCTCAGTGTGGTTGCCTTGTCAGAGGTTGAGGGCTCCCCTCTAGTAGCTTTCGCCGCTCTGTTGCTATTAGCTCCTTTTGGCAACTAAATCACACACGTGTTTTCCGTGCGTGGAGACTCGTGTCCCTGGAAAGGAGGGTCCTGGTAATTAAGGTCCCCAGAGACCAACACATTACTTTTGCCTCTGCTTCAGGTATACGGGAGGTGTGTTGTGGTCCTCAGCACATCAATCGGCTTTACTGATCAAGCGATCGATACATCTGCTGGATGACTCGTTAAGGGTGGAGGCCATCTCAGGGATGTACTGTGAGCGTATAGGACCTGGCTAGCACTGGGGCATCTGGTCTGCATCCCCCTGTAGGGCTCCGTGGTGGGTGATGCCATCTAGTCCCTGAATTTTCTGATATTCTACATGAATAATAATGTTAATTCTTCTCTCCCTTTGGAGCAACAATTGTCCATGATAAATGATAAATATTTTATGGTTAAAAGAACTGAAGGAGAGGTTCTTTTCAATTTGTGTCACGTTTTCTCATTGAAAAGAGTATTTCATCTTCTGTAGGAGAAGTAAAAATATTCGAAGCCTACAATCTGGTGATATTTTAGTTGAGATTGCTTCCGAAGGACAAGCAATACTCATGCAATTACTCAAAACAATTGGAAACGTGGATGTGGTTGTTCACCTCATACGACATTAAACTTTTCCAAGGGAGTAATTTCTGCAGCAGATCTTTTATATACGTCTACAGACGAAATACTTGAAAACTTAAAAGCTCGAAAAGTCTGTGCTGTCAAAGGAATAACTCTTAAACGATGGTGTATCTCTATCAACACAAAACACATCTGATTTTGACATTTTCAACTCCTGAAAGTCAGAAAAGTCAGGCTAGTGTTGGATGAAGACACTGTGTCAAACTCTATCCCTCAGATATTGGTAGTTTTGAAGCTTCATCAGAGACTCAGATGAGCACTGCTGGTGAATAACATTTATCCCATTAATGACTTCCTTTTTTCGTGGAATTGTCGAGGTTTTCGTTGTCGAACTGACGACGTCAAATCTGTTATCTCTCGCTACAACCCCGCATGTGTGGCTGTCCAGGAAACATTCCTGAAGTCCACTGTTATCACCAAACTGCGTGGGTTTCAATGCTACAGAAAGGATAAAGGTGGTGAAGCATCTGTATCTGGAGGAGTTAGCATATTCACATCAAACTCATGTGCAAGTACAGCACATCAACTAAGAACTACACTACAAGCTGTAGCAGTGAAAATTCACTTAAACTGTCTTATCACTGTTTGCAGCCTGTATTTACCACCTCAAGACTCCGTAAATTCAGAGAAACTAGATGATTTAATTAACCAACTCCCAGCTCCATTAGTACTCCTCGGTGATTTTAATGGCCATAATACTCTGTGGGGTAGTGAAGATACGAATTCTTGCAGTCGTCAGATAGAGCAGTTCATACCTGACAATTGCCTCTGTCTGCTGAATACCGACGAGAAAACTTATTTTCACGAACCTACACGGATATTTCCCCCTCAGAGAGTTTACCTTCTTTAGGTGAACACGGATGTCACAATCCCGAGGTACCCTAGTGATCTTTTCTATTTTATACCTTTAATATACATTTTAACTATGTTTCTATTTTGTACTTTTAATGTACATTTTAACTATATTACTATTTTATGCTTTTAATTGGAGGAAAAAACTGGTGTGTAATATCTTGTGATTGGCGCAGCTTGTCCTAATCTGGACCTTGCGCCATAAAAACCAACCAACCTGACCCTCTGAATTATCGTCCAATAGCTCTTACGAGTTGCTTATGCAAAACATTTGAGCGTATGGTGAATGCTAGACTCATTTACGTTTTAGAGAAGAATAATTGCATACATTTTCATCAAAGCGGATTTCGAAGAGGACGATCCACTATAGATAACATAGTAGATCTAGAATCCCGAATTCGAAATGCTTTCGTGAGGAGAAACCATCTCGTTGCAATTTTCTTCGACGTTGAGAAAGCATATGATCGTACATGGCGCTATGGTATTCTCCGTACTCTGCATAATCTTGGCTTTAAGGGTAATCTTCCAATATTTATCCAAAATTTTCTGGCCTCACGCGTTTTTAATGTGCGCGTTAGAACTACAATTTCCAATGCTTTTAGTCAAGCTGAGGGTGTCCCTCAAGGTAGCATTTATACGTAACCCTTTTTAACCTTTTCATCAGTGACATCCCCTCAGGGGGTTTACCTTCTTTAGGTAAACACGGGTGTCACAATCCCGAGGTACCCTAGTGATCTTTCCTCTTCTTTACTTTCCTCTCTCTTCTACTCTTCTGCTTTTTTTCTTCTTCTCCCTCAGTGTGGTTGCTTCGAAAGAGGTTGAGGGCTCCCCTTGAGTAGCTTTCGCCGCTCTGTTGCTATTAGCTACTCTTGAGGACTAAATCACCCACGTGTTTGCCGTGCGTGGAGACCCGTGTCCCTGGAAAGGAGGATCCTGGTAATTGAGGCCCCCTGAGACCAACACATTACTTTGGCCTCTGCTTCAGGTAAACGGGAGGTGTGTTGTGGTCCTCAGCACATCAATCGGCTTTATGGATCAAGCGATCGGTAAATCTACTGGGTGACTTGTTAAGGGTGGAGTCCACTTCAGGTGTGTACCGTGAGCGTATAGGGACTGACTAGCACTGGTACAATTAACCTGTATCCTCTCGTAGGGCTCCGTGATGGGTGGTGCCGTCTGGTCCCTGAATTCATATTCATCCTATATGGATAAAAAAACTTTCTCCCCACTCCCTCGGAAGCAACAAATGTTAAATTGTTGGGCGAAGTATTTTATAATTACCAGAATTGGAAATACATTCGAATATGTTTCACCTTTCGTCATTGAAAAGGGTATAACTTCTTACCTTGGAGAAGTTAAATCTATTAAGAAGTTACGATCGGGTGTCCTGTTGATAGAGACTGCATCCGACAAACAATCAGTACTAATGCAAAACTTGAAAGCAATTGGTGACATGGCAGTAACTGTGGAACCGCATAGAAATTTAAATTTTTCACGAGGTGTTATTTGTTCTGAGGACTTGTTTCACACGCCCACCGTGGAAATACTGGAAAATTTGAAATCACAAAAAGTTTGCGCTGTGAAAAGAATTACGATAAAGAGAGATGGCATTGTGCTAAACACAAAGCGTCTCATTTTGACATTGTCTACACCAGACTTGCCACAAAACATTAAAGTGGCTTATGTGCGATGTTCAGTACGGCCTTTTATCCCTAATCCGCTAAGATGCTTCCAGTGCCAACGATTTATACACTCTAAAAGGGCTTACAGAGGAAAACTCACATGTGCCCGTTGTTCTGACGTTGGCCATGAAAGTATCACTTGCGAAGCCAAAGAAGTGTGTGTCATCTGTAAAGGTAACTACACTTCTGATTCTAGATCTTGTCCCGTTTGGCAGCAGGAAAAGAAAATTGTTACCATCAAAATCAAGAACAATGTTTCCTATTTAGAAGGTCGCCGATTAGTTAATTCCCGTACTCCCACTCCTGGTGTAAGTTATGCAAATATAACAAAAAAGGTAACCCGATCCTGCAGCACCCAAACAGACAAACTCTGTTCCTACAGTTAGCTTGCTCCCAAAGCAAAAACGACAGACATTTCTGCACCTCTAAGCGCCAAATCAACTTTGGCAAAATCAAAAGCTTTAAAGGTTAGAAAATTAAAACTGGCCAAGGAAGGCGTTCGAAAGTCTTCGTTAACTGCCAGAAAAGCTCTTCTGTCTATGGATGCAGACACTGTCAAACTGCATCCTTCAGATGATGATTTCATGTTGGAAGATTCATCTGAGATGACACTGAGCAATAGTGACAATTGTTAGACTGTATTCCATTAATGACTTCCTTTGTTTCATGGAATTGTAGTTGTTTTCGGCCTCGAATGGATGATATCAGGTCCATTATGTCAGCCTATAACCCCGCATGTATGGCTCTCCAGGAAACATTCCTGAAGCCCAATATCATCACCAAAATGCGTGGGTTTAAATAGTTCAGAAAGGATAATGATGGTGATGCTGCTGTGTTTGGTGGAATTTGTATAATTACATCAAACAATTATCCCAGTACAGCACATCAGTTAAGAACTACACTCCAGGCTGTGGCTGTGAGAATTCACACCGCTTGTCTGATTACAGTTTGTAGCCTCTACTTACCACCGAATGATCCCAGATAGCAAACGGTAGTCCTTGGGACGTTCAGAGGACGTCCTTTCCGGACCAAATGGACGTAATTTGGATGTGAAAGAACGTCCGCTGGATATCTGTTGACGTCCTACGGACATTCATAGAACATCCCAATGTCCGGAAGTAGTACGTACGTAGGACGCCCCACGTATCTCCAAGACTAACGTTATTTGGACGTGATTTGGCGTATATTTGGACATTCAGATAATAGCCATAAGGTTCTTTATATATTTTTATTGTTTGTTTTTAAGCAATATTTCAGTTAACTTTATTTTATTATATAAAAATAAAGCTTACATACTTTATTTACAAGTAATTTATGTATTTTAGTTTATAACATTTTTCATATAAAGTTCTTTTCAATTATTTTTTACCCCCTCAGGGGGTTTAGCTTCTTTAGGTAAACACGGGTGTCACAATCCCGAGGTACCCTAGTGATCTTTCCTCTTCTTTATTTTCTTCTCTCCTCTACTCTTCTGCTTTTTCTTCCTTTTCTCCCTCGTTGTGGTTGCCTCGAAAGAGGTTGAGGGCTCCCCTTGAGTAGCTTTCGCCGCTCTGTTGCTATTAGCTACTCTTGAGGACTAAATCACCCACGTGTTTGCCGTGCGTGGAGACCCGTGTCCCTGGAAAGGAGGATCCTGGTAATTGAGGCCTCCGAGACCAACACATTGCTTTGGCCTCTGCTTCAGGTAAACGGGAGGTGTGTTGTGGTCCTCAGCACATCAATCGGCTTTATGGATCAAGCGATCGGTACATCTGCTGGATGACTCGTTAAGGGTGGAGGCCATCTCAGGGATGTACTGTGAGCGTATAGGACCTGGCTAGCACTGGTGCAGCTGGTCTGCATCCCCTTGTTGGACTCGGTGGTGGGTGGTGCCGTCAGGTCCCGAATCTTCCATGTTTAATATGGAATCAAGTACTTTTTCTTCTCTCCCACAGGAGCACACATTGACTATAATAAATGCCAGATTTTACATTGTCAAACGGAAAGAGGGTACATTTGATAATGTATCCCCTTTCCTAATCCAAAAAGGTATCAGTGGCAATATTGGTGAAGTAAGGAGCATTCGTAAACTTCGTTCTGGTGATTTAATGGTAGAAGTTGCTTCAGATGCACAAGCAACTCTCATAAGCAACTTGAAAATGCTCGCTAACCTTGAGGTGTCAGTCGAACCTCATATGAACCTTAACTTTTCGCGTGGTGTGGTATCCGCCAAGGATTTGCTAAATACGCCTACGGACGAGATATTAGAAAATCTCAGAGATCAAAAGGTCTGTGCCGTAAAACGTACAGTCAGACGTGATGGGCAAGTTATAAATACTAAACATCTCGTAGTGACTTTTGCGACGCCAGATCTACCGCAGCATATTAAAGCTGCGTATATGCATCTATCCGTGAGGCCGTTTATTCCAAATCCTTTGCGTTGTTTCCAGTGCCAGAGATTTGGTCACTCCAAAGCGACTTGTAGGGGCAAACTGACTTGCGCTCGCTGCGCAGCAGTTGGCCACGACAGTTCGTCTTGTTCTGCAAAGGAGAGGTGTGTCAATTGTAAGGCTGACCACCCCTCCTACGCTAGAAGTTGTCCTATCTGGAATGGAAAAGGAGATCACAACCACCAAAATTAAGAATAATTGTTCATATCCCGAAGCGAGACGTGTTGTTACTGCTCGTACACCTCAAGCGGGAGTTAGCTATGCAACTGTTGCCGCCAAGGTCACTAGAGCGGTTAGTACGCAAACGGATGCTCTTTCATTTCCAATAGTTAAATTACCCCTTAATTCTGAGAAAAAGCCGAAATCAACATCAGCAACTACTCTCCGTAGAAAAGCTTCAATGGCTAGATCTAAAGCCCTAAAGGCTTTAAAACTAAAATCTGCCAAGAAGGGCAATCCCAGACCCTCCATATCCACCCGTAAAGCCTTGTCCCTGGAAGCTGACGCTGTATATCTACATCCCTCTGACGAAGATCTCTCTTTGGAGGAGATGTCAGATGGCATGCCTTCCGGCTCCGGGAAAGGAGCTTTTCTAACTCAACAATAACTTCCTTAGTTTCTTGGAACTGCCATGGTTTGCGTTCTCATCATGATGACATCAAGTCTATAATTTCAGCATACAACCCCGCATGTGTTGCACTTCAGGACACATTCCTGAAGTCAAGCAACAATTTTTCGATGCGAGGGTTTACATGCATTAGAAAAGATTGTGGTGATGATGGTGCAGTGTCTGGAGGTGTTTGTATATTAACATCTAATGCTTACCCCAGCGCTGCCCATGTATTGAATACTACTCTACAGGCAGTTGCTGTAAGAGTTCATACTACATGCTTATTAACTGTCTGTAGTTTATATCTACCACCACATGATGTCATCCGCCAAGAGGAACTGGATGCATTAATAGATCAGCTGCCAACACCATTTCTACTGTTGGGTGACTTTAACGGTCATAGTTAATTGTGGGGAAATGATGATACTAATTCTCGCGGTCGGCAGATAGAACGGTTTATTTCAGATAACAGTATCTGTCTGCTTAATACCGACGAGAAAACATATTTCCATGTACCCACAAGAACATTTCATTCTCTCGATCTTGCCATTTGTTCTCCATCTCTTCTGCCATTCTTTAATTTAACAGTAGGAAATGATTTGCACAACAGCGATCATTTTCCTCTCGTCATCTCCCAGACTGGAGGTAGTAGTGTAGGACAACGTCTACCTACTTACGTGTACAGTCGGGCAGATTGGACATTATTTACGCAATTGGCAGTCGTTGATGATGAAATGGTTTTGATCGAAGATATTGATATTGCTGTTTGTAAAGTCACCGAAAGAATTAAGAACGCAGCTGATGCATCAATACCTAAAAGTTCCTCCATACCACACAGGCATTGCAAACCTTGGTGGAACAAAGAATGCCAAGAGACATATAAAAAACAGAGGAAGTTATGGGGGCTATTCAGAAGATACCCCACAACGGAGAATCTGATCGCCTTTAAGAGAGCAAAAGCATTAGCTCGCAGAGCTCGTCGTCGAAGTCAGAAGGAATCTTGGTCTCGCTATGTATCATCAATAACTTCGTCCACATCCAGTAAACAGTTGTGGAGAAGAGTAAAAGCAGCCAATGGAATCTATAGGGAATTCTCTATTCCTATATTAAAATCCGGAGCTGCTGTGTGTTCTTCTTGGAAGGACATCGCTAACGTTAAGGATCTTGTTAAGGACATCGCTAACGTTCTTGGTGAAACTTTTGCTAGTGTCTCAAGCAACGACTCTTACAGTCCTTTGTTTTTAAGGACTAAGAGTCGCGCTGAGCGAACAACAATTCGTTTCAACCATGGACAAGCATTTCCGTACAACTGTAAATTTCGGATGTTGGAATTGAAAAGAGCATTGCAGCAGGCCAATGATACTTGCCCAGGACCTGATGGAATCAGCTATCAAATGCTTCGCCATTTAAGTCCAGACTCCCTGTTGAACATGCTGTTTTTGTTCAACCGTATCTGGACTGAAAATAAATTCCCAATACTTTGGTGCGAAGCAATAGTGATTCCGATCCTTAAGGCTGGTAAGGATATTTCTGTTCCTTCACATTATCGACCAATAGCTCTGAAGAGTTGCTTGTGTAAGACTCTCGAACGTATGGTCAACGCCCGTCTCGTATATGTTTTAGAAAAAAATAAATGTATACATATTAATCAGAGTGGCTTCCGTAAAGGAAGATCCACTCTAGATAATATTACTCATTTGGAAATGCAGATCCGCAATACTTTTGTGCGGAGGAATCATCTCGTTTCCATTTTCTTTGACATAGAGAAGGCTTACGACCGTACGTGGCGTTATGGAATTCTCTGTAGGATGTATGATTTTGGCTTTAGGGGTAATTTGCCGATATTTATACAAAACTTTTTACGCTCCCGTGGTTTTAAAATTCGTATTGGTACGTTTTTGTCCAATACTTTTAACCAACCTGAAGGTGTTCCTCAGGGAAGTATTTTAAGTGTCACCCTTTTTAATCTTCATATAAGTAGCATACTTCATCAACTTTCTCCTTCTGTTCATGGTACTTTGTACGTTGATGACCTGCAAATATCGTGTGAAGGGTCTAACATGAATTTAATTGAGAGACAATTACAAACATCTGTTAATAAAATTGCTGCATGGTGTGCTGAGAATGGCCATACACTGTCTCCTAGCAAGAGCAAATGTGTCCATTTCTGCAGGAAGACTAGCCTCCACAATGATCCCATTATTCGTATAAACAACACACCTATACCTGTGGTCAGTGAGGTAAAATTTCTCGGAGTGATATTTGACCGTAAATTAACCTTTCTTCCTCATGTTTTACTTTTGCGGAAGAAGTGTGAGCGATCACTCAATATCCTCAAGGTGCTTTCAAATACATCTTGGGGTGCTGATCGCACGTCACTCCTCCGAGTTTACCAATCATTAATTTTATCCCGCATAGACTATGGTTGTGTTGTTTACGGATCCGCTAGGTCTTCTGTTTTACGCCGACTGGACACTGTCCATCATTCTGCTCTGAGAATATGTTCAGGCGCATTCCGCACATCACCCGTTCAGAGTCTGTATGCAATATGCCAACAATTGCCTTTAGACCTGAGACGGATGCAGCAGTCTCTCAATTATTATGCTAAAATCATGTCGACACCTAATCATCCGATTTGTTCCATGGTTCCAAATACCTCTCTCATGAGATTATACGATGCTCGTCCAATGAGCATCCCACCGTTTCTAACACGAGCCAAATCACATCTGTGGCTCACAGACCTATGTGATATTCGGATAGAGTCTGTTGATCCCTTTACTCATCCGCCTTGGTATGACCCAACAAACACTTTCATCAATACCTTTGCTCACTACAGAAAATCGGACACAACACCTATTGTTTTTCATCAGCTATACTATTCTCATCGCTGTCAGTATCAATCATACAAACCTGTATTCACAGATGGCTCTAAAACAGCAGGATATGTGGGCTGTGGAGTTTTTATTAATAAAACAGCCTTTAATTACAGCCTACATTCATCCTGCTCTATCTTTACTGCTGAAGCAACTGCCATCTACTATGCGCTTCAGCACATGAATACAGATGATTGTCACGAATTTTGTATTTACACTGACAGCATGAGTATTATTGAAGCTTTGAAGAACAATAGTGTTACAAGTCATCCAGTTGTGTCGAGAATTTTCAGAGCATTGGATTCCCTTGCTGGCAAGGGATACAAAATAATATTTTGTTGGATACCAAGTCACGTAGGCCTTGACGGAAACGAGAGAGCGGATGCAGCTGCAAAGTCTGCTGAAGATCCAGTTTTACCATTTATTCCGCTCTCAGATGTGAGAAAGGGTATTAAAAGGTTTATTTATTCCCTTTGGGAAGAATCATGGAACTTGCAGGTCGGAAACAAACTCCGTACCATTTTCTCATCACTCACCTCATTATCTGTTTTACCGTTACGAAGTGCAGATGTTAGATTGACTCGACTTCAGTATCGGACACACACGTTTCACACACAGACATTTGTTTCTAAGTGAACTAAAACCATGGTGTGAAACGTGTGATGAACCACTCACTGTACATCATATTTTAATTGCATGTCCATATTTTAACCAATATCGTTTACTCTTTTTTAAATGTGATATTTTAACTTTGTGTGATTTGCTTGGGGAACCACCCCACAGTAACCTATTTGCCTTTTTGAGGGGAATAGGTTTTTTACATCATATTTAATTGATATATACTTTTGAATTTTCCTTTTATATTTTTAATTGGATTTTAATGTAAACGTATACATTTATTTTTGTGTTTTAAAGTTTTAATGTTGCTTGGGTTTTAAAAATAATGGTGAAAAATGATAAATAAATAAAATAAAATATCCTTTTCCAAACCCTTTTCTTGGCGCAGCATGTCCATTTTTGGATTTTGCGCCATAAAACCCAACCAACCAACCAACCAACCATCAATTATTTTTTAGAGTAGTAATTTCAAATAGTGAAATTCGCAGTTTGTTTTTTCAGTGAATGAATTTCTCTTTTCTCCTTAAAGAGAGGAATTTTTTAATTTCGCTAATTTTTTGCTACATTGTTCTGAATTTAGATTAATACTGTTCTGAAAAATAAATTATTGCAATAAAATTGATGTATTAACTAAACATGTCCTTCAAATGAAAAAAAAATTATTCTTCTGAATGAAAAAATTGTTACTTTTTTAAGGTAAGATGAATTTAAATGTAAGAGTTTAAAATAATGTAGCACTTTTTTCATTTTGAACTGAACTGTGATATACCTAAACATTAATAACTTCAAAATGTACATTAAAAGTAATTTAACTTACCAACTCAAAAATAATTATCTAAATTTTCTTAAATACAGTTCAAAAGATGATATATATATATATATATATATATATATATATATAATATTATATAAAGTTCTTTGAAGCACAAAAGTCATACAGAAGGTTTATAATCGATGTTCTGGGTAACTAAGATTATTTAATCAAATGATTTTGAGACCACTTGTTTTTTGAGAATAGGAACATTCCTGAAGTCGAGCAATAATTTTTCAATGCGAGGGTTTACATGCTCTAGAAAAGACTGTGGTGATGATGGTACATTGTCTGGAGGTGTTTGTATATTAACATCTAATACCTACCCCTGCAATACCCATCCATTAAATACTACTCTACAGGCAGTTGCTGTAAGAATTCATACTACATGCTTATTAACTGTCTGTAGTTTATATCTACCACCACATGATGTCATCCGCCAAGAGGAACTTGATGCATTAATAGATCAGCTGCCAACACCATTTCTATTGTTGGGTGACTTTAACGGCCATAGTTCTTTGTGGGGTAATGATGATACTAATTCTCGCGGTCGGTAGATAGAGCGGTTTATTTCAGACAACAGTCTCTGTCTGCTTAATACCGACGAGAAAACATATTTCCATGTACCCACGAGAACTTTACATTCTCTCGATCTTGCCATTTGTTCCCCATCTCTTCTACCATTGTTAGATCTAAATGTGGGAAATGATCTGCATAATAGCGATCATTTCCCTCTCGTCATCTCCCAGACTGGAGGTAGTAGTGTAGAATAACGTCTACCTACTTACGTGTACAGTCGGGCAGATTGGACATTATTTACGCAATTGGCAGTTGTTGATGATGAAATGGTTTTGATCGAAGATATTGATATTGCTGTTTCTAAAGTCACCGAAACAATTAAGAGTGCAGCTGATGCATCAATACCTAAAAGTTCCTCCGTACGACGCAGGCATTGCAAACCTTGGTGGAACAAAGAATGCCAAGAGACATATAAAAAACAGAGGAAGTTATGGGGGCTATTCAGAAGATACCCCACAACGGAGAATCTGATCGCCTTTAAGAAAGCAAAAGCATTAGCTCGCAGAGCTCGTCGTCGAAGTCAGAAGGAATCTTGGTCTCGCTATGTATCATCAAGAACTTCTTCCACATCCAGTAAACAGTTGTGGAGAAGAGTAAAAGCAGCCAATGGAATCTATAGGGAATTCTCTATTCCTATATTAAAATCCGGAGCTGCTGTGTGCTCTTCTCCTAAGGACATTGCTAACGTTCTTGGTGAAACTTTTGCTAGCGTCTCAAGCAACGACTCTTATAGTCCTTTGTTTTTAAGGACTAAGAGTCGCGCTGAGCGAACACCAATTCGTTTCAACCATGGACAAGCTTTCCCTTACAACTGTAAATTTCGGATGTTGGAATTGAAAACAGCATTGCAGCAGGCCAATGATACTAGCCCAGGACCTGATGGAATCAGCTATCAAATGCTTCGTCATTTAAGTCCAAACTCCCTGTTGAACATGTTGTTTTTGTTCAATAGGATCTGGACTGAAAATAAATTTCCATTACTTTGGAGCGAAGCAATAGTGATTCCGATCCTTAAGGCTGGTAAGGATCCTTCTGTTCCTTCACATTATCGACCAATAGCTCTGACGAGTTGCTTATGTAAGACTCTTGAACGTATGGTCAACGCCCGTCTCGTATATGTCTTAGAAATAAATAAATACATTCATATTAATCAGAGTGGCTTCCGTAAAGGAAGATCCACTCTTGATAATATTACCTTTCTGGAAACGCAGATCCGCAATGCATTTGTGCGGAGGAATCATCTCGTTTCCATTTTCTTCGACATAGAGAAGGCTTACGACCGTACGTGGCGTTATGGAATTCTCCGTAGGATGTATGATTTTGGCTTTAGGGGTAATTTTCCGATATTTATCCAAAATTTTTTACGCTCCCGTGGTTTTAAAGTTCGTATTGGTACTGTTTTGTCCAATACTTTTAACCAACCTGAAGGTGTTCCTCAGGGAAGTATTTTAAGTGTCACCCATTTTAATCTTTATATCAGTAGCATACTTCATCAACTTTCACCTTCTGTGCATGGTACCTTGTACGTTGATGACCTGCAAATATCTTGTGAAGGGTCAAACATGCGTTTAATTGAGAGACAACTACAAACATCTGTTAATAAATTAGCTGCATGGTGTGCTGAGAATGGCCATACACTATCTCCTAGCAAGAGCAAATGTGTCCATTTCTGCAGGAAGACTAGCCTCCACAATGATCCTGTTATATGTATAAACAACACGGCTATACCAGTTGTCAGTCAGATAAAATTTCTCGGAGTGATATTTGACCGTAAATTAACCTTTCTTCCTCATGTTTTACATTTGCCGAAGAAGTGTGAGCGATCACTCAATATCCTCAAGGTGCTTTCAAATACATCTTGGGGTGCTGATCGCACGTCACTCCTCCGAGTTTACCAATCATTAATTTTATCCCGCATAGACTATGGTTGTGTTGTTTACGGATCCGCTAGATCTTCTGTTCTACGCAGACTGGACACTGTCCATCATTCTGCTCTGAGAATATGTTCAGGCGCATTTCGCACATCACCCGTCCATAGTCTTTATGCAATATGCCAACAATTGCCTTTAGACATGCCACGTATGCAGCTGTCTCTCAATTACTATTGTAAAATTATGTCTGACCCTCATCACTTATTATATTCTTCTGCTCTTACTCCTACTCTGAAGAGGTTATATGATGCTAGACCATACAGCATCCCACCCTTCCTCACTCGAACAAAAAATCATTTATCCTTGTTTGACCTATGTGTTGTCCGATTTATTAAAACGGACATATTAGCACTTCCACCTTGGTATGATCCACAAATATTTATAATTAATGCATTTACCAACTTTAGAAAATCGGACACAACCTCTGCAATTTTCCAACAGCTCTATTATTCACATCGCTGTCAGTATTCTTCCTACACGCCAATATTCACGGATGGTTCAAAAACTGCAGGACATGTCGGCTGTGGTATTTTTATGAATAATAATACATATAATTACAGCCTTCATGCTTCCTGCTCCATCTTTACAGCTGAAGCTACTGCAATTTATAAAGCGCTTCAGCTCGTGGGTATTGTAAATTCTCATTCCTTTTGCGTGTATACTGACAGCTTGAGTGTATTGGAAGCGTTGGGAAATTCGAATATTCACTGTCATCCGGTTGTGTTCAAGATTTATCAAATATTGGATTCCCTTGCTGGCAAGGGGTATGATATTAAATTTTGTTGGATCCCAGGTCACGTAGGTCTCGAGGGAAATGAAAAGGCAAATGCGGCTGCTAAAGCAGCATCAACTCCAATGCCATCATCCATCCCCCTTTCAGATGTGAGGAAGTGTGTTAAAAATCTTGTCTATTCCCTCTTCCAGGATTTTTGGAGCATGCAGGTCACCAACAAATTGTACGCCATTTTTCCATATTTCATCTCATTATCAGTTTTACCGCTACGAAGTGCTGATGTTAGATTAACTCGCCTTCGTATCGGACACACACGTTTCACACATAGACATTTGTTTCTAAACGAATTAAATCCTTATTGTGAAACGTGTGATGAGCCATTCACTGTTTATCATATTTTAATTTCATGATATAATTTTAACCAACAACGTTTACACTTTTTTAACTGTGATATTTTAACCTTGTATGATTTGATTGGGAGCCACCCCACAGGAACCTATTTGCCTTTTTGAGGGCAATAGGTTTTTTACATTATATTTAATTTATACTATAAAAATTTTTAAAATTTTAACCTCTTTTTTGAATTTTAATATATATATACACTGATTTTTGTTTTTTAAAATTTTAATGTTGCTTGGGTTTCTAAAAAATGAAAATAAGTAAATAATATGTAATTTGAAGCAGAAATGAATATCTGCTTCAAAATTTCATTTTGGCGCAGTATGTCCGCTTTTGGATCTTGCGCCATAAAACCCAACCAACCAACCAACTTTTGAGAATAGGAATTATGCTGCATGTTAATGTAAAAGTACTTGATTTTTCCGTTTTCTAAGAACATCTGTCTTTCATATAGAAACATATTTTGGTACCTTTGAAATATTAAAAATATTCAGATTTAGAAGTGCCGAGCTACAAGTATAAATTAAATGAATATGTGGGTAAGTGGAATTAAATGAAACATTAATATACAGTTTTCCATTTTATTATTTTACAATTTATACATGAATTTTTAAGTACAACTTTTTTTTTGTTTCTCTGCCATTTTTTTTGCATGGCGCAGCCAATTTGATATGCTCTTTGCCAGTTCCGCTTTTGTTACTTGTGGCACTTGACTTTGGTCTGCATCTATAATTTAAAAAGAAAGATTAATATTTTTATAAAATAATTAAAGATAAATATTTCAACAAGTTAAATTTTATTTTAAAGATGTAAATTAGTTTTAAAAAATATTGTCAAAAAAATTCAACATTTGAAAGCAATAAAACAAAATATATTTTCGTATATTACTTATAGTAGTATATTACTCATGATAGTTAAAATAAATAGTATGCACACGCGCACACACACACACACACACGCACGCACACACACATATGCATAATAAATCTCAGCAACAAGATAGCAAATAGGCTAACATTGGTATTAAGCAGATTATTTTACCATATTTTCAATACAATAGCTAAAGAAGTCATTGAACTTCTTTCATTTTTAACTGAATTATTTTTAAATAAGGCTTCTAATAGTCTCAGATTATGAATTTTATTTCGAATGTTGAATCATGTTAATTTTTTTAATAAACTAACTAGAAAACTCTCCAAATATAACATCATGAAGTAATAAATTTGAAAAAGATTTTTTCTTTTTCATGCCCAGATAACTATACTCTGTTGCTAATGAGTTTGAAATTAAATGACTCATTAAGCGAAGCACAATGTCACCAACACTGGAACCTCCAAAACGATTTACATAAATTTGCTAAAAAAGGGATAATAAAATATTAGTAAGATAAAATTTATGAATACACAAAAATCTAATTACATGTTACTGTAGTTTCCATGAAAAAAGTTTAAAAGAATAAAGATTAACTAACTAACAAAGATTGACAAGTTTTAAACTAACACAGAAAAATTTCATATTTAACACATTATTATTTATCATAGCAAATTTCTAGAATAATCAGTTGTTTGTGTTACAAATAAATATACAAGATAAGGAACAAAAAGCCTGAAATTTCTTCTGCTTAAAGACTACTACACATTCTAGTCAAATTCAAAATGACTAGATTGTAAATGATCTTAAAAAACATCAATAATGAAAATAAAAACAAAGGAGCAGGCATAGTATTAAATAACTATGCCTGCTCCTTTGTTTTTATTGCATATATGTATTTTAAAGTTCATTTGCTTGACAGCACATATTTTAAAGTTAATTCAATTTGTTTTCAACTTAATTAGTAAATGTAGCTAAAATGTTAATCTTATGCAGCAGTAACAAATTATTCAATTATTAAAAATCTAAAAATTAAATTTTATATATAATAAAATCAATTGTGGAACCATTGTAAAAAAAAGTCAAAAAACAATCCAGACCTGTGCATAAGATAGTAATGTAGTCATTTTAAATGGGTTTTCAATGTTGCTGTAAGGTTTGAATAGTCATGAGTTTAAAAAAATTAAAATAAGTTTGAAGATGAAAATACTATCAAAATTTAAAGATGCATGCAAAATATGGACAGATAAGAGGAAAAAAGTTCATTACGTGCACTACCTTTACATTAGCAATATCTGCCTCTATATAATGTTTATATTATATTTATTATCAATGTGTAAAAAAATAAATAGACATTTAGTAGAAGTTTATTAATATTTCTATATTAGAAATTTTTATTGCCTTTATCTAAAAGATATGTATAATTTCTCCTTTGCATTAATGTGATTAAAATTTATGGCATTCAATATATAAAAATGCATGAAGGTGATAATGGATTACTGGTGAAAGATTTTACTGTTTTCTACTAAGAACTAAAAATCGAAACTAAGCATTTCTCAATGCCAACTTCAATAACTAAAGGTGCAAAAGCTCGAATAATATTCTGTATATTTTAATAAATGTTTATACAATATTTACATAAAAAGAATAGGCTGAAAGCCTCTAAAAATCTAAATTCAATAGAATAAAACATCATAGTATATTAATCCCTTCAAACAAACCTATACGCACGTATTACAATCGAACAAATTCTAAAACGAAAACATTCTTTTTTTTTTTTTTTTTTTTTTTTCAACAATCACAAAATAAACATAAAATCTAACCTGCGCTTGTAGCACTATCTGTTGACAATAAAAGTTAACTAATATTTCGTTACCATTGACTAATACATTCGTTACCATGGCTCTAAAAGCCTTTTTAATTTAAAAAGTTCTCTATAAGCTAATATATTTTATTCAATATGTTATTTAAAAACTCAGTAAGTTACAGATTTTTTTAAAAGATCTTTTTTTCTTGCGAAACTGAAATTTATAAACTAAACTTTCTACATTTTTTTTATAAATTACAAACAGTTAAAATTAGTATGATGTTTATATTTTAACTTATCTTTTGGCTTTTTATAATCATCTGCAATAATGCCTACACAAAACACATAAATTATACAAAATACTTACAAAATTTCTTTTAAAATTTAAATTTTGTAACTTTTGCTCCAAATCTAATAAAGTATCCACATTCCCTATTGGTAAATGAGGCAGTTCAATAGGTTCAGCTTCAAGATTTGATGGTACGGGAGCAGTGAGTTTTTTTTTAATAATTCGTGGTGAAAAGAACTTCTTTAATCCTGTCCAACCGCAACTTTATAATTTGCAGTTGTTTCAATATCTCCATTGAATCTAAAATAAAGATGTATAAATAATGTTTATTCTTCACAAGTTAAAAATACATGAAAAGAATAAAAATTTGTTTTAGAAAAAAAATTTTTTAGCGAAAATATCATACAAAATAAAATTTGCTATAATGTTAGAAATCTATGCTTTTCTTGTTTAGAAATTAACTTATCAATTAAAAAGCAGTTGTAGAATGCACATAACAAGGATTTAATCTTCATACAACTTTATTGTTTTATAACTCAACACTTAAATGATACTTTGATATAAAATTTTAAATTAAAATTGTTTGAAGTCCTAAGTAAATTTTTCTATTGATTGAACAAAAAATAATATATAAATTTCCAATTGCTGAGGACAGGTGACTTAAATTGTGGTGATACTAATTATTAAACATACCAACTACTTTTCTAAACTGTAATTTTACAAGCACTTTAAAGTAGTAACTATATTACATGCTAAATTTAAACATTTCTTATTTTCTGAATATCTTTTATATTAAGATTATTTCACACATGAAACATTACCTCCAGTAATTTTTTTTGGAGTGACAACATTAACAGCAGCTTCCAACTTTTCCTTTGTTGCATTAATGCAGCTATTCATACTTGGAAAATCTGGATAGCTATTGATATTGTCATCACAAGCTTCACTCATCTCTGAGGCATCCTTGTCTGTGGGTGTAAAATAATCAGATTCATATTCAGCTTTCTTGAGTTTCTTTACACCCCGCTTATATGAATCTAAATAAAAGATAAAAAAAAATACCATTGAATTTTAATGTTGGAAAATCTATAAGATTAACAAAACATATAAATAAATCAAATAATCCAAATTTAGAATTAAAAAAAATTTAAACAAGTTTATAAAAACTTTCGAGAATATTGTATATTTAACTGCATATATTATACAATATATGTAGTTCAAATATTCTATATAAATAACATTTTTAAATTTCATGATTCACCCATATTAAATAATTTAATACCTGATGATGCAAATATCCTCTTTACAGAATATGATCTCCAATTTTTCTCAGGATGTTCTTGTTCCTTAACTGCTGTTTCAATACGTTTCAGTGAAGCATATTTTGGAAAACAGCAGGTTTTACCATCATTCATTAACCATGTGGATGGTATACACCAGCCAACTCCCCTGTACCTAATCCAAGAAGGGTTCTACCAGTTTAGATAGGAGTTGCTAGAAAGAATAAAAGAAAGTAACACCGCCAGGGGCACCACCCCCACAACAGTTTCGAACTATGTACGCAACAGCTCCAGACACTTCTGCTGCCTCTGGTGTCCCCAATTGACAAGTTCATGGGACATCAAAACAAGGTGCGTTACAATAAAACATTGGCACAGTGGAAATTACAAGGTATACAATTTAACATCAAGGTATTCAATTTAGCTTAGGCAAACATGCAAGATAATAAGGAGAAGTTAGTAAAGTTTAAAAAAAAGTGAATTAATGTACAAACTGTGTAAAACAAAACAATAGTTAGTACAATTAGAAAAGTAAAGGTTATTATATGTTGCACAGAGCTACAAGGCACTCTGTACTTGTTCATCATCGTCCAGGAGATCCAATTCTCCTTGCTGGTCATCCTCCTCTTCTTGGTAATGTGGAATAAACAGTTCTCTGTGATTTATTAAAAAGTTTATTAAAGCAATCACTTTGGTTCTTGAATGGGCATTGTTTACAATGTTTCTGGTCCATTCCCTTGTTAGATGGGCACTGGGCTTGGTGAAATGCCATGAGCTCGTGATTGGGCAGTCAGTTGCGTAGTGAATCGGGTTCCCTATGTCCCCGCAGTCACAGTATTCACTTGAGAGGGCACCTATTCTGTGCAGGTAAGTCGGGAAGGGGCCGTGCCCTGTAATAAACAGGGTTATTTGCCTTGGCCAGCATTGTGTTCTACTTCTGACCTTCGGTATAACATCATATACCAGTCTTCCTATTTCTGCCTGATCCCAACTGTCCTGCCATTTTTGATAGGCTTCTTCTGCTAGAAGTCTCTTATAGTAGGAGCGTGGCGTTGGGAGGACGATGCATGGGCTTTCTTGGATTGTTGCCTCTTTGGCCAAGCTCCCCTCAGGGGGTTTACCTTCTTTAGGTAAACACGGGTGTCACAATCCCGAGGTACCTTAGTGATCTTTCCTCTTCTTTATTTTCTTCACTCCTCTACTCTACTGCTTTTTCTTCCTTTTCTCCCTCAGTGTGGTTGCCTCGTAAGAGGTTGAGGGCTCCCCTTGAGTAGCTTTCGCCGCTCTGTTGCTATTAGCTACTCTTGAGGACTAAATCACCCACGTGTTTGCCGTGCGTGGAGACCCGTGTCCCTGGAAAGGAGGGTCCTGGTAATTGAGGCCCCCAGAGACCAACACATTACTTTGGCCTCTGCTTCAGGTAAACGGGAGGTGTGTTGTGGTCCTCAGCACATCAATCGGCTTTATGGATCAAGCGATCGGTACATCTGCTGGATGACTCGTTAAGGGTGGAGGCCATCTCAGGGATGTACTGTGAGCGTATAGGATCTGGCTAGCACTGGTGCAGCTGGTCTGCATCCCCTTGTTGGACTCGGTGGTGGGTGGTGCCGTCAGGTCCCGAATCTTCCATGTTTAATATGGAATCATGCATTTTTTCTTCTCTCCACGGGAGCACATATTGAACATAACAAATGCCAGATTTTACATTGTCAAACGGAAAGAGGGTACATTTGATAATGTATCCCCTTTCCTAATCCAAAAGGTATCAGTGGCAATATTGGTGAAGTAAGGAGCATTCGTAAACTTCGTTCTGGTGATTTAATGGTAGAAGTTGCTTCAGATGCACAAGCAACTCTCATAAGCAAATTGAAAATGCTTGCTAACCTTGAGGTGTCAGTCGAACCTCATATGAACCTTAACTTTTCGCGTGGTGTGGTATCCGCCAAGGATTTGCTAAATACGCCTACGGACGAGATATTAGAAAATCTCAGAGATCAAAAGGTCTGTGCCGTAAAACGCATTACAGTCAGACGTGATGGGCAAGTTATAAATACTAAACATCTCGTACTGACTTTTGCGACGCCAGATCTACCGCAGCATATTAAAGCTGCGTATATGCATCTATCCGTCAGGCCGTTTATTCCAAATCCTTTGCGTTGTTTCCAATGCCAGAGATTTGGTCACTCTAAAGCGGCTTGCAGGGGCAAACTGACTTGCGCCCGCTGCGCAGCAGTTGGCCATGACAGCTCGTCATGTACTGCAAAGGAGAGGTGTGTAAACTGTAAAGGTGACCACCCCTCCTACGCTAGAAGTTGTCCTACCTGGATACTGGAAAAGGAGATCACAACCACTAAAGTTAAGAATAATTGTTCTTATCCCGAGGCAAGACGTGCTGTTACAGCACGTACACCTCAAGTAGGAGTTAGCTATGCATCAGTAGCCGCCAAGGTCACCAGAACGGCTAGTACACAAACGGATGCTCTTTCACTTTCAACAGTAAAGTTACCCTTACATCTGTACAGAGGCCAAAATCGACCTCCACAACCATTCCCCAAAGAAAAGCTCCGATGGCTAAATCTAAGGCCCTGAAGGCCCTAAAACTTAAACTTGCAAAAGAGGGCAAATGTTAGGACCTCCATATCCACCCGTAAAGCCTTATACCTGGAGGCTGATGCTGTTTCATTACATCCCTCGGACGAAGATCTATCGCTCGAGGAGATGTCAGATGACATGCCACTCAGCTCCGGGAACGGAGCTCTTCAAACTGAATAATAGCTTCCTTTGTTTCTTGGAACTGCCATGGTTTGCGTTCTCATCATGATGACATCAAGTCTATAATTTCAGCCTACAATCCCGCATGTGTTGCGCTTCAGGAAACATTCCTGAAGTCCAGCAATAACTTTTTCATGCGTGGATTTAACAGCTTTAGAAAAGACTGTGGTGATAATGGTACAGTGTCTGGAGGTGTTTGTATATTAACATCTAATACTTACCCCAGCACTGCCCATGCATTAAATACTACTCTACAGGCAGTTGCTGTAAGAATTCATACTACATGCTTATTAACTGTCTGTAGTTTATATTTACCACCACATGATGTCATCCGCCAAGAGGAACTCGATGCATTAATAGATCAGCTGCCAACACCATTTCTACTGTTGGGTGACTTTAACGGCCATAGTTCTTGTGGGGAAATGATGATACTAATTCTCGCGGTCGGCAGATAGAGCGGTTTATTTCAGACAACAGTCTCTGTCTGCTTAATACCGACGAGAAGACATATTTCCATGTACCCACGAGAACATTTCATTCTCTCGATCTTGCCATTTGTTCCCCATCTCTTCTGCCATTGTTAAATCTAAATGTAGGAAATGATCTGCATAATAGCGATCATTTTCCTCTCGTCATCTCCCCAGACTGGAGGTAGTAGTGTAGAACAACGTCTACCTACTTACGTGTACAGTCGGGCAGATTGGACATTATTCACACAATTGGCAGTTGTTGATGCTAAAATGGTTTCGATCGAAGATATTGATACTGCCGTTTGTAAAGTCACTGAAACAATTAAGAATGCAGCTGACATTTCAATACCTAAAAGTTCCTCCATACCACACAGGCATTGCAAACCTTGGTGGAAACAAAGAATGCCAAAAAACTTATAAAAACAGAGGAAGTTATGGGGAATATTTAGGAGGTATCCCACAACGGAGAATCTTATAGCCTTTAAGAGAGCAAGAGCTCTAGCTCGCAGAGCTCGTCGTCGAAGTCAAAAGGAATCCTGGTCTCGCTATTTATCTTCAATAACATCTTCAACTTCCAGCAAGCAGTTGTGGAGAAGGGTGAAGGCAGCCAATGGAATTTATAGAGAATTTTCTATTCCTATCTTAAAATCCGGAGCTGCTATGTACTCTTCTCCTACGGATATTGCAAACGTCCTTGGTGAAGCATTTGCTAACGTCTCAAGCTCGAATTCTTATAGTCCTTCGTTTTTGAGGACTAAGACTCGAGCTGAGCGTGTACCAATTCGCTTCTGACCATCGACAAGCCTTACCGTACAACTGTGAATTTGGAAAGTTTGAATTGAAGAAAGCTTTACAACAGGCCAGTAACACTCAGTCCAGGACCTGATGGAATCAGTTATCTTATGCTTTTACATTTAAGTTCAGATTCCTTGTCGAATTTACTTTACCTGTTCAATAGGATCTGGACTGAAAATGAATTTCCATCTCGATGGAAAGAAGCAATAGTGATTCCTGTCCTAAAGGCTGGTAAGTATTCTTCAGATCCTTCAAATTATCGACCAATTGCTCTGACGAGTTGCTTATGTAAGACTCTCGAACGTATGGTCAATGCCCGTCTCATCTATGTCCTAGAAAACAATAATTGTATTCATAAGAATCAGAGTGGCTTCCGTAAAGGAAGATCCACTCTTGATAATATGACACACTTGGAAACTCAAATCCACCAACGCTTTTGTGCGGAGAAATCACTTGGTTTCCATTTTCTTCGACATAGAGAAGGCGTATGACCGTACATGGCGATATGGAATTCTCCGTACATTATATGATTTTGGCTTTCGGGGTAATCTGCCGATATTCCTGCAGAATTTTTTATGCTCCCGTGGTTTTAAAGTGCGTATTGGAAATTTTACATCCAATACTTTTACACAAGCTGAGGGTGTTCCTCAGGGCTCTATTTTAAGTGTCACACTTTTTATTCTCTTCATTAGTAACATTCTTCATCAACTTCCATCATCTGTATATGGTAACTTGTTTGTTGATGACCTGCAAATATCATGCGAGGGATCTAATATGCGAATAATTGAGAGACAACTGCAAACAGCAGTTAATAAACTTGCTGCATGGTGTGCCGAGAATGGCCATACTTTATCATCAAGCAAGAGTAAGTGTGTCCACTTCTGTAGAAAGACTAGCCTTCACAATGATCCAGTTATTAATATCAACAACACTCCAATACAAGTAGTCAGTGAAATAAAATTTCTGGGAATAATCTTTGACCGAAAATTAACCTTTCTTCCGCATGTTCTGCATCTGCGGAAGAAGTGTGAACGATCGCTTAATATCCTCAAGGTGTTGTCAAATACATCTTGGGGTGCAGATCGCACATCACTTCTTCGAATTTATCAGTCATTGATTCTATCCCGCATTGACTACGGATGTGTTGCTTATGGATCGGCTAGATCTTCTATTTTACGAAGACTGGACACAGTTCATCACTCTGCTTTGAGGATATGTTCTGGGGCATTCCGCACATCACCCGTCCAGAGTCTATATGGGATATGTCATCAATTACCGTTAGACCTGAGACGAATGCAGCAGTCTCTCGGTTATTATGCTAAGATAACATCAACCCCTCATCATCCGTTGCGTTCCATGGTTCTGAATGCGTCCCATAAAAGACTATATGATGCTCGTCCAACGAGCATCCCACCATTTCTCACACGAGCAAAATCACAACTTTTGCTCACAGACCTATGTGATATTCGGATTGAATCTGTAGACCAATTTGCTGATCCGCCTTGGTATAACCCAACAAATATATTTATTAATACCTTTGCTCAATATAAAAATCGGACACAACACCTATTGTTTTTCAAAGCTATTCTTCTCTCACCGCTGTCAGTACAAATCATATAAACCTTTATTCACAGATTTTTATAAAAAATCAGGACATGTGTGCTTTGGAATTTTTATTAACAATACAGCTTTTTAGTTACAGCCTACATCCATCCTGCTCCATCTTTACTGCTGAAGCAACAGCAATTTACTATGCGCTTCAGCATGTGAATACAGATGATTATAAAGAATATTGTATATACACTGACAGCATGAGTATTATTGAAGCTTTGAGGAACAATAGTGTTACATGTCATCCAGTTGTGTCAAAAATTTTCAGAGCATTGGATTCCCTTGCTGGCAAGGGATACAAAATAATATTTTGTTGGATACCAAGTCACGTAGGTCTTGATGGAAATGAGAGAGCGGACATAGCTGCAAAAACAGCAACACAACCAATTTTACCATCAATTCCGCTCTCAGATGTGAGAAAGGGTATTAAAAGATTTGTTCATTCGCTTTTGGAAGAATCATGGGACATACAGGTCGGAAACAAACTCCATACCATTTTCCCATCCCTCACCTCATTATCTGTTTTACCTTTACGAAGTGCTGATGTTAGATTAACTCGCCTTCGTATCGGGCACACACGTTTCACACACAGACATTTGTTTTTAAATGATTTAAATCCATGGTGTGAAACGTGTGATGAACCATTCACTGTTTATCATATTTTAATTTCATGTCATGATTTTAACCAACAACGTTTACACTATTTTAAATCTGATATTTTAACTATGATTGATTTAATAGGGGATCCACCCCATAGAAACCTATTCGCTTTTTTGAGAGCCATAGGTTTTATACATTTTATTTAATTTGTATTTTAAACTATTGAAATTATATACACTTCAATTTTTACTTTGTTTTATAATTAGATTTTAAATAATATATACACTAGATTTTGTTTTTTAAATTTTTAAATTTAGGGTTGCTTGTTTTTGGAAGAAAAACAAATAATAGAAAATAAACAAATAAAAATAAAACTACAAAAGTGTTATTTTTGGCGCAGCATGTCCAATTTTGGACCTTGCGCCATAAAACCCAATTAACCAACCAACCAATCTTTGGCCAAGCTATCGGCCAGCTCATAGCCTTCAAAGCCCATGTGGGCCTTTATCCAGCAAAGCTTGATTGCGTTTGTCAAATTTAGATCTTTCTGGATAGCTCTTGCTATAGTGCTAGTAGTTGTTGGGTTTCCAACCGCCATAATTCCAGAAAGACTATCCGACCAAATGTTGCAGATGTAATTTTGCCGGTTTGCCCACTTGATTGCCTGTTGGATCGCATAAAGTTCTGCCTGGAAAACAGTGTTATTGTCTCTTATGCGGAATTTTTCCAAGTGGAGGACGATGTTATTTTGGATGGCCACGAAAGCGGCGCCAACGCTATCCTCCAGTTTGGATCCATCCGTATAAATGTGGCAAATATCTGCTTGATTAGCTGGTTGGGCACCCTTTTCTAGGCAAATTTTATTTTCTATATTGAATATACCCGGATGTATTGTGAGTTTTGTTACTCTGTCCTCGACTTTGCTGGTGCCAGTGATTTTGAAAATGTGTTTCAGCTGGGCTTCTTTGTCAATTTGCAGGGGTAACATACCAGTTATTACCTGTAGTGCTTTAGTGGCTGTGGTTTTATATGCGCCTGTAATGTTCAGGAGAAATTTTCTCTGAATTCTATCCAGGAGGAGTTGATTCTTTACTCGAAGAGTCCTCCCCCAGATCAAGGCCCCATGGGCAAGAATCCTTTCCGCAATAGTTTTGTATAGTATTGATCTCTGTTTTTGTGAAAATCCCCAATTAGTTCCCGCCAGTCTTAGTAGCTGTTGATGTATTCTGGAAGCTTTGGCTCCTTGGATTTTGATATGCTGCGACCAATTGAGTTTCTCGTCAATTGTGACTCCTAGTAGTTTCACGGTTTTGGATCTTCTGACTTTTTGGCTATCCCAGTGTATTTGTGGGCCGCACTGTAATTTCGTGAGTAGTAGGTAGTTTGACTTTTCTACGGAGATTCTCAGTTGATGTTTCTCGGTCCATTGCCTGAAGAGTTTAAGGGCTTCAGTTGCAACTGCTCCCAATTTTCTTTCGCTACTTGCCGCAACTAAAAATGTAAAATCATCAGCAAATGCTTGCAGGGTAACGCTGGACTTTGGGTCTATTGTTTTCCCCACTGCCGACCAGTCTAGTTGCAGTGGTTCGTCAGCTAGTAGGTTCCACATTATCGGACCACTGCATGAGCCTTGTGGACAACCAATTTGTTGTTTGTGCTGGACTAGCCCCTGGTTAGTATTAATGGCTACTATTCTGTCTTCTAAGTTGCTGAACAGGATGTTTCTTATTTTGGCTGGACAATTTTCCCCTGCAAGCGCTTGTCTAATGGATTCGTGTGGAGCCGAAACAAATGCCCCTTTAATATCAATTGAGACAATCGAGCAGTGCTTAGAGTTTGATTTTGTATTTTGTATGTTCAACATGAGATTCCTGAGGGCATCTTCAACGGATTTTCCCTGCCTGAAACCATACTGGGCGCTATGCATGAGGTTATTAGATTCTAGGTAGTAGGTGAGCCTTGTCGTTGTGAGCTTCTCTAAGACTTTCCCCAAAGTTGGTAGTAGTGTAATGGGTCTATACGAGCTCACTTGGAATTTATCCTTGCCCTCTTTATGGAATAGTATTATAACGCCAGTCTTCAAGCTTCTCGGGAAGTAGCTTAGCTTCCAGCAGGTTTGTAAAAAGGTGGTGAGCAACTCTGGGACATGCTTGTTGATCTGTTTGAGAATGATATTATCTATTCCATCCAGACCCGGTGCTTTACCATTCGGGAGTGAGGAAATTAGTCTCCTAATTTCGCCTTCATTTAATTCAGGTTCTGGATTTACGTCCTCATACGCGTACTGGTTGTTACTCTGCGGTTGCAGTGGGAATAGCTCTTGAAGAATTTGGGTCGCAAAGTTCACTGTGTTTCCAGTTAGTTTGTTGGTGCTGAAAAGGCTACTTGGGAGCGCTGTGCTCCTGAAGGTAGATTTGTAAATCTTTCCATATGTGTTAGTAGCTGCTGAGCATATTTCTCTCCAACAGGCTCTTTTCGCTTGTCTTACCTCTTTGACCAGGTGAGCTTTGTCTTTCTTATAGTAAGCCAAGAGTTTTAGCTTGCAATCACTGCTTGCTTGCTGAGCCTTCCTTCTTTGTGTTTTTAGCTTTTTCTTCTTATGCTCGAGGTTAGTTGTCCACCAGTTGGGCATGATATTGAACTTATGCTTGACACGTTTGTAGGCTTTTTTGCAACATTCTCCGATGGTGTCTTGTAGATCGACTGTGATGACGTCCAGTTGCTCTTTGGTTTGACAATTATTCAATTTATTGACTAGGTCTGGTACCAGTGGAGTCAGGTGATTAAGCAGTCGCTGGTGGTTACCGAACTTAGTTTTAAATCTAGTTAGTTCTGGTTTATCAGGTGAATTTCCCATTTTGACCTGAATATAGCGGTGGTCGCTTAGAGATTCATTGTCCAGAACCTCCCAGGTACAATCCATTGCTAGCTGTGAATTAGAAGCTAACGTTAGGTCTGGCCAACCTTCTTGTGTGGATGTTAAGTAAGTAGGTGGGGCTCCAATGATGTTTAGTAGGTGAAGATTGCTAGCAGTGATGTGGTCAAGTAGTTTTCCCCCCTACTATCATTATTCCTGTAGCCCCACAGGATATGATGTGCGTTGAGGTCTGCTCCGATAAGATAGTTCTCTCCTCCTAATTTGCTTTGGAAATACTCTACGTCCCTTAGGGTGTCTTCGATTGTGCTTTGTGCTTCCTGCCTTAATCTCCGTCTATGGTTGAACGGTGGACTATAGGCAGAAATTATGGTTAATGGTTTCTGATTGATCATAATCTTGACTGCAACTGTCGATTCTTGCTGGTCAAGTACAACGGCATCTATGCTATTAGTTGCTATAACTCCGGCTTTGCCGTTTTTGGATAACCAATATCTCCAGGCACAAGGAATGCCTAGGATTCTGCTGCTTTTGTTGAGATGTGGCTCCTGTATGATAAATAAATCTACTTTCTGGGTATTGGCAATGACTTGCAGCTGATCGGTAGGAGCACTTGACCTCATTAAGTTCATCTGTAAAATAGTTGTGCCCAAGTTCTTGCTATGGTCAGCCTCTGTTTGTGCGTTGCTCTGTTGGACGCTTTCGTTTGATGTACTAGTGTTTTGGCTCATCCTGTTCTAGTCTTTAGTGGAGTTGGGCACGGTACACCGGGCATCCGGTTGAGAACGCTGTATGGTTTGTTCTAAATCTAGCCCCATCTCTGTTAGCCACTAAGCAGTTTATGCACTCTTGGAAGTTTGCTTGGCATTCCTCCTCTTTGTGACTGTGGCTGCACTTGCCGCAAGTTCTCCTGTATTTACAGTCTTTACTAAGATGGCCATACGCATGACAGTTGTAGAATCTTTTAATATTTCTGTATGGTCTTACGTATGACTGGTGGAAGCTAAGGTGTATGAACCTTAGCTTTAGAAGATATGCCCTGTAGCCTTATCTACTTCTATTACTAGGTGCTGCAGGTTTTCGTTCTCTCTGTGTGACTTAATTTCTGTGATTTTTATTTCAGCACCCGGATGGATATCTGGGGTATTGTTTAGAATTAACTTTTTGATATTGTCTTCGTTGACTGTATTCGGAGCATTTAGTATTATCAGTCTTCTGAGCTTTATAGCTGACTGTTCAATAATGATTTGATGGGTGATTAATTGTTCTTTTAGTTTTAGCTTTGCATCCTCTGAGCAGCATTGGATCTTTGCTGCTCGTCTTCCCCAAATCACTCTCTTCGGGCATATCTCGCTACTAATGTTTAGGAGATTGCTCCTGAGGGCCTCTATATTCTTGTCATCAGGTGGCTTAGCAATGATGGTAGTCTTTGCTTCCTCGTCAATACGCTTCTTTAGGGCTTCACTGTAGGTCAGTTTTCTTTGGTCTTGCACTTGTTTTATGACATTGAGGCTAACATTGATTTGTTCGACTTTTGCTGTTAGAGCTGCTAGGCTTTGATTTTCCTCTACAGCCACCGGCTTTTTCAAGCTATCTCTTAGTTGGCTTATGATGTTATAAGCTTCGGTTCTTTTGTTGCTAGGGAGGTGGAACTTATCCCCCGGCGTTTTGGCTGAAATTATTGTTTCCAAGTCCTCTAGCAAACTTGAAACGTTCATTTTCAAACTAATGTGGCAGTTATCCATGGTCTTGGGAGAGATATTCATGGCCGGTTGATCACTGGTGCATCTGTATTGAGCTGGACAATGCTGGGTATTGAGGTCTATCTCGTTTCGTTCAAATGTAGGTAGTTCAGTTGTGGATCACGAATTTTATCTACTCACCAATCTGTCCTCGATCTACTACACGGAATGTCTCCTAAGCCTAGCCGCAAAAGGGTTGTCCGTGCTCCGGTAGAAAAGGAGTGATTTACCGTAGGTCAGTGAAGTGCCGACGGCAGGAACAGGTTTCTCGCTTGGACTTAGTCGATTTCGCCTAATTTCTTGCACGTGTTATTTTTAAAAAAATTATTATTAAATTACTACTAAATTCACACTTATAAAAATGATATCCTGTTGTTGGTCTTGTCGAGATTTACCCGAATATATTATTCACGAAGCACAATGGTAAAAATAACCGCCTTTTAAGATCCAAATGAAGGAGCTGTTAAAACACACGTTTGCTCTCTCAGTGACGCTACTCTTCTCCCCATGTGGATGGTAGGCGGGCAGCAAACCTGGTCACCGTCACCCGGACACGGTGGATGGCCTGTGGACATCCACCAACCATCCGTGAGCCATCCACGAAATGACGTCACGTATGACGAAATTGAGGCGGAGCTTTCCACCAAACGAAGTATTCAGCATGTTTAATTGTTTTCATCCACAACCGAGTGACAAGTGTATGTTTACTTGATTCGTGCCGTTTGGACAACATGGAATCTGAGTTTTCTCTAGAAATTGAAGAATTTATAATTGAATATTTTAAAAGTAAGTTTAATTTAAATGGTGAATTTTTTTTTTAGAATTTTATTTTATTTTATTTTTTTTTTTTTGTAATATATATTTATGCTTACAATTTTATTTAAAAATTATATATTTTTCAATAGGTAACCGGTGCATGTGGGACCCAAAAGATGAGAATTATTTTAATAAAAAAAAAAAATCTCAACTTCATAAAGATCTCAGTGGAGAAATAACTAACAATTTTGAGAAATATTTCTCTGGTAAGATTTCACTAGATTTTTAACAACTATTTTTTCCTTAATTCTTCCTCAGCAATTTGCTTTTTAAATTTTTTTTTAAATATTTTTAGTAAAAATTAACTGAATAAAACGTTTTTAATTGAAACTGCATTTAAAACACGGCAGAAATTTTAGTTTGAATAATATACAATATATTGTTATATTTATTACTACTTTTATGAATGTATTAAATGCTTGAACTTTAATATAATAAATAAATGTATTTCTATTTTTTGAGTTTTTATTTAAATATTATGAAACAGATTATGAAATGAAATATAATTATTTATTAACTTAGTATTTTTAATATAATGAAAATGCATAAGTATTTGTACTAAAAAAGTTTGATCACAATTCAGTCTATAATTCATAGTTTAAGAATTCATTTTAAAGAACTGTGAACTTTATCTTAAATAATTTGCATGTGCAGTTGAATTCATCTTTAGAAATGTTATTTAAATTTTGTGCTTGTAAAAGATTAACTATTTTAGAACTCTATAATATTTGGATCCTTAAAGTTCTTGATAAAAAATTTTTCACTATATAATTTTTTAAGAACATTTACAGCTTGTTAATACAATAATTATAAATAAAATTACTCTCCAAATTAATACTTAAATTTTTATCAGTTTGCATGTGTGTAATCAAGTGCTTAGTGTTGTTTCATCTCAACCAATCCATATGGAAATTGTCTTATTACAATTATTTTAAATATCTCAGTATGGAATTCTCTCTAGCATTGTGTTAATATTGAACATTTTATAATTTATTTGTTAACTATTTTTTAAAGATAATTTGAAATTTTTTTTTTTCAGTTGAAACTTTTAAAAAAAAGTGGAAGCATTTACGCTCCTCATTTTGTAGAGAGGTAAAAAAATTTAAAAATAAGCCCTCAGGTTCTGGTACAAATTCTGAGTATAAATCCAGATGGGTGCACTTCACATCAATGCTGTTCTTGAAAGATGAAAATCCGGAACCCAGCATTGACTCTTTAGAAAATGATGAAAATGAGGTAATTTTTTTATAATTTGATTAAAAATAAATTATGTAGTTTATTTGCTAAACATATAGTTTGCAATATTGTTTAGCAGCATAAAATTTTTAAGTCTCAAAACTATCATTGAAATATTGTTTCAAATAATTATTCAAATAAACATAGTCTTAGGCTAATAAAATGACTTGTGTACCAATTGTGTCTTGAAACTCATTATTGATAATAGAAATGGATAATATTTTTATTTCTTTTGCAGTTGAATGTATTTCATTTCTAAATTTTTATATAGATTGCCATTTAATCAGTTTTCAATAAATAATTCTCTGCGTACAAAATAGTTTCTAAAAATTGATTTTTTCAACCAGCGTAGATGAATATTTTAATTGAAATACTGAAATTTACTACAAAACTGATATTAAGTATAATAATGCATGTAGTTTGATGTTATAATGTGTAATGAAAATATTATAAATGTATATAAATTACAAATACAGGGGCATATATTTATTATTGTATGTTCTTTTTTAGTTTGATAGCAGCACTCTGAGTGCATATTCTGAAGAAGTGGAACCCCAGAAACAAATAAAGAGATGTTAAAGAGATGCTTCAATGTAATGAATGAGGCAGCTGCGAGTTTAAAAAAACCTCCAGATGAAATTGATAACTTCTTAAGCTACATGAATGTAGTAATTAGAGATTTAAATAAGGCTAAGCAACATGCTTTCATGTTGAATATGCACAATGAAGTGCATTCTTTAATTTCTGAGGAATAAAAAATTATTTTATAGTATACTGTGATTCATTTATTAAAATTTAATCTATAAAGAACTATTTTCTTGTACTTTTGCTATCAAAACATATATTGAGTTAATTAATTTGATGATTGCTTACTTTTTTATAATGTTAAAGATTATTTAACAAGAAAAAGTTACACTTTATATACTTATACATTTTTTATTCACATTTAATGTAATAGATACAAAGACTTTAAATAGAAGTTTTCTTCAAGATAAACCTGTAAAGACACAAATAATTGAGTTAAGTAAATTTTAGAAGACAATATATTGCTCTATATATAAATACAATAGATTACAAGATAAATCTTACTAGTAACTGCACACCAACAAAATTATGTATAGATATTTTAATCATTCGCAAATAGTTAAATTGATTTAAAACATAATAATGATTAAATTGTTAGTGACTGCATTTTGTGATTTAAGTTAAAGTGTGAGCTGATTTTATCACAAAAATAATGGATATATTTGTTCTCTTTGTTTGTCAGAGTTTAAATCAAGTTTTTTATTCAAGATAATTATATGAATTTTGTTACAGTTATATTAGTTCCAAAAATTAATTCAATTTTTCTTATCAATTCACAAACTTTTAGAATATTCAGCAATTAAATCATAATTCTTATTCAAATTAAGAGAAATATTCCTTATGTATATAAACCTAACCTAAAAAATTTCTGAATTCTATGAATAAATTTAAATCAAATAAAAGAATTATGTATACATATTTTAATCATTCACAAATAAATTTATTTCATTCATGCATTAATCTTGTTGATTTAAAGAAAAATAATGGAAATAAAACAATTTAAAATGTTATCATGATAAATATTAAAAGAAAAGTATCATTATATAATTCAATGTCAACAAATTCATTATATAATTTAATTTTGGGCATGATTATATTTTTCGAAATAAAAAATATATACAAGAATAAGAATGGAAGTCAAATTGTAAATAAACTTTCATTGGTTAATATGTCGAGTAACGTCATTAATCACGTGATTGTTTCGTGTTTGGCTGGTATTCCAGACACCAAAGATCCACAAAACAGACACCAATGAAACACCATCCACGAGCGACGCGGTGCACAGGTTTGCTGCCTGCCTAAAACTAAATAAGAAAACAATAACAACCATGTAAATAAAGCGGGTTTTCTCCCATATTTCGAATCGCTAAGCCTAACCGCATGCAAGAAAACTGTAATCGTAATAAGAATTGATTAAAAATTCTATTTAAAAATATTTCAGGATTAAAATTAAGTAAATAAAGTAGCAAAAATAATTACATTTAATAATATTTAGTTAAAAACAAATGAAAAAATTGAATTTCAGCTATTAAACACAGAATGTTACAAATCATTACTACATAAAAGTAAACAAATCTAGAATAATTTTAGAGCATAGATTGGTTAAACTGAGTATTACGGTCTCACATCGTAAATCTCAGAAGGTCGCCACAAATAGATAGGATTGAAATTCCGGCACTATATCCGACCCGAAATAAAAAAATGTGTATATAAAAGATAATATTTATATTACATGCTACATCCGAAGTGAAATAAAATATAAATATGAAAAAAAAGGATTTAAATTACCGCGCTTTACAGCCGATAAAAAAAAATCCAAAATAAAAATGGCTAGCGTTTCCGGGATATTCGGACGATATGCATAGTGACACATTTGACGACTAATCGCTTTTAGTGATTTTATTGTGAAAAAACTTGGCGATGAAAAATAATCGTCAAATTTTACCGATTTGGCGACTTTTCGCTAAGACCGTGGCGACCTTCTGAGATTTACGGGGTGAGACCGTAATACTCAGTTTAGCCAATATTGTATGTACAAATATTTTGATTTTCTAATGTAAAAGAGGAAACAGCAAAACTGTTTTCATATGGCAAAATAACTAATTTCTTAATAACAGAGGATATAGGCCACAACTGATTTGCAGAAGGATGAGAAGCTACATGTATATTTATCAAGGAAGATTTGCATGAAAGTTCAAACAAATCTTTTCTTTTCTTAAAAACACTTCCTATTATAAAATATTCTCCAATACAAGAGCAAATAAAATTTTTAACTAAAATAATGTCCCCATTTATCAACAAACAACAGCTGTCACTCAAGGAATTGGCAATTAAGATGAAATCTTTGAATTTTGCTTTCTTATACTGCACTTCAGAAGTGTCATGTTCAATAACAGGACCATCAGAATGAGGTGATGAAAAACAAAGAAAATCATTAATTGATGCTTCAAGTATAGAATTACCAAAAGTTATCAGTTCTGAATATCTTTTCTGATTAATTGTTGCAAAGGTTTATCTGGCTTCCTGATTAAACATTTTAGCATTGCCATGTCATTTTCATACTTGAAAGCACTAAAATTATCGAGACATCCAAAATTCAAAACATCATCACATAAATGTAACAATCCATGAACATTATACGACACATATTCCTGCCCATATAATGATGCAAATGTTTTCGCAAAATGTTCTAAAAGTGATTGAGAATATAAAAGTATTTCCTGCTCAAAATGCTCTGAACACAAAATTCTGAGAGAGGCATGTAAGGAAAGGAAATTTAAATACCATTTATTACACAGTATTTTCGAGAATACAATGGGTCCAGTATATAACAAAATTTGCCTGAATTCCGTGGCTTTCCAATGTGCTAAATCACTTAATGATCTTGGTTTTCTGGCAAATTCAGCATGGACATATCTTACCAAAGTCAAAAGGTTTTCACTTATAGAATTAACATCTCTATAAGGCAATCGATTTGGTAACTCTCCTTTCACCCAAACATTCAATAATTTGCGCATTACTCCAAGGCAAACAAGATGCATGTAATCAAGCGGAACATTGGTGTCTAGTCCTAAATTAGGAATTTCACATAGAATAGAATGAAGTAAATGGAAATCCTCATCAGATCCAAGCTGAAATTCTTCGTCAGTTCTTCTACATGCATCCTTTTCTGGAAAGCAAACTCTTCTCTTTTTGTAAATTCCTTTAGTTTTACATTTTGTGCAGCTATGATAGCCACCATGACTTTTTATACCTAGAATAAATGCTTTTGCTGGGGCATCACAAATAATGTGGTTAACACGGAAATCTAAAACTTCATCATTTACTTGAATTCCATTTTGTGAAAGATGTTTAGCTTCCTCAACAAAATCCTTTAAATATTCATTAGCATTACTTGGTTTTTCAAGACCATGATACATACCTATAATAAAAACGTTATTAGTCGGAATAATGTTACCTAAAATAGGCCAAAACACACTAGAAGAACTTTTGTTAATAGGCAAGCCATCAATGTTTACAGAAAGTAAAAGTTCATGACCAGAAAAACCTTGCAAACATATATTTTTTACTCCTCTTTCAATCCCAAAATGTACATAATTTCCAGGACTTACAAGCTTTGTTTCATAAACTAGTGAGGTCTTCAAGATAGTTCGAGGATCTATAGGGAAGCTTTTGAAACAATCATGCCTTTTCAATAAAGATCCTAATGCATTTTGTGTGATATTATTTTCAACAGACCATTTTACAAGACTGGTGAGAATGTCTTCATGCACTAAATCATCAGCTATAGTATTCTCAGAGGTGTTTGGTTCAGTATCAAAATCTGAACTAGAATTTAATTCACATTCTGAAGATATACTGAAGATAGAATTTTTATCAGAGGAATTACTAACAGAAGTACAGTCATTTTCCATAGTGTACTGGTTGATGGTTCAATATTTCTTTTTGACTTGAAATCATTTACAGTAGATGATTTACAACCACTTTTTCGAAGAATCACTGAAGTGTTTAATGAGGCAGCAGCACGTCTCCGAAATTGACGATCAGACAAGGAACTGATTTTTCGTTTATAATTAAAACTACTCATGATATAAGGAATTAAAAATACCTTACCTCGTAAGGATGCAAAGGTTTTAAATGTGATGTTACTTAAATGGGAAAACCTAACAACCATGTATTGCAATAGCCATGTATTGCATGTATTGCAATAGCCGATTTAAAAAAAAATACACGCACGTTTAATAATTCGTAGTTCCCACCGTGTCGAAATATCAACAAAAAAGCTATTGCCACAAAAACTTTCTTAAAATTTCATTCAAATTCTATAATAGACGAAAATAGTGTGACGTATTTCTTAGCAACTGCTTTCAAACAACCGTTGCTAAGGTAGTTTAGCGTTGACATAGCCATTGGAGAGTAACGAGTGATTTTTGTAATACTATTTTATAATTGAAAAAATATATTTTCTAAAAGAAAACTTATCTGTGAAAGGTAAGGGAATAGTCCTAAATATATATGACACCATGTTACTTTCAATAAAGTATCTCCTCTTAAGTAAAATCTTGAAATAAAATTTTCTTGGGCCGTAGCTTTCGTGACCTGCATTAGGCTTAACTGTTTGTATGTATCCAAATATCTTAATTTGAGTAAATAAAAAACAGAACGATATTTTAATTTATCATGCGCATTTGGAATGGCAAATTTAAGTTATACATGGTCTAGAAATTTTAATTTTGGTACTTCAGTGACTTTGTTATTCATAATGCATAATGTTAATTTTTATTTATATAAGTTTATATTGTTAACACTTATTGTAAAGAGTATATTTTGAGAAGTATTTTTACTTGTATTGTAAAGTAACTCTTATAAATTGTGTTAAGTTTATTGTTACTATATTTCCACTTAATATGTAAATAGTAGAAATTTTGTGATTTGTAATAATATAAAGAAGTTCTAAGAATAATATGTATTGCTATGCATTTTGTAAGCTTGAATTTGGTGAAAATAATATTTGAATGTTACATCTAAATAAAGTGCATAACATTGTGTTTCAATAATTAGCGATTGCAATAAATTTAGATAAATCAAGAGTTTAAGTTCAGAAATATTAGTCATGAAATAAGACAGTTTTTATTTGCTTTTAATAAAATGAGGATTCTATATTTTGCTTATTAAGTGATCAGAAGTTGAGCTCTTTCTTTATCACTTTTTGCCTATTTCATCTTTCATTATAATTCGAACTTTATTCAATTGTCTGTGTTATGTATATTTGAATGTTTTATATCAAGGTACATTAGTATTTACTGCAACCCACTGACCCCTAAGAGTTACTGTATAGACCTACACCTAAACATTATAATTCAGAATAGAATAGAATATCATAAACTGATAGTTTCTATTCTGATTCAGTATAGCATTAGTTGATATTAACTGTGAAATATTTGGCAATTTATGGTTGGGTTGCTGTTAGTACAAAAGTGCCTATGTAAAGTATTATTAAGGTGCTGTATGATATTCATATTTTTTTATTATTTTTTATTATTAGTTCAAAATGACGGGGAAAAATTTATCACAAGGGGTGAGAATGCTGTTGATGCCAGTCATATAAGGCACCTTAATTATGATGGTGATCAGTCAGTAATCCATGCTGTTGTAGATGCAAGCATGAAAGACAAGTTTTATAAAGTACAGGTATGTAATAACTTTATATAAAACTTTCAGAAATAATTAGAATTCTTTATAAACAAATAATACCATAAATATGTAAAGCATTTAGAAAATTTGTGAAGTAAATTGTTTTTCTTTTAATATAGGATAAAATGTGAAACATTTTTACTAATCATAATCTAATGTAAATTATTTTATTTGCAGATAATGCTAGAGAAGAGTGGTGAGATAAGAAAAGGAAGATGCCAATGCCCTAGAGGGCTTGCTCGATGTCATCACATGGCTGCTGTTTTGATTTATGCCCACAAGAATATCTCAATCACTGACGGAATGTGCAAGTGGAACTATAAAAACACTCAGTCAAAAAAACAAGCCGAGGTTATTTCTGTGGAAGAATTATTTCCCGCAAATGATTTTCGGGCCACGGCTTCTATTCCCGAGGATTTTCGAGAAAATTCTTATAAGGAATTATTAAAAACCAACACCATTGTAGGTTTTACTTGGCTTCTTCGCCCAGAATGTACTACCGAACAAACCTTACAATTTATCTCACTGGAAGACATATTTTCTTCCAGTGAGTATAAGAATTGTAACAAAGAGAATCGATTCAATTTGTTAAAAGAAAAGTGCGGAATATCTACAGAAGATATCAAAATGCTGGCAAATGAAACAATTGGACAGTCCAGTAACTGGAAGTGGACCAATATAGAAAGGGCAGGCTTACTGCTAGTAACTTTGGTCCAATTATTTCTGCAGTAAAGCGGAACCCATTGTCACTATTCAAAAGGCTAAACAATGAATATAATTTTGAAAAAGTACGCCAAGTGCAATGGGGGTTACAAAATGAAAATACAGCCATTTCTGAATTTGAAATGCTGCTTAAAAAAAGTGCACAATACTGGACTGTGGTTACATCCATCAGGACTATTTGGAGCAAGTCCTGATGGACTTGTAGTCAATGAGGATGGAACTACAGCAATAGTAGAGAATAAGTGCCCTTTTCAGTTCAGAAATTGCTCTTTAAAAGAAAGTTTAAAAGATGAACAAAAATTTGTTTTATATATTGACGAAAGTGGATTCTACAAATTAAATAAGAGCCACAACTATTACCATCAAATACAAGGGCAAATGGCAATTTTAGACCTTGCCATTTGCTATTTGGTAATTTGAACTTCAGTAGATGTAATTGTTTTTGATGTACACAGAAATAAAAATTGGAACTATTTAAATGTGATCGAAAATTTTTTTATTAATAAATGGTTGACGTATATTGAAAATAAATATACTCGTAAGAAAATGTTCATTGTTGTTCATTTTATATGCTTCATCACATTCTACATAGCTAAAAAAAATCCATGTTGCTTGAAAATGTAAATTTAAGCTTAATTGGTAATATATAAATATTTAAAAGTACAAAATTTGACACGACTTAAGGAAGTATATGTGTGAAATTACACAAAATCAGAGTTTGCAATTCAGATGATATTAAGTTATTTATACTTTACACTGTCAATGGTAAATATTGTATTATAAGTAAAGTTACAGAAACCATAAAAATTTTGATTATTATATAAAGGTAGACACTGTCTGTTTCTGTAGTGATAAGAAAGAAATTATGTTAATCTTTCTGACAGAAATTATTGGCAATCAATTTGTTTTTAACTATATAGCACTTAATTTTACAAGTAAAAATTTAAAATTTAGTATATAGTTTATTAATTAAAATTTTAATAAAAAATATAATGAATAAATCTTTTTAACAGTCACTATTATTTACTGCCAATTTTGACTAATGTTAAAAAGTACAGTTATGCATTTTCTTCTATATCACTTATATTAAGTATAAAAGATTATTCATAAGATACTATGAACCAATTTGAATATTTGATTTTGTGTTATAAAGCTTTTATTAATCACTGCGATTCTTTTCCAAAGTTAATTTTTTTAATATTGCAAATAAATATTTAAAATTAGTTATAAATTCAGAATAGCTAAAGTTAATAAAAATACAGCTGCATTGAAGTAATTACTATAGTAACGAAGTGGAACAAGATAAGGCAAATAAGTATGTTGTTATATACCATGTGTGACTAATTTTTTAATGACAGAAAAAATAAAAATGTGAAAGCTTATTTTTTCTTTACATAATTTATATTGTTAAATATTATCATTTTTAAATGTAAATCCAAGTTTATTTGGTGACTGTAAAAATATTTAATGTTTTCAAAAATCATAATTTAACAAACATTAAGCACTAAGCAATTTTTAAAAAGAAATATGTATATCTCATAAGTTTTTTATATTGAAGAAATTAAGCAGCTAAATGTCTTTACAATATAAATTTTTATCATATTATTTATCTCCGTTCTTCAAACAAATTGGAATTGAGAATGAAAATACATTAGACAAAGTACAAGTGAGAAATATGAAAAACATATAAAAAAACTGGTATGTGGTTAATATATGTATAAAAAAAATGATAATAAATTAACAATTTTCATTAAAATAATTATTTATTCAAATCACAATATAAATGCTGAACTTCTTTAATCAAAGGCCTTTGCAGATTTGTAAGTGCTACACACACATGCATAATTTTTGAAGCAAACGGAAACATTTTCTTTGTAACTAATCGCGTGATTTTGAAAACCTTTATACGTCTTATAGCCCTTTCTACATGGATTCTAGCTCTAGCTATGTTAGTTGTGTCTTCAACTTCACGAGCTGAAAATTGGGTTGAAGACAAGAAAGGGGGAATATTAATTGGTACACCATCTAATATCAAATCAGTTATCAAAAATCCCTTATCAGCAAGAAGTAAATCCCCTGGCATAAAAATGTTTGAAATATTTGAATTTCTGAATACTTCTTTATCTGATGTGGAACCAGGATAAAAATTGCTGCAATATGTTATAGCACCATTTGGTGCAGCACCCACAAGACCTTTCATTGTATGGAAATGTTTATACGAACTATAAAAAAGCCATTGGAGACTTAGCTTTTTAGGAATAACTGTAAATATTTCGGTGCAATCAATCACCATGCGGCAGTTTTTAAAGTTTAAAAAACAAGCTGGCAAACAATTTTGATTTTTTACTAGGGAAGGTATTTCTTTCATCAATTCCTCAAATAAAATTTCATGTAAAGCATGAATCCAAGTTAAAAAAAAATATTTGAAATAGTTCCTTCACTAACTTGGAATCTTACGCTTAGATCCTTATGATCTAAGTTAAGTTTAAGTTTTATTAAAGTAATAAATAATTGATTTTCTTTTGATACAATTTCAACAGTCCAGTTATAATAATAGTTAAAAGGCACTTGATTGCATTGTAACAAAACCCAATCAAATATTTCCTTGTTAACCAATCCTGTGTAATATGATATCAAATCATTATTTTCTCTTATTAGAAAGAAACCAAATGGTTGAGCTTTCAATTTTTCATTTTTTTTTCTCAACTGTTCAACATCCATTTCCAATGCATAATAATCACTTGTACTAGAACCTGCTACAGATGGGATACTTGAAGCAACTTGAGTGGAACTAACTTCAGTGCTTGAATGTAGCTCACTATGTGACCATAAAAAATTAAAAACATTATTAGCATTTATAATAACTGACAATTTTTTATATTAGAAATATTTAAATTTCAATAAAAACAAAAAATATATTACCTTTTTTTTTGCTTTTTTTTAGATGGTTCACACATAAACAGTTTATCTTTATTTCTCTCAAATATCGTTGGTCCATTTGCTTTTAATTTATTTTGAAAATGACATAAACAAATTAAGGAATGGGGTGAAGGCTCCTTGTCTTGTCTTCTAAGTGAGGTTAAGAAATTGAATTATTATTAAAATTACATTAATTATTGTTCGCACATGCATTTTCATTAATGATTTGTTAATAACATTTGTCCATAAATAAGTGAGTGACAAATAACAGAAAATTCTATCAAAAACAAAAAGCAAACAGATTTAATACTAATTCAGTAGAAGTTTAATCTGAAGTAACTTAGAAACAAAAATTAAAATAATTAAATGGATAGCACAAGCCTATAATTTCACATCTTAAATGCATACTACATATAAATAAATCATATTAATCTTTATTACTGATTTAAATTTATTCCATTATATAATTATATGTGTGTGTGTGTGTGTGTGTGCAATCACATAATGCGTGTATGTGTGTGCAATCTCATAATGTGTGTGTGTGTGTGTTTATATATATATATATATATATACATATATATATATATATATATATATATATATATATATACATACATACATACATACATACATATATATATATATATATATATATATATATATGTATCTGTTCTTGAAGAAGATTGGGGCATATTCATGACCTAATCATTCATGAACAATATAAATAGGCTAATTATTTAAATAAATTTGTCTCCTTATTGACATTAATGAATACATTACTTAAAAATTTAAAAAAGTGTCATTTTTAAAAATTAATGCGGTAAAATACTACACAGTTTTACCCTAATATATTTCATATAAACATGTGGGAATATTTACAAACTTATTATATTTACCTTATATTTTTAATCCATTGTTTTTTAAGTCTTTCGTCCTTAGGAAATCTTACAAAACCACATCTATCTCGTTCGCTATAAAGTTTACAGTCGGGAACAAAACACTTAACCATTTTTAAGCCGTAAAACAAACAGAATAATTTTCGAAGTGTTTGAGTAATGGCTTCCGCACATAGCAACGATATTGCTTAGAAGCACCTAGCAACGAACAGATTACATATTTTCACAGTTTCAGTGCTTTTTTTTTAAATATTTGCGAGAAAATTTTAAGAACTTTTTGGACTACGATTGTAATTCAATTTCCAATCTTTCTATTTGTATAACTATTTTACAAAACAACGATTTAGTTTAATTATACAAGAGTAAATAAGAGAACCAGCTCAGCCGCATACGAGAATTTCCCTTGTAAAGATAACTTAGTAACGGTTGTCTGGAAGCTAGTAGCAAAAAGTGACGTCACAACTATTTTCGCCTATTTAAAAAAATATTTAAAGTTAATTCATAAAAATCTGTCTTTTTTATACAAATAATATAATCTATAAATTATCTTAATACCCATAAATAAAACTTAGCTTTAGAATATCCACTACATTTTCTTATTTGGAGTCGTAATTAATGAAAATCTCTTTTAAATTCATATATTCTAAAGAATATAATTTTGCCAAATTCTGAAATAGAGCTTCGTTTAATTATGACGCAATAAAAGACATTTGATTTTTAAAGAGACCACATTTTTAAGCAACTTTTAACACTGAATTATTTTTCAACTTTAAATGTAACTCAGTATACGTTTTCAAAACATTTGTTTGAAGACAGACCATAAAAGGATGTAAAAGTACCTTCCATGGAAGTTTATTAACAGATTGTCAAGTCCTTAAAAGTTGTACTCAGGACGTCCTTACTAGGATGTCCCAAGCACTTACTCAAACGACATCCTGGGGACGTCCAAAACACATCCTGGACGTCCGAGGATCAAAAATGTATGCTCCGGACGTCCGAGGGACGTTCTTTGGATGTTGTTTGCTATCTGGGATGTCATCCAAGAAGAGGAACTAAGCGATTTACTTGATCAACTCCCAGCTCCATTTTTATTGCTTGGTGATTTCAACGGACATAGTCCTCTGTGGGGTAGTGATGATACAAATTTTCGCGTTCGTCAGATAGAAAAATTAATTTCTGACAATTGCCTCTGTCTGTTAAATACCGACAAGAAGACTTATTTTCATGAACCAACACGGACATTCCACTCTCTTGACTTAGCTATTTGTTCTCCATCACTCTTGCCATTGCTGAATTTTGTTGTTGGAAATGACCTTTATAATAGTGATCTTTTCCCTCTAATCGTGTCTCAGACTGGAAATAATAGTGTGCGTCATAACCCACCTAATTATGTGTACAGTCGAGCCGATTGGACACTTTTCATGCAATTGGCTGTGATCAGTGAGACAAGAGTTAAGACAGATATGATAAATGATGTCGTTAAATATGTCACCGACACAATAATTCGAGCTGCGGATGTTGCTATCCCTAAAAATTCCATCATTCCACATAAACACAGGAAACCTTGGTGGAATGAAAAGTGCCAAATCTCCTATAAGAAACAAAGGAAGCAATGGAATATATTCCGAAGATACCCTACTACGGAGAATCTTGTTGCTTTCAAAAAAAGCCAAAGATCAAGCTCGAAGAGTTAGACGTCAGAGTCAAGAATCTTGGATTCGCTACATGTCGTCAATCAATTCATCGACAACAAGCAAACAATTATGGAGGAAAGTTAAAGCAGCTAATGGTATTTATCAGGATTATTCCATTCCTGTATTAAAAACTGTAGCTGCAATACACTCCTCAGCGGTAGATATTGCAAACGTCATCGGTGAAAAATTTGCTAGTGTTTCCAGCTCTGATTCATATAATCCTACTTTTCTAAGGATTAAAGAAATCGCTGAGCGGACACCTCTAAGCTTTCATGATCGACATAATCTACCATATAATTGTGATTTTGAACTGTCAGAATTGAATACAGCTTTATCTAAAGCAAACGACACCAGCCCAGGACCAGATGGAATCTCGTATCAAATGCTCCGTCACTTAAATCATGATTCTTTATTAAACATACTTTCATTGTTTAATAGAATCTGGATTGAGCATGCTTATCCTTCGTCATGGACAGAAGCAATAGTGATTCCAATTTTGAAACCTGGCAAAGATTCAACTGACCCTCTGAGTTATCGTCCAATAGCTCTTACGAGTTGCTTGCGCAAAACGTTTGAGCGTATGGTCAATGCTAGACTCATTTACATCTTAGAGAAGAATAATTGCATACCCCTTCACCAAAGCGGATTTCGAAGAGGACGATCCACATTTGATAATATAGTAGATCTGGATTCCCAAATTCGACATGCTTTCGTGAGGAGAAATCATTTTGTTGCAATTTTCTTCGATATTGAGAAAGCATACGATAGTACGTGGCGTTATGGTGTTCCCCGTAATATGCATAATCTTGGATTTAAGGGTAATCTTCCAATATTTATACAGAATTTTCTAGCTACTAGGCTATTTAAAAAACGTATTGGAAGTACAGTTTCCAATACTTTTACTCAAGCTGAGGGTGTCCCTCAAGGTAGCGTTTTAAGCGTAACCCTTTTTAACCTTTTAATCAATAACATACTTCACCAGTTACCACCTTCTGTTCATAGTAATTTATATGTTGATGACTTACAAATTTCATATCAGGGTTCAAACATGAATATAATTGAGAGACAATTGCAAACGGCTGTTAACAATCTAACTACTTGGTGTGAACGAAATGGTCTTAGTATAGCTCCTAATAAGAGTCACTGTGTCCATTTCTGTAGGAAAACTAGTCTTCATCCCGATCCTGTGCTTTACATAAGCAATAGACCTATTCCTGTGGTCAACGAGATAAAATTCCTCGAAGTAATTTTCGATAAGAAATTAACTTTCCTTCCACATACTTTATATCTGCGGAAGAAGTGCGAGCGATTGCTCAATACCCTCAAGGTGTTGTCTAATACATTTTGGGGTGCAGATCGCATTTCATTACTCCAAATTTATCAATCAATCATTTTATCTCGTATTGACTATTGTTGTGTTGCTTATGGATCGGCTAGATCTTCCATTTTACGTAGATTGGACACCGTCCACCACTCTGCTTTAAGGATTTGCTGTGGAGCATTTCGTACATCACCCGTCCAGAGTCTATATGTAATCTGCCAACAATTACCATTAGACCTGCGGCGGATACAGCTGTCTCTTAATTATTATTCTAAAATCATATCCACTCCTCATTATCCCCTACGTTCCTCGATTCCAAGTGCTGCGCTTAAGAGATTATATAATGCTAGATCATCAAACATTCCACCTTTTCTCAGTCGTATTAAATCTATTATTTTGCTTTCTGACCTATGTGATGTCCGAATTGAGTCTAGCGACCTTTTCGCACACCACCTTGGTATTATCCACACATTATTGTGCTGAATCCCTTTGGAAGTAATAAAAAATCAGACACAAATACTGCTATTCTTCAACACCTTTATTCATTCCATCGCTGTCAGTATACTATGTACATTCCAGTATTTACGGATGGTTCCAAATGTCCAGGATCAGTTGGCTGTGGAGTTTATCTTGATGATACCTTCTACAGTTATAGCCTTCACAAATCCTGCTCCATCTTCACTGCTGAGGCTACGGCTATATACCGAGCACTTCAGTTGGTAACAACTAAAAATGACCGTAAATTCGGTGTGTACACTGACAGTATGAGTGTATTACAAGCTTTGAGGAATATCAACTATAATTGCCATCCAGTTGTGTCTAAGATATTCAAATTAATCGATTCTGTTACTAACAAGGGATTTGAGATACTGTTTTGTTGGATTCCAAGCCACATAGGTATAGATGGCAATGAGAAAGCTGATGCTGCCGCTACATCTGCAGCTACTTCCATTTTGTCTTCAATACCATCAATGGACATGAGAAAAGGATTCAAACATTTCATATATTCTCTTTGGCAGGAAACCTGGAACATGCAAGTCTTCAACAAACTCCATTCCATGTTTCCATACATCATTCCATTATCTGTTTTATCTCCACGAAGCGCAGACGTCAGACTGACTCGCCTTCGAATTGGTCACACGCGCTTAACCCGCAAACATTTGATCTTAAGTGATTTTCAACCATGGTGTGAAAAGTGTGATGAACCATACACAGTATATCATATTTTAATTGTGTACCCAGATTTCAACCATCAGCGTTTTAGATATTTTAATAGTAATATTTTAACATTAGAAGACCTGCTTGGGGAACCACCCCATCGCAATCTATTTGCGTTTTTAAAGGACATAGGTTTTATAAATTTTATCTAATTTAGTAATATTTTATTCAAATTTCAAGTTTTTAATTTTATACATGTGTATATTATACGTTTAAATACTTTTAATAGATTTTTTAACTATATTTCTATTTTATACTTTTAATGGGTGAAAAGAAAACTGAGGTATAATATCTTGTGATTGGCGCAGCTTGTCCTTATCTAGACCCCTTGCGCCATAAAAAAATAACCAACCAACCAACGAGAGGGCTGATGCAGCTGCTAAATCTGCATCTGGCCCATCTCTTCCATCCTTTCCTTTGTTAGATGTGAGAAGGGGTGAAAAAAGTTGATTCAAGATCTTTGGCAGTAGTCGTGGAACATGCAGGTCACTAATAAATGGCGTGCCATATTTCCATACATCACCACATTAACAGTTTTACCGTTACGAAGTACTGATGTTCGTTTGACTCGCCTTCGTATCGGACACACACGTTTTGCACACAGACATTTGTTCTTAAACGAACTAAATCCATGGTGTGAAACGTGTGATGAACCATATACAATCTATCATATTTTAATTTCATATCATGATTTTTTAACCATTTACTTTCACACTTTTTTAAAACAGATATTTTAACATTATTTGATTTACTAGGAGAACCTCCAAAAATAAATCTATTCGCCTATTTAAGAGTGCTAGGTTTTCTTTTTTATTTAAACTACAGATATATTTTAAATTAGTATTTTAGTAAAAATTTTATATTTTTAAAATTTGAATTTTATATACACTGCTTTTTGTATTTTAATATGATTTTAATGTTGCTTGGGTTTTTCTTATTTAAAAGAAATAAAAATATTGGCGCAGTTTTTTTCTTTTATGGACCTTGCGCCATAAACCCCAACCAACAAACCTACTTTATTTTATACTCTATAATTATACATTGATTTTAAAATAATATATACACTAATTTATGTTTTTTAAAAATTTCAATGTTGCTTGGTTTTAAAAAGAACACACACACATATGTAAATAAAATTAAATAAAATATATTCCTTCTAAACAATTCGTGGAGCAGCATGCCCATATTTGGACATTGCGTCTTAAAACCCAACCAACCATCCTTATCCCAGGAAGCGGACTCTGTATATCTACGAAGATCTCTCTTTGGAGGAGATGTCAGATGACATGCCTTCCGGCTCCGGGAAAGGAGCTTTTCTAACTCAACAATAACCTCCTTTGTTACTTGGAACTGCCATGGTTTGCGCTCTCATCATGATGACATAAGTCTAAAATTTCAGCATACAACCCCGCATGTGTTGCACTTCAGGAGACATTCCTGAAGTCGAGCAATAACTTTTCCATGCGAGGGTTTACATGCTGTAGAAAAGACTGTGGTGATGCAGTGTCTGTAGGTATTTGTATATTAACATCTAATACATATCCCAGCACTGCCCATTAATTGAATACCACTCTACAGGCTGTAGCTGTAAGAATACATACTTCACGCTTATTAACAGTCTGTAGTTTTTATTTACCACCACATGATGTCATCTGCTAAGTAGAACTCGATGTGCTTTAGTTGATCAGCTACCAACACCATTTCTGATGTTAGTTGACTTTAACGGCCATAGTTCTTTGTGGGGAAATGATGATACTAACTCTCGCGGTCGGCAGATTGAGCGGTTTATTTCAGATAACAGTCTCTGTCTGCTTAATACAGACGAGAAAACATATTTCCATGTACCCACGAGAACATTTCATTCTATCGATCTAGTCATTTGTTCTCTATCTCTTCTGCCATTGTTAAATTTAAATGTAGGAAATGATCTGTATAATAGCGATCATTTTCCCCTCGTCATCTCCCAGACTGGAGGTAGTGCTGTAGGACAACGTCTACCCATTTACGTGTACAGTCTGGCAGATTGGATTTTATTTAAGCAATTGGCAGTTGTTGATGATAAATTGGTTTCGATCGAAGATATTGATATTGCTGTTTGTAAAGTCACCGAAACAATTAAGAATGCAGCTGATGCATCAATACCTAAAAGTTCCTCTATACCACACATGCATTGCAAACCTTGGTGGAACAAAGAATGCCAAGAGACTTTTAAAAAACAGAGGAAGTTATGGGGGCTATTCAGAAGATACCCCACAACAGAGAATCTAATCGCCTTTAAGAAAGCAAAATCATTAGCTCGCAGAGCTCGTAATCGAAGTCAGAAGGAATCTTGGTCTAGCTATGTATTATCAATAACTCCTTCCACATCTAGTAAGCAGTTGTGGAGAAGAGTAAAAGCAGCCAATGGAATCTATAAGGAATTCTCTATTCCTATATTAACATCTGGAGCTGCTGTGTGTTCTTCTCTTAGGACATCGCTAACGTTCTTTGTGAAACTTTTGCTAATGTCTCAAGCAAAGACTTTTATAGTCCTTTATAAGGACTAAGAGTCACGCTGAGTGAACACCAATTCGTTTCAACCGTGGTGAAGCCTTGCCTTATAACTGCGAATTTGGAATGTTGGAATTGAAGAGAGCATTGAAGCAGGCCCATGATACCAGTCGGGGATCTGATAGAATCAGCTATCAAATGCTTCGAAATTTAAGTCCAGATTCCCTATCGAACATATTATTTTTGTTCAAAAGGACCTGGAATGAAAAGAAATTTCCATCAGCTTGTAATGAAGCGATAGTGATTTAGGTTCTTAATGGCTGGTAAATATCCGTTAGACACTTCACATTATCGACCAATAGCTCTGACAAGTTGCTTCTGTAAGACTCTCGAACGTATGGTCAACGCCCGTCTCGTATATGTCTTAGAAAATAAATAAATGTATACATATTAATCAGAGTAGCTTCCGAAAAGGGAGATCCACTGTTGATAATGTCACATATTTGGAGTCCCAAATCCGCAATGCTTTTGTGTGGAGGAACCATTTGAACTCCATTTTCTTTGACATAGAGAAGGCATATGATTGTACATGGTGATATGAAATTCTCCGCACATTATATAATTTTGGCTTTCGGGGTAATCTTCCAATATTCCTGCAGAATTTTTTACTCTCCCGTGTTTTTAAAGTACGTATTGGAAACTAGAAAATCCAATACTTTTATACAATTTGAGGGTGTTCCTCAGGGCTGAATTTTAAGTGTCATACTTATTAGCATATTCATCAGTGACATTCTCCATCAGCTTCAATCATCAGTACATGGTACATTGTTTGTTGACGAAATGCAAATATCATGCGAGGGATCTATTATGCGAGTAATTGAGAGACAGCTGCAGACAGAAGTTAATAAACTTGCTGCATGGTGTGCCGAGAACGGCTAAACTTTATCACCAAACAAGAGTAAATGTGTCGACTTCTGTAGAAAGACTAGCCTGCACAATGATCCAATCCAATGATATTCATCAACATCACTCCAATACGTGTATTCAATGAAATAAAATTTCTGGGAATTATAGATGATAGAAAATTAACCTTTCTTCCGCACGTTTTGTATTTGCGGAAAAATTGCGAGTGATCGCTTAATATCTTCAAGGTGTTGTCAAATATATCTTGGGGTGCTGATCGCACATCGCTTCTTCGAATTTATCAGTCATTGATTTTGTCCCGTATTGACTACGGAAGTGTTGTTTATGGATCGGCTAGATCTTCTATTTTACGAAGACTGGACTCAGTTCATCACTATGCTTTGAGGATATGTTCTGGGGCATTCCACGCCCCCCCGTCCAGAGTTTATACGTGATATGTCATCAATTACCGTTAGACCTGAGACGAATGCAGCAATGTCTCAATTATTATACTAAGATCATGTCGACCCCACATCACCTATTACGTTCCATGATTCCTAACGCTTCTCTTAAGCGACTATATGATGCTCGACCAATGAGCATCCCACCTTTTCTCAGAAGTGCCAAACCACACCCGTGGCTCACAGACCTATGTGATGTTCGGAGAGAGTCTATTGACCAATTACTCTATCCACCTTGGTATGAACCAGCAAATACTTTTATAAATAACTTTGCTCAATTTAGAAAATCGGACACAGCACCTATTGTTTTTCAACAGCTATACTATTCTCATTGCTGCCAGAACCAATCATATAAACCTGTATTCACGGATGGATCTAAAACCACAGGACATGTCGGCTGGGTAGTTTTTATCAATAATACGTCTTTTAGCTACAGCCTACACTCGTCCTGCTCCATCTTTACTGCTAAAGCTACAGCTATTCATTATGCGCTTCAGCACGTGAATGCAGATGATTATCATCAATATTGTATCTATATTGACAGCATGAGTATTTTAAATGCTTTGAGAAACAATAGCGTTAAATGTCATCCGGTTGTGTGCAAAATTTTTAAAGCATTGGATTCCCTTGCTGGCAAGGGAAAAGAAATTTTATTTTGTTGGTTACCAAGCCACATGGGTGTTGATCGAAACGAGAGAGCAGATGCAGCGGTTAAGGCTGCAGCAGATCCGATTATAACATCGGTTCCTCTCTCTGATGTGAGAAAGGTTATAAAAAGATTTATAAATGGTCTTTAGCAGGAATCGTGGAGCTTGCAGGTCGGCAACAAGTTACATACCATCTTCTCTTCCCTCACCTCATTATCAGTTTTACCGTTACGACGTGCAGATATTAGATTAACTCTTTTTCGTATCGGACACACACGTTTCACTCACAGACATTTGTTCTTAAGTGAACCAAATCCATGATGTGAAGCGTGCGATGAAGCATTCACTGTTTATCATATTTTAATTTCAAGTCATGAGTTTGACCAACAACGTTTTCTCTTTTTTAACTCCGATTTATTAACTCTATCTGATTTAATAAGGAATCTACCCCATTAAAACTTATTCGTTTCTTGAGAACAATGGGTTTCATACAATTTATTTAATTTGTATTTTAAATTTTATGTATCCATTTGAATTTTAATATTTTATATTTTTTGAATAGATTTTAACGAAATATATACAATAATTTTTGTTTTTTAAATTTTTGATGTTGCTTAGGTTTTAAAAAATATATATTTGTGTGTATATATATGTATATGTGTATATATATGTGTGTATATGTGTGTATATATGTGTGTATATGTATATGTGTATGTATATGTGTGTATATGTGTTTATATATTGTTACTGAAAAAAATACAAAAATCTTACCTTTGGCGCAGCATGTCCAAGTTTGAACCTTGCGCCAAAAAACCCAACCAACCAACCTGATTGATTTCCGGAACAGTAATTATTTTATGGATCTTTTAAAAGCTTACTTAGTTTATATTTCAAAATTAAACACCGTTTAAACTTATTTTTAACATCATTCTGGCCCTTTAAACGCCCCTTTCCGGTCCTTTAAATATGTCCACTTTTGGTTTTCTAATCTTTACGAAATCCTTTATATCTCGGAATTTATATAATTAACGTACAGACAAAAATAAACCTGTTTTAGAAAGCTATTTAAATTCCTTATTTAACAAAAGAATAAATTAATTAATCAAAATTTGTATTTCTTGGTTTCTTCTCATTTTGTGAAGGACTTAACTAGGTGGGATCTCAGCCAAAGAAATGGTGTGATGCAAATGAAATGAACATTAATGGTCTGGAACACAGCAAAGTCCTTTTCCTTGCTTAGCCCTGGGGATTTTCGTACCACAGGTTTCAATGCTATCATTTTTGGTCGAAAATGACGTTTTTTACGAGTACCTTAAAGAGTGAAAAATCAAACAATTGAATATTACAAAATGTTCTTTAAAAACAAGCTTTCAATATAGAGCACGCAATTTGGCTGTTTAGTTAGTTTTTGTGGCATAAGCTGGACAAGCTGCACCAAATATGAGACCATGTAATTTGATTGTAGAGAGATTTTGCAATAATATTCTGCATTGTAGTGAAATAATAAAAAAAAGATATTATTGATTTTTAAACGGATATTATTGATTTTTTTTTACCTTTGGCTTTATTGTTTCTCAAATGGTTTTTTTTTAACAACAATTTACACGTAAATTTTAAGTATATTTGAAAAAACTGTCAAAAACCAAATACATTGTAAATGTAAAAGAGAAAAAGAAAAAAAAATCTCGACTTACATAAAAATGTTTTAAATATAAATGGACTTTTCGCATTAAATTTATTTGTTTAAAATCCGATTTTGATACGGTAAGTAGGAAGGAATGATTTAAGAAATATTATCTACTTTAAAAGGTTTACTGGAGAATCTGTTACGATTTACTGAATGTCTATGATGACATATGCGACAGCGGTGTTAAGAAGGAAACCTGGCGTCTCTCTTACTTAAGTCGCTCTTTATTGCCTTGTTAAACACTGAGTAAAAAATCCTTGAGTTTGAACACTTTAAGGACGAAGCAGAACTACGAAATTCTTAAATAGAAATCAACTATTCAATCAAAGTGGCTTAATAAGAAGCTTAAAGAGTGTCTGCAAATACTTATTTACTGCGAAACCTTGTCAATCATTTCATTATCCACTCTGAAATTCTTGAAAATTTGATGAATTAGTTAAAAGATAGAAAATCCACTCACACGCTCTTGAGACACGTGTACTTTAATTACTATTTTATTATATCTAGTTTTATATGAATGTTTTTACTTATTATGTAAGAGCATTCTTATGAAATATTTTATTATGCTAGTTTAATTGGGGGGGGGTGTGTTTTTTATGAGACATACTATTAGTTAACATTATTTTTTAAAACAGCTGCTTATTATTAGAAACAACTACTGCGAGAAATTTAAAACAAAATGATATCAATATAATTTACCATAGTGTTGTTTTTCATACGATATGACGTCATGGGTTGTTGGTAAATAAACTGGATGACATCCAACGGCACGTCTGATTCAATAGAAATAGTTAAAAGAAAAAGTGAAAACCAGTTCAAGCCAGTTTGCTTCACCTGCATCCATTTTAGTTCTGCTTTTGACGGTCCTGCGGGGGAAGGTCAAGGCATCGGATTTTGGGTGACGCAATAATCATTGATGTTGTGTCAGGAAGTGGCTACTATATAAACTTTTGGGAAAAATTGGAGCGAAAGTATATCCATGTTGGCGGGACTTCAACCAAATACAAAATGCCTAGTAGAAGATGGCCCGACAACGAGGTTAGTTTTATTTTTTACAACTTTGTAAATGGAAATAATAATTCAGTAACTATTATATTAGATATTAAAAATTATTTTGTTTTTAATAATTTAAAAAAAATGTAAACATTTTTACAACCTGTGAAATTATTATTTAATTTTTTTAAATTGAATTTATTCATGAATATATTTACATCCAATGTTTATATGATTGTTTGATATATTACACAATTCATAGTGATATTCTTCTGTAAAAATAATTTCCTAATTATTTTAATATTTTATTCAATATTAGTACAGAGTATAGGTGTTAAATTTTGCGACATAGTTGCCACATAACCCCTTTGCCGCGATTTGGAATTTGATATGGTTGTGCGTGTTTTTCTTTCTTTTCCCCTTTCAGGTAATCCGTACTCCCAATTGTGTTTGGAATACTTGAAATATATTGAGTATTCTATACCTAACTATCATAAAAGTAATATATATTTCTTTATTTTACTAATCATATTAGTAAATCCCATATGATTATTCGCATTTTCGCGCGCTTATTGAATTTCGATTCTTTTTTACTTTCCTTGTAATAAAATTTCGTATATCTATGGTTTTGCTTAAAAAATTTTTTTTTGTCAGATGAAATTAATTTACTGATTTAAGCGCCTGAAACTTATTTTTGTAAAAAATATTACTTAAATAATATAAGCGTGACTATATTTTTTATCTCTAAAGAAATAATATGTATTATCCCATCGACAACTCCCGCGTAAGAAACAATGTCGCTAAATTTTTTTTAATAAAAAACAATTGCGAGTACTGGGTGGCCAGCCCTTTGCGACAACACTACTACTCATTTATCGTTACCCAATGGGCACCTGTGAACCAAGTTACGGAGGCAAGTAGCATTATTCACATCACTCCATTTCAAGCACATTTATAGGGTGGGCCACATGCAATCATTCATCATCTCAAGAAAAAGGACAGGAAACAAAAGGAGAAAGAAATATACATACCCGTACCGGGATTCGAACTTGGGACCCACAGCCTTACAAAATGTAAAAAGAAAAGGCAGAGAAAAATAATTAAAGTATATCTTAATTGAAGCAAATGAATAAAAAACTTATTTTTTATTGATATAGCAATTTCATAACGTCGCAGTTACGGAAATAGTAACTATAAATTAAAATTTTATGGGCTCCAAAAATAAAAGTTTTGAAACATGAGCTTCTGAAATGTATTAGACAGCGCAGTCAGGGTTTTAGTATTCGTTGCTAACTCACAAGATTTGGCGATATTGTTTTTTTCATCTGAATATTTGATGGTATAATACGTAGGTACCTAAAAATCTCGCCAAATGGACCCTATGAGAGCGATACCGAATTCAGCTATATTTCTTAATGACTTTAAAAAAACATTTGAAGTTAATGAAAGCAAAAATAAACGCGCGCGCGCGTGCAATTTATTAAAAAACAGATAAAATATCTATTAATATTTCCATTAAATTCTTTTTTTTTTTTTTCCATATTAAACTAAGATATTTCCTCTAGATAGATCAGTGCAGATTATTTTTATACGATGAACCGTCTTTTAGAAACGCAGAACTGCTGAGAAAACCCAATTTATATGAAGTAAGAATAAGTAGCGATTTATATACCTTAAAATAGAATTCAAGATCTGTGTACGTCTGATAGTAGTGAATTACAGCATTTGATTTATTTCAAACAAAAATAAATGATAATATATTTTAAAATAAGTACATGCATGCTTTTATATATATCCTGATTTTATTCATAACTTGAATCTTTATACATTTTCTAAATTACATGTATAATATTTATTTGTATAGTCAAACAACATATACAAATCTTCCATTTATTTATTTTTTACCTGTTCTTTTCAAAACACTGCAAAATACTTAATGTTGGAATAATTTATGTCTATATCGTACAGTATGGCGAATATTTAATCCAGTACATGATGTAGACAAACGTATACATTGCGTACTGCATTACTTATGTACTATATGATACGCTACACTATAAACGCACGTACTACTGTACTTATTCATACATATCGTATCGTATACGCTAATTGCGTATACACCGCTACATTCGGTCGCTACATATATATATATATATATATATATATATATATATATATTTATATATATATATATATATATATATATATATATATATATATATATATATTTATATATATATATATCTATCTATATATATATATATATATATATATATATATATATATATATATATATATATATATATATATATATATATATATATATATATATATATATATTTATATATATATATATATATATATATATATATACGTATTCAGAGAGAGGAAGCGTATTGCAAGATTTTCAACACTTTTCTCTGAGTCCTGATACTTTTCTGAAACTCAAACTTTTGTATAAATTCTTACAAATGTTTGTGGTGAAATATTTAAGTGTGTTATCATATAGTTAAAACTGCAGTTATACTCTGGTAATAGTAGCATAAATTGCAAAATGTTCGAGTTTCTTACTGTTTACCAAAACAATTTGGATGAAGTTATATATTTGGACGAAGTACCAATTTTCAAATATCTGTACCGCGTTTTCTTTAAAAAGTGATGTTAGCATAAAAAGAAAAACTAAGTTATATTTATTACTAGATATTGAAGTTTATTTTTCTATTCCATCGTAGCTTTGATAACTAATCAAAACTCTGAGGACTTATAAACTTTTTATTAATTCACTCACGATTATCCTACAAATAATTACTTATTTTTATAACAATAGATAACTATAACTGTAATTAATATTTCAACAGTTTATTACCGATGAACCGTGAGTTGGGGACCAATAGTATTGATATTGATGTATTTCCTTTATTCATTAAGCCGAAATTCCAACTACAGTTTAAGTTAAACTATTGTTTAGCTAGTAAAAAAAATGTCCATTAAAATCGAAAGATGAAATACTTTATTTTCGGGAGTAAGAAAATCACATCACTGCATTTTATCGATATTTCTTTCTTTATTAAAAGCGCAGAGAATTCAATTGCATTACCAGGATATTGTTATATGGAAAACTGAAAATTAATATTTTTCCGTGATCAAAAATAAATAAATAAGCAATAAAATAAAAATTCAAAATATAGTGCATTCAAAATAGTAGGTAAATCTACCAGCTTTCGTTTTCTATAGCTGCCAACAGGGAAAGCGTTCTTAGCTTGTGAGAAAAATTGCAATTTTAAAAAATAGCTTTAACGATATTTACTTCTCTTTTTCCAAAATAATATTTTATATCGCGAACTGATTTCAATTATAAATTAGCTAAAAGAGATGAATCGAAATAGGTGAGAAGCACTTGTAAGTATTCCCTATAATTATGAGTTTTTGATCTGATCCTTTCCGATGAGCGGTCTATTGGAAGAGGTGTAAATGCGTACTTGCATTGTGTGAAAATAATATTTTTTCAATAGTTGGAAAAAAATTAATAAATTTTTTTATTTTCTTAAATTGCATTGTCGGAAGCTAGTAGGATGGGAAAAACCGGGCGTCATACAGATCTTCGCTCTGCTCCCAGAGGAGTTAAGTTGAGAAGAAAATATCTAATTGTCCAGATGATAACCCCCTAAAATCTTCTAATTCATCTCATTTTCTGACACCGTACAACTCTAATCCTGTTCATTTGCTACATGGACTTCGGTATCCCACATTAGTGCTTGAGATTTCTTTGGTTCTGCAATTGCGGACAATGGAACTGGCCATTGAATCACAAGTGGATCACTGTACCATGTTCCTCAACAATATTTTGGAAAGACGATATAATACGTATCTGTCCCAGATGCTTTGATATCTGAAAAATGAGCTGCTTCCCATTGAACAAAATATCTTCCCTGAAGCCAAAGATTACTACACGCCACTTGTTTTACTTGTTACAAAAAATGATTGCAGCATACACGGAGTGGATATTCTTCGAAAAGCTAAAATGGATTTGAAGTTTGAAGAAAATACAGCTATGTGAAACGCCATTCCAGGGGATCGGAGGGAACTACATGTGTTGTAAACATTAGCCTAGGGAGACAGAAGGAAGGACGGCAATTAACTGTATCTCAACAGCTTCAGAATAGAGCGAGAGAGACCACAACCTACAAGCCTCGGTCTATACCTTAAGGTAAACGGGTTCGGATTATATTCACTTATACCCTAGGCCATCGTCATTTTGAACCATAGTCAGGTGATGAGGTCAACTTCCTCTCCACATCCCATCCCCAGCAGCGGAAGGATTTTGGTCATCACATATCAACATGGACACTTTCCCAACCCAATGAGGGAGCGTACGTGATCATCCTCCCAATCACTGCACGCGGCAAATGATGCTTCACTTTGCTGATCTTAACGAAAAGCCGTGTGAATCTACTGAGCTCGAGAAATCACTACAAGCATCCCTTTCTTAACTAAGCTCATTCATAGTTGTAGCGCCTAGTGAGAACTGCGCAAATGGTACGAGAAAGAGTTGCGTTACATCCTGATAAATAAATGTGATGTGTTGATGAGAAAACAAAGAATCCGTTCTTTTTTGCAGGGAACAATGTGTGCTACCTCATATTTCCCTATAACTAGCGCAGAGTTAGGTTCTACCACTTAGGTGGAAGCAGTGGGACCGGTGTCTTCGTCATTCAGAAACTGGGACCAAGCAGAAGGTCCACCATTTGACCTTCCATCCCCAGAGATATCATTTCACTTGGAGGACAATTGTGACCACAACCTATTTAATGTAGCAAGGGAAATGAAATAATATTTTGTCGGATACCAAGCCACGTAGGTCTTGACAGAAATGAGAGAGCGGACGCATCTGCAAAGACTGCATCAGATCCAGTCTTACTATCGGTTCCGCTCTCTGACGTGTGAGAAATGGTATAAAAAGATTTATTCTTTCTCTTTGGAAGAATGGTGGAGCATGCAGGTCGGAAACAAACTACATACCATTTTCCATCCCTCACATCATTATTGGTTTATCGTTACAAAGTGTTGATATCCACTTCGCAACGGACACACACGTTTTGCACACAGACATTTGTTCTTAAGTGAATTAAATCCATGGTGTGATGAACCATACACTGTTCATCATATTTTAATTTCATGTCATGATTTTAATCAACAGCGCTTACACTTTTTTAACAGTGATTTTTTAAAACTTTGATTGATTTAATAGGGGATCCACCCCATAGAAACCTATTCCCCGTTTTAAGGGCAATTGGATTTTTTTTACATTATATTTAACTTGTATTATAAATAATAAAATTAATTATATATATTTTTTTCCTGTTTTGATATTTTATCATTGGATCTTAAAATTATATATGCACTGATTTTAAAGTTTTAATATTGCTTGGGTTTTAAAAAATAAAAACTTATAAATAAAAAAAATAAAATAATTATAAAAAATTATTAAAGATCTTTTTTTTTTTCTCTGCATGTTCATTTTTTAATCTTGCGCCATAAAAGCCAACCAACAAATTAACCTATTTAATGCCTCCTTCAGTGAACGCGATGAACCTTCGCTTAATTCATGAAATTTTGACGTCGAAAGAATTTACGCGCCAAAAGCAAATTTTTGATGCAATGCAGAAAAGCAAGCATGAAGAAATTTATGCAAGATTCATTAAGATGTCAAACCGGGAAAAGGTTAAGAAATTATAAATGTTTCATAACTGTTATGATTTCCAGTTTCTACACACACACACACTTCAGTTTTAAAGAAATTTTCATATAAATTCCATATAGTTATCCCAAATTTTGATCCTTATTATCATTTCTTAATGGAATAAAAAATCTCAGAGTTCAAATGCTTTTAATGAAGTTGTATTCAAAATAATTTAAGATTTATTTTATATTAATTATGTATAATATTTTTAAAACTGATAAATTTTAGGTTAAATGTTTGTCACTCAATGCAACTATTTGGCAATGAAATTTGAAATGTAATTAAATGGTGATTTGCACGAATTTTTCTATGCTTTTATGAATTTAATGTTAACTTATATAAACTCAATGATAATTTGTATTAAGTGATTTGTATGAATTTTGTGTAAACTAAAAAAATTTAAATTGTATGAATTTTGTGTAAACTAGAAAAATTAAAATTATTTTTCGTACGACTGCACTAACTGAACTTTTATAGTTCTTAACAAATGTCGAAACAACTTTTCTAAAATGCAATTTTTTCATATAACACGCCACTTATAAGATAACAGCAGTAAAAGATTCAAAAGATGATATTCATATTTTTTATGAGAGGCGTGAAAAAGAAATGAAGTGATGAAAAGCAAAAGTATTGTGAAACTATAATACTTCTTAAGAAACAACTTATAACTTCAACGTTTGTTGAAAAATATGTTTTCATGGTTTTCTGCAATGAGATACTATCAGTCTGATTAAAATCGATGAGATATCATTTTTTCTTCTATTTGGTCAATGTCTTAAGCTATCTGATCGTCCAGAAAATTTCGCGAATCTGATATCTTTACCTTCCATCGCCGCATGTATTTCATATTTTCAGTAAATCCGTTGGAACAATCTACATCTGTAAAAAAATTGATCATAAAATAAAATAATTTTTTAAAAAATTGATGCATTATCGCCGAATGACTGAGCTTTCAAAACCGATTCAGATTATTAAACAAAGTGGCAAATTAAATTGGTGCAAAAATTGTTTTTCGGTATTTTGGGGAAACACAACAAGAGTTCGCATAAATTTTGGAAATGAAACAAGTGAAATTAAGAGCAACATTTTTGCATTTTCTTTGGAATTGTATTTAACAGAACGTAATTTCTCACAAAAGCAGACATTCAAAAATAGTCAATATTTTAGAAGGTAACCAATATAGAAGGTGATTCTAAGCTATATTTACAAAAATCAATATTCCTGGTTGATTAGGTTTTGTGACACAAGGTTCGAAATTATTCAAGATGCACCAAAACTTAGATTTTAGTCATTTATATTTTTCAAGAAACATTAAAATATTAATGAATAGCAAAATTATTTGCAAACAATATGTTCAAAATCTAAATATATATAAAAGAAAAATAATATCTTTAAAAATATTTGTCATAAAAAATAGAATTTAAAATATAAATGAAATAAAATGTATAATACGTATTGCTCTTAAAAATGCCAAAAAAAAAAAAAGTTTCTTTAGGGTGTGATTTGCACAAAAAATCAAACAAAATTGAAATATCAGTTTTAAAAAAAGTGTAAGCATTGGTTGTTAAAATCATGACTTGGATTTAATGTGCGGTAAATTCTACAAAATTCACTACATTTTTTAAATCAGGAATTTAATTCACCTAGAAACACGCCTGAATTTGAAATTGTGTGCGTGTCCGATATGAAGGCGGGATTTAAACGAACAACACATACAATAAAGTGAAGTATGGAAAAATGGTGAGTAGTTTTTTTTTTTTTTTTTTTTACTGAACTGCGTATTCCATGATTCCTGCTAAGAGAATATGTATAAAAGTTTTTATACCTTTTTCTCCTCAAAAAGTTGAACTGATTGCGGATTCAATGCAGTAGCATTCGCTACCGAATCTGTCCTTCAGGTTTCACATCATGGATTTAATTCATTCAAGAACAAACGTGTGTGTCCGATACGAAGGCGTGTTAAAATGAACCTCTTATCTTCGTAACCCACAGCGGCCAACTCTACTGATTTTATCGGGAAACTCCCGATTTTTCATCACTTCTCCCGATTTCCCGATGATGTGTAAAAATCTACTGATTTTTGTGAAAAACTTAAATTTCAGTGAAAAACTTAAAAATAGCCGAAACTTTGCCGGAAAAAAAGTCTATCGAGTTGTTTTAGTAGCTTAAATAATCAACAGATGGCGCACTAATATAATTATTATTATATTTAAACTATGATGATATTATATCACAAAAACGTAATCCTTTTAGTTTCGAACCCTATCTGTCTGCCATAGTAGGATGAAACTTTAACCACTTGGGCGCCAAAAACTCCTATGAGTTAGCAGTCTTATACTTAAAATTCAGAACAGACACCAGGTGCCTGTTTACATAAGCAGTTCAAATAGGATGAATATTACTGGTTATTAATAATTTAACTAGTAAAATATTTGTCACTGAATTAAATTTATTTAATAATGTATTTTATGTAGTTTTATAGTTTAATATTTATAAATTGAACTTGAGTAGTAAAAGTTGCCCTATATAAATATTGGGGCATAAACATTGATGTTTATTATTTTTTTTTACGTATAGTATACTCTTTTATTTTCCATAGTTCCTTTATGTGGTTGATGAACATTTTATTCAAATATTAAGATTAACACAAAATATGTTTAACATAAATCATTCTCAGAATGTATATTCTAAAGAGTAAAATTGTCTTTTTGCAGTACTACCGTTTTAAACATTCAAGCAAAAATGTCGCTGGTGTCTCCTGATTTTTTCCCTCAAAATCAGTAGAATTTTCTGATTTTTTCTCTAAGGTTGCCAGGTATGTTAACGGTAAAACAGTTTATGAGGGGAGGGATATGCAAAAATATGGTATACAGTTTTTTTTTGCCGACCTGCATGCTCCATGATTCTTCCCAAAGAGAAAGAACAATTTTTTTTATATCCTTTGTGACGTCAGCGAGCGGAACTGTTGGGGTACCATTTATTAGTTCCGATGCGGAATCAGCTGCAGCTCTCTCTCATTTCGATCAAGACCTACGTAACTTGGTATCCAACAAAATATAACCCCTCAGGGGGTTTACCTTCTTTAGGTAAACACGGGTGTCACAATTCCGAGTGATCTTTCCTCTACTTTATTTTCTTCTCTCCTTTAATCTTCTGCTTTTTCTTCCTTTTCTCCCTCATTGTGGTTGCCTCGTAAGAGGTTGAGGGCTCCCCTTGAGTAGCTTTCGCCACTCTGTTGCTATTAGCTACTCTTGAGGACTAAATCACTCATGTGTTTGCCGTGCGTGGAGACCCGAGTCCCTGGAAAGGAGGATCCTGGTAATTGAGGCCTCCTGAGACCAACACATTGCTTTGGCCTCTGCTTCAGGTAAACGGGAGGTGTGTTGTGGTCCTCAGCACATTAATCGGCTTTATGGATCAAGCGATCGGTACATCTACTGGGTGACTCGTTAAGGGTGGAGTCCACTTCAGGGATGTACCGTGAGCGTATAGGGACTGACTAGCACTGGTACAGTTAACCTGTATCCCCTTGTAGGGCTCTGTGGTGGGTGGTGCCGTTTAGTCCCTGAATTTTCAGCTATACTATATGAACAAATCAACTAATTCTTCACTCCCTTTGGAGCAACAGATGTCTATGTTGAATGCAAAATTTTTCATTGTTAAAAGAACTGAACGTGGTTCTTTCCAATTTGTTTCGCCTTTTCTAATAGAAAAAAGCATTTCATCCTATCTAGGTGAAGTTAAAAATATTCGTTAGCTACGAACAGGAGATATTTTAGTAGAGATTGCTTCTGAAAAACAAGCTATATTAATACAGTCATTCAAATCAATTGGTAATGTGGATGTGGTCGTACAGCCCCACACAACATTAAACTTTTGCAAGGGAGTGATTTCTGCAGCAGACCTCATATATACATCAACAGAAGAAATACTTGAAAATTTAAAATCTCAAAATGTATGTGCTGTGAAACGTATAACCCTGAATCGAGATGGTGTATCACTTAATACAAAACACCTCATTTTGACATTTAGCACTCCAACCTTGCCACAACATATTAAAGTTGCATATATGGGATGCTCTGTGAGACCATACATTCCAAATCCGCTACGCTGCTTTCAATGCCAACGATTCGGCCATTCAAAAATAGCATGCAGAGGTAAACTTACGTGCGCCCGTTGTTCAGACGTTGGCCACGATAGTGTCACCTGCAATGCTAAGGAGGTTTGTGTGAACTGCAAACGCGACCATCCTGCCTATTCTCGATCTTGCCCAACATGGCAGTTGGAAAAAGAAATTACCTCTATCAAAATCAAGAATAATGTGTCTTATCCGGAGGCTCGACGAATTATCGCCTCACGTACACCACAGCCAGGTATCAGCTATGCGACTGCTACTAAGAAAGTAACTAGAACTTGCTGCACCCAAACTGATTGTATTTTAGAGCCTTCAATAAAAACCATCTGCAAAGCCAAAAGAAACAAAGTCCCCAAATGTTATTCCTAAACTTTCATTTGCTAAATCAAGATCATTACAAGCAAAAAAATTAAAACTTGCTGAGGAAGGTGCTCGTAAGTCTTGCTTGACAGAAAGGAAAACCAGGCTTACATTGGATGAAGATACCGTCAAACTGTATCCCTCAGATGCTGATAGTTTGGAGGATTCATCAGAGACTCAGATGAGCACTGCTGGTGAATAACATTCATCCCATTAATGACTTCCTTTGTTTCATGGAATTGTTGAGGTTTTCGGTCTCGAATTGACGACGTCAATCTCCTCAGGGGGTTTACCTTCTTTAGGTAAACACGGGTGTCACAATCCCGAGGTACCCTAGTGATCTTTCCTCTTCTATATTTTCTTCTCTCCTCTACTCTTCTGCTTTTCCTTCCTTTTCTCCCTCGTTGTGGTTTCCTCGAAAGAGGTTGAGGGCTCCCCTTGAGTAGCTTTCGCCGCTCTGTTGCTATTAGCTACTCTTGAGGACTAAATCACCCACGTGTTTGCCGTGCGTGGAGACCCGTGTCCCTGGAAAGGAGGATCCTGGTAATTGAGGCCTCCTGAGACCAACGCATTGCTTTGGCCTCTGCTTCAGGTAAACGGGAGGTGTGTTGTGGTCCTCAGCACATCAATCGGCTTTATGGATCAAGCGATCGGTACATCTACTGGGTGACTCGTTAAGGGTGGAGACCACTTCAGGGATGTACTGTGAGCGTATAGGACCTGGCTAGCACTAATGTAGGAAACCTACATCCCCTCGTTGGGCTCCGTGGTGGGTGGTGCCGTCAGGTCCCGAAATTAAATTCTCTCCTACATGGATAAATCTTCTGCTTCTCTCTCACGAGATCAACAATTGTTGATGTGCTCGGCAAAATTTTTTGTCGTGAAAAAAAAACGAAGGGACATTTTAGTTTGTGTCTCCTTTTCTTATCGAAAAGACCATTACTGGTTTTTTTAGGTGAGGTAAAATGCATGAAAAAATTAAGATCTGGTGACATTCTAGTTGAGACAGCTTCAGAAAGGCAAGCAGCACTGATTTTGACAATGAGAAAGCTTGGTGATATTGACGTAACCGTCTCACCTCATGGGAACTTAAACTTTTCTCGTGGTGTGATTTCTGCTGAGGACTTATTTTACACGCCTACGGAGGAGATACTAGATAATCTAAAGAGTCAAAAAGTCTGTGAAGTAAAACGTATAACAATAAAAAGAGATGGCATCGTGTTGAATACGAAACATCTTATTTTAGCGTTCGCTACTGCAGACTTACCGCAATACGTGAAAGCTGCGTATATGCGTTGCTCCGTAAGACCTTATACGCCAAATCCGTTGCGTTGTTTTCAATGTCAACGATTCGGACATTCCAAAATAGCATGCAGAGGGAAGCTCACATGTGCCCAGTGCGCAGGCGTTGGCCATGACTTCATTACCTGCACAGCTAAGGAAAAGTGTGTAAATTGCAACGGTGAACACTCCTCCTTTTCTCGACAAAGTCCAATATGGCAGATGGAGAAAGAAATCACATTAGTCAAAGTTAAAAATAAGGTTCCTTACCCGGAAGCTAGGCGAATTGTTCTATCACGTACTCCACAGATAGGTGTTAGCTACGCTGCTGTTGTCAAGAAGGTCACCAAATCATCCAGCACTCAAACAGAAACAGAGTCCCTTACAAGTGTAAAATTAAATCCAAAACCGAATGGTTCAAAAGTCACCTCACCAGAAACAACCAAAAGAACTTTAGCAAAATCTAAAGCCCTAAAGGCAAGAAAACTAAAAATTGCGAAAGAAGGCTCTAGAAAGTCTTTAACATTAAAAAAAGCTCTTATGTCTTTGGATGCAGACACTGTGAAACTGCATCCTTCAGATGATGATTTACTTTCTGAAGATTCATCTGAGATGACGTTGAGCAACAGTGATAAAGGCTAGAATATATTCCATTAATGTCTTCCTTTGTTTCCTGGAATTGCCGTGGTTTTCGGTCTCGCATCGATGACATCAAATCCATTATCTCTCACTTTAACCCCGCATGTGTGGCTCTCCAGGAGACATTCCTGAACCCCACTGTTGTCACCAAAATGCGTGGGTTTCAGTGCTTCAGAAAAGATAATGATGGTGATGCTGCTGTGTCTGGTGGAGTTTGTATAATTACATCAAACAAATATCCTAGTACAGCACATCAGTTAAGAACTACACTCCAGGCTGTGGCTGTGAGAATCTACACCACATGTCTAATTACGGTTTGTAGCCTCTACTTACCACCGAATGATGTCATCCAAGCAGAGGAACTGAATGAATTAGTTGAACAACTCCCAACTCCATTTTTATTGCTTGGTGATTTTAACGGACATAGTTCCTTGTGGGGTAATAGTGATACGAATTCTCGCGGTCGTCAGATAGAACAGTTTATTTCTGACAACTGTCTCTGTCTGCTCAATACCGACGGGAAAACATATTTCCACGAACCTACACGGACACTTCACTCTCTTGATTTAGCTATTTGTTCTCCATCACTCCTGCCATTGCTGAATTTTGCAGTCGGAAATGACCTCTACAATAGTGATCATTTCCCTCTAATCGTGTCTCAGGCTGGAAGTAATAGTGTGCGTCACAAACCACCTAATTATGTGTACAGTCGAGCCGATTGGACACTTTTCACGCAATTGGCTGTGATTAGCGAAACAAGAGTTAAAACAGATGTGATAGATTATGCCGTTAAATATATCACCGATACAATAATCAGAGCTGCGGATGTTGCTATCCCTAAAAATTCCATCATTCCACATAAACACAGGAAACCTTGGTGGAATGAAAAGTGTCAACTCTCCTATAAGAAACAAAGGAAGCAATGGAATATATTCCGAAAATACCCTACTACGGAGAATCTTGTTGATTTTAAAAAAGCCAAAGCTGAAGCTCGAAAGAGTTAGACGTCAGAGTCAAAGAGAATCTTGGATTCGCTACGTGTCGTCAATCAATTCATCGACAACAAGTCAACAATTATGGAGGAAAGTTAAAGCAGCCAATGGTATTTATCAGGATTATTCCATTCCTGTATTAAAAACCGGAGCTGCAGTACACTCCTCAGCGGTAGATATTGCTAATGTCATCGGTGAAACCTTTGCTAGTGTTTCCAGCTCTGATTCATATAATCCTACTTTTCTAAGGATTAAAAGAATCGCTGAGCGGACACGTTTAAGCTTTCATGATCGACATAATCTACCCTATAATTGTGATTTTGACCTGTCAGAATTGAAGTCTGCTTTATCTAAAACAAACGACACTAGCCCAGGACCAGATGGAATCTCGTATCAAATGCTCCGTCATTTAAATCATGATTCTTTATTAAACATACTTTCATTGTTTAATAGAATCTGGACTGAGCATGCTTATCCTACATCATGGAGAGAAGCAATAGTGATTCCAATATTAAAACCTGCAAAGATTCAACTGACCCTCTGAGTTATCGTCCAATAGCTCTCACTAGTTGCTTGTGCAAAACGTTTGAGCGTATGGTCAATGCTAGACTCATTTACATCTTAGAGAAGAATAATTGCATACCCCTTCAACAAAGCGGATTTCGAAGAGGACGATCCACTATTGACAACATAGTAGATCTGGAATCCCAAATTCGAAATGCTTTCGTGAGGAGAAACCATCTTGTTGCAATTTTCTTCGATATTGAGAAAGCATACGATCGTACGTGGCGTTATGGTGTTCTCCGTAATATGCATAATCTTGGATTTAAGGGTAATCTTCCACTATTTATACAGAATTTTCTAGCTACTAGGCTATTTAAAGTACGTATTGGAAGTACAGTTTCCAATACTTTTACTCAAGCTTAGGGTGTCCCTCAAGGTAGCGTTTTAAGCGTAACCCTTTTTAACCTTTTCATCAATAACATACTTAATCAGATACCATCTTCTATTCATAGTAATTTATATGTTGATGACTTACAAATTTCATATCAGGGTTCAAACATGAATATAATTGAGAGACAATTGCAAACAGCTGTAAATAAGTAAACTACTTGGTGTGAAAGGAAAGGCCTTTGTATATCTCTTAGTAAAAGCTGTTGTGTCCATTTCTGTAGGAAAACTAGTTTCCATAATGATCCTGTGCTTCACATAAATAATAGACCCATTCCTGTACTCAGTGAGATAAAATTCCTTGGCGTGATTTTTGACAAAAAGTTAACTTTCATTCCGCATGTGTTACATCTGCGGAAGAAATGTGAGCGCTTGCTCAACATCCTCAGAGTGCTTTCGAATACCTCTTGGGGTGCAGATCGAACATCACTCTTAAGAATTTATCAGTCTGTAATTTTATCTCGAATTGACGTAGTCAATTCGAGATAAAAGTGTTGCTTATGGATCAGCTTGACACTCCATCTTACGCAGATTGGACACTGTTCACCACACTGCTTTAAGGGTATGCTGTGGAGCTTTTCGCACATCACCCGTCCAGAGTCTGTATGTTATCTGCCAACAGTTGCCATTAGACCTGCGGCGGAAGCAGCTATCTCTTAATTATTATTCAAAAATCATCTCCTCACCTCATCATCCCTTGCGTTCCACGATTCCAAGTGCTGCTCTTAAGAGATTATATAATGCTAGACCATCAAGCATTCAACCTTTTCTCTCTCGTATTAAATCTATTATTTTGCTTTCTGACCTATGTGATGTCCGAATCGAGTCTACCGACCTTTTCGCACATCCCCCTTGGTATGATCCACACATTATTGTGCTGAATCCCTTTGGAAGTAATAAAAAATCAGACACAAATACTGCTATTCTTCAACAGCTTTATTCATTCCATCGCTGTCAGTATACTGTGTACACTCCAGTATTTACGGATGGATCCAAGTGTCCAGGATCAGTTGGTTGTGGAGTTTATCTTGATGATACTTCTTACAGTTATAGCCTTCATAAATCCTGCTCCATCTTCACCTCTGAGGCTACGGATATATACCGAGCACTTCAGTTGGTAACAACTAAAAATGAACGTAAATTCTATGTGTACACTGACATTATGAGTGTATTACAAGCTTTGAGGAATAACAACTATAACTGCCATCCAGTTGTGTCTAAGATATTCAAATTAATTGATACTCTTACTAACAAGGGATTTGAGATACAGTTTTGTTGGATACCAAGCCACATAGGAATAGATGGCAATGAGAAAGCTGATGCTGCCGCTAAATCTGCAGCTACTTCCATTTTGCCTTCAATACCATCAATGGACATGAGAAAAGGATTCAAACATTTCATATATTCTCTTTGGAAGGAATCCTGGAACCTGCAAGTCAGCAACAAACTCCATTCCATATTTTCATACATCATTCCATTATCTGTTTTATCTGCACGAAGCGCAGATGTCTGACTGACTCGCCTTCGAATTGGTCACACGCGTTTCACCCACAAACATTTGATCTTAAGTGATCTGCAACCATGGTGTGAAAAGTGTGATGAACCATTTACTGTATATCACATTTTAATTGTGTGTCCAGATTTTAACCATCAGCGTTTTAGATATTTTAATAGTAATATTTTAACATTAGAAGATCTGCTTGGAGAACCACCCCATCGCAATTTATTTGCGTTTTTAAAAGACATAGGATTTATGAATTTTATATCTGATTTAGAAATATTTTATTTAAATACAAGTTTTTAGTCTTACACATGTGTATATTGTATGTTTAGACTTTTAATATACATTTTAAATATATTTCTATTTTATACCTTTAATATACATTTTAACTATATTTCTATTTTATACCTTTAATATATATTTTAACTATATTTCTATTTTATACTTTTTATGTACATTTTAAGTATATTTCTATTTTATACTTTTTATGTACATTTTAACTATATTTCTATTTTATACTTTTAATGGGTGAAAAGAAAACTGAGGTATAATATCTTGTGATTGGTGCAGCTTGTCCTTATCTGGACCTTGTGCCATAAAAACCAACCAACCAACAAAATATAATTTAATATCCCTTACCACACAGCAAAGGAATCCAATGCTCTTAAAATTCTTAACACAACAGAACGACAAGGAAAAATATTGCCTCTCAAAAGCTACTTATCACTCATGTTGTCAGCGTATTCACAAAATCGACGGTCATCATTTGTACTTATGTGCTGAAGTACGTGATTGAACAGCTGTAGCTTCAGAAATAAATATGGAACAGGATATGCAAGTAAGATATAACTTTTTAATTAGTAAAATGTCATCATTGATAACTTCATAGCCAATGTATGGCGCGCTTTTAGAATCATCTGTGAATACAGGTATATATGATTCATGCTGACAACGATGAGACATTGAGATGCAATGGGGATTGTTTCCGATTTTCTGTATTGAGAAAGATATCAATAGTTGTATTTTGCCAAAGTGGGATAAACAAATGGTCAACTGTCTCAATGCGAATACCACATAAGTCAAACAGTGACATGTATGAATTGTCACGAGTGGAAAAAGTTGGATACTAAATGATCTCTCTCTCTCTCTCTCTCAAGCATCATATAATCTCTTATATGCTTATTATATCGTAAGGGATAACATAATCTTTGTATAACATAGTCTCCGATCAAAAGATAGTTGTTCACAAATCATGTATAGATTCTGGCATGCATATATCATGTATATATCATGTATATGAGCGAAAAAATTATGGTGAATTATTGGTAGTTATGAATTAATGTGTGTAATTAATAATTCAAAATCTCTCGCTCAAAGTTTTTAACCTTCGGTAGGAAAAAATTACCCGATGTGCTGTTTTAACGATGTGTCATAGCATTCATTCGATTTTTATTCGGGTTAAAATCAAAATATAAAAATAAAGGTAAAAAGTTTGTTTATTTAACTGTTTTTTCGCAATAAAAATTATCGAATTATTATGTTATACATCGAATGTTAAATAGATAGATGTAATGATCTTTGATATTATGTTTTCTTCTTTTAATTTCATTATTAAGTACATTAAATGTATTCTATTTTTTATCAAGATTTTTTTCTTAAATGTTGAGTCATTCCTAATCTTACTTTTATTACATAAAAATTAAAAAAAAAAAATTTCTTGATTATTTGAGTATTTTTTGAACATTTAATGCTCTGAAATTTTAAACTTTAAATAATATTTACTAAGCTTTATAATGATTTAACTTTATAAAAATTATATTATTATTACCTTTATTTAGTTATAATACGTAATAATTAAGAATGTATTATATCTAAAATAGTAGCTATAGTATATTCTTAAATTTTAGCCTAATTTTGTAATTTTACAAGATATTATTTATTATGTAATTATAGATAAAATATTATAAATAAACAGAAATTTAAAAAAAAAAAATCATTTGGAATTTTTAATATTTTGTTGTCAAATTTTAACATGAATTTGTAAACATCGTTAAAGTTAAGGATTTAAAACATACCGCAATTTTCTCGCTATTTTTTAATATCACTTAGAAAAGGCCAATTTGCACCACAGTGGGACATTTATGTTTGGAAAATATATTGGAGGGTACATATTTTCCCTTTTATATTGTTAGTCGACTGTATTAACGTGTCCCAAGAGAGAAAACCGGTAAACTCCCAAGTACACAACCAGATAGACGCGCATGAGCAAGACAGAAATGCAAAGCCCCTTCCAAAATAGGGGTTGGGAGGGAATCCAAGACCACTAGGCCACGGCACACTGAATCCCAAGTGGATGTTACTCCTATAACTTCTGTATGCTTCTCTGTTAGGATAGGTGTCAGGGAGTTTTCAGGGTTTTCTCCCTTGCGGTAAGTAAATACCACCAATTCTCAGTCAAGACTTTCTCCGAGAATGAGATTTACGCGGTAAACATTTAAATGGTTAACAATCGCCTTGAATTGTTGGACTGCCCATTATGCAGTGCAAAAATTCTAATGTTCAGCCGTGTTCTATCTAATTTGCTTTTGCACGTCATCATGTAGTTGTTGTTACTTATGACTCTTAGACAAACCAAGCTCGCTAGCCGAAGGTTATGCGAAATTAGGTCAGAAGTGTGCGTCTTTTGTTTAATCAGAGCACCACGAAAGGGAAAGTACGACTTTGCTTAAGACTACTTGCACCATCAAAGAATCCACTACCTCAATTTTGACTTTGGTCTAGAGGGGGAGGATATTTTTCTCCGAACCATTACATCTATGTTAACTGCTCAACGACCGACCTCAGGACTTTCGATTCCACAGATTTAGAGAGCACGTACATCGCATGCATTTTGGGGGTTTTTGAATTCATTGAGAACCGAACCCCGCCCTTCCGGATGGAAGGCTGGTGCCATAACGACTAGCTACCATATACACGGCCGCATTAATTGTTACAACAGAAATTACTTAAAACTGAATTACTGCAAGGGATAAAACTTCAGGTCGCTTTCAATTCAATTCTTCGGCCCTGTAAACACCCGGAGCGCCTTTTGTACCCTAAAATTCTTGGTTTTGTCGCCAAAGGTCGCCGAGATGTCTTAGATGTCGCACATATATTTTTCAGCTCTGAAAATCGCTGTTTTCGCAGAGTAAACTTTGTTTGTAAAATAATTTAACGATTTAACAGATACAATAAAACAACAAATAAAAACAGAAATATAAAAGGGCTCATCGAAGTGATAATTACTTAATATAAAATTTCTATGCATTGAAAGAGATTATTTTTAATATGTGATGTTTTCTCCGACACGAGTGCTATTTATATGCTGTCTTCGTGTCTGGTAACAAAACCAAAAGTTTTAGTTCCAATAAATTGTCTGACTTTGTGCCTTCCCTCCAGTTTCCACTGTTGGACCGCATGTAATCCGCTTCTAAGAATCGAGGGAAAATAAATGTTCACTACGTCGCTTTCCCATTATTCCATTAAAAAGCGAAATTAAGCAAAAATGTAACTAAACGATCACCTGTTAGCTAAAAAATAATGGAGAACTTTAGAACAATATAAATATTCGTTATTACTTAATATTGAAACATTTTGTAGGTGTTGATTTTTATCCCAGATTATGTAGCTAATCTACGCCATCTCCATATTACCAAAAATGTTCAGAAAGTCAAGAATAAAATCGGATCCCTTAAAATCTTGAAAAACTAAAATTTAGACAAATAAGAATGCGATCGTGGGGAGGCATGAATAGCCCCACACCAATGATACTCTGAAATTCAATTGAATTTAGATCTGGTTTCATGGTAAAGGAAAGGAAGCAGCTTCAATTGGTTCGAGGACCTGGGGCACCAATGGGGAAAGCCCCGAATGTCTGCTTACTTTACCTGGACATACCTACCATGAGTAATAACTCCTAACGTACATGGCCCACATATTGAAAAAATTTAAGAAATAACATTTATTCCTTAAATATTTCAACATTTTCACTACGCTATGATTTCATAATTTATTTGTAATAATATAATGTTAATGCAGTTTAAATTAATAAATAATTTTGCTTAGTTAATTATATTTATTGATTAATTGCGAATGTTATAAGAAAAATATCTCAAGATAATAAAAAATGTGTAATTAAATTAAGATATTTTTGTTGAAAAAAAGTTTTTCTTTAAATCTCTCTTTTCATCACAAAAAAAAACAACTTTTTTTGTCACTGATAAAATAGTTTAGAATGGTTTACATTTTCTGTTTTATTTTTGTGTCGCCAAGTACTTTCGATGACCACACAGCTGTCACTAGAAACTTGAAATAATTTTATCACCTCTTGGAAACACTGTCAGCTGCTTTGAGATGCACTGAAATTTAATGTAATACAATATGGCGAATTTTCTTACAGTGAACTGTAATTTAGTAAATATTTTCCAAATGATTAAAGAAAATGATCAATCTTTTATCAGCAGTTCTTTTCAGAAAATGCTGCTAAACGGAACTATTTCTTGAAAAATGTTTTCCTAGTGTAATATGGTGGAGGAGCGACTGCAGTGAAGTCATTATTTTCTCATTTATCTGCATTGCGAAAATGTGGCTACCCTTTAAACTGCTTTCGCCCCGAATGAAAATTGTCTGCAAGATATTCTTTCTTTCCTCGCAAATCGAATCTTGTTTTTCTTCAAGTAGCCGTGATTGACACTCGGAAAAGTTTTGCGGATTGATGGGAGGTGGAATGAATCGAAGTCGATTCTCGCGATAAGATGACGCAATAAATAATCGCGTCTCCTGATACGCGTCGGGGTCATTGCTGCTGTTGGGCAATTCGACTTCTGTGTGTACTCAGCTTTACAGAGGACTCGCTCGCGGAATTGATTCCTCAATTTGCAAAAGATAAGAGCGCAGCAAGATGGCCATGGATTTGCGGAATTTCGATAGATTGGTAAGTGTGGGAGTTCCTTTGTTTAAACTTTATGTTTATGCAATCATTGTGTAAAAACAATAAAGTGTTTGCCCTGACACTGAATTTATTTATAATGCGTAATGAAATCACTTTTGATTAATTTTATATAACATATTTTTATGAAAATCTCGCTCAGAAACAAACGATCAACACGCACATTTCCGATAAATAGTACCATAAAATAATTAATTTTCATTAATAAATATAAATATATCAAAAATACTTATTAATAAATATGTTTTAAAAATACTTATAATAATAAAAATGAAATAATTAATTTTTATTAATAAATATCTTTAAAACATATTTCACTAAAAGTGCTCTAACTATATAGAAAAATATTTAATCGTATTTATTGCTTAGCTCTTAATTAATTTCCAATTACTTGGAATTATTTTAAAAGAAAAATTGACGGTTTTACCTAAGTTATATATATGCGTGTGTGATTGATTAATTGATAATTCAATAGAAAAAACAAATTTAAAAATGAAATTAAATTCATATCAGTAATATACTCGATTCCAATTTTCAGTTCGTTCTCTTTATTTTTTAAAAAAATTTTGATAATATATTCCACTTTCCTCAATTTCATCTTTCTAATAAATCATCTTTTTTCTAATAAATCATCTTTCTATAATAAAAAACATCTTTCTAATAAAATATTTGGTGATTCTACTTCAATTGCATTTGGGCTGAGTGATTACCTAATTCTATATTTACATATTTTTCGAAGTGCATTAGGTTTCTTACATTTTATTTAATTTATCTTAAATTTTTAATTATATATATAATTAAAAAATTTAAATAAATTAAATATATAATTTTTGTTTTTTAGCATTTTAATGTAGCTTGGGTTTTTGAAAATTATTGTTATATTTTATCTTAGTTCTGACGCACTTTATCCCTTTTAAGTCCTTTGCCACAAAACCCAACCAACCTTGCATTTTATATTATACTAATTTGCTTTATTTGTATACTCATGTGTGTTATATTATTTTGAACAGAATAATTTACAATATAATACAGATAATCAGTTTACTATCTATGAGCAAGAAATTAGTCAGGCATAATTTACTAAAATATTCAATTTGATAAACAACGTGTCAACCACAAACAGAATTTTGCTGAGCTAGTAGTTAGCGCTCTTACCTTCCGTTCACCAATTCGTGAGTTCGAATCCCACCTTGGCCTTGAATGTTTGTAGTGATTTGGAATCCACTTTAAACTATAGGTCTCGGTCTAATTAGCCCTCATCTGCTAGAAATGACCGTTGAGCTACACAAGCAAACCAATAACAAGAGCAAATACAAACTTAACTTAAGGGTCTATTGTATTTATTTTGTCGCTTATAAAGGAGGCTATAAGGTTATTTAAAGTTTAAAAATTCTAAGGAATGAACTTCGTTTTGAACAAACTTTTGACTTTGGTGTATAAATGAAAGGAGGGAACATTTATAAATTTAATATATTATATTTTAGAAGTTATATTTAACTGCAGGTGTAATTAATAGTTTTAATTTAATCGGTTGGATCATGTAAGCAGAATATGCTTTAAACTCTTTGGTAATAAATCAACTAACTTAATTATAAATACACAGGGATGGATGTTTCAAAATTAAATTTTATTGCATAGCGATAATCAGCAAATGCCTGTATGATTGATTTATAAATGTTTCACTAAAATTATATTGCGCATTTTAATTTTCCTGTTTAGGATTTCTTCTAGAAAAACGCTAAAATTGATTTTTGTTTTCGAATTTTACTTTTGTTCACAAGTTTATAGACGTACTATCTACATTAGAAATGAATGCTGTAAACAAGTGGCGTTTATTGTCAATGACATATTTGGTGCATTGACCGAACTAAGAAGAATTGACATCGAACAACAAACATAAAATCGAAGGATATCTTTGAATAAAAATTTGCTAAGATGATTGTCCTGCACAAAGATAAAAAATTTCAATTCAGAAAGTATTATTTATTTATTTATTTTTTGATATAATAAAAATGTAAATATATTCGCTTGTTATTAAGAAAATCTGGAAGAGAACTACAAACGATCATTTTTCATTGAATAAATCAATTTAGAAAAAGATTTGACACATTTAAGTATGAATTCACTCGATGTAAAATGTATGTGTGCTAAATTAATGGTTTGTTTTAGGAATTTGCATTTTAAAGATTCTTTAATTTATTTGAACATGAAAATTTCACTTTTTAATAATCTGATCTTTCCTGTTTGGATTTGGTTGTTGGAAGTTTCGAAAATTTGTATTCGTATTGAATGAAATTGAGTCCACTTGGAGTTACATTCTTTTGTGGTATTCACCTATTATCCTGTCGATAATTGGTGCCAAATGTTGCGGATGTGAAGCTGACCATTATGTCTAATGGTCAGCTTGCCTGACTGCGGATAGGGAGGTCCTGGGTTCGAATCTCAATTCGGGCATTGATGTACTTTCTCTTTCTTTCTTGTCTTTGTCCTTTCTTTGTATGAATGGGTTGTGAATGGTTTCCTATCCTATAAACGGGTACCTATTGCATGTGTGTTCTGAGGAAGTCGGACTCCACACCAAAATATTGTTCAGTTGGTAAAGAAGAGCAGCGCACCCCATAATGTTAGCCTAGCTGGCACAAGACAATCACAACAACACACACACACACAAGTTATGCGGGTAATACATGATTACCTGAAAATATAATTACGAGTATTACGTATGACGATTACGCTTATGTATGAAATAAAGGAGATGTTGGGGGGATCCGAAACAAGTTGAGTTCTTTGAAGGTTTATAAAACAGATGAATTTAGGTCTGCCAGATAGGATTTTTTTAACTCTTTTATATACATTATTTGCATATGCAGAACATTAAAAATAATTGTGAGGTGTAGACGAAATAAAATAAGAGATGTCAATCGAGTATCACCACTTAGGTTTGGAAATCTACTCCATATAAATTCGTAATTTGGCGAGTTTACATGGAGTAAATCCTGGTGATGATTTGCTTCTATTTAGAATTCTGTCAGAAATTTTTGTTCACTGAAATAATAATTGCCTGTTTACTTTATGTATTAATTTACTTAGTTAGTTATGTAGCACTTTTTTATTTAATAATTTATTAGTTTAATATTTACGCTCTGTTCCGCCACATTCTCGCCAAAACCATTGTAGTTAAAATGTTGCAAATTTTAATCATTTACTTCAAAATGCGAGGATAAAATGTAAAATGAATCACTTAACATATATCATATATCTACAGTAAAAAAAAAGTTGGTAGAACTTTCTTTTAATGTATATTTTTTAATCGTAAATTTAATACTCGCTCGCGCGCGCGCGCTCTGTAAATAAAGAATATAAAACATGAGCTTATAAATGATAAAAAAATAAATAAAATGTACACAGATGGAACTGGCCAATGATTGATTATACCAATAATTGAACTGGCCTGCACTATTTGGCTCTAAAGCGCAACATACAGAGATGTTTTTTCGAAAAAAAATTATTTTATTATTAAATTCTTACAAAATTTCATAATAAATCTGCTAAATTTTAATGAACTTTGACAAATATAATGTTTTTTAAAAATTTACCATCAAAATTACAAAAATAACGTTAGATATGTATAATTTTCCTTTGTTTATCATTGCTTAACTTATGATTATTAGTGCCTAGCAATCAGAATATGATCTAGTATTTAATCCATATAGTTAATGTGACAAAAATATTTTTAAAAAATGTAATATAGGAGGAGATATCTAAGAGAAATGTAATATAGGGGAGAGAGAGAGAGAGAGAGAGATGTAAATAAGTGCCATAAGCATTTTGAGAGAGAATGGTAGGATTTTACGCCTTCAGCACAGTAAAGCGGGCGTCCTCCGGGCTCGCATGCTTAGCGCAGTTCGGAAATCTAATAATAGTAGCTTTAGTGTTTTACTTTTCCAGTAGTACACGTAGACAACGCGTAGTAAACAACTTCACTGCTTGAAGCTGTTGTTTCTTAAATCCACAACGTAAATTGTCTTCCAAGTGGACTTTTAATGGATAGTGAGGCCATAATCACGTGTAACAAGGGTGGAAACCCAAAAAACTCCGAAGCACCTCCCTGACTGTGTGTATGCATAATCCAGAATGCACAACATCCCTTTTCCGTTTTTCAACAGTGACTTAGTAGCGGGCAGAATCTTTTAAAAATATGTCGTAAGTTCAATCTCAGCCAATGTTGAACAACGGGATATAAATGCATGTTTCTTAGGATGAGTTGGTTGGTTGGGTTTTATGGCGCAAGGTCCAAAACTGGACATGCTGCGCCAAAGGTAAGTTTTTTGTAGTTTTATTTTATTTTATTATTAGTAACAATATTTTTTTTTTAAAAAAAACCAAGCAATATCAAAAATTTAAAAAAAACTATTGTATTATTACTTTAAAATCAATTTATAAAATATGAAAAATTCAAATGAATATATAATTAAAAAATTTGAAATACAAATTAAGTAAAATGGATGAAACTGATTGCTCTCAAAAAAGCGAATAGGTTTTTATGGAATGGATCCCCTGTTAAATCAGATAAAGTTAATAAATCAGAGTTTAAAAAGAGCAAACGTTGTTGGTTAAAATCATAACATGAAATTGAAATATGATAAACAGTGAATGGTTCAACACACGTTTAATACCATGCATTTATTTCACTTAAGAACAAATGTTTGTGTGTGAAACGTGTGCGTCCGATACGAAGAAGAGTTAATCTAACATCAGCACTTCGTAACGGTAAAACTCATAATGAGGTGAAGGATGAAAAGATGGCATGCAACTTGTTGCCAACCTGCAAGCTTCACGATTCCTCCCAAAGACCATATATGAAACTTTTTATAACCTTTCTCACATTTGAGAGAGGAACCGATGGTATATTCGGATCTGATGCAGTCTTTGTCGCTGCATCTGCTCTCTCATTTTCTTCAAAACTCATGTGGCTTGGTAACCAACAAAATACAATTTCTATTCCCTTGTCAGTAAGGGAATCCAATGCTTTAAAAAATCTGGACACAACCGGATGACAGGTAACGCTATTGTTTCTCAAAGCTTCTAAAGTACGCATGCTGTCTGTATAGATACAATATTGATGATAATCATGTGCATTCACGTGCTGAAGCGCATAATAAATATCTGTAGCTTCAGCAGTAAAGATGGAACAGGAGTGTAGGCTATAACTAAAAGACGTGTTACTGATAAAAATTCCACAGGCCGACAAGTCCTGCAGATTTGGATCCATCCTTGAATACAGGTTTGTGTGATTGGTTCTGACAGCGATAAGAATAGTGTAGATGTTGAAAAACAATAGGTATTGTATCCGATTTTCTAAATTGAGCAAAGGTATTCATAAAAGTATTTATTGGTTCATACCAAGGTGGATAAAAAATGGTCAAGAGACTCTATCCGAACATCACATAGGTCTGAGAGCCACAGATGTGATTTGGCTTTTGTGAGGAAAGATGGGATGCTCATTAGTCGAGCATCAATTAGTCTTTTAAGAAAGGCAGAGAGGCGTTAGGAATCATGGAACGTAATGGGTGATGCGGGGTCGCGCGACATAATTTTTGCGTAATAATTGAGAGTTTGCTGCATGATGTGTGCTTGGTAGTTTTCCGGGATTTCTTTTTACCATTCGGGGAAATGGCCCATTATCCATGAACAGCAATTTACGCCCACTATGATGGATATGAAAATGCCTTTCCTTGGCCTGGGGCTGACCACTACGCGATGACAAAATCCCTCTACCGTATCTCAATAGCGACTGGTATCGAAACGACCTTTCGCTTTGAAGGACTCTTGCCTATTAGCAGACCACTGTGAGGCTCTGTAGTAGTACACCATTGTACCTAACTAACCAACCAATCATCGCTTCTTTTTTCTCCAGCTCTAAATGGTTTGGTAAGCTTTGGCTTTCTCTAACTCCTCCCCAGATTTCAATCGCCAATTGTTTTTAACCGTAAAATGGTTGTTTCTTTCGTTTCAGTTCCTAACTACGTCACTTTATTATGATTTTATTGGTTTATATTAGCCATGACGTTGGATAACGTTCTTCCACGTCACATTGTATTGAGACGCTGTCGTAAATCCGACTTTTCGACGAATTTTCTGCCTGCCCTCAAATCACATTCTTCGAGTAGCAGCAAACAAGGCGAAGTTTACCCTCGAATGTCGTAGAATAATATCGAACTTCATTTTTTTAATAAAACGATTTCCTATATAACGAGCAAAGCATCGATTTGAGAAGTCGTTTTCCATTGATTCAAGTCATTGACACAGGAAGGTTGAATCCTAGCAGAATCCTTTGTGCGAATGATTATGGTTGCCGATAATTGGGACATTTGCCAATTTTGATAACCCGACACTGGTGCCGTATAATCCAGGATGTCAAATTCTGTGATTGGCGATTTTTTGGCGAATTTTTTTATGTATCTGGCAAAGCTCGTTTTTATTACGTCATAGTTATGGATACCTATAAGAATTATGCAGAGAATTCTATTTTGGTAACCTTAGCATTTACGTCATCGCGCATGTCATGATAAGTCATCTGGCAACATTTCTTCATCGCCAAAAAATTCAGAATTTAGAATCATGGATTATATGGTACCTGTGCCAATAACCATACTTCGATACACTAGATACGGTAGACCAAATTATTTCTGGAATTTTGTTCTGATTTGGCGCTTTTTTTCAGTTTGACAACGTTTTTTAATGTATTTTCACATTTGTGTAAAAAGCAGATTCGTAAAACATAAGCTCAAAAAATTTGCTGAATTTTTTAAAACTGTTTTATTTTTTTAATTTATTGATTTGTGTGTTAAGGATTTTTTTAATTTGATATTAATAGTATCCACTTTAATTTTATTAACTAATGCAATTTTTAAATTTTGTGCTTTTATTTTATGTTATTAATGTTTGGAAGCCATACAATTCGTATAGATCTTTTCTTTTTTATCCACCCGATCTCAAAAAAGCCTTTATATAAAATTTTGGGAGAGGACAAATCTACTGAAGACAACACAATCCTAAATTTTATTTTATTCTTTTTCTATAGGTTTGGCTGTTTTCTTTAATATTTGTAGATTAAAATATTTTGTAAAATAAAAGTGCAAATTTTTGCTGAATTTATAAAACTAGATTATATAAGTTTGATTTGAATATTTTAATTCCTTAATGTTTTGGGTGTAATTATTAAAACCTATTGTTTTTATTTTTCTTTCATGTATTTTTTAAATCGCAATAAGCATTTGTCAAACCAAATCAACTTCGCTTTTTTCCGAATCCGCATAAATTTTTCTTTCCTGATGATTTTCTTTTAGGCCATCTGCTTCCTTCACTTTTGTCACTTTTCATAGCCACTGTATTCTTATATATACCTTGATAAATCTTATATCTTTCAGCTTAACTTTTGCTGTTGTTAATTCTTGTTGTTGCAGCTTAACTCTTGTTTCTTAGCTTTCATTTTTTTATTTTTATTAGTGGTCCATCAAATCGCTTCACAATTCTATGTTCAACGTTTTTTAATGTATTTTCACATTTGTTTAATAACATTAATTAAATCCTTAACTTTTTTTGAGAAAAATTTCTAGTATCCCTTTAGTGGTGCATACTGATTTAAATTCATTCTGAATCTGTTTATGCAATCGCAAATTTCCATTTTATTATTAAGTTCATTTCCTCCATAATTAAAAAACTGTTTATCCTCCATTAAGAAAGCTACATTCACATTAATCTAAACGCACATTCAATACACTTAAACTTGTTTTTGTGGGGACCGCATAAAGAATCTCACAAAACTTCAGAAGTACAGCTATAAAAAATTGTTTTCCCTAAGCAATTAGAAGACACTTTGTATGCAATGAATCGTGACCGCATAAATAATGTCTTGCTTAGAAAATAACTTAGTATTGCTTTTGTGAACAAAATTGAGATGCGATGCCAGTATTGGTAAGGTAAAACCTATATCGAACTTTACGAAAATAATGCCAAGTATTTTATATGATTATTATATAGTGATAAGAATCATTATATGAACGAGTACTAAACTGGGAACTTGTAAGCTCTGGATTTATAAGTCTAGTTTGTCCTGGGATAACAATACATATGCCGGGTAATTGTCTGACACAGGATTGATTACATATAACGTGAAGAAGCAGATATAAAAAAATCAAAATGGCCGACCAAACCATTTCATTTTTTATTGATAATTTCGTTAATTATATTATAATTTGATTGAAATATTCATATCCGCGGAGAAAACAAAATTGCTCGCACAAAAACCGGTTTGAGTGTAGTTGCAGCATCCTTGGTTGCATGTTGACTAATGCTTGTCTTTTCATGTTCCTCAGGATGGTGCCAACGGACACTACTCGAAGGAGGTAGAGGAGAGCAACGAGCATGCCACCACCATCCTCTTCTCGCTGAACGAAGAGGTGGGCGCCCTCGCTGAGGCTCTCCGCATCTTCAAGGTGAATACCACTGGCTTTGATCTTTTGCGCGCGCTCGCGCCATTAGAACGCTAAGACTGAAGAAGTGTTGCTTTGCAGGAAAACAAGATCAATCTGGTTCACATAGAGTCCCGGTCCTCCAAGCGGCTGGACGACGGTTACGAGTTCATGGTGGAGTGCGACACGGCCCACGGCAACATCCACGAGGCGATAGAACAGCTGAAGGCGCTCTCCATTTACCTGACCGTCATCTCCAGGGACCACAAGGGAAACAAAGGTAAGAGCCCCCTCCAGGCAGTGTCGACGCTCAAGTTTAGTTGCAGGTTACCCGCACATAGTAATCCAATTAATAATTAAAGTTTCATACACGTTACAACTTCTTCGTGGCAATGAGAACGAGAAGATCTAAATGTGAAAGAAGTCAAATTTTCTTTTCAACAAACACTATTTACTGTTATTCAGTCGCATTAACTCGCATCACGTCTTATAATATTCTACTCGGGCTATAGTTTATATAATATAGAATACATACATATACATACTTACGTAGACGTTTATGCTAACCCTGGACAATATGTTAAGGTAAACAGGTTTGGAATATCAACCTGTCATCAAATTATTGGTAATATTGAACCAAGGTCACGTGACGGAATCGGAAACCTGAACTGACGTCCTCCTTTCTACATCCACGCCGCACCAGTGAAAGGACCTCGGGCGTTACATATTAATATGGACAAAGCCCCAACCGAATAAGGGACAGTACGTGGTCACCCTCCCAATCACTTTGCTGATGTTAACGATGAAGCGGCGTAAAACTACTGAGCCACTCGAGCTCAGAATACATGCAAAGTGCAGACGAGCCCAGAACTGTCCCTATGATTAACGGGTTTGGAATATTAACCTGTCGCCAAGAAGCTGGTAATATTGAACCTGGGCTACGTGACGAAATAGAAACTTGAGGGGGAATTCCTCTCCGTAGCTACACCACATCAGCAGAAGGACTTAGCATGTCACAGATGAGCGTGAACAAGTCCTCAATCCATGAAGACCGAAGCGAACAACCATTGTGATTTGACCCAGGCAGGCGAGGCTTCATTTTGCCGATCTTATGGAAATAAACTTCTTTGGCTCTGTATTATAGAATCGAAACACAGCTACATTCAGAATTGTTGACTCAAATGACTAACTAATCCTTTGCTTCGCTGTTAACTAACTCCCTGTTTCGCTGAGGTAAACCTCTTTTATTTTGGTCACAATCACAACATTTCTAAAGTAACCGTATTGTAACTCTGCTCTTCTCAATCCAATCGACCAGCTTCCAGAAATTTAAATAAATTTTGGTGGCCAAAAATATCACCATATGTCGCTAAATTGACTCAATTTTATCAAATCATTCAAGAGGTCTGAAAAACACCATTTTGTATTTCAAACGATAGTAAAAACACACACACATAATTCATTAAATTGAAATATACAAATATTTACACTATTTACATTTCACTATTACATGCAATCTTAAATGCATATATATGTTGTTTCTAAATCTCAAAAATTCACTTACTGCGCACATTTCTTAGCTCATCTTCAGATGAATTGATTTATTACACTTAAAATGCAATATTCATTGTTTTTCCGAACTTTAGGTAATATTCCCCTGAACATTTTGGAACAAATATGTGCATGAACGTCATTTAGAAGCAAGTACTTTTTACCATGAGAATATCTCCTGCAAACGTCGCTGCTGCCATGAAAACAAGACACATTCCACTTTTGGCAAGAAGAGCCTGATGTAAAACGGGAACATTATTTTACATAACAGGCGGTATTATCCTGAGTATCACCAATTCATAACACTTTAAACTCCTATTTGTAATGGGCAGGTACTGCTACTATAGCAACAGTCACTCATCAGTGTTCTTGGCAGTAGTTCCCAAACTTGGTAACCACACCCAAACATATAAATTTACTTGGAAGACAATCTGATCATGAGTTACTTTATGTTTTCCAATCGGGTGGCATTATTAATGCAGGTAATTCGTTTTGTTGATATTTTGAAATTCGGAAATTTTTAAGAATCACGACGTTTTAAGCTCACAAAGCCATCGCCGTTTTAACTTAGAATGTAAATAAACTCCCAAAAAGAAAACACTAATGCCTAGAATATTTGGCTTAAATCAAACGTTTACAGCTGTTATTGAGGGAGGAACCGTGATAGCCTGGTTGTTTAAGGCGTCGTTTTCATAATCTGATTGTAGTGAGTTCGAAGCCCAGCTTAACCAAAGATCTGTCGTGTTCGCTAAAGGTAGCTGAGGCAGGTTTAAACAGGGCTTGATTACAATGTTCTCCTAGTAAAAGATATATCTGGGGGTGACAGACAAAGCATTAGAGGTCTTCTGCTTACTCATCTTCAAGTCTTCTACTTGCCCATTTTCCCTGCTCCAAAATTACGAAGACTCTTAAAGACTGCTTCTATCTAACTGGTAAGGACCAATTCAGAGATAGATACATACATAATTGTGTGGGGAGACACCGGACTGTGCGTTAAAGTTAACATGTGTCACACTTCCCAACGCCTAGTGTGTTCCACATCTCAACGAGGTCCCTGAAGGTGCACCATTGTGGCATTTATAAAGGCAATCAAACTGTATTTACAAAATGGTAGCAAGAAGTTACAGTACAATTTAAAGAGCTTTAAACCCTGCTAAGCACCAAGCAAAAGAATTAAATATTTTCTCTGAGTTAAAAACAAAATTTGACATGATGACACATAAAACAATCAATGAAGAAACAATTTGGAATCAAAAAAGACACTTAACAATTTGTATAGTAGTTATGGCATTAATTACATTATATACACTGGAGGCAATTTTATAGATAGTATAAACACATAATTATATTAAAAGGAAAGAGAGAGAGAGAGAGAGAGAGAAGGACATGATAAGAAAGATGATAACTATATAAAGGCGCGAGGAATATAAATCAGTTTAATTAAATACCCTAGTTTTTAAAAGAATTTTTGATTTAAAAATTTTAAAAGGTTTCTAAGATTCTAAAAGTGTATAGGGTTCAAAAATTGCTTAAAGCTCGAAACCGGGCTCATAATGTTCGAGCAGTTCATGCAACTCGAAACATGTTCATAAATTTCAATTTATTTAAGTTCATAAAAGAAATTAAACTCCATTACTAGTTGTGGAAAACAGTTAAATTTAAGAATAGTTTTCTGATTCGTCTGTTAAAAAATTCTAGGTCGTCTGCGTGCGGGAGCATGGCTTGTATTCGACAAAGTTGCAGTCCTCGTTTGTTGAGATGAATCATCAGCTTTGTGAGGAGTAATCTACGGTGACGATCATTCATGCAAAATCTCAGGAACTCCATGTTGATCCATTGAGACTTCTTTTTTAGGTGGTATTTCTCAGTCTCTGGGCACTCTAGGACATAATGGAAACGATTCCCTTGGGATCCATAGATACAGGTGGATGAAGTTGCCTTTCCGAATCTGCGGAAATGGGCCATGAAACATTAACAGCTGGTTGAGGTATGGATTACCACACGTCAGCTTGCTGGAATCATCTGTGAGTATATGTTTGATCGTTCGGCCTGTTGTTGCATTGTCCCACAGAAACTGACATTTCTGAAGTGTGAATTGCTTCAGTTGTTTGATAAGGGAAGATCTTGGATACGGAATCACTAATGCTTCCGATTCATCAATTTTTGTGGCTTTTTTTTGCAGCGATGTCTGCGCACTCATTTCCAATATCACCTCCATACGCTTTAATCCAACTTAGGTTGATGTGCGAAGTCACTGAAGAAGTTTTTCCTGTGTGGCATGTATAATTGGTGATGTTTGTAGTGGATTAAGTAACGCATTCAAAGTTTATGAGCAGAATAAATGGTTATAGATCTGAGGCCTTGTGCGTCAATGAATTTGACAGCTTCGAAAATGGCTTCTGCCTGAAAGACTATGTTTTTATTCCTCAGCTTAATTTTGTATTCTTGAAGTTGTCTGTCCTCTATTAGGGACGCTCCTGTTTTACCGTCAATATGTGATTCTTCAGTATAGATATTGTCAGGCGTGGTTGGTTTGATTTGACCATGTGCTGTTGAGAGGGGTTTGGGGGCAGATTGTGGATGAGTATCCTCTTAATTTTTTTCGAGGGATGGACAAAGTCTTTATGCACAGGATATTCGTTGTCAGACGCACCGAGGGCTTGGTCTGCCATCACAGTGGTTTCCTGAAATTGCAGTAACCTAGTTTTGTGTGCTCGCTGAATGCAAGTAAGGTGAAGTTTTGGCAGGACTGCCAGTGTGTGGAGTGCAATTGTGGACGTGGTCTTGAAGCTTCTCGTGATTAATAATGTGAAGTAGTGCTAAAAGCTGCCTACTTGCCACTGCTTCCTATCAGTAATTCGTAGAGTCCACAAGAATGAGCCATAGGTAACCATTTTCTCTGTGATAGAAAGGTAAATTGCTTTAGTTATTTTACTTTTAATGCCCCAATCTCTAACGACCATGGAGCGGAATCGCTGAACTATTGATATCATTTTTGTCTTTAGCTGTCAACGTGTGGTAGGAAGGACATTTTCCTATTTATTGTTACACCGAGATATTTTTGCGTTTTAGTAGACTTTAGGCTATTTTTTTCTAAGTTTATTCTGGGCTTTGATTTTAAGCGTTTTCTTTACTGATGCAAGTTGAAAACTTAGGGTTTAGGAAGAGAAATTGTGAGCTTCAAGTTGATACAATATTTTGAAAAATGTTGCAAAGATTCGTTGCAATGTGATTGTAGGGATGCTTTTATATTGTCTTCAACTTCTGTGTCATCGGTAAAGGCAGTTACTTTGGTATGTTCTGGCCAGGATGATGCTAATCATTAATTGAAGAAGATGCTCCACAGGATGGGACCACCAACAGATCCCTGTGGGCAACCCCTGGTGTGTGGAATTGTGACGCACCCTCCATCATGAGTTGTGATGAGCGATCTGTCTTCCAGAAAGCTAAAGATCAAGGATGTTCTATTACTTGGGCATCTAGTTTGTAGCAGTAATTGGCGCAGACCAGGCCATCAAAGTGAGTCAAAAACATGCTGGGTATCCAGTGCAATCAGTGCCACGTAGTTCTGTTTATGGTGTGATTCGTCAATTAGGCTCCTAAGTTTTCGAAAGGCAGTCGAGCAATGTTCTGTTGAGCTGTTGCTTCGAAATCCTAATTGGTGATTAATAAAAAAATTCGTTTTACGCAGCTGATGTTTGAGCCTTCCTAGGGTCAATCGCACCAAAACCTTCCCTAGGGCTCATAATAAGCAGATTGGCCGATAGGAGGTCGGGTGACTAGGGATTTTATTCTTCTTTAGAAGGTAGATAACCTGGCCCTGTTTGAATGGTTTGGGAAAAGTTTTAAACGTGAGACAAAGATTAAAATATTGCAGAAAGAAAGTTGAATTTGCTCGAAAGAGAAGCTTGACAGTTACATTGTCTATCACATCTAGGCCTGGAGCTTTTTAATTTACAAGATTCTCGATAATATACTTTAGATCATTGAATGCAAAGAATGGGTCCATTGTGGTTGTAGGATTTAGGGACTGATTTCAGATTCTGTGGTGATATTTTCATCTGCTGTAAAAGTAGCTTTAAAAAGTTCCTGGACTATGGCGGTGGTTGTCTGACTATTATTGATTGTAGTCGTGAGAGTCTGAAACTGTGTGGGCTGATTGGGAGGGTGACCACGAAAGATTTGCCGTTAACAATTCGTTGAATAATACCATGTTCTTTATTGTTAATAGTGCAGAACCGTGACCAGCTCTGCAATTTTGTTTCTAAAATTGATCTTTTATAAATGGCCAGGTGTTTCTTATACTTTAGATGAAGCTGATCTCTAATGGCTGGTGTAGGTGCGTTTTCCATTAATCTTCGTATGTCCCTTGTTATTCGCTTTGGGCTCCTCAGGCTGGTTTTCCACCAAGACTGGTTCGTTTTCTTAACTGGATGTCGGATACTGAAGACCTTTTCTGATGTTGATTTTGTAACACCTAGGAGTTGGATGGTTATTTGTTCTAGGTCGTTGTGTATATTGACACCTTGAAGTTCTATTTTAATTAATTAAGTCTGGGCTTGATTTTTTGAATGAACTTGTATTGACCTTTGTTGGTATTGTATCGCCTATTAAAAGTGACGATGGATTTTAAAAAGATGCGAAATGTTATGTATTTATGGTCAGAGCATGTAACATCGTCACTCTGCCCACTGATGATCTGCAACCATTATGATATTAGGCTGGAAGCAAAGTCATTTACTATGGTCAAGTCTGGCCATCCGGGTCTTCGAATGTTGTTGGGCTATCCTGGTCGTTAGCAATAGAGAGATGGTGCTACGGAATGAAGTCTTCCAAAAGGAGTCCTCTACGGTCATTTGAAGTGTAGCCCTACAGGATGTTATGCGCATTACATGTGTGTGCGTATCGAAACTCTTGATCTGCAAATTCGACAGAAATGTAAACTGTTATAAAAAAAATGAAAAATGTTTATTATAATGCATATTATATATAATTAAGAAAGTTTCTAAAATCATATATAAGTATTTTGATATAATTTTAATTTTTATATATTTACCTCTTCTTCAATGAAACATCATCGTTCGATAGCTTATTACACTTTGAGCACAGATTAATTGTTTCCTAAAGTATATTGCGAATTAATTATCAAATTATCTATAATTATGACTAAAACAGACAATTATTTTAAATTATGAATACACCCGGACATCTAATTACTGTTCAGTAGGATTTTTTTCCCTACGTTTAGCCTTAACTAATCGTACATGCGCTGTCTTGCTGACCAGAAAAAAGGAAAGAACTGAAGGGAGAAATATTTCCAATGTCTATATCTTTCAGACCAGTACACTCCTAAAGATGACGTCCATCCATAGAGCCAAGATCGCACAAGGGGCAAGAGACAGAGGAAGGCACCCCAATTCTATGTAGATGTTGTTGAAGATAGTCATGGCCTGTCTATAACCGGAAGCAGGCAACAACAATTCTCCTGGGCAAACCCGAAGGAACTCCATTTTTATGCTGTGATAGGCAATCCCAACTCTTACCAGCAACCAAATTAGGATAGTGTAGTTCTCCAGATGTCTTGAGCTCCGATGCCACCAAAAAAAAAATTGAAAAAGTGGAGCAGCGCACCCAATAATGCTGACACAGAACATGACAAATAACAACATTTGGATATTTATTTTAACGGTTCTTTGTGATAATGGAAAAATTCATGTTATTTGTTCATACAGGAAAAGTTTGTTACTCTACAAACGTTTTGATAATTATTATATGTAATCTTGTAAAACAAAAATTAGAATTATGTACACTTCTTTATGTGCTTTTCGATTACGTTGTATTTAATTTTGTGAAATGAAATTTGTGAATTTGTTGTATTTAAAATTTATGCACTTTAACAGAAACTGTACCATGGTTTCCTGGCAAAATTAAGGACCTCGATAAGTTTGCCAATCACATTTTGTCCTACGGAGCAGAACTGGATGCTGATCACCCAGTAAGACAACACTTCATCATTATGTTGTTCATTTTTTACTAGAAAACTTTTATTCTCTTTGCCCGCTGAATACTTATCCAAAACTAGGTTACTGAAAAAATTATATAGATTAGAATGAAGTTTATACTAGTAAAATGTTCCCCTTTTCATTTAGTAATGATGTGTCGTCTTTACTTCATTCAACTGTCCCTCTTTTAGACGTGAGGAAAGTTGTGAAAAAGCACATCTTTTCTCTCTGGCAAGAGCTCTGGAAAATGCAGGTCTCCAACAAACTACGTATCATCTTTCCATATATCATTCCACCATCAGTTTTACCGGTACGAAGTGCTGATGTCTGCTTGACTCGCCTTCGTATCGAACACACATATTTCACACGCAGACATTTGTTTCTAAGTGAAATCCATGGTGTGAAGCGTGTGACGAACCACTGTTCATCATATTTTAATTTCATGTCATGATTTTAATCAACAAATTTCTACAACTTTTTAATACTGATATTTTAATTTTGTATGATTTAATAGGGTATCCAACCCATAGAGACCTATTTGTTTTTTTGAGGGCCATAAGTTTCTTACATTTTATTTAATTTCCATTATATATATATATATATATATATATATATATATATATATATATATATATATATATATATATATATATATATATATATATATATATATATAATGGAAATTAAAAATTTTACAACAATCTTATTCTTGGCGCAACTTGTCCTTTTTTATTTATTTATTTATTTTTGGACTTTATGCCATAACACTCAACCAATCTTTTCTTACTTAAGTTTAAGAGCGTGATTCATTCCAAAATTTTGATTACTATGCCTGCAATTACTTTAAACCATCATGAACGTTGATTTGAACTACTGTAAAGTTGCTTATGCCACGATACACACCATTCCGGAAATCTGCTCGCCTCAAGAACGGAGGTGTGATGTTATTTTTACCCTGTTAAAGAGTAACAGCGGAGAGTTTCGAAAAATATTTGTAGCTTCTGAAAAATTATATTCATATATAATTATAGCTATATTCACTATTTTATTTTAATTTTTATATGGCTGATAGACTTTGGCCAACTGCAGCGAACATGTTTCCGATTTTATCAATAGGCCTCCGATCGAAAATGCATTAAAATATGAAAGTCTCGGATTCTATATTTAATATTTTTTAATGAAGGGAATTTTCAAGGAATCAACACATGATTGGATTTGTTTTTAATTTATTTAAAAATCCTCATTTCGTGGTGCAAATTAGTGGCTCGAACACACATTGGTAAATACCAAATAAATATGATTGCAAAATAATATTTTTTTCACTGTCTTTCATTCAAAATATACTTGTTTCGTTTTCATAAAGTTCGCTTTTATTCTCCTTTTACAGGGATTTACTGATCAAGCCTACAGAGAAAGACGAAAATATTTTGCAGATATTGCCTTCTTTTACAAACAGTGAGTTTTCTTTTTCTTTAACATTTTTCTTATTCTAATACATTAATATTTTCAATTCCGTACATTGCAAGTTGAAAAGAAATCCTCTGTAATCAAAAATAAATATTCAATAACAATTACAAAGTAAATACCAAATATTTATGCAAAAATATTGTACTTATTAGAATTTTATTGAATAAAGAATATTATATATTTATGCTCTTTTAATATGTTACCCCAATAAAATAAGATATAAATTAAATTAATATGATTTACAATCTATATACTGTAAAAAGTTGAAGTTTTGAAAATGTTGAAAATACAGATTAACGATCAAAATTAAACATTTAAAATAAATATGAACTACTGAAAAGATGTATGTTTATTGTAGAATGTAAATGTAAACACAGTTGTCGGCAAAAGTTATAAACTTATGAGTGATCCCTTTCCTTTCTTGCAGTGGCCAACCAATTCCAAAGGTTAAATATACAGAAGAAGAAATTAAAACGTGGTATGTATCCATTAGACTGATTTTTTTTAAGTGAAATATAATTTTTAATCTTAATGTAATCATTCTGAAATAGTCATTGTATTTATACATCCATTTATTTTAAATCTATCAGTATTTTTATTAATTTCAATATCAAGCATTGCAATACTACGAAGTGATGCATGCCGTGTCATGCAAATTTTAGGAGCCATAAAGGTGAGGTGGATATGAAAGCAATTAATTAAAAAACAGACTAATAAAATCATTATGGAAGCCAATGTATTCAATATTTAATATCCCATCCCCAGAAGCTATATGCAGGCCTCAACCCAGCCAGGAGTTCTATTAATGAGTCTATTGATAGTTGCCAGAGATAAAAATTGCCAAAACACATTTTGTGCTGTGGGCAGACCATCCACAGTTTTCGTTAAACGCCATCGATTCATGCAACGTTTGAAAAAAAAAAACTTGAAAAGATTGCCTATTATTATGTATGCTTTCCTAACACTTTACATATTGAATAATTGTCATTAGTGTTAGCCTTAAATTTAAAATTTAATTTGTGAACTCTATAAAGAGTTCAGCTGGGGAGCGAGAAGAAAAAAGTTTGAATAGATGGCGCCGTCGCCTTATTATTATGTATCGATTTCATCACACTTTAGATTTTGTTTCTATTGAGGGAGGAAGTTCCCCCTCTTTCGAAGGAACTAGAAGTTCTTTTGGATTTCTTGAGTACAAGCGATTGTTTTGAATTAATGTGTAAATTGTTCCATGTGTGTATCTTTTGTGTTTATTAAAATTGTTTTTGTTTGTAATATATGAGCTGTTGTTTACTTTCCCAAGACATGTTTTGAATCCACTCTTTCGATTTTAGATATTACTTAAAAAAAAAAAAAATCAACGTCATATCATAGAAGTACCCCAATTATTCAATGGGCTTCAGGTCTCTAAAGTCTATCGGCCAGGGAAGTATTGTAAATCGAAGCAGACAGTTCGTCGTGAGGCATGCGGTCGAACATTGCTTTGTGAAATACCGTTTTCAATGCACCTACAAAAAAGAGAATAGCTACAAGCTCCACAGTTTATGTTACATCGGTCCGCTGGTAAATAACTTCAGCATGTATCAGATCAAATGTTTTACCACCCGATACCATGAGGTCCAGTGCTGAGCCAATTTGACACATTGGAAAGGTGTTCCAAGAAATAACGCATTTTGTCGTCATGTAAATTTCATCAATGAGTGCTGGACGTCCCTCATTCCTTCGAAAACAAAAACGAGATTGATAGGTAAACAATACCCAATGCCATTCAATGGTTCAGGTGCAATGATGGCGATGCTACATCTGTCTTCACCAGTCAACGTTAGTCCTGTGCACATAACTATATTCCATGCAATGTAACGTATGGTTTGGTTGGAGAAAGGATCTTGAACAGTCCAATGATAGAATACACCGATCTTTGACATGCACCTGTGCGCACCATTTTCTCTACGGCACGCACGCAGACCTTCTTGAATCCATTGTGTGACACAACAACGTTCAATGAGATGCATATTGTGCTCAACACGAATTCCTATTGTTCACAGAGACAAACCTAAACAATTATCTAAATGTATTTTACATGACCCAGCTGAAGACCATCATGTTAAGAAAGTCCATGCTCTTTAAACGCCGCGTTAATTCCCATAATCCTCTTCTTCTGTGAAGTATGTGGAGAGGATGATGCTACTACAGAAATCATCCCTTTTCATCAGATCCTATATATATCGATCTGACGCGCTTCAGTCAGCGGAAATACATAGCGCGAAATGTAAAGGAATATAAATTTATTCATCGCTACTTCAAATGACATTTAAAATTCAATCTCTGTATCTTGTAATTTCGATAGAAATTCCCAATAGTGAAAATCTCGTTTCTATAAGATTGGGAATTTTTCTATTTTAATTTATCTCTACGAACATAGTAAACTATAGTTGCCTTTTTCGCTTTAGAGTTCAAAAATATCTCTGGGTGAATAATAACTAATATGTAACTTTTATTGATAGTTTTACACACGAGAATTTCCAATCGTATTGATAGTTTGGCAGAAATAAGCAATTAGAAATGCTAATCTTTATTCGCCATTACTTCATGGAAAACTTAAAAAAGTCAATCATTTTTCATTTGAAATTTTTTATTTATATACAATTTATTTAAACTGTCGAAAACTTTTATATTTTCATAAATCTTTAACAGCGTAATAAAAATATTTTGTCGTTGATTTCAGAAATATTTTTGTCTTTATGATTATTAATTCTAAATTTTATTTCAATAATTTAATATCTGAAACTTTCCAGCGACATATATACATAGCGATGTAAGTGAACCCAAAAATTTACCTTAAATATAACGATTTTGGAATACTCTCCCATCCCCAAGCGCCTCGTCATTTTGAACCACAGTGGTCAGGTGACAAGGTCACACCTGAGCTGGCACCTTCCTCTCCCCATCAACACCATACCAGAGGAAGGACTTCAGATGTCACAAATGAACTTGGATTCGTCACTAATATACGGAACTCCTGCAATCCATTGAGAGAGCATACGTGGTCACCCTCCCAATCACTGGCCGCGTTAAATGATGCTTCATTTCGCTAATCTTAAGGAAAAACAGCGTGAGTTCGACTTCCCAATACCATAGATATGAAGAAGGTGGAGAAAATGAAGCGCAATTAATTAATCCACTGAATCTTCACAGTAACATAAACTTGTCAATTCATTCAACAAGTTGCCCCTACTTATTTTCAACATTGCCGATCTGGGAGCCGAATAGTTTGCGATTCAGTTCGCAGATTTGATTCCTCCTTCAGCCATGGTTATTTGCAGTAGTTCGGAATCCGCTTTAAGTTGTTGGTCTTGGTCGAATTTGTTCCACGTGACCAAAAATGACCGTTGGCAGATCAACTAGAGTATATTAAAACTAAAAGATGATTTCCTCAGCATTTTTTCTTTTTTGAATCACATTGGGAAATGTGTTGCTCACATTTCTGTCCTACTTTTCTCCGCAGGGGCACCGTGTTCCGGGAGCTGACGAGGCTGTACCCCACCCACGCGTGCAAGGAGCACAACCACATCTTTCCCCTCATGATCGAGAACTGCGGCTATCGGGAGGACAACATCCCTCAGCTTGAAGACGTCTCCAACTTCCTCAAAGGTAATTTCTTTTCTTTTCTCAGTCAGTCTGTCAGGGACTTTTTGTTTGGGCACTTCAAACATGGACCAGTTTTTCATCACTGTTTAAGGAATACGAGTTATACGAGTATTGGAAACGTTTTTTATCTTCCCCATGAGCGGGTGATCTTAGGATCATTCTATTCAGCGCTACAAGGGGCGGAGGAGATGGCAATTTATATAGTGGGGCACCCAGTGGGTGTGCCATCTTTGCCCCTAAAGCGAAACACAGAGAGAGAGAGAGAAAGAAACATCTATGCTCGAACTCCAGACTTACTGCTTTGAAACCAGGGTTGCTAACCTCTCCTCCATCGGTCGGCTGCATTGTGGAAAAGTAGTTAGTAGAATTCATTGCATACAGCTTCAAAAGTTTTGCATGATTTGAAATTGGTGAACTGTTATCAAACAGGATTTATTAAAGTGCTATTTCAGGTATATATCCTATTGCAAATTGTGGATAAGAACCTGATAGTCTTGCATGCAATAAGCTGAAGTGTCCTATCTTCCGTTCATAAACAACACGCATAATGTGAAGAACATATCCTGTTTTTTTCCGTTGTATTTCCACAATTATGGCTCACTCTTTGGAATCATGGTACTGGGTAGTAGGATAACGCGTTTCAAAGCGAAAGGTCCCAAGTTCCCTCCAAACTATTGTTGAACAATGGGTGGTGGTTGTATTTCTTCACGCACATCCATTTGTGTGCCTTCATGAGAATTTTCTGGGCTTCCTCTCTTGCAGTTGCGTGAATGCATTATCCGTAAAAAATCTTCCCGGATATCTAATATTGAAAAATTGCTTTCAGTAACCATTAAATCAAGGATAAATAAAGCACACCATATTTTTGGAACTTGGCATATAATTTGGAAAACAAAAAGTACTGAAAACATTTTAGAATGGAAATCTATTATGCAAGGAAAATAAAATCTGTATTTTTAAATGGCGGTGAATATTGGAAACTATCAAATAAAACTGATGCCTTCCAAACAAAAACGTTTTAAAAAGATTCTGCGAATTTATTGGTCCCAAAAAGTCACCAACAACAATTTATGCAAAAAAATTAAAATGCTGTCCTATTGCAAATGACCTTAAAAACAGATGTTGGTGATAAATTGTACACTTCTTGAGAGCGAAGCCAATTGATGCCACAAGAATGTCGCTTATATTGAACCTGTTGGACACAGAGAGGCCGACTTAAAAATGAATTTTAGGTGAATAGCTGGGAAATGACCAGGGAAGCAGCTGGGATTGTGAAAAAAACTCGTGGCCTCATATGCCTCAGGGAGCCGATGAGTTGGAAGGCAAGGTAGGCAAATTAATTTCTGTTGGGAAAAATCAAGAAAACTCAGGCATTGACTCCGACAGTCACATGCAAAATGTCAAGGTATAGTATCCTCTGTAGTGTAATAAAACCATTCTTTCGCCCTTCCAGACCCAAAAGGTTGAAAAGACTAATCAATAAATTATGGTGAAACTTAAGTAATCATAATATCAACAATTCCTTGAAACGTTTGTTCAACTAAAAGGATGGGGGCTGACGACTGATTTCAGTGCAAAAGTAAGTGGAAACCATCCGAACTGCAAAATTACATGCCATGCGTGCACTTTGGAAATCTAAAACTTTTCTATAAAAGACGGAAAAAACTCAAAATTTACTCTTACTTAGAGTAACGAAAATATTTTTATGAGATTATTTTATACGAGTTAAATAATGTATTCTGATCACATATCTTTATCACTTGCAATAAGAAGAAATAATTCATTTTAATTATGAAATATATAAAGTTTTTTTTTAGAAATTTTATGTTATCAGGATCGGATCTAAATATAAATTGCTCGCAGTTTGGTAGCAAGTTTGAAGCATAAAACTTATCATGAGAATAGTTATGATTTACATATCAATTGCGGTCTATTTATGATTGCCATGTGTCAAGCTAAAGTAGAGTAGTACTCTGTATTCTTAAAAGCAAGTTATGCTTAAGATTATTCATTGCAAACTTTGTTGCCAAGAGGACAGTTGATTGACATTCCTTTCTTCCAGAAGTCGTTGGAGAGAGAATCGTGAAGCAGTAGCAACTGCAGCGCCACCTTAAATAGAAATATTCCTATTCAATATTCATGACAAAATTTACAGTGAAATGTTCTTCATAAAACTTTGCTTACACCAAAAATGGCGACTTCATATGAGTAACTTGGCGATTTTCACCAATCATTTAGCAAAGTCTTTGCTCCCGACACGTGATGACCCTAGATGACATAAAAGTACCCTTTCATCATAAAATGAAGTACGAGCCACTAAAGTTTATTGCCAGCCTTTTAACTTCAGAACGGTTGGCATTCGTAAAAGAGGCGCCTAGTTATAGTATAGTAGCAGTGCGCTACTGAATAAAACCGCTTAGGTTGCTATCTGGAATTAAACTGCAAAGTTAGCATTCCTTTCTCGATTTAGTATGAAAGACAGTAGAGGTTGCCGAGCTGGTGGCTGTCAGTTACCGCTCCGATCTTTAGCTCAACTACTCGTGGATTCCAATCCGACCTCTGGTTTGGATGCTTGCTAATGTTCGGTACCCACTTTAAAACTGTAGATTCCGGTCTAATTAGCCCTCGTGTGCAAAATATTACTGTTGAATGATAACAAACAAAACAAACTTAGAAGGACCGTGGTAGCTTAGTGGTTAGGGCATAGACCTTCCGTCCGGACGGGCGTGGCTCGATTCCCAGTACCGCCAAAGACCAGCGAGCACATGCGATATAATTGCTCCTTAAATCTTTGGAATCGAAAGTCCTGTGGTCAATCGTTGAGCAGTTATCATGGCTAATGGTCTGGAGAAAATCTTCTACCCCTTCAGATCAATGTTAAAATTGAGGGAGTGGATCCTCTGGTTATGCCATCTATCGGATGAGTTAAGAGCAAAGTCGTACTTACACCTTCTTGGTGCTCTGATTAAATGAAAGACGCAACCTGCTGGCTTAATTTCGCATAGCCAATTGTATATCGAGCTTGACTTGTCCAAATGTCTTAAAAAGCAACTGCAATACAATCTTAATAGATATTAATGGGAAAAATAGAAGGGTTTTTTTTCTCACTAATCTCTCTGGTCTAAAGTCAGATCAAATCCATGAGGTCGAACGGTTAAAACGTGCATTTGTTTTTTCTTTATTTTCTGTACTGTGACGTCACAAAACTTGTAGGTAGAAGGAGAAATGATTAGTTTTCGATCAAAACAACACCGCAATGTGACACGTCGGTATTGCTTGGAGTTACCAATGTAAACGTTAAGAGGGTGGTAAAGAACTTCACTGTTCATACTGTGTCTCAATAAGGATATGGATTCAGTGACAAATGCTGCGTTCTCTTCAAAAGACCACTATTCCCCCACTATAACTTACATGGGAAAGTAGTCACCTGGAAGATGTCTTCGCATTCCATGAACTCAAAATTGCTGTTTTTGAGAAACATTCACAGCCACGGATACAGGTTGGATCCGTTGGCAAGTTTTTGCACTAAAAATATTCTGAGTCGAAAATTTAAAATATTCCCGTCGAACAGCATTGTAACTGTGTTAGCTGTCATTCCATATCACTGTTCTGTGCAGCGTTGACGCTCTTTGTTTTTTTCCAGACTGCACGGGTTTCACCCTGCGTCCTGTGGCCGGACTCCTCACCTCCAGGGACTTCTTGGCGGGGTTGGCGTTCAGAGTTTTCCATTCCACTCAGTACATTCGACACCCTTCCAAGCCTTTCTACACGCCTGAACCGTAAGTGGAACACTCTCTCACTTGCCATTCTTAAGTAGGTAAAACCTAGAAAGTTAGATTGAAAACTACATTTTTCAGAAAATGCTTTACAATTTTGAATTATAGTACCATGATGTTACAGTGCGGGCGAAATTGCATAAAACGTATTGCCTCTGCAATATTTGTACCTATATATATAGAATGGGTTTATTTTTCAAAATTTACCTCAGTTATATTTATCTTGAACAAAGGGATCCAATTGAACATTTTGATCTAGCCGCCCACTTAGTTATTTTTCAATTTGAACATATGCAACGAGTAAAACAGACATTTCCGACTTTGAAAGTTAGAACCTTCCACTCGAAAAGCAGAAGGGCGCTCAAAACATTGATGATGGATGGTTATTTTTGACCCGTTTTTGGATTTAGAACCTGGCAAAATTCTCTATCTCAAGATCAATGAGATGTGATGTGAAAACAATAATGACGAACCTCAGACATGAACGTAAATCTTATATACCGAATATTTACTAAAAATTACACTATTTTACGTCTTTTGTTATATAACAGTAACATCCAATGGAAAATTCGTACCTTATTTCAGCAAAAATTTGCGAGTTGGAAAAATGAAAATTTATAATACTTTGTAATAATAATTACTATTTACTTAGTTTTTTTTTTTTGTACTATAAAGAAATAGAACACTTCAAAGTTCTCTGTACTGGCAAAGTTTCTCTTTAGTTCAGCAAAAGACATTTTATTCTGTAGATTTTTTTCCCCAGGAAAATTTGCAATTTATAAAAGGAAAATTAATAATTCTTTTTAATGATATTTACTATTTATTTACCTATGTTTATGCTGTTTTTCATAAAGAAATGGAATGCTTGACAATTCTTCTGCAAAAGGGCTTTGTTCTTTGAATTCTCTTTTTCTCCAAAAAATTTTGCAATTTAGAAAGATTCTTTTTAATGATACTTCCTGTTTATTTAATTTAGTTACGCTGATTACATGGATAAATGGGGCGCTTGAAAATTCTCTTTAGTCACGAAGTTTCTCTTTGTTTCAATGCTTGTTTCATCCGCTTTCCAATGTATTTCCAATTAGTGGTATATTGAAAAAGCCGAAAATACGTCTACTCCTTTAAGTGAAAAGAATACTGTTTGAAAATTAAAAAAAGTAAATATCGTTTATTTAAAAAAATTATTTTTGGAATCTAGGAATTATATACCAGATATTATACTTCTTAACCCCAGTGGTTAAACATAAGTGACTTTTTAAAAACTGGAAAGAACCATATGCTCCATTCCTGAAACGAACCTCTATCCAGAATGGTGTGCATCGTAGCATAAATAAATTTACAGCGAGTTTAAATGGACAATTTACAGTTACAAATGATCAAAATTTCACGGTGAAACAAAACCTATGCGTTGAATTAGCAAGAGATAAACATTCTAACGCAAGTTTCTTTTCATACAGTTGATCCCAGGAAAAAATTCAGGAGAATCCACGAGATTTGTTCATAGTTTGTATAGGTTTTATCCGTTTGGAATATTAATGCTATTTTTAATTTGTCACAGTAAAACTGTGCTCGTAATATGCAATAGTTTTTCTCTTTTTTTTTCTATCATATCATAATAGTCTCATTAATGCATGTCTCATTTATGTTTTTAGACGCTATATATGAGAAAATAGCCAGAAATTATTTTCTGTTTTATGTGAAACGATAACAAGTCCATGGCCATGAAGTAGAAAACAATTTCGTTTGAATGTTGTAACGGAAGTAGATGGTTAATGAGAACTTGAACAAAAAGTCACTTATGGATACACCAAAATAATTTTCACCATTTTCAAAAGTTCTGAAAGTGTTCATAGCGAAAAACATAATTATTTTCGCAGGTAAATGATTATATCTGGTATATTTTCAACAGAGACACCATTATGTTTTAGCCACAGATAAATCATTCTCAGAAATGGTATAACTTTTTCCATTGTACATTTGTACAATTTACACAATAACTTAGTAAATTGCTGACATACTATAAACATTTCTGAAAAGTACAATATGTTTTTATGTCAAAACGTAGCTTTATTTATTAATAAATGATAATCTGGTAATCTTTCTCTGTGTATTTGAACGAAAGACCTAAAAAGTTGACAATACACAGATAATTGCACGAAATACTAAAATGTTTCGTTATATTATTAACTTTATAAAAATATATTATTTATAAATTGTTTATTTTCATTATAAATACTTCTGAAAATTGTAATATGTTATTAGATCAATGCATATGTATTACTCAAATAACATATTGTAATTTTCAGAAGTATTTTTAGTTTCATTGTTAAATTGCCATTTATTCATATTAGCATAATCTGAACGAAGAAACTCCACCAAATATTAAAATCTTAAATTATTGTGAAATTATATATTTGAATTTCTTATAATTTTATATTAATATAAACACATGATTCCAAATATAACTGTAAATAGGAATAACAAGAATAAGTGTCGGATTTCTTTGTATTCCAACATCATTTGTAATTAAATTCGTATGACAAGGACGACTACTGGCTTCGACAGGAATGTCTTTTCTGGGTAGGGATTAATCTTTTGCAAACTGTATTCTGTGATTAGGTTTATCACCAAAGTGCCAGCAATTGTGTCGCATGTCCATCACAATTCAAGATTTTCTCAAAAAGTCGACGCCTAAGAGAGTACGATTAGCCTTTGCATGTGGCAGAAAAATCAAGTCTATTCGGAAAATTCGGCCATGAACTGTAATTGGAACTGTAGTTTTTTAACAATTGATGTGGATTGTTGACTATCAGCCAAACACACTGTAAGATAAACTTCTACAAATTTTTGTCCTCGATGCTTTAAAAAGTTAAACATGAGCTCTCCACCAACTGATTTGCTGGCTCCTGTGTCAGTACAAACTGTCCCTGTAGCTTCATAAATTTCAATGTCAAGTAAAGCTACAGGAGAGGTGAGACGAGTAAACATCTGTATGGAGTTGGCATGAGCACTGTCTTTTATTTGAGAACATTTTGTTTTTATAAATCTGGATAGCCACATCCATAACAATAAACGGAGTTTTCAAATTTTCGTGATGGCCTATAATTTTGGTTCGATAGTGTATTTTTGTGGGCACTAAAATCTTCAGTCCTTTCAAATTTAGGAAATTTGTATTTATTTGATTCTTGATTGACTGCATTTTTAGGATATTTAGGTTTTATGTAATTCTTGGAATTTTGAATTTTTTACTAGTTTCTGATAAGGAGATTCTCTATTTTCATACAAATCGAGCTTATTAGCTAACAAGACAAAATCATTGAGCTTTTCCCACACTCTAAATAGTAATTTTTATAATCTGGGGGGGGGCATCTTTTTTTTAATTTCCTCAGCAAGAATAAGTTCTTTTAATTTGTCAAATGAAGTTATCTCTAATTCATGAAACCAACCTTCAAAGTATATCTTGAGCTCAAAAAAGATATTTTTTCAAGCGGAATTTTCGCATTTTTGATGGTGACTAAAAAGAATTCTAAGCCTCTCTGCTGTCAACTTAAATTTTTGCAGCAATATTGTACGAATATCGTTATAATTTTTGAACATTTCTTCAGGTTCTCTTGCGATTAGTTTACTTATATCACTTGGGAGTACACCTACTAAATGAGATAACCAATAATCAGTAGATATATTTAAAAGCTTCATCTGCCTTTCAAACACTGTTAGAAATATTGTCATATCATCTGAATCAGGATTAAATGTAGGCAAGACAGTTTTTAAATCAATTCGCGTAGGAGTAGGATCATTGTGACTGGGATGTAAAGCTGTTGTTGAATTTGATGCTTGCAGCCTAAGCTTTTCAAGTTCGAATGCTCATTCCTCAGTTAAACGCTTATTTTTCTCTTTCCAATTTCTGTATTTCCTCATCTTTAAATTTTTTCCGATCTTCAATAATACTATTTAATATATCTTTAATAAACTGTTCTTCATCTTTAAAGAATGAAGATTTAGTGATTTTGTCACGTAAATCAATAATTTTATCATGAGAAGTAATAGGTATGCGTAATTCTTATGCTAAATTATAGAGATCAATTTTCTTTCCTTTTGAGAGAAAAGCCATGTTTACCCTCTATTATATTCAAAGAGAAATTTTTATATAATTAAAAACTTGTATTTAAATATGAATTACCAACTACCTTTCTTTTTGAGGTAAATGAAAACAATATCGAATAAATATTCAGGAAAACTTTATAAAAATTACTTAAAATATCTAATTAAATAACAAAATATTCTTTTTAAAATAAAAAACACATTATCATAAAATTCACCACAATACTTTCAGTTAAAATTATTAAACATGTGAGTTAAGATAGTTTCAAAAGAACTGCAATAACTTACCAAGTTATGTATCTTGATAATCTATTTATGCAATCAGTACGCAATTAAGGATATTTTTATAAAATATATAATTTGAAAATATTTACTATGTATACCACAAATGAACACAACTTACAATATCAATAAGTAATTAATTTAAAATAATTGAAAAGTTCCATTATCTCACTTATTAAACACACAGTCTTAAAATGAGAAGCAAAATTATATATCAAATACTTGGTAATAAAGTATTACTTAGGAAACTCTTATTTAAATAATTGTTTAATAATCTCGAGTAAAATCTTATTAATACCGCATATAATACCACATAGAATAGGATAACAAAACTTTAAAAAATAATGTAATATACAACAAAGTTTTAAATCAATTGGATGCAACAAAAGGGAAACTGCATAAATATATATCTGCGTTTTTATCAGAAAAAGGAAAGAATAGATTCGTTAAAACTGTTTGTAAATAATAAAGTTAATATCGAATACAATTAGGTAATCAACAAATTAAATCTTGTAATTTATAAAATTTTTGTGTCAAGGTATTCTTCATAAATATACTAGAATAAGATTCTAATATGTAGCAATCGGTAATAATATTTCCTTATATATTTAAACAAAACCATAAAATATACATATAAGCACACCATATATATATATATATATATATATATATATATATATATATATATATATATATATATATATATATATATATATATATATATATATATATATATATATATATAATATCACTTTCATTTATCTTATAATTTTTAGAAATTGAAATATATTTATTTAAACATTCATAAGTTAATAAGTTATCGATAACTCTTCCCTTTGCTTTTGAATACTAATTATAAATATAAATATCAAATATAATAAACACAAAATAAAAGAACATATTTTCAAAAGCGACGAAGATCAAAACAAAGAGGAAGGATTTTCCACCGAACTTCCGTGTAAGGGAATACAATGCGACGGGGAAAATTTTCTTTCACTTTCAATGGCACTTATTCACGTAAAACACGTTTAATTTCTTTGGCACGTTATTCATGAAACTGGATTACTTAAGTAGGATTGCATAGAAAATTTAGCGACGCTTCACAAATACACTAAATGATAGCACTTTAACACACATTGTATCTGTAGAACAAGACGATTCTTGGATGAATCATTTATTGGATAAGAAATAATTTCTCGGCAAGCACCAGGGCGAACACTTAAGCACATTCAGACTTGAGCTGATCTTTTCAAGCAAAGCATGCATTCATTCTTATTAAAAGAAATATGCATCAGGTGTCAGGATGACACTTTCTTTTAGACTCCTGGCGAGTCGATTATTCGATGATCATTTTTTGACGCTGGGCGCCACTATATAAACACATGATTCCAAATATAACTGTAAATAGGAATAACAAAGCTTTCAGGGACATATGTTTATTAATATTATTAAAGTTCCACATCACAATATATAACAATAAAGGCACATTATATATAATTTCACAAAACAGCTACATACAAAGAAAGAAGCAACGGACAAAACCTCTTCAATATCTTCAGTGATCTCAAGTCTCTTTCTGGGAAATTCACTAGTTGCGCTTAGCGCCATCTACCCACTTAAACAGGGAAGGTAGCTGTAATTATACCCGCAACATTAATATAAAAATGTATATACTAATTTTCAGGAGAACAAAATGACATAATAAAAGCAGAATACGGTATAATATTAATATCTGAAATTGTTAAACAAACTGTTACAGAAATGCACAATATTCAATGCATAAAACTTGGCGCCAAAAAAGTAATTTCTCCAAGACAAGTCTATAATACTTCTCATTTAAGCATTTTTATATTAGAACTTTGTTTTTAAATACATGCTAATAATGAGAGATCGATAAGTAAATACAGTCTAGACAGAAATCATTCATCTCTAAAATTATATCCTATTAATACTGTGTTTAGTAAATGTTTCCCAATATTTGCAATAATTACAAAAGACTGTAAAAGGAGCAATTTCGGAGCAAATATTTGTAAATTACTTGAAATTTTTATTTTTGAGACAGTATAACTAATGAAATATGTGTGAAACGTTCGTCCGCTCATGCTAAAATCGTGTTGTTGTTTTTCTATTTTTATTTTTTATTCATTTATTATTATTTATTTTTTTTCAAAATCAGGATAAACTAGGAAAAATTTATCTCAAAAACAATTTTTCATCTCATTCTGTTTAATTAATCATGTTAATTTTTTTTTATGCTCTTAGAAATTTTAAATTGTAATATTCATAAGTTTAATTAAATAGATAACACTATAATGTGTATATAAAGTTTAGTTTATGTATGAAGCAAAAATTACGAAAGTGTTACAGTGTACTTATGAAACTAGTACTTATATATGTATACTGCGTCTATGTGAAACTAGATAGATTCCTGTTTTTTTTTTATTTTATTTTTTTTTTATTATACTTATAAAGATGCTGAATTTATCCTGTTATAGTGTACCAATAAAATTAATTGGATTCACTTTACTATAATGTAATTATTAAGCTAAATGAATGCATACTATATTAGTTGCCTAAGTTTCTTCACTGTAATTGTGCCCATTATTATAGAAGATGCACTGTTGTCTTCGGACATGTATGAAAACATCTTAAGGGACCTTTTTGTATCAAATATGTTCGCAAATAACTTTTGAAAATAGTTGTAACTGTCCCAGCCATTAAAGAACTCAATTTTTCTGCCTTTTTGATCATATTTTAGAAAAATGACGAATGTTATGACTAACTAAGGAATCTTAAATAACAATACACACACACTGACTGACTGACTATGACTCTAACAAAGGGATCTTAAGTAATAATACAAAATGTTCATAAGTGTCTCCTCTACAAGATTCCGTTTGGCCCTTTAAAATATCATACGGTACACATATATGTTTAACGCATATATAGTGTGCACTCAAAACTTTTTAAATACATATTGTGTGTTACAGTATACATCACAGATATGGAACTCTTCCAACCTCGTGAGCATATAAAGCTAATTGAACAGGTAATAGTAAACAAATTCATCCTGCTGTATATACACCTATAAAACTAATCGAATTTATTTCCGCGTTAGAAATGGTAAATTCAAAAAATATCTTAGCAGTTATTTGGGTGTAATCGTCATAATGTCCTAATTATATACTTTTCATTCCGAAAAGAAGGAAACAACTGGGGGTGGAAAATGTGATGGTTGCTTATAAGCGTACCTTTTGAGACCCACAAAAATTGAATGCATAAATAGAAAAGTTTTTCACCACAAGTCTATATCCACGTTTGATTCTTTAATTTCTTTTCCTCTTCATTCAGTTCTTTTCACTTCATTCAATAAAAAATAGTAATACTATTTCATCAAAGATTGCTGTAATTTTACAAGATAAACCGTAACTCGTGTTTAATTTCAATTTCTCTCTAGAAATAAGCGGACAATTTCGTCCGCCAGGATCCGATGACGTCATATGCAAGTATCTAATTGAGCTCTGAATTATTTTTTCGTCCTCTTGAAAATTATTTCAGACCTGTTGGTGATGTGTCTGAAATTTTAATGTTTGCTTATAAATCAATTGTAGCAGGAAAACCTATACCGTTGTTATTTGTTCTTAACATCCAGCATGAGAAACGCATCAGAAGTGAGGATTTTGGCCTCAGGTCGCCAAATGCAGACAAGTTTGGTTATGTTTTTTTCATCGCCATAAATATTTATTTATGGCGATGAAAAAAAATAATATCAACCAAGATCAAATAATCTCCAAATATAAATTGATGTTGGCGATATTTAATAATACATTATGGGTAACTTTTAATGAAACGACTTTTATTCGAACTCTTTGTCCATTTACAGTTTAAAATTATCATTTGATCCGTTTAAAAAAACATAGTGTCATGTACATTCAATGTTAATTGTTCTTTATTACGCTTATTAATTGGGTTAAAAATCGAAAAATAAATATAAGAGTTTTATTTGTATAATTTTCGTCAAAGTTTAACTGTACTTAAATGAATAACAGTTATATTATCATAAAAAAATAGAAATTTATTTTTTAAGAGGATTATATAAATTTAATGACAACGTCTTTTGTTATGTTTTTTTTTTTCATAATTTTGCTATTAGATGCGTTAAATAAATTCCATTTTTTAAATTTTTTTTTGAATTTTATATTAAAGTTTGTCATTTTTTGATAACTATTTCTGTCACAAATCGTAATACTTTTTAAAGTTTTAATCCTTTATTTGAAGCGCAACATTGAATTTCACTGCACAAGCACAAATAACTATTTACACGAAATATTTAAAACGCCAGACATAGCCAGAAAACGTATCATATTTTTAAATCAGTAACTAAAACTGATATAGTAAATAGAATGAAGAAGTTGCCAAATCCAAAATTATAATTAATAGAAATACGAGCATATAAAACACTAATAGGAAGTTGACAATACAATGACAGTAGCAACATTCTCTCACTTTTTGTATTGCGGATAAACATTCATATTGCAATGCAAAACGTCACTTACAAAAAAAAATAACAATAATAACGAAAAGAAAATGTTATTCTTAACACACAGAAAATTAGTCATTAGAACAGTTCACAAGTCCAATCGTTTCACAGGAACAACTCTTCGAGCAAAGCGGGTTTTCTTAATAGCCTGTGATTGTCCTTCCCGATGCTCATCAGCTTGTGAAGACGTCTTATTCTTAGAATTAGTGGACTCACGGTTGTTATCAGCAGTAATGTAAGCGTCATTTTCTATATTTTCAGGTAGGACTTCTGATATTTCAGTCATTTCTAAGGGATAGATTCTTTGTATCGGTGGAATGGTTTCTCCATTGGCTATACGTAATTTATTCGATGTTATCTTTGCCTTTGAACAGCTCAATAACGCACCCCAAAGGCCATTTTAAGCGCTTCGCATTGTCTGAACCAATGAGAACCACATCTCCAGAGGACAGGATATGTCTTTCCGATGGTAACCTTTTATTTCTTATAAGTTCTGCCAAATATTCCTTATGGAACCGTTGGCGTAAATGACAGCGTAAGATTTGTAAGTAACGAACGCGTTTACGCAGATGTTTTGCATCTACAATGTCCAAATCGATACTTTTATTTCCCTTTATATCTTGTATGAAGTCTGAAGGTTTGATAGCCCTCAACTCATTTGACATTCACATCATAAAGGTATGTAAGTGGACGTCCATTGACTATACTTTCACAAGGCAAAGTAACCATTTCTTCGTACGTTACACAAGCCCGTCCATATACTTTCCTCAAAAGCTGTTCAACGAGGCCTATCATTCTCTCCCACCAACCTACATACCATGGCGCAGCTGGTGGATTAAAATGCCATTTGAATTTGCCAATCTTTTGAATAGCACATTCAGCAATAATTTCTTCTTTAAGGGTGCTGAGAACTCTGGGCGTTCCCAAAAAATTATTCCGTTATTTGAGTACATAACAGAACTACGTTATCTTCTAGCAAAAAATTACTAAATGCTTCGGTAGATAAAGAGGTCACTAATTCTAAGTGTATAGCACGGTATACTGCACATGTGAAAATCACGATCCAAGCTTTCTCACCTCTTTTCAAGAAAATAGGGCATGCTAGATCTGCTCCGGTCACTTCAAACGTAGCAACGCGATTGATTCTATCAACAGGATGTGGATCAGGAACAATTGACACTATAGACTTTGATGTATGCTTCTTATATATTACACACCTTTGCAATACTTCTTTAACAATCCTCCGGCTACGAGGAATCCAAAATCGTTCACGTTAATGAGACAAGGTAATTTGTACTCCTGCATGATGAAATTCTTTATGGGTATAATCAACGAGTCTCCTCACAATTGGATGATCTGGTAGAACAATGGTCTAACAAAGTTCTCTGGATCTTGTCCACGAATTAGTCTTAATCGAACCTTCAATACGTTATTTTCTTCGCAAAACTGAATTGTTTGGTTATATTTCTTTCGTTTATTTGGTGGTCATTCTGATTGGATTATTCGTATCAGAGCTTCATCGGCTCTTTCAATTTCTTCGTACGACAGTTCCTTTATCAACTTGTAAGAATTTACTCTGATATTATGGCAAAATCTCAATATCCAAGCAGTCATGAGAATGATCCTGGGATAACTGGAAAAGTATAAAAATCTTTCAAAAAATTTTTCTTTGGGTTCTACATTCAGGTTCACGACAACAGTCTCTCGGCGTTTCTACTATTGCCTCTTCAGGTAAGATTATCGCTTTGTATGGCCAAGCGTCTGGGACTTCATAGAGCCATTTTGGACCCTCCCACCATCGACTCTGTAAAAGTTCAGACCCATTACACGAGCGTGAAGGTAAATCTGCTGGATTTCTATCTCCAGGGACAAATCGCCAATCTTCTACATTTGTCAGTTTTCGTATTTATTTAATCCTGTTACCCACAAATGTATTCCAGGGTTCTGAGTTATTAATCCATGCTAAGACTATCATTAAATCGGTCCAAAAATATATCTTCAAAGGCAAATTCAAAGCTTCTAATATTGTCGATGCAATTCTAGCTCCAATGGCTGCTCCTAAAAGGTTGGTTGGGTTTTCTGGCACAAGGTCCAAAAAGAACAAGCTGCGCCTAAAAGCTCCAGACGTGGAATTGTAGGCCTCTTAACGGGAGATACTCTAGCTTTTGCTGAAACCAACGAGACTCTCACTTCCTGGTTCAATTCGTATCGAAGGAAAGCACAGGAAGCATACCCATATGCCGAAGCATCTGTAAATATATGCATGGTAGCATTTTCTACACTTCCACTCAGTATTCTACGAGGAATTCTACATTTATTAATGAGATCTAAATGTCTAGCCCAACGCTGATAACTTAATAGCATATCTGATGGTAATTCATCGTCCCAATCTAATTTATTGCACCAGGCTTTCTGGAGTAGAAGTTTTGGTAAGAGTGTCGCAGGTGAAGTAAAACCAATAGGATCATAAAAACTATTTACTATAGAAAGTAGTTTTCTCTTTGAATCAATTTCATTGCATCCAGTGTCAATTTGAGGATTAGCTCAATACAGCTCATCAGTTTCTGTGTCCCACTTAATGCCAAGAACGCTTTGACTTTCCTGATCTTCAATTCCAATGTGAGCTTAACATCTTAATTCAAAAGATGCTGAATTTATCATTTCCATTAGCTTGTTTCTTGGATTGTTCTAATTCTTCTTGGTTTTCAATACTGATTGTTAAATTGCCAACATAGAAACCTTGATTAAGTTTCTCCACAGTCCTCTGAAGAGATTCAAGTTGGTACTCAGGTGAACTAAGATGGTGACGAATGCTGGCATTCAAGAGAAATGGACTCAAAGTTACTCCGAAGACAATGTCTGAAGAATTCTAATTTTGATCTATCCTCAATATTCCACGACAAGAATATCAAATAATCACGATCCTTAGGTCGGACACTTAACTGTAAGAAAGCTCGTTTTTATATCAGTTATAACTCCTATTGCTCCCGTACGAAACCTTAAAAGGAGGGGGAAAATCTGCTCTAAAAGACTTGGTCCAACACTTAAACATTCATTTAAAGAAGGCGTAACCTGATCGTTTGAAGGAAGCATCAAATACGGGACGAACTTCAGTTGTAGTACTTGATGGTTTAATGACTGGCCTATGGGGAAGGTAATGGCCGGGTTTCGAAACTTCATTTTCTGGTATAGATTCTATAATGCCATCCCTTGCCATTGTTTCAAAACATCATCGTAAGCCTCGAAAATATTTTCTTTTAGTAAACATTTTGTTACTGAGCGCAATCTCGATTCAGCAACATCATACCTATTATACACAGGGGGATGGCCAGTCAACCAGGGTAAGGCGACTTCGTATCTGTGATCCTTTCTCTTAACTGTTTCTTGAAAATGGACTAAAGTCTCTTCTTCCAACAACTTCACAGCTTTATATTCTGTGGGTTCGACAATACCTAAATTTTCTAATTCCCAAATCTTAGGTATTTCAAAATTTTGTAAACAAAATGTTATCATGTTTACTGTAGTTGTCTTCTTCTCACTTCCCAGAATACTCCATCCAAGGCTAGTTTCAATAGCAGATAAACCTGATTTTAGCGCTTCGATTCTTCCGGTTAGTATTCTTCCAAGTACATCAGCCCCAAGCAGCAATCTTATAAGAGGATCTTCTTCTCCAATATCAGTTTAGACGCTGCCATGATTTTCAAGTTCATCTAGCAAATGCTTATCACGTACTCATGGCAGCATTGTGCAAATGTTTGGCTGATCAAGCACTGACACTTGGCAAGAAAATTTCTAGAATTCTAGAAAACTGACTCCAAAATCCCAAGAAAGATTTTATATCGCCATCAAATTTCTTTAATTGTAACTTAGGCAAGCGATATTTTCGATCACAAGATGATTTAACTGATTGTGAATCAGTATGATTTTCGAGGTTTTCAATCTTCGATCTCAAAGATAAATACCGATCCTTATAAATTTCGACCTCACTAAAATCTTTAGAATACATACCTTCTTTGTTTTCATTAAACAACAGCTCAGAAATAGATTCCTGTGTCATATCCAAGCGTTGAAATTTATCAGTCAGTTGCGTACTTAATTCACGAAGCTTAATAACATCTACTTTCGATTTCGTAATTTCCTCATCAATAGTCTTTGCAGCTATCGTAAATGTTGTGCGTATAGCTTTTCGTTTCAGTTTCAATGCTTCCATCATTAAAATACTTAAAGAAAGCAATCAAATGTATAAAAAATAATTTCGTACCTTGTTTACAGATTTCCGTTTAAATCTTTAGAAGCAGTCGCGTCCATGGACGCCAGATGTCACAAATCGTAATATTTTTTAAAGTTTTAATCCTTTATTTGAAGCACAACATTGAATTTCACTGCACAAGCACAAATAACTATTTACAAGAAATATTTAAAACGGCAGACATATCCAGAAAACGTAACATATTTTTAAATCCATAACTAAAACTGATGTAGTAAATAGAATGAAGAAATTTCCAAATCCAAAATTATAATTAATAGAAATTCGAGCAAATAAAACACTAACAGGAAGTTGACAATACAAAGACAGTGGCAACAATTACTTTGCCTTTTATGCAATTATTTCTTTTGCCCCCCCCCCCCCATCAAGAAAATAGTAGAATTTTAAATAAATATTTAAAATTGTGTTGAACTCCCATTAGTGTTCCTATATAAAATACACGTTTACAAGAACTGGAATGTTTTGTAAAAAGGTCATCTCCCAACAATTAGTTGAAGCAACGCTCTTTATGTTTTTACGATGCCACATAATTTCAGAAAAATTGTGTTGTTATTGTTATTTATGATACTTGGACAAGCCAAGCTCTCTATGCCTCGGTTATGCGAATTTAAGTCAGGAGGGTTCGTCTTTCGTTAAAACCAGAGCAACCGCGAAGGTGAAAGCATAAAAAATTTGTTATGGCCAAAAGCGTAAAGTTCCTGTACAAAATCAAGGTAAACATTGAAGTTGTTGCCATTTTACTTTCTCATTCTTTAAAGTGAAAATGAGTATGCACATGAGTGTATCACACGTGATTTATAAACCTATTGATTGAAAGTAGGAATAGCAGTTATGAGAGCTGGTCAACCACACACACACACACACACACACACATTCACGTTTTTCGATCTCAATTTTAAAGTAGAGAAGATGAATGGAAATGTTCACGGAACTCGTTCGCAATTCAAAGCAGGCTTATCAGTAGCTGCATCAAGTCTATGAATGCAACTCGCCCTTCGAAACAGTAATGCGAATGAATGTGCCATAAGGAAACCTTCAAGAAGGGCAATCATTCTTACAAAATATGCACATTTAAGATAAGTGCTTGTGGATTTATTTGGATACAAAACTACAAGGGGATTTCAGTTGGATTTACTTTACGATTTTCTTTGTGTTATTATCCTGAAATAAAAAAAAAAGATTAGTTTCCTTCTAATATAACATTATATTTACAGTTGTCTCAGTCACAATGATTTCAGGTGAGGCTTTTCACAGTTTAAAAGAAAATTCCACAGTTTCTATAATACAGTAAAGAAACAGCAACTTTCAGAGTGAATGACTGGTCCTCTTGCTTCACTTTCAAAATTCAGTGCTTGGCCCGAACATCCTTTACATATATTCGGTATAGGCACTGGAACTTACCCGAACATTTCTAAAGTACAAATACGGTAACACAGCTCCTATCAACCCGTAAGTTTGAAAATGTTGGTTTACATTTTGTCGCCAAATGTCACCAAGCTGCCGTAGATTTTAGACTTATTTCTCAGCCATGAAAACTGCTATTTTTGCATAATCAGCGCAGCATAGAGAATAATTTCATTCATTAAACGATGATCAGAAGTAAAACAAATACTTAAACAGAAATATGACATTCACGCAAATATTTACCCTGTTTATATTTTCTTTTATATTATCAAGTTTTACCGCAAGGGAATTGCAAAGCTGATAAGGCATTGCTATATTGATGCCGACGGAAATCCCTTTGAGGACTAATTTTCTATAGGCTATATTTTCTGTAAAACATTTTTTCCCAATAAAAATGGTGCAAACTTTATCGGTTATCTTATAAAATGATATTTTTTTAATATTTTTGTTATGCTTTCATAACTTTTTTGTTACAACATTCACAGTATATACCATTTGTCTATTTAAAAAATAACCGCGACAATTGCTGGTTATGTTTGAGTGATTGTTGTTGTTATTTATTTAGGGACGTTTGCCATGAGCTGCTGGGACATGCGCCTCTGTTTGCAGATCCGGATTTCGCAAGATTTTCGCAAGAAATTGGTCTCGCCTCGCTAGGAGCTCCTGACGAATACATCGAAAAACTGGCAACGGTAGGTGAATTTCTTTCACATAATAACAACTGTTCTTACTTTCAATGGTAACGATCCACAATTATTCTTTAAATGTCAGCATAATGTTTAACATATCGGAAACTAAGTACACAATTTTATATAGTTCAGTTCTGTAGAATAATTTAAATTTATATTCCAACATATTTAATTGTTATTGTCAAAGCACACGATTACATTTTAGTTTGTTCAAACTGCAAGAACAATTTGTTCAAATTGTAAGAACAAATTAAAATAATTAAATAAGTAAAATATATCTCTCCATGTAGTATTTAATTTATCAGTCTTTTCTTTTTATATTGTCCTTCACAAATTTATCAGTTTAGTAATTTCATAGATAACTGTTAAAAAATTTTTTTTAGTGTTACTGGTTTACTGTAGAGTTTGGTCTTTGTAAGCAGAATGGAAAAATAAAAGCTTATGGTGCGGGTTTACTTTCTTCTTTCGGTGAATTGGAGGTAGGTGTTTCATTTGGTGATTTTTTTTAAAAATACATTTACAAAAAATTTTATTTTTTAAGGTTCATTGAATGCTAAAAATGTAAAAGTAAATCATCACAAAATAATAACTCAAAATAATAAAAAGTAGGAAAAATAAAAACTTTTGAAATAGCAAAACTATTAAACAATGCTGGTAAAAGAGGTTCAAATTATAAATACAGTAAATACATGTCCAGATATATACTAGTTAATAAATCTGAATATAATTTTTTGTTAATAAAAGTTATAGTTCCTTCATAAATATGAGTTCCTTATATATTTATCTATGAGTACATGCCTATTATATAGTATGCATTCATGTATTTATATAATTTACTTGGAAATAATCCTAAATATAATGATTAAAAATTAAGTATAATAAGTTAAGATTGGTAAATTATAACAAGATTTTATCACATACGAAAAAATTACCATTTAAAAAAACTGTGAATTCCAAAAGCATATCGTTTGGGGCAGTAAGCCAAAATATTTCTCAGTTAAATTATATAAAATTAACAAACTAAATGTGGTTGAAGAGTTCAGGGATTAGATTCTGGACATGTAGGAGACCATGATGTTAACTAATAGTGGCCAAAGCACGTGCAGTAGCTCGTGTTCGCAATGTCTTCCAAGTGAAATGATACCTCTCTGGGGTGGCTGATTCATTCTAAACCTGACTTCTAAATTAAGCGAACTTACTTCCGAGATAACGAAGAATACCTAGTGTATCATCCCCTATACAATTAGCCCTCGTAGTACCGGAGGATTTAAATGTACTTGAAATAGCTAACAAACTACGAAACAATATAGAAACTGTGATTTATTCTTAAAAAATTGTAAAAAATACCTGTTTATTATTTTGAAATGAATCACTCATCCCAAGAGACAGGAGAAACGCATCTTCAGTTGTTCAACAACAGAAGTGAAAAGCCCGATCCGAACCCTAGGTCAGAAAATTTCCAATGAACAAAGTATGGAAAATTTACGTAGAAAACAACATGGTACGAGACAACAACTCGTATTACGAAATACTACGAGGGTTGCTATTTATATTTCTGGCCTTGGCAACAGTAAGTGTTGCTAGGCGACCGAAGACGATTTTAATCGAAAGTTTGATATTTTTAAACATAAATTCAGCAGACGATTTACCATTATAGCTTTATTTGTATTGTTGACAGTAAATTGAAAAGTTCTTCTCTGTCAAAAAATAGAATTGAATCGTGAACATTTTCGTGCCATTATTTTTCATAACTTTCGACGTGGATTGTCAAGACAAGAGTGCTTCGATGAACTTAATTGTTTATACAGCGATAAAGTGCCATCCTACAGCACTGTAAAAAATTGGTATAACGAATTTAATCGTGGTCGATGTTCGATCCAGGACGAATCCCGTGCAGGTCGTCCAAAATCCGTTGTTGTGCCAGAAAAGATCAATGCTGTGCGTGAACTGATAAAGCAAGATCGTCATTGAACATACCGTGAGATAGAGGCGTCTTTGGACATTAGTATGACTAGCATCAATAAAATATTGCATGAACATTTGAGCGTAAAAAAAATTTGTTCGCGTTGAATCCCGCATAATCTGACAAACGCTCAAAAAAGACTCGTGTCGATTGGTGCAAGGAAATGTTTGAAAAATACATTCAAGGTACATCAAAGGCTGTGTATAACATCTACACAGGTGACGAATCATGGATCTATGCATATGAGCCGGAAACAAAACAGCAATCAACTGTATGGGTCTTCCAAGACGAGGCAAAACCAACAAAAGTTGTTCGAGGAAGAAGCACATCGAAACAAATGATTGCCTGTTTCTTCGGCATTAACGGTCATGTGGCAACAGTGGCGTTAGAGCAACGCAGGACGGTCAATTCTGAATGGTACACGACCATTTGTTTGCCAGAAGTCACCGGAGAAATTCGAAAAAAGCAGAAGAACAGGCGAATCATTCTTCATCATGACAATGCGAGCTCTCACACATCGACTCAAACAAAGGCATTTCTGACGGAGCGAAAGATTGAACTGATGGGTCATCCGCCGTACAGCCCTGATTTGGCACCCAATGACTTCTTCTTATTCCCACACATCAAAAATAAATTACGTGGACAACGATTTTCGACCCCCGAAGAAGCGGTTGATGCATTCAAAACGCATGTTTTGGAGTTACCTCAATCGGACTGGAAAAAGTGCTTTGAAAATTGGTTCAAACGCATGCAAAAGTGTATTGATCATCATGGAGAATATTTTGAAAAACAATAAAACCAATTTCGATCCTACATATTTGTTTTTTCATTATTAGGCCAGAAATATAAATAGCAACCCTCGTAATTCTTGTTGTAAAGTGTCCTGGCAGAAGAAAAGTAGCATTGTAAAAATTACCATTTAAAAAGTATAAATTTGACAGTCTGTGTTAGTGAGTGAAATAATGTACTTTAAAAACGCAATGAATTATTTCTTGCATTCATTTCGATTTTATTTTGTGAAAAATACGTGAAAGTACAATGAAAAACATTATCTCGCGCAGTTTCTTATGCGCACGCTACCTGAAGACAATGAGGTCGTTTTGGTGCGAGTACTATAAAATAGAAAGGTCAATTCACATTTGTCAAACATGTCGGAACACGCGCTTTCAAAAACGTTAAAGGGCACAGTATTTTATTTTCTCATTTGAATGTAGTTTTCTTGACGAAAATCTGTTTATACTCTGTACTTGTACTTCCAACGAAAACTTTTTATTCCTAGGAATGTTAAGAAAAAAATATTCTTGATGTTCAATAAAAGCATTTTTAATAATCATCGGTGTTCATTTATATGTCCTTGAAAGTTTTTCCAGTTTTTACTTTGACATCTATATTTTCATGCCATATAATAATTCCAATTTTATTATATGTTTTTATATCTCTGGAAGATTATGTTCTAATCCGAAAACGCGAAGGTCTTCATTTTAAGTGCGTAATTCTGATGCAAAACAGTTATTTTCTCATATTCTAAACCTCATATCTTAAAATATTCCTGTATGAAATGAATCCCAAAAGTTGAAAGTAATAATAAGATATGGTAATGGATGCAATTCATTACTAGATGGCGCTTTTACACTTGTTACGGGTCATTTGACAAACACCAAACATAGATTGCTTACATCATGTATTGTGCCTATTCAGGTATCTTTAGATTGTGTAAATGCGTTCTTTTTAATCCAGCAATTTAAATGCAATGCTTTTTTCTTTTACTTTTGGAAAGCACGTTTAATAATAAACCCCTGAATATTTATACTTTTTTTAAATTCTTTGACTTATATGAATAAGCTGAATAATTTTCGCAAATAAGTGAAAAAAATAAGTATTTTCATTAAAAGAAAGACAAGTGAGTCATAGCAAGAGACATTTGTCTTCAGAATTGTTTTATTTGAAATGATATAAGATTATGAAGCAGTTTACATTGTATCATTGACAGATGCCAAATTTTTTGCCAATTTAACCGCAAAGTTCAAAATTTATTCACCGTTTTACTTCACGAGACTAATGATTTTTAAACTGTAGTTTCTCTAAAATGAGTAGCATGGACAGCATTGGCGACAAAATGGCAACATACTGGGGAAAATGGACAAAATGGCCAAATAGAGATCGACCCAGAACTACTTGTAAACTTTGTATTTAAAATTAATAGAGTTATAGATACATTAAAGAAACGAAAAACAATCACCGCGAGTACTTGTCATGTGACTTGACGTCACGCGAAGGGAGTCAGTTAATGAAATAGTACGTCATAACTGTAACACGTTTCAAGATGCTTTCAATAAAGGTGTCACTTGAGCTTGAATAGAATATGCAATTCCTGTTATTATAATTTTCAGAATGAGAGGTATGTATGCAATTTTTTGTAATGGAGCCGGTTAATGATATCGTTCTTTTTTTCAGTATTGTCTTTCGGATAAGCCGGAGATAAGGGAGTTCGATCCTCCCAAGACAGGAGTCACCAAATACCCGATCACAGAATACCAGCCAGTGTACTACTTAGCAGACAGCTTCGCCGATGCCCAGCGCAAAGTTAGGTGAGTAAACTTTACTGCCATCCATACCAGTGTTTCTCAAACTTATTTCTTCTACCACCCCCTTTGAAAATCAATTATTTTTCATCGTCCCTCCCCCCCCCATTATTTTCTATACACTCCTAAAACTTAAAAAAAAAAAAACCACAATTTCATTAATTTAATTAATTTAGTTATAGTGTGCTATATTAGTCGCGGTACTGGTGTTTAAATTTACATTCTAAACTAGAAATTTTTACCAGTGAGAGCAATTAAAACGCAACTTTTTAATATTAATAATATATTTTAATCAAATTTAAAGAAACAATATAGATAGAGGTAATCAATTTTAGTTTTTAAACTAGTCTAATAAGATAGATTAATTTGATGTTTTTTTTAACAAGTTTGTTGATATCAGGTTCGATTTTACTCAAAAACAGTCGTAAGTCGCCGCGTTTGGTAACTCAAATGATTTCTCTTTTTAGTAAAAAGCGTTGTCACAGCACTAAATCCACGTTCACACAAATATGACGATGGGAATGATATCAAAAATTGTTGAAAGATCGAATACAATCCAGGGTACAATTGCGGAATTGACTTTTGTAGCCAAAATTGTTGGTTGGCATTTTTAAATTTGAATTTTATTTCCTTGTTCGTTGTCAGTTCTATAAGTTTTTCCATCTGGGGTGATATTGCTATGTTGAGACATTTGAAAAAGGATCTAACACCCAATCTGGTATTTCCAGTTTCACAATGTCTGGAATCTTTCAATGAAATCACTGTGAAGATTTTCCAAATGTTGACAGTAGACGAGCAAGTCGTCGTTGTTGCAGGATACTGATAAATTGGGAAAATTATGAAACTCACGTCTGCCGATATTCTTGTGTAAGAGCAGCTTGCCTACGAAAACAGCGACGATATTTTTTGTTTTTATTAAGTTCAAGTCATCGCCTTGAAGTTGGAGATTCATATCATTAAACAATGTATAAAGGTCTGTCAGGTATGCGATATCATGCTTTGATGTGATGAGGTTTTCGCGCAATGCTGTGTCTTTGTTTTCCAAGAACTCTATGACAGAGTCAAACAGAATGTAAAAACGAGTCAGACAGTTTCCTTTCGATATCCAACGCACTTCTGTGTGAAAGATCAATCTGTTGAAATCTTCATCATTAGCAACACAAAGCTGATTAAATAATCTGTCATTTAAAGAGTTGTTTCGGATTTTATTCACTGCTCCGATGACAATGTAATGATTGAAACAGTTGTTCACTTAAATTTCTAGCAACTAAATGCTGTCGATGTATAACGCAATGTACTGCAATCACATCAGGAATTTTGTTTTTTAAGTATGATATGAAGCCTTTCGACAGCCTGTCATAGCTGGAGCGCCATCTGTAGCAGCATATATAATATTCTTCAAGGGAATTCCTTTTTCATCGCAAAACTTTTCCAGTGTTTTAAATATGGTTTCTCCTTTTGTGTCTGTCTCTAAATTTCTAGCAAATAAAAGTCCTTGACATAATTTTTCAACTTTAATGAACCTCACGTAAGACAACAACAATGCTTCATTAGTTGGTTTAGTGGACTCATCCAACTGAATTGAAAATTGACTAGTCTTCAGATGATTGCACAGTGACTGTTCAATGTTTTCAGCCATTTCATCAATTCGTCTTTTCACAGAATTATTGCTCAAAGGAATTTTTCGAATTATATCTGCCGCCGGTTTATGGGGCACAGTAGTTATAGCTTCTGTTATCTCTGGCAAAATTAAATTTTCTCCGATGGTGTGTGGTTTACCTGTTTGCGCAATTAACAGAGAGTCCGTCATCGACTTGCTTAGCAGCCATCGAAAAAAGTTTGGATACACTTGCCTGAGCATTATGCTCCTTTTCCAGATCTTGACATTTTTGTCCTTATTATCTGGATGCATTTTATTTAAATGATCTTGAAGTCTTAAAGACTTCATCGCTTCGTTTGAAAATGATTTTGAACAAAGACGGGTTTGTCTAATCTTCTTTGCATCCATATTTAATATATTCTGCACTGTATTGCCGTTTCTTCTTTTTTGCTTGCCACATGGCTTTTTTTTTTTCAAAAATATGTAAATAAAGTGTTGAACCTAAATACTCCCTTAAAAATAGCGCGCGAAACCATTAATGAAAATATCAGAAAAAATTACATGCTTTTATATAGGATTTAAATACAGCAAGCACCGACAGGAATAAGACAAACACACAAAAACTCGTTTATCTCTTTCGACGCTCAATCGTACTGAGCAAGTTAGGACAAGTATCAATGAACCAGCCGATTGCTACCGCGTACACTTCGTTTTTGTATTGCAAAACCACCACCTGTCGTCGATTCTATTCTGAAAAGGGCGATACGCTGAGATGGACTTTTTCCTCAGAAAGTTTTTCAGAAGCACGGAAGCACGCATGTTAAGTGAACATTTCTCTTTTGTCTTAACTTTATTTTGATGAACTCGAAGCAGAACTGACGCATGCGTAAAAGCGCTGTAGGTTCCCCAAACGAAAACGTTCAGAATGTCTACGGAGCACACACACAACATCATAAGTGCACATGCTCGTGACCTTCGAGAATCACGGTCGAAGGTCACGACCGGCTCCCGCAGTTAGTCTTTTCCCCCGGAATGTTTGCTACATTTGGCGATTCATGCATTTACACATGTGTATGCTTTTCTTCATTTTACAACGTACGCGCATACGGTGTGCGGGCAACCCTACGAAATCTATGTTAAGTATTTTAAATTTTTATACCATCATACAGAGTAGAAATATAAACTAAGTATTCGTTATTGTGTAGTAGGTAGGTTTTTTTTAATTCTAGTGAAATTTAAAATATAAAGTAAATCAAATTACAAATAAACCATCGCATCCCTAACCCACGTCAATGACCCCATTTTTTCTGGGCCCCTTTACACCCCCCTCTAGGTTTCAAACGCCCACTTTGGGAAAGACTGCTCTATACTTACGAATCCGGTGTACTGTAATGTACGGTAAGTGAGCTGCACAAGGATCAAGAATAGCAGCAGTACATTAAGAAAATCTCTAATATTCGTACTAACAGTCTCTCTAAATAAATGTAGAAATTCTTATCGTTTTCATGAGGCATCATTTTCTGATTGCAGGGAGTTTGCGCTGTCCATTCCTCGGCCCTTCACCGTCCACTACAACGCTTACACCCAGAGCGTCGAGATACTGGACGCCAAGCCTCAAGTCGAAGCGTTGGCCAGAGACATACGCTGTAAGACATTTTCACTTTGTTTCTTTTTCTTAAAAAAAAAAATTAATTCGACCGTCTCTTAACAATATTATTACAACGGTATATATATTACTTTTTTTTAAAAAAATAACACAAAATGTAACGGATTTGCTTAAATTATTACGTAACTTTACGTGTGCCCGTAAATTTTCATGCTCAGAGATCTGAGTTATTAACCTATTTCTCAGAACATGAAAGCCTCGAGTTTCAATTACGTTACTGTACTATGTTCGTAAGTTTTCATTTTCTGAGAGCTGCGTTTTTTCTTAACTCAATTCTCAGAGCATGAAACTTTCGAATTTCTATTGAACGCGTGTTCGTAAGTTTTCATGTTCAGAGCGCTGTGCTATATATGTATTAAAAAAATATATTACTTATACCACTTTCTTAGCATATGAAACCTTCGAATTTCAGTTACGTAACTGTACGTGTTTGTAAGTTTTCATTTCCTGAAAGTTAAGTTTTTTCTTAACATATTTCTTAGAACATGAAACCTTCGGTTTTCAATTACAGCTTTTTCTGAACTTGTTATGTTCTTGATTTGCTATCAGAACAACGATTATCTGAAATAAAATAAATATTAATGTGTTTTCTTTATTTTATTTATCTATTTTTTTAATCATAATATATAGCAGATAATTTTTATATAGACATTACGATTCGTTGTGAATGTTCTATTTCCAATTCAAAATCTATACAAAGTAGTAAATATCAAATAAAATTCGGTATATCTTTAATAGATTATTTTATCAATAAAATGATGTATATGATTTTTCAGAAAAGTTACGGAAATATGAAGTGTTTGAATTTGAAACATAATAAAATTCTTTATGTGTAAGATCAAAATATTATGTTTTATATGGAACAGAAGTCAATTTTGATGAGTAAATATTTAAGTTATAATTTTTATTTTCAATATAAAATATTTTTGGCAGCATGTAAGGCAATAAAATGAATGTATATGTAACTATTTCCAAATAACATAAATCTAAAAATAACCATTACACAATTCCAGTTCACAGATTGATTGAGTTTCATTCATCAATTATCTATAAGCGGAGTCTTGTTTATTTAAAATGTAACTCGATGATAAAAAAGCAATTCTTTAGATATTTACGGAGTAAAATATTAAATCATGTTGCACAAGAAACAGTAAAAGAATTTGCAATATTACGCCGAACAAAAAAATAATCTCATTGTTTTCTTTTATGGTTCTAAAGAGAAATCTCATCCGTTGACAAGTCTCTACTGTTGTCAAATAGTTGTCAGATAGTTATGGGTAGTAGAAAATTTTTGGTATGGGGTTATTAGAGTTATTGGGTAGTAAAAACAAATATCAAGTGGTAAACATTAGTCATTTTCAAAAATAATTCATTAGTTTCAGAATTTCATATTTAAATGACATTTATGATCATAAAAATTATGGTTTATTTATTATCTAAATAACAAGATATAAACTGTATATAATGAATTATATAACTAAAAACTATCGCTTAAAAACGAATAGATCAGATAATGTGACAGAAAAAGCCCTTGTTACAATAGTAAAGTCATAAAAGAAAATATCATAAAACTATTATTTGATTCAATTTGCATTTTTTTCACTTGTGAAAAGCATGAGTGTAAAAAAATGTTAAAAATTTAGTTAAAGGAGTTTTTCTTAATAAGAATTATTATATAAAGGTTTATCTTTTAATTCTCTCTCCACATTTTCTGCGAATTCATCGTTAACGAATGTGGAAAATATAGTTCTCGAAAATTAAAGCATCTCACATTTGCAGATAGTTAAAAATGTTTTTTAAAAGGATGTGTGCTAATTATCATTATTTGATTTTCTGTTTTGCTTATTTCAGTTGAAATGGAGCTTCTTATGGACGCGTTAAGGAAAATATAAACGACGCGCCCTTCGTCAGCCGCAGGTGCATTGTGACAGCGTCAGATTGACGTCATCCGGAAAACTTTTGAAGCTGTGCAGACTCTTTATGAAAGAGGCTCGCCTCTCTCTCATTTCTTTTAAAAATCTGAAAAAATATATGTCGTAGTATGTTTTAACAGATTAAAATAACTATAGTCTATGTTATATATATAAATAATTTTATTGTAGATGTCTATTCTTATATAAAGAAATTTTTTTGTAAAAGTGATTCTCTCTTGTCATTCATTTTAATACATCTTTACACACATGTCTTTAATAGAACAAAAATTTTCTCATCAAACTGAATCTTTTCACCAAATGAGGCCCGGACCTGTTAGCCGCGGGAAAATCCGATGTCAGATTCCTGACTTCCTTCTTATTGACCGCCGAAGAGGACAGTCCGAAGGGTTCTTCGACCATCCACTTGTCCAACAGAAAAGCGTTGCCGAAGAGCATTCCGTTCGCAATGTCGTCCGCCACCCTCTCTGCCACTTTGCCCATCGCCGGCTCCGTAACACCCTTCGCTGGCAGCTTTTGTTCTTCTGTTGAAGTGGGGACTTCGAAGTCGCTGGCATCGGCGACGAATCGCTTCACGGTGGCGCCTGAAAGTAGTTTTCGTTAAGTACATCTAACTCAAAATGGTCTAACTACCACAAGAACGGCTTTCACCAAATTGTCTGGTTGATGTCGGTTACTATGGTATCTAGAGCAGTCCATTTCTAGTGAGAATTAAGGATATTATAAATTGGTGATATTCCAATAGTAGCGTAAGCGCTAGCTACTCTTAAGTGTTCAGTAAACCAAAGTAGATACTTTTCTTCTGGCTACTCTTATTGAAAATGGAACGTGTGTTGTTTCCATGGCAACAGATAGGTATGCACAAGTTGGCGGGAATTATTCTGATCCTAGACAGACTGTATATGTTTTTAATACTAAGCAACAATCCCAATTTCATTTAATATAGATAAAGGTAGATAAAATGTTATCAGTATCATTCTTTTCAATTATAAAAAAATTTAAAAACAAAAAGCTGAAATTGTTTTTTATATCTTCATTTCCAAACAACCCTGTAAGAATCAATTTGACACTGCTCGTTAACACTTGAGATCATACTTGCCAAAGTTCAGTTTGGAAAATATTATACCTTTTCAATTAAAAGCTATGGCAAACGAGTCAAAAGCTATAGACGAAAAATAAATTTACTATAAATGCATTGTAAACACTATCTCAATTATGATTTTCACCTTTCTACATTTAAACAAATGCCTATAAAAATGTTTTGTAATTTTCTCTATTGAAATAATAATAAAATATTAATATGTCATATTCATTGAATTGCCCTGCCGGCCAACTTGTCTAGTAGTCAGCCTGCCTGACTACGGATAGGGAGGTCCTGGGTTCGAATCCCGGTTCAGGCAAGGATGTACTTTTTCTCTCTCTATCCTGTGTTTGTCCTTTCCTTGTGTGTGAATGGTTGCTTACCCTATAAACGGGTATCTGTGGCATGTGTGTGTACTGAAGAAATCGGACTCCACACACTAAATACGGTTCAATTGGAAAAGTGGAGCAGCGCACACGAAAACAACAACAACATTGAATTGCACTATTTAGTTAACGTTGTGTGTGTGGTTATATTATAAAAGTACTACCTTTGTGTTTTTATTTTCTTAAAACTCTCCAATCAAGTGTGTTAAAATAAACTTACTTTATTTGCCACTTTTCTCTCAAATTTCTTATATTTTGTAGTAATATTATAATCTGTTAAAAATATGGTGGGTTTTATGGCACAGATGCTTTTTAAATTCAGAAAGTTTTACATTTTATCATTTTAATTATGCGTTGACGACTCTTTATGGTCAGCATTACGCTGCTGTGTGGCAAATAACCCCTACCCCGGCCACAGTATATGTAGAAAAGCGATTTCTCATTCTTCTGTGCTCCATAGTGACTGACACCAAATCCAGGACATTTTACCTGCTAGGACACGGTGAACCCTGTTTTAGTTTTACGTATAGAATTATATTTATGATTACATTTTTCATTGGATGACTATATTCAGATTGTTAAATGGTTTTAAACTTGGCTAATGAAATGCATGAAAATAAGCTCAAAATTATACAACTGTACACTGGGATAATAATTATATGTCCCGAGCGACTACTCAAAGACTGTCAGTAATCGAGTAGGAAGTAATAATGATAATGAGAGACAATTGATAAGAGCTATTTTGTCCAAAGAAAGAAAAACGTCAGCAACGCTCTGATAAAACAATGAATTTTCGGTGTCATTTGTATCGAAATTAATAATATTACTTCGTGGATCAGTCGTTTAAAAGTGCTACACGAAGTGATCAGAAAACATGTCGAACTGTACAGAGTGGAAAAACGAAAATCGAAATTTTCTGCCAAATTGTGGCTGTCTGAAAGTTAAAGTACAAGTCCTCATTTTTATACCTTCATATCATTTGTATCAACCGCTCGCATTTCGCTAGAAGGGTGAGATATCAATACGATCTTGGCTATTTTACTTTTCTTGGACTTCTGTAAAATTAGTATAAACTGCTTTACTTTAAAAAAAATTTTTTTTTTAATTTTTTGTACTTTAAAAAATCTACTTGTTTAAAAAAATTGTATTAATCGTACTATTATTTTAAATAGATAATACGAAGTCAATGTTTATTATTAGATTTCGTAAATAATTTTCATTTCTGTGAATATTTTAAACTCATCACATTTTACATTTCGTAAACCTGAAAATCTAGAGAAACATTGTTTTTTTCTTTGCTAATATTTCCAATTACAGGGTTTTGTCGAAGTAGAATCCTTCCAATAGATGGTACCACCAGAGGACCCACTCCCTCAATTTTGTCATTGATCTGAAGAGGCAGGAAATTTTCTCCAGAACATGACACCCATGGACCATGTACGACCGATTCCACATATTTAACGAGCACGTATATCGCAGTGTACATATTTATTTCGTAAGAATATATATTGGCATAAGACAATATTTTCGTACAAAATAAATATGTAGCCTTCCAAAAACTAAGGGTTGCCAGAATATGACATTTCTTTTAAATTCCTGTTTTTTTCATATTTATCACCTTTTTTGGATTTTGCCAAATGCTACGCTCACCCATTTCATCCGAAACAATATTGTTAAAACGAGATTTAGGAGTTCAAGAACTTTGTTTTATTGGAATCAACTTAAATTTTTTTTCAATGATAATAAAAAGAATCTGTTCTCCCAAGAAACATTTGAGACAGTTATAATGAAGAGTCATAATTATCGGAAAGCAATCGAAAAAGAAATGTACTTTTCCTTAAAAGAAAGAATTAAAATGACTTCCATTCAATGACAAGCGATTTCAAAAATTCATTTTATATTAGTCATTTTGGTAGCTTTGATTGTAAAAGATGGTTGGGGTGAACATCTACTTTCATGTTAATTCTTAAAATACATTATAATAGTAAAATATTCCAAACAAATTATTTTACATAATAAATATTTCCATACTAAATTAAAGCCAATTTGATTAATTTGCATCATTTGTGTGTATTAGATCTCTAGCATAGATTTAAGATCGGAGAAAAAGCAAATCTCATTTTCAACCAAATTATATTTTCCACGTGTTGGCGTTATATCGTATTAAGTAATCTAATTTAAGGCTAACTAAAAAGTCATCTCGAATGAATCCTATGAGGATCCGCTCCATTATAAAAAGCGATGAACTTGTGAAAAAGACCTCCAATCCATCGCCAATAGTGATAACCAGGTGGAGTTGATTTAGCAAAAAGCTTATTCCCTTTTAAGGTTTAATAATTTTAAAATGATTCAGCACAAATTTTAAAAATAAAATTCATTTCTGGCGTTATTGTTTGATTGAATATTTTACTTTAGAATTGTATAGTATGCCTTTCCATTCAGTTCTACGTACATTTTGTATTTAATTTTCAAAATAAAATTTTGTTTAACATTTTTGAAGATAAAAATTTATGATTGAATATTGAAAGATGAGTGTTGGGATTCGGTGTAGAATCGGATATTCCTTCGTTTGGTGCTAAATCTTGTCGATAAAATTCAATTCCTGGTAATCCTATCCTTGCATAGCTTTTGCTTAGTGGACAAGGTTAATCACATCTTGGCGTCAAAAAAATAGCCAAAGAATCAACGGGTACCTGATTGAAAACTTATTAAATGTTGCATTCGGATATCTACATTAGCAATGGATTGATAATTGACAAATTTATAAATATTCTTCTGAATGTTTTGAAAAAATTGGCGTTAAAATGTACCTTTATTGTTGTAGGCAATGAGCATTATTTAAAATTACAAAAAGTGCAAACTAGAATTATATAGATCATAAAGATAACAATTCACAATCAAGTACCTCTTGCTTCGTTGAAGATTCTTTTTGGTGCCAAGATGTGTCTTACAAGATATCCGCTACGCAAAAGCTATACAAAAATAAGGTTACCAGGTTTACTAGAAACTAAGGTTTATCACTAAAGTGTATCGCCAAACCAAGTGCTACCCAATTTTATACCAAGCCCGATCATAAAATATGTACTAAAATGTAGTTCTAATTACATTGTGTCAAATGGAAGAGAAAAAAGGAATTTCACTTTCAGTCTAAATTACAATCAAGCTAGAATGTAATCTTTATTTGATTAATGAATTATAAAAAAACTTGGTACTTTTCCATTATACTCCCGGATACGGGTAACCATAACGGGAAAGAAAAAAAATCGAAAATCATTGTCGTAAATTTACCATTTGGATCTTGTATAGCTTAAAAAAGGTTTACATTTTTAGAAATTACTGAAAAATAATAAAAACATTTTATTTACATTTTACTAATCAAATTATCGATAAAACTTATTGAAATGTCGATGTTTATTTTTGATGGAAACCGCTTAACAATTGCTTCGATGATGGATTTCGTAAGTGAAACGCAATAGTACTTCACTATAAAATGGAATTATATTTTGCTGTATTTAGCTGCTTTTTGAAAACCATGTCAAACCCGTTCCTCATTCAAGGATTTTACCGCTTTTTAATCTTGGCGACTTGTGACTTTAATGCTCCTTTAAATAAAAAAGTAAAAAATTATCACAAAGCCATCTTTTGCATCAACTTGCTTTAACTTTATTATAAATCTTCACTTATATTTTGAGCCATTAAAATCATCATATTTAAATTAGATTAATTTCGCTTCTTCATAACAAACAAGTTATTCTTTTAAAATCATAAGTGGGGAATATAATGGAAAAGTACAAAAAACTGGCACAGATGCCGTATTATCCAGGGTGCCAAATACTGAGTTTGGGGATTTTTTTGGCTGATTTTCTTATGTATCTGGTAACCTCGTTTTTGTATCATAGATATGGAGATCTATAAGAATTATGCAGAAATGCTATATTGGTAACCCTAGTATATACGTCATCGCGGACGTCTTGGCAACATTTCTTTATCGCCAAAATAATTCAGGTTTTTGCCTCCTGGATTATGCGGCTTTGTGTTGAAAAACTTCATAAAATCCTAGAACCCTGTGTGGATAGGGCTCGATTTCCAGTTTTAGCGCCAAGCACTACACAGTTATCTCGCCAACCTAAGTTACGTTACATCTCTCCATATTCACCACAAAATGTAATCAAATAAAAACAATACTAATAAAATGCTTCAAGGGTTACTAGCGCACAAAACAAATTTCTAGATTGTACATAATCACGTTACGACATGAAACACAAGTTACACCATACAAATGCAATCAAAAAAACAATTTTGACGCAGTAAACTAGTTTGGCGCAATCTATTGCCGCACTGGCTCCAAGAAATAGGTCAAAAATTTATGCTATATGGTACTTGTATAATTATTAGGAATATAGCGTTTAATATAAGAAAAAAACTCTTACCAAATAATTTATTTCTGCTTGAATTTCCACCCATACCAGCTGTGTCGTTCAGAATAGTAATGGAACCGTTAAAAGCTCCGATCTTTCCGTAAATATAATCCAAAAATGTTGTACTGGCAAGCATATTATCTGGTTTAGCTGTTACAGAAACATTGTGAGTCCTATTGCCTAAGCTGTTTGTATCATTGATTGATTTGCTTTCGGCAAATACGGCGAAAACAAAGTATAATATTAACATTGTAATCAAAAATCTTGTAAACGCAATGAAATGAATTTGATTATATCATTTATAATTACACAATATTTTTAAAAAACAGAAAAAGTAAGATAAATATCTCATCGCGTGATTTCAGCTATTAATTTTTAAAACTTTCTGAAGGATAATATTGCCATACATTTAACAGAAAAACAAATTGTCTTCTTCATTAAAAACAAGTATTTCAAATGTAATTAATCCACGACTTCAACATCTAAATATGAAAAATGAAATCAATTATAGTTGATGAACATGCCTAATGTCAATTTATTATTACAGTTTTAATTGCTATGAATTTAACCAGAAACTTTTCTGATAAAATTTGCGATTTCTAGTTGTGAAAATACGGTGGAAGAGTCGAGCAAGCGACCCCTATTTAATGTTTAAGCTTAGAAAGGTATGTGGCATTGGTCTGTGATATTTGTAATTTATATAAAATGCAAAATAAATTATGCAAAAAATTATCAGTTTGGTTTTTTAACTTGATATATTTACTGTTTTTAAAGTAAACAGATTTGATATAAATTATTAAATAAGCCGGCATCCATCAATTCTAATTTTTTTTATCATTTTATAGAACTGTTTCAGCCGAATAATTTTTACTATTGCCATATCTTCGTGAAAAAAGATGTTACCTATATATTATCCAGCAGAACATTTTCGCAAAAACAAAATGTTGCCAAACGTTGCAATTTTTTTTTTCAAAATATGAAATAAAGAAATAGACAAGTTAGCATAAATCTCTATTGAAACAAATATATGTGTGAATAAAAACTTTATTCAAACGCATATATTAACCATAAAAAGGTTGTTTCTTTCGTTCCAGTCAAACTCATGATTATGCCACTTTATTACAATTCTCATTGGTTTAAAATATCCATGACGTCAGACAGTGTTTCACCTACGTCACACATAATTAATTACGACATTATATTGAGAGGACGTCGTAAATCTGACTAGTCGAAGTATTTAATACTTGCCTTCTAATCGCTTTCTTCGTCGAACGATTTGCTACCTGCCTTCCAATCGCCTTCTTCGTCGAAGTATTTGTTATTTGCCTTCAAATTGCCTTCTTCGAGCAGCAGTAAACGAGTTCACCATCGAATATCTGAGTGTCGTCGGCAATGAGAAAAATTCCATTCACAAGTTTTACCATTAATAAGGAAATATTTGTTTATCTATAAATTTTCTTTTGTAAACATTTCCGAAATCATGAAAATTACCTGTGTTATTCTAAATAATTAATTTTTGAATCTTCAGCGATATTGCATCCCAAATTGAACACGTTGAAAATAGAACAGGAAAAAAAAAAAAAAAAAAAAAAAAACTTCCACTTTATGGTTATCTTAAATTGGCAATAAAGATTTAAATTTAAATTTTTTATTTTAATTTTTCAACTGTAAATTTGCAATTCGCATATATTAAAAGTATAAATGATGTATTAAGATTGAATTTACATATAATAAAAAATGTAGGAAAAAGTGGACGCGGTAACCAATTTACAATATTTAATTGTAAATCGCAACATTTAACGACAGAATTTCCGCAGGAATGATCAACATGAAAATGCTGCTGATGAGTGGGAATAATGTGAAAAAGAAGTTAAAATACTTATGTCATAGAATCGCCGGTGCCAGTTTTGCACCAAGCTGAATTGGCGCCATTGGAATCATGCTAAAATGTTATAACAACAATAGCAAACAATAATAATAAAAATTATTTCTGGATTGCTTCATTTGAAAAAAATAATCAATTATAGGCACTGATGTAGCGAGCACAATGGACGCCCGGGTACTATACTAATTTTGGCGCCCCTTCTCAAAAATTAGTAATACATAGAATAAACAATAATCCAAATAATAACAGAAAAATATCAACTTTAAAATAATCTTAAATATAGATAATTTTAAAGGCTCAGATTGTACTTTTATAAATTTGAGATAAAAAATCTAGTAAAAAAAAATCTTTACTATAAAATAGGATTCGGAAATGCATTAATAGAAATCAAACTTACAGAAATTTAGAATTAGTCAAAGATTAGGTTAGAAAACCATTTTTCTGAGATTCAATGATATTAATCATGAGTTTCGAAACAGAGTGCAAATTCGTTAAGTCCAAATGTAAAAAATCTGGCAAACTGAAATTCTAAGTGTTATAGCAGTCTAATGTATTGTACCGAACTTCGGGGTTTGGGTGGATTGATAGTTGAAGAAAGCGACCACTCAATGAACACAAGACTTTTATTCGTAAAAAAATTCGACTAGATATACCAGCTGTAATAATCACAATTATAGAGCTCCAATTCGTCAGATACAATAAGTAACAGCTTCCAATCACAGGTCTCAAATACCTCAGGCTGAGAACAGCTTCTCTAAACTAACAGTCACGACTAATCGTCTTCACAAATTAATCTTTATGATAAATCCAAAACCACAGCTTTTTTATAAATCTCATCTATTACTATATTGATCCATTTATTTGGATATCCGAAGGGAATTTATTACTATATACGGGAATTTTGAAGTCAAACTCAGCGGTATTCTGAAATTACACATACCATATGAGCGCACAACATATAAACACACTTTTCTCGTAAAATGCAATCTTTATAATAAAATGAACCCAACAGTTAGTCTGAAGATGTGATTTGTTAACAAATGATACCATTACTTTGTTTATAAAGGAAATATTTTATGATTTTGAGAAAATTTTGAAATATGCGTAACTGGGAAAAAGGGATCACTTGTGTTATTTGGGTGCACTAAAAAGAAACTAAATTTTTTGGTAAAATGCATTCTTAAAATAGATCAAAATCCAAAGCGCGCTTAAAAATGTCATATACTGTTAAACTGATTTATTTATTTGGATATGCCTTGGGCATTGCTAAAGATATACGGGAATTTTAAAGTCAATCTTAGCGGGAATCTGAAGTTATATGTCTCATAAGGGGACACTATACAAAGACTCCCATTACTCGTAAAACAAATTTTTTATATTAAAACTAATACCATAGTTAGTCTAAGAATGTGAATTGCTACAAAATAAAACCTTTAGCTTGTTTACAGACAAAAAATGTCTGCAGATTTTTAGAAAAATTTCAAATTTCCATAAGCCTGAAAAGGGGATCACTTGTGTTACATGTAAGCATTTTAAAAAAACTCATTTTTTTCGTAAAACTAGTTTTATAATAAATCCAAAACCACAGCTTTTTTATAAATCTCATCTATTATTATAGTGATCCATTTATTTGGATATCCAAATTGAATTTATTAAGATATACGGGAATTTTGAAGTCAATCTCAGCGGTATTCTGAAATCACACATAGCATATGATCGCACAACATAAAAACTCCCTTTTCACTTAAAATGCAATTTTTACAATAAAATGAATACAACAGTTAGTCTGAAGATGTGATTTGTTAACAAACGATACCATTACTTTGTTTATTAAATGGAAATTTTTGATGATTTTCAGAAAATTTTGAAATTTGCGTAAGTGGGAATAAGTGATCAGTTGTGTTATTTGGGTGCATTAAAAGAAAATAAATTTTTTGGTAAAATGCATTTTTATAATAGATCCAAAACATCAGCGCGTTTAGAAATGTCATTTACTGTTAAATTGATCTGTTTATTTGGATATGAATAAGGCATTGCTTAAGATATACGGGCATTTTGAAGTCAATCTTAGCGGGAATCTGAAGTCATACATCTCATAATGGTACACCAAACAAAAATTTCCATTTCTCATAAAATAATTATTTTATGTTAAAATTAATACCACATTTATTCTAAGAACTTGAATTGCTACAAAATAAAACCTTTAGCTTGTTTACAGACAAACAATTTCTGCAGATTTTGAGAAAAATTTCAAATTTCCATAAGCCTGAAAAGGGGATCACTTGTGTTACATGGAAGCATTTTACAAAAACTCATTTTTTTCGTAAAACTAATTTTTATAATAAATCCAAAACCACAGCTAATTCTATAAATCTCATCTATTACTGTATTGATCCATTTATTTGGATATCCGAAGGGAATTTATTAATATATACGGGAATTTTGAAGTCAAACTCAGCGGTATTCTAAAATCACACATATCATATGAGCGCACAACATATAAACTCACTTTTCTGGAAAAATGCAATTTTTATATAAAAATGAATACAACAGTTAGTCTGAAGATATGATTTGTTAACAAACGATACCATTACTTTGTTTATAGAATGGAAATTTTTGATGATCTTCAGAAAATTTTGAAATTTACGTAAGTGGGAATAAGTGATCAGTTGTATTATTTGGGTGCTCTAAAAAGAAATTAAATTTTTTTGGTAAAATATATTTTTATAATAGATCCAAAACATCAGCGCGTTTAGAAATGTCATTTACTGGTAAATTGATCTGTTTATTTGGATATGAATTAGGCGTTGCTTAAGATATACGGTCATTTTGAAGTGAATCTTACCGGGAATCTGAAGTCATACATCTCATAAGGGTACACCAAACAAAAATTTCTATTTCTCATAAAACAATTTTTTTATAATAAAATTATTACCACATTTAGTATAAGAACTTGAATAGCTACAAAATAAAACCTTTAGCTTGTTTACAGACAAAAATGTTTTGCAGATTTTGAGAAAAATTTCAAATTTCCATAAGCCTGAAAAGGGGATCACTTGTGTTACATGGAAGCGTTTTACAAAAACTCATTTTTTTCGTAAAACTAATTTTTATAATAAATCCAAAACCACAGCTTTTTTATAAATCTCATCTATTACTATATTGATCCATGCATTTTGATATCCATTGGGAATTTATTAAGATATACGGGAATTTTGAAGTCTATCTCAGCTGTATTCTGAAATCACACATAATATATGATTGCACAACATAAAAACTCCCTTTTCTCGTAAAATGCAATTTTTACAATAAAATGAACACAAATGTAAGTCTGAAGATGTGATTTGTTAAAAAACGATACCATTACTTTGTTTTTAGAAAAAGGAAATTTTTGATGATTTTAAGAAAATTTTGAAATTTGCGTAATTGGGAATAAGTGATCAGTTGTGTTATTTTGGTGCTCTAAAAAGAAATTAAATTTTTTCGGTAAAATGTATTTTTATAATAGATCCAAAACATCAGCGCGTTTAGAAATGTCATTTACTGTTAAATTGATCTGTGTATTTGGATATGCATTGAGCTTTGCTTTAGATATACAGGAATTTTGAAGTCAATCTTATCGGGAATCTGTAGTCATACGTCTCATAAGAGTACACCATACAAAGATTCCCATTTCTCATAAAACAAATTTTTTATATTTAAATTAATACCACAGTTATTCTAAGAATGTGAATTTCTACAAATTGAAATCTTTATCTTGTTTACAGACAAAAAATTTCTGCAGATTTTGAGAAAAATTTCAAATTTCCATAAGCCTGAAAAGGGGATCACTTGTGTTACATAAAAGCATTTTACAAAAACTCATTTTTTTCGTAAAACTAATTTTTATAATAAATCCAAAACCACAGCTTTTTTATAAATCTCATCTATTACTATATTGATCCATTTATTTGGATATCCAAAGAAAATTTATTAATATATACGGGAATTTTGAAGTCAAACTCAGCGGTATTCTGAAATCACACATACCATATGAGCGCACAACATATAAACTCACTTTTCTCGTAAAATGCAATTTTTACAATAAAATGAATACAACAGTTAGTCTGAAGATGTGATTTGTTAACAAACGATACCATTACTTTGCTTATAGAATGGAAATTTTTGATGATTTTCAGAAAATTTTGAAATTTGCGTAAGTAGGAATAAGTGATCAGTTGTGTTATTTATATGCTCTAAAAAGAAATTAAATTTTTTTAGTAAAATGTATTTTTATAATAGATCAAAAACATCAGCGCGTTTAGAAATGTCATTTACTGTTAAATTGATCTGTTTATTTGGATATGAATAAGGCATTGCTTAAGATATACGGGCATTTTGAAGTCAATCTTAGCGGGAATCTGAAGTCATACATCTCATAATGGTACACCAAACAAAAATTTCCATTTCTCATAAAATAATTATTTTATGTTAAAATTAATACCACATTTATTCTAAGAACTTGAATTGCTACAAAATAAAACCTTTAGCTTGTTTACAGACAAACAATTTCTGCAGATTTTGAGAAAAAATTCAAATTTCCATAAGCCTGAAAAGGGGATCACTTGTGTTACATGGAAGCATTTTATAAAAACTCATTTTTTTCGTAAAACTAATTTTTATAATAAATCCAAAACCACAGCTAATTCTATAAATCTCATCTATTACTATATTGATCCATTTATTTGGATATCCGAAGGGAATTTATTAATATATACGGGAATTTTGAAGTCAAACTCAGCGGTATTCTGAAATCACACATACCATAAGAGCGCACAACATGTAAACACACTTTTCTCGTAAAATGCAATTTTTACAATAAAATGAACACAAAAGTTAGTCTGAAGATGTGATTTGTTAACAAACGATACCATTACTTTGCTTATAGAAAGGAAATTTTTGATGATTTTCAGAAAATTTTGAAATTTGCGTAAGTGGGAATAAGTGATCAGTTGTGTTATTTGGGTGCTCTAAAAAGAAATTAAATTTTTTTGGTAAAATGTATTTTTATAATAGATCCAAAACATCAGCGCGTTTAGAAATGTCATTTACTGTTAAATTGATCTGTTTATTTCGATATGAATAAGGCATTGCTTAAGATATACGGGCATTTTTAAGTCAATATTAGCGTAAATCTGAAGTCATACATCTCATAAGGGTACACCAAACAAAAATTTCTATTTCTCATAAAACAATTTTTTTATAATAAAATTATTACCACATTTAGTATAAGAACTTGAATAGCTACAAAATAAAACCTTTAGCTTGTTTACAGACAAAAATTTTTTGCAGATTTTGAGAAAAATTTCAAATTTCCATAAGCCTGAAAAGGGGATCACTTGTGTTACATGGAAGCGTTTTACAAAAACTCATTTTTTTCGTAAAACTAATTTTTATAATAAATACAAAAACACAGCTTTTTTATAAATCTCATCTATTACTATATTGATCCATTTATTTGGATATCCAAAGGGAATTTATTAAGATATACGGGAATTTTGAAGTCAATCTCAGCAGTATTGTGAAATCACACATAGCATATGATCGCACAACATAAAAACTCCCTTTTCACGTAAAATGCCATTTTTACAATAAAATGAATACAAAAGTTATTTTGAAGATGTGATTTGTTAACAAACGATACCATTACTTTGTTTTTAGAAAAAGAAAATTTTTGATGATTTTAAGAAAATTTTGAAATTTGCGTAATTGGGAATAAGTGATCAGTTGTGTTATTTTGGTGCTCTAAAAAGAAATTAAATTTTTTCGGTAAAATGTTTTTATAATAGATACATAACATCAGCGCGTATAGATATGCCATTTACTGTTAAACTGATCTGTTTATTTTAATATCAATAAGGCATTGCTTAAGATATACGGACATTTTGAAGTGAATCTTACCGGGAATCTGAAGTCATACGTCTCATAAGGGTACACCATACAAAAACTCCCATTTCTCATAAAACAAATTTTTTGTATTAAAATTAATACCACAGTTAGTCTAAGAACTTGAATTACTACAAAATAAAACCTTTAGCTTGTTTACAGACAAAAAATTTCTGCAGATTTTGAGAAAAATTTCAAATTTCCATAAGCCTGAAAAGGGAATCACTTGTGTTACATAAAAGCATTTTACAAAAACTCATTTTTTTCGTAAAACTAATTTTTATAATAAATCCAAAACCACAGCTTTTTTATAAATCTCATCTATTACTATATTGATCCATTTATTTGGATATCCAAAGAAAATTTATTAATATATACGGGAATTTTGAAGTCAAACTCAGCGGTATTCTGAAATCACACATACCATAAGAGCGCACAACATAAAAACTCCCTTTTCTCGTAAAATGCAATTTTTACAATAAAATGAACACAAAAATTAGTCTGAAGATGTGATTTGTTAACAAATGATACCATTACTTTGTTTATAGACCGGAAATTTTTGATGATTTTCAGAAAATTTTTAAATTTGCGTAAGTGGGAAAAAGGGATCACTTGTGTTATTTGGGTGCACGAAAAAGAAATTAAATTTTTTTGGTAAAATGTATTTTTATAATAGATCCAAAACATCAGCGCGTTTAGATATGTCATTTACTGTTAAACTGATCTGTTTATTTGGATATGAATGAGGCATTGCTTAAGATATACTGACATTTTGAAGTGAATCTTACCGGGAATCTGAAGTCATACGTCTCATAAGGGTACACCATACAAAGACTCCCATTTCTCATAAAACAAATTTTTTGTATTAAAATTAATACCACAGTTAGTCTAAAAATGTGAATTACTACAAAATGAAACCTTTATTTTGTTTACAGACGAAAATTTTCTGCAAATTTTTAGAAAAATTTCACTTTTCCATAAGCCTGAAAAGGGGATCACTTGTGTTACATGGAAGCATTTTACAAAAACTCATTTTTTTCGTAAAACTAATTTTTATAATAAATCCAAAACCACAGCTTTTTTATAAATCTCATCTATTACTATATTGATCCATTTATTTGGATATCATAAGGGAATTTATTAATATATACGGGAATTTTGAAGTCAAACTCAGGTGTATTCTGAAATCACACATACCATATGAGCGCACAACATATAAACACACTTTTCTCGTAAAATGCAATTTTTATAATAAAATGAGCACAAAAGTTAGTCTGAAGATGTGATCTGTTAACAAACGATACCATTACTTTGTTTATAGAATGGAAATTTTGATGATCTGCAGAAACGTTTGAAATTTACGTAAGTGGGAATAAGTGATCAGTTGTATTATTTGGGTGCTCTAAAAAGAAATTAAATTTTTTTGATAAAATATATTTTTATAATAGATCCAAAACATCAGCGCGTTTAGAAGTGTCATTTACAGTTAAATTGATCTGTTTATTTGGATATGAATAAGGCATTGCTAAAAGATATACGGGCATTTTGAAGTCAGTCTTAGCGGGAATCTGAAGTCATACATCTCATAAGGGTACACCAAACAAAAATTTCCATTTCTCATAAAACAATTATTTTATGTTAAAATTAATACCACAGTTAGTCTAAGAACTTGAATTGCACAAAATAAAACCTTTAGCTTGTTTACAGACAAAACATTTCTGCAGATTTTGAGAAAAAATTCAAATTTCCATAAGCCTGAAAAGGGGATCACTTGTGTTACATGGAAGCATTTTACAAAAACTCATTTTTTTCGTAAAACTAATTTTTATAATAAATCCAAAACCACAGCTTTTTTATAAATCTCATCTATTACTATATTGATCCACTTATTTGGATATCCAAAGGGAATTTATTAATATATACGGGAATTTTGAAGTCAAACTCAGCGGTATTCTGAAATCACACATAGCATATGATCGCACAACATAAAAACTCCCTTTTCTCGTAAAATGCAATTTTTACAATAAAATGAATACAAAAGATAGTCTGATGATGTGATTTGTTAACAAACGATACAATTACTTTGTTTATAGAATGGAAATTTTGGATGATCTTCAGAAAATTTTGAAATTTGCGTAAGTGGGAATAAGTGATCAGTTGTGTTATTTGGGTGCTCAAAAAAGAAATTAAATTTTTTCGGTAAAATATATTTTTATAATAGATCCAAAACATCAGCGCGTTTAGAAATGTCATTTACTGTTAAACTGATCTGTGTATTTGGATATGCATTGAGCATTGCTTAAGATATACAGGAATTTTGAAGTCAATCTTATCGGGAATCTCAAGTCAAACGTCTCATAAGAGTACACCATACAAAGATTCCCATTTCTCATAAAACAAATTTTTTATATTTAAATTAATACCACAGTTATTCTAAGAATGTGAATTGCTACAAATTAGGTGACTTTAATGGCCATAATTCTTTGTGGGGAAGTGATGATACAAATTCTCGCTGTTGGCAGTTGGAGCGGTGCATTTTAGACAACAGTCTCTGTCTGCTTAATACCGACGAGAAGACTTACTTTTACATACCCACAAGAACACTTCATTCTCTCGATGAAGCCATTAGTTCTCCCTCACTTCGGCCATTGTTAAATTTAAATGTAGGAAATGATATGCATAATAGCGATCATTTTTCTCTGGTCATCTACCAGACTGGAGGTAGTAGTATAAGACAACGCTTACCTACTTATATATACAGTCGGGCAGATTGGACATTATTTACACAATTGGCAGTTGTTGACGCTAAAATGGTTTCGATCGAAGATATTCATATTGCCGTTTTGTAAAGTTACTGAAACAATTAAGAATGCAGCTGATGCATCAATACCTAAAAGTTCCTCTATACCACACGTGCATTGCAAACCTTGGTGGAACAAACAATGTCCAGAGACATATAAAAAACAGAGGAATTTATGGAGGCTATTCAGAAGATACCCCACAACGGAGAATCTTATCGCATTTAAGATAAAAAAAGCATTAGCTCGCAGAGCTCGTCGTCGAAGTCAGAAGGAATCTTGGTCTCGCTATGTATCTTCAATGACATCTTCAACTTCCAGTAAGCAGTTGTAGAGAAAGGTGAAACAGCTAAGGGAATTTATAGAGCATTTTCTGTTCCTATTTTAAATCCTATTTTTTTCCTATTTATCCGGAGCTGCTATATACTCTTCTCCTACGGATATTGCTAACGTCCTTGGTGAAGCATTTGCTAACGTCTGAAGCTCGAACTCTTATAGTCCTTCATTTTTGAGGACTAAGACTCGTGCTAAGCGAGTACCAATTCGCTTCAACCATCTACAAGCCTTACCGTACAACTGTGAATTTTGAAAGTTTGAACTGAACAAAGCTGCACAGCACGCCAATAACACCAGTCCAGGACCTGATGGAAGCAGTTATCTCATGCTTCTACATTTAAGTTGAGTATCCCTGTTGAACTTACTTTATTTCTCCAATAGGATCTGGACTGAAAATGAATTTTCATATCTATGGAAAAAGCAATAGTGATTCCTGTCCTAAAGGCTGGTAAGGGTCCTTCAAATTATCGACCAATTGCTCAGACGAATTGCTTATGTAAGACTCTCGAACGTATGGTCAATGCTCGTCTCATCTATGTCTTAGAAGCTAATAATTGTATTCTTAAGAATAAGAGTGGCTTTCGTAAAGGAAAACCCACTATTGATAATATGACACTTGGAAACTTAAATCCGCAACGCTTTTGTGCGGAGAAATCACTTAGTTTCCATTTTCTTCGACATAGAGAAGGCATATGAACGTAAATGGCAATATGGAATTCTTCGTACATTATATGATTTTTTGGCTTTCATGATAATCTTCTGATATTCCTGCAGAATTTTTTATGCTCCCGTGGTTTTAAATTATGTATTGGAAACTTTACATCCAATACTTTCACATAATTTGAGGGTGTCCCTCAGGGCTCTATTTTAAGTGCCATACTTTTTATTCTCTTCATCAGCTACATTCTTCATCAACTTCCATCAGCAGTACATGGTAACTTGTTTGTTGACGACCTGCAAATATCTTGTGAAGGGTCTAATATCAGATTAATTGAGAGACAACTGCAAATATCTTGTGAAGGGTCTAATATAAGATTAATTGAGAGACAACTGCAAACATCAGTTAACAAACTTGCTGCATGGTGTGCTGAGAATGGGCATACCTTATCACTAAGCAAGAGTAAATGTATCCACTTCTGTAGAAATACTAGCCTACATAATGATCCAGTTATTAATATCAACAACACTCCAATACAAATAGTCAATGAAATAAAATTTCTGGGAATAATCTTTGACCGAAAATTAACCTTTCTTCCGCATATTTTACATTTGCGGAAGAAGTGTGAGCGATAGATTAATATCCTCAAGGTGTTGTCAAATACTTCTTGGGGTGCAGATCGCACATCACTACTTCAAATTTATCAGTCATTGATTCTATCCCGTATTGACTACGAATGTTTTGTTTATGGATGGGCTAGATCTTTTGTTTTGCGAAGACTGGACACAGTTCATCACTCTGCTTTGAGGATATGTTCTGGGGCATTCAGCACATCACCGGTCCAGAGTCTATACGTGATATGTCATCAATTACCGTTAGACCTGAGACGAATGCAGCAGTCTCTCAATTATTAAGCTAAGATAATATCAACCCCTCATCATCCGTTACGTTCCATGGTTCTGAATGCCTCCCTTAAGAGACTTTATGATGCTCGTCCAATGTGCATCCCACCTTTTCTCACATTGGGCCAAATTACATCTATGGCTCACAGACCTATATGATATCTGGATAGAGACAATTGACTCTTTTCCTCATCCGCCTTGGTATGAACTAATAAATATAATTATTAATATGCTGAAATTAAAATATCAAGAATTTTCAGAGCATTTTCATAACATTTTGTTGGATACCAAGCCACGTAGGTCTTGATGGAAATGAGAGAGCGGACACAGCTGAAAAAAGTGCAACAGATCCAATTTTACCATCAATTCCACTCTCAGATGTGAGAAAGGGTATTAAAAGATTTGTTCATTCGCTTTGGGAAGAATCATTGGACTTGCAGGTCGGAGATAAACCCCATACCATTTTCCCATCCCTCACCACATTATCAGTTTTACCTTTACGAAGTGCTGATGTTAGATTGACTCGCCTTCGTATCGGGCACACACGTTTCACACACAGACATTTGTTTTTAAATTAACTAAATTCATGGTGTGAAGCGTGTGATGAACCATTTACTGTTTATCATATTTTAATTTCATGTCATGATTTTAACCAACAACGTTTACTCTATTTTAATACTGATATTTTAACTATGATTGATTTAATAGGGGGATCTACCCCTATTATGAAGTTTCTTTATAGTGTCTTCAAAACAATGAAGAAAGATAAGCCTTTAAAATTGTTACCTATTTTATATTACGTGAATTGCGCAGTAGAAATAAGTGATGTGAGCAAAATTGACGTATAAAGACTTTGAAATATCAATTAATATTTTGTATGCAAAAATTTGCACTCGATGATTGAATTTTTTTAGGGTTGCTCTTTTGTTTTGAAAAAGCATGCATTAAATAAATATGAATACATGTATTTTTCTTTAATCTTTAATTAGAGGACAAGATTAAAACAGCTCAAACGGAGGATATAAATCTTTTTCATCATGGGTCATACTTGAATCAGTATTTTTTTGTCTTTTATCCCTGAAAGTTTTCCAAGTTTCTTTACTCCCTGTAGGACCTTTGATTAGATTCTTCTCGGTGGCTTGCTTCGTCTCAACTGTTTTCCGTTCTCTCGACTTCATCTGCCGCCGCATGTGGCACATCATTTGAAATATGGCAAACCACAACAATGCATTGCAAAGAAAAATCGGTAGGTAGAGAATAATTTTATTGAAAGTATATGCTCGTACATTGGAATCAGTTTTTATCACCAATAACACTTCAGAGAAATTAAAAGGAACTTCTGAGTTCCCATCTTGCTTGTCTTTGTTAGCAGTCGTTGAAAAGATTTTAATTTTTCTTACGTTTATACTTCCACTTGGAACGTCCTTAGCTCTTCGGGACAGTAGGGACATGTTATGTGACGGATTTGTTGATAACTCCGTTGGACTCATAATCTGTTCACTTCTGTAATCGTCAACGTCATAAAAGTTGTATTCATTTTCTTCTTTGGTGACATAATTTGTAATTTTCGATGAGTTTTTGATAAATTCTTCCAGAGAAACTGCTTTTTTGTCTGTAAATACTCTCTTTGATTTTTCTGGTTTTGCTAACAAGGCTATTTTATCTAATGCAGAAAAAAAAACGGGATATATTACAAGTAGTAGAATATAAGTAAATTAAAACATACTATTAATTATGTAAACATAAGGATGGTACACCACTTGCATAACATATGCAATCATGATTTAGAATGTTTACTTGAGAAATACGGGTGATTCCTTGTACACATTGAAGGAAAAAAGTTCTCGACATATATATTCACCGATTTGCCAGCTTCCTTGGGCAATGGATTCTATGATAAACATGTACCTCGCGTTTAGAAAAACAATTTTATTTCTATTATTTACAACGCAGTGTGCAAAGTGTTTTTTTTTAATTGTGAAATGTTATTTTTTTCATTTGCGAAGGAACTTTCAGTAACAAAGTTGTTCTGATATAGAAATCAGGAACTCATGCGTTTTTTAATTGATAAAAGTTCCGGAATGGTGCACATCACGCAATGAGCAATTTTAAAGTGAATTCAAATCAACGCTAATATTATGACTAAAATAATTATAAAAACTAATAATCATAATTTATAAATGAAACGCGTGCAACATGATGACATAAGTTTCGTTCCATTTTCTGCAACCGTTCTCAATTCAACTTCGGGGGAAAAAAAAGAACAAAAAACTTGAGATAGAATAGATTTTTTATTTACCACTTCATAAATATATAAAAATAATAGAAAACAGATAAACATAAACGCTGAAATTCAATATTATATTTTGACTAAATTACTTCCAAGAAATAAGTTAGAAACTGTTGTGAAATTCGTTAAACGAACATGAATCCATGAATCGCAAAAAGAATATTTAATGAAGCAAGTTACAAAGAAAGAAATTTTACATATACTAAACTAAGAGAACAGAACATGGTGTATTTATAGATTTTAGACGGCTTGAACACAACCACCAATCAGAAGGCAGCGCAGCAGACGACTGGTGTCAAATTTGCGGACGTCTTAGAAGACTACAGCTTTACAGACGAAAAGCGACTGACTTTGTGTCTCTTTGAGATTACTCGTATTATATTATTTACAACGCTCGCCCTTAATCACAAAGAAACATGCTTAATAAAATCATGTAAATCAATAAAACTAAGTATACATTAAGTAAGAAACGTTCAAACCATCCAATATTTACATTAACATGATACAATCTAATACAATTTTAATCCACATAATAGTAAAAGTTCCTTTAATTTAAACTTAGATTAAGATTTTGTAAACATATCAGCAATTTGTAGGTTAGATGAAATATGGTGAACTTTCATATCATGACAATTCAAGGAATGTCGAATAAATTTTAATTTAATGTCTATATATTTTAATCGCCCTTTGTTGTTTTCATTTTTTGCACACTTAATACAAGATTGATTATCTTCAAAAACCATGATTTCTTTAATATCAGTTAATTCCAAAATAATGTTTTTCAACCACAATGCATTTTGAATGGATTTTCTTAGGGCAATAATTTCTGCTTCTGTGGAAGATAAAGCAATACAATTTTGTTTCCGACATGGCCAAGATATTGGACAATTATTAAACGTAATTATGTTACCAGAAATGGATTTTCTGTCATTTGGGTTTGCAACCCAGTTAGTATCTGCATTTAAGCATGAATTTTTATCCACACACCTTTTACATTCCAGTTTCAAATTTGAAGTACCTTTCAGAAATCTCAAAATTCTTTTCAGTGCATTCCAAGTAATATCAGTAGGGTGTTCTTGAAGTTGACTGAAACAGTTTAAAGCATAAAGGGTATCTGGACGAGAGGTATATGCTAAATAAATTAAAGATCCTATTTATTAGTTCTCGGTAGTGTCCACAAAAAGCACTTTCTTTCTCAAATCAGCTGCTGTTGCTCCTACATACATGGGAATAGAGACTATTTTAGCATGTAACATTTTAAATCTGTTTAATAAATTCAAAATATATGTCTGTTGATCTAGATACAGTCCATCAGGTGTAAATATTATTTTAATTCTTAAAAATTCAGAAACTGTCCCAGATTTAAGCATTTCAAATTCTTTTGATAATAATCCAATTATAATGCAGATTTCATCATCAGTACCCGCAATTAATAAATCGTCCACATAAAGTGCCATTAGAATTCTTTCACCTCTATACTGACGAATAAAAATGCATTGTTCACTATTCAAGGGCTTAAAGTTTAATTTGAGAATGAAATTTAAAAATTTTGCATTACCATTGACGAGGTGACTGATTAAATCCGTATAAGCTTTTCTTTAACCGATACTTCCTGCCACTATTATCATCATATCCTTCCGGTTGATCCATGTAAATAATTTCTTTTAATTCACCATTGAGAATTGCAGTTTTAACGTCCAGTGAATAAACTTTTAAACTTTCTTGAAGAATAATAGTAAACACAATACGTAACGCAGGAATACTGCTAACTGGTGAAAATGTTTTATCACAATCCACTACTTCTCTTTGCATAAAACCATAAGCAATAAGTCGAGCCTTATATTTTCCATCTCGTTTTTCTCGTAGAACCCATTTGCATGATATTGCACGTTTCCCATGTGGTATTTCTTCAAGACACCAAACTTCGTTCTTTTCAATGGACTGCATTTCTTCATCCATTGCATTCTTCCAAAGATTCTGTTCTTCCTCTGGCAGTGAAGATAAATCTTTAAGCGACAATGAATCTTCAAAAATTACCATTGCTTCATAAACTTCCGGTTCAGGATATTTAACAGGTGTTTACTTGAGAAATACGAGTGATTCCTATTTACCGTTCATTTTATTTCCATCGCTCATTGATATACGAGCACTTGATCACTTAAGAGTGACATGAGTAATGCATATGCTTTCTTTCCTTTAACGACTTCTGCTTCCCTTATTCACATCGGGCTCCTTAACTAAGTATGCTTCCAGTTCTTTCGCAGACTAAATAGCTTCCACTCGTTGCCACCACACTGGAAAGTTCTTTCCCTTAAATGGATTTACTCCATACAAATCATGCGACAAAAGCCATTGCTTATTGATAAATTTATTTTATCAAGCAATAAATTAAAACTAGAAACTGCTTTTAATTTATAACAGTGAAAACCACACTCCGCTGTTGAAATTCGTTAAACGAACATGAGTCCATGAATCGCAAAAAGAATATTTAATGAAGCAAGTTACAAAGAAAGAAATTATACATATACTAAACTAAGAGAACAGAACATGGTGTATTTATAGATTTTGGACGGCTTGAACACAACCACCAATCAGGAGGCAGCGCAGCAGACGATTGGTGTCAAATTTGCGGACGTCTTAGAAGATTACAGATTTACAGACAAAAAGAGACTGACTTTGTGTTTCTTTGAGATTACTTGTATTATATTATTTACAACAGAAATAAATATAATAACTCGATAGTTTCAGCAAACAGATATTTACATTTGACGTCCTCGGATTCTTGCAGACAGAATTGTCTGCTTACTATCTAGTGGGAAATTGAGAAAAAAACAGGAGTTATGATTTATCTTAAGGTATATACACAGTAATATCGTTGATGAATTAGTATTAATCGTTTGTATATTGAAAAGAGGAAAAAATCATAATTGCACATGAGTACAATCTTGTAGTAAGAAAAAAAAAACATTTCTATTTATGCATTCAATTTTCATGGGTCTCAAATGGTCTGCTGGAACATGTAGAAAACATATAAATGCAGCCACATTTTCCGCCCTTGATTGTCTTTTTCTTATTGAAGTTAAAATAACTAATTATGAGTTTGAGCATATTTTCTATATAGTGAAAATGAAGAACGTAAATTTAGTGTAACAGCAGCGTTTCTTGTACCTCTCTATTCCTATTTCAAAATAGTATTTATTTTCACTTTTACAAAGCATTATTATAACTGGCATTAAAGTCAATTATATTAGATAACGCATTAATATACATTAGTACCTCACACACAGTACATAAAAGCTGCATGTTAACCATGACGATTAAAGACAAAATATTCCAAAAATAGACTGAAACGATTTTCAAATATCGTGGAAAACAATATAATACGATGCCATATTCATATGTTTCACTTTAAATTCCACTGATATAAGAGACAGCTGTCGTATAATTCCTTTAATGGATTTTTGCATTTAGTGAATTTTTTGGCTGATCTCATCGTTTATCTGGCAACTTTGATTTGTTATTATATCATAGAGATCGAGAATACTAAGAATATTCTACAACATTCTATTCTAGCAGCCCTATTGCGGCACAGCTGCCGTATAATTCATTACAATTTCTGAATTTGATCATTTTTTTTGCATATGATCTTCTTTATCTGGAAACCTGAATGTTTGTTACGTTATAGCGAACAAGAGTAATAAGAAACAACAAGATACTTGCATATGACTTTATCGGATTCTCGTAGACAGAATTGGCTGCTTACTTTCTCAGGAAAATTGAAAATGAGTTAAGATTCATCATGTGAATTGTAAACAGTAATCCTTGAGGAGGGGGAGGGGGATTAGTATTAATCGTTACCATACTAAAATGAAGAGAAAAAGAAATTACACTACTGGCCATTAAAATAGCTACACAAAGAAGGCGACACGCTACAGACGTGAAATTTATACGAAAGGAAGAAGGTGCTGTGATATGCAAATGATTAGCTTTTAAGCGCATTCAGACAAAGCAGGCGCCAGTAGCGACACCTACATTGTATTTAAATGAGGAAATTGTTCAGCCGGTTCCTCATACACAAATTGCATTTGAACGTTGTTGCCTGGTGAAAAGTTGTTGTGATGCCTCGTGTAAGAAGGAGAAATGCGTACCAGCACGTTTCTGACTTTGAAAAAAGTCGGATTGTAGCGCACCGGGATTGCGGTTTATCTTATCGCAGTATTGCTGCTAGCGTCGGTCGAGATCTAGTGACTGTTAGCAGAATATGGAATCGATGGGTTCAGGACGGTAATACGGAACGCCATGCAGGATCTCAACGGCCACCTATCACTAGCAGCCGAGAAGACAGGCATATTATCCGTATGGCCGTAATGGATCGTGCAACCACGTCACGAGCCGTGAGTCAAGAAACGGGGTCGTTTGGAAGACAACGAGTGTCTGCACGAACAGTTCGACGACGTTTTCAGCAGCATGGACTCTCAGCTCGGAGACCATGGCTGCGGCTTCCCTTGACGCTGCGTCATAGACAAGAGCGCCTTCAATGGTGTGATCAACGACGAACCTGGGCGCACGAATGGCGAGACGTCATCTTTTCAGATGAATCCAGGTTCTGTGTACAGCATCATGATGGTCGCATCCGTGTTTTGCGGCATGGTGGTGAACGCACACTGGCAGCGTGCATTCGTCATCGTCATACTGGCCCATCACCTGGTGTGATGGTATGGGATGCCATTGGATACACGTCTCGGTCACCTCTTGTTCGCAATGACGGTGCTTTGAACAGTGCACGTTACATTTCTGGTGTGTTACGACCCGTGGCTCTACCCTTTATTCGAGCCCTGCGAAACCCTACGTTTCAGCAGGATAATGCCCGACCGCATGTTGCCGGTATTGTACGGACCTTCCTTGATACGGAACATGTTCGGCTGTTGCCCTGGCCAGCACGTTCTCCAGATCTTTCACCAATAGAAAACGTCTGGTCAATGGTTGCCGAGCGACTAGCTCGTCACCAAACGTCAGTCACTACGGTTGATGAACTGTGGCATCGTGTTGAAGCTGCATGGGCATCTGTACCTATACATGCAATCCAATCTCTGTTTGACTCAATGCCCAGGCGTATAACTGCTGTTATTACTGCCACAGGTGGTTGTTCTGGGTACTGATTTCTCAGGATCTATCAAGCCAATGTTTTTGAAAATTTAATCACTTGTTATATCTAGTATAATATATTTGTCCAATAAATATCATTTTGTTATCTGCATTTCTTCCTGGTGTAGCAATTTTAATGGCCAGTAGTGTAAAATTATTAAAATTACACGTGAGTTTACGCTGGAGGTAAAAATCATTTCAATTTATGCATTCAATTTTCGTGGTTCTCAAATGGTTAGCTGAAATACATAGAAAACAAGAACAGCTGCCATGTTTTTTCGCCCTCAGTTCTTTTATTCGATCTCCATTTGGAATTATCTATTTGTAAAGATATTTCTATTTTGGTAACCCTAATATTTTTACATCATCGCAAGGAAATTCAGAACATATTGTTCCATTTTCGAATTTTATTAAGAATTTTCCCGGGAAAAGTTTGTCTGAATTTTTGGGTATATTCTTACAGATTTCTTATCATTTTGGATACTTAAATTCCAATTAGTGTGGTTCCTTTCCATATTAATTTAAAAAATTCTTTTTTTTATTCTGTATTAATTGCTTAAAATTAATGTTTCAAATTTTGTAGATAAATTCTTTTTAGTATGTGTATTGGCATTTTTTATTATTTATATTAAAATAAAATTAATTGTTAATTTATTGCCTATTTCAAAATTTATATTTGCATTTGAAAAATAAATGCTCTTCCTATACTTTCTTTTTTGAAGTTATCAGGTTGCATTTAAATGTAATATATATATATATATATATATATATATATATATATATATATATATATATATATATATATATATATATATATATATATATAATGCGAATGTTCCTTTTTATTAGAATTCGTATTTACATTTTCGAAATTATTATTCCTATGTTTTCCTTATTTGTATTAACGTTTACGAAATTAATGTTCTTATGTTTTCTTTTTTTTTTTTAAATCCTAATACTTTAAAAATATTTATTTACGCTTTTTATAAATCGAATTAAAATTTATTATTTAGATGCGCAAGCTTTTTATTTATTTATTTATTTTTTTTCAAAAAAATATATTCATTTTGGCCACACTTATGTCACCGCATGATTGATTTCTGATACAGCTGTGCTTTTACGATCTACAACATCGCGAGAGAATTTAAGAGCCCTTTATTTCAGATACTAATCTTAATAAGAAAGTTTTTCTAAGAATTTGTTTTTACATTTTCGAAGTTGTCTTTTTTTTATATTTGTAATTACATTTGCGAAACTGATATTGTTATTTTTAAATCCTACTATTTCAAGAAATATATAATGGTTTTTTTTTTTTTTATCCAGTTTTATTTTACTATTTAATGCATTAATTCATCGTCAAAAAAAAAAAAAAAAACTAAGATGGATTATACGACAACTGTGCCGATGATAAGAAGGATTCAATAACTGTTACACTGAATATCAAACTACACAAGAAATAAATGGGTTCAATGTAGAATTGGGTACCCCTTTGTTTGCCGATACATCTTGGTATAAACTTTAATTTTTGGTAGACTTGGTATAGCCCTATCTTTGCACAGCTTTTGTGTAGCGGCAATTTTGTTAGTCACACTAAGGCGCCTGTAAAGGGGAGCTGACGCATGTACTTCACGACCTATCACAAACACTACGGTTGCCATAAAACTTCGTATGTCGCAACATTCTTAATTACGTTAGTTTACATTTGATACGTTCTTTTTTCTTTGTTTGATACATTTCTAAAGTAATATTTTCTTCCGTAATAAATTTTAAAAAGGATTGTAATGTGCAAAAACTATTTTTAATATTTTTATAAGAATTTAAATTGTGTGTCACTAATATAAGGACAAAAAAATTAGAAATTAAAAAAAGCTTTTTTGCACATAGTAAGCAATTTATTATTGAAGTATATTATTGTAACATATGATTTGAGAGCAATACATATTTAACATATAATGTAATCTAAAATAAATTTTATAATTCTGCATTTTAAAGCTGTAACGATAAGAATAGCAATATAAAAATCTTTTTTATATGGTTTTTCAATTTGTAAAGAATAATAAAATTATGGATAACTTTCTTAATAATATTTCTTACTAAACTAATGTTTTCTCCTGTTATAATTTTAAAAAAAGAGTGTAATGTACAGAAACTATTCTTAATAATATTTTAAGAATTAAATAAAATTGTGTAATAAAAATGCAAAAAAAAAAAAAAAAAAAAAAAAAAGAACATTGTAAGTAATTTACTACATTAATATAATATTACTGACAAGCAATAATACATATTTACAATATATAAGCCTATGTTAAAACTAACATATAGTGTTATAAAAAAAGCTCTAGTAGAGAAAATATTTCTTATTAAATTATATTATTCTGTAAGTAATATATAACAACAGTTTTCATACACACAATAACTAACAAAAATAAAAAAAAAACTTTTTTACATTTTATAATTAACTACTAAGAAATATATATTTACAATAGATAATTTCTTTTGAGAGTAATACATACTTAATACATATAATACAATCTAAAATAATTTCAAAGTTTTGCATTTTACTGAGCCATTTATTTCGTTTTATTATTTTACTAAATGTGTTTGATGGCGAAAAAATGCAAAATTTAAAAACACACAAACAAATTAACAAATTTAGTGTACAAACTCTGTAATTCAGATACAAATAATATGATTAAAACTTCAAACAAGAAACCACGTAATAAGATGTTAACTTTAAAACTAATTACCTTTTAAATAAGCTTTTCCACTAGTTAAAAAATATTATTTTTATTCATCTTAAGAATAGTGATATTACTTTTTAACACGTAAGTTTCTTTATGAATGTAAGTTCTTTATGAATATAAATTTCTTTATAAAAATAAGCAAACCCAAACTGTGCCAAAAGGGCGATTTAAAGCGAAAATAGCAAACCTTAAGTATCATAAAATAGTTTCGACCATTAATGGTTTAAACGTTGCCGTTTTCATTATTTAATAATTTACAAAATAATCTTATGGTCTATGTCCACCGTTTGATAGCAGAAAATTCTGAAAAATTTGCTTTAAATTCCTTAATTTCTCAAGGCAATTAGCAAAAAACTCCATAGAAATACACTACGGTCGCCAAGATTTGGACGGCGGAAATCTCACACGTCTGCCTGGGTAATTAAGGGGCTCTAAGTCACACCTTGGCGTCAAAAAAATCGCCGAAGAGTCGAGAGGTACCCAATTGTTAACTTTTACCATAAATAAAAAAAAAATCGAGTCTAATATACGTACCTTTAGTGTAAGAGGTAACTAATGGTAAATACAATTCCTTTCTTGAATCTAAATGTACATTTCTGAAAATGGTGATGGGTATTAAAAGAAAAAATAATTTATTAAACATCACTTAACATCAAAGTCTATTTGTGATCAAAACATGCACTTATGTGAAGATGCACGTACATCTAGAGAAACTTTTAGACATTATTTTCAAAGTATTTCCGTCCACAGAAATGCTATCCAAACGATATCCCTCTACTTCGTAATTTTAAATCATGATCAAATGATGATTGCAATAACTGAGCTGGCACATTTCTCTTCAAAACAACAATAGAGACGTTGGACTCCAGAAATATGTAACATGTTCCCACCAAGCGAATCACACTGTGCCATCTAGTGGGGAAAAGAAACCGTTCGGCTTATCTAAAGGCAAAACAGATTTCTCACAATTATATTTAATTTTATAAATAATATTATTATACTTTGTATTTACTTCTTGATTTTAAAATGAATGAATAAAAAATGATCACCTCATTAAAATTTGGATTTGGTGCAACATAACCTTTTTGAACAGCGTTTCAGAAAACTTAACCAAGTAGTGGAAAAAAGTGAATCTTCAGCTTACGTGAAGTCACTGTCATACGCCTCCGTCTTATAATTTGTTTGAAACATGTTTAACAGTCATTCGCCTTTTAGTTTTGAAGCACGTTTATGACACAGTTGACACTCGAGTTAGCGTCTGCATCAGTGTATTGTACAACACTGCATTCTATATAATTTTTAATATGTGTAGTATAGGTATTCTCAGCACGATAGTCTTCTGTTGAGTCAGGATTCCAACTGCATAATACCACAAGCCACGAGAGTATTCCTTATTATCTACATGTTCCACAAGAATTCTGAAAAGCCCGAAAAAATTATTATTTGTAATTACGTCTACTTATTTTTAATCTACTCAAAACTATTTTCCATCGTTATAAACTTCTTCCATATCGCTTTGCATCCACTGGTTGATAAGTTGTCTCGCCAATTTCGTGTCTGTTAAATGACGTGATCAATAGCTAAGTCTCCTCCTTTTAAACCACGCCATGTTAGACGACAGCTTTCCTTTTTATCACTTAACGGTCATTATCTTTAGGCACTTGACGGCTAATTAGATCATGACCAACAATTTAAAAAAAAGTTAAGACAACCGTTATATCATTCGGCAAGTGGCTGGTATTCTCGCAAATATGAACCATAGGCAAATGATGAAGGCACACCTGAGCTTGTACCATCTTCTCACGACAGCTACACCAACAAAAGGACACAATTCTTATTGCACAAATTGTTCTCTTTATAAATGACTACTTTTAAGATTTTACTTGCACTTTTATTCATATAAATTGAAATAAATTTTTGAATGGATAATTTCAACATAAATTGTAATTTTGGGGGAATTATAGAAAAATACACCTTTCGAGTGCAAGTACAAAAGGCGTTTCTTAAATGACACAGGCTGATAGCCGACTGTAGCAGATATAGGCTTAAGCAGAGTTCATTTCCTTTAAGAAAGTAATGTATTTTTCAACAAAAGACTCATAGCTTAATAAAGGCCTATTCTTTCCTAATCATTGGATTACCATACCGAGTTTCGACTGACGGGAAATTCGTCAACTTGTACATGAACTGCTCTAGTTTTGCAGAATTTTAAATCAAGGTATCAAAAAGTAATGAACATTTTAGATTCTGCGATAAAATAATCAATGTAAAAATAAGTTTTTCGTTCAAAATTCTGGACTTGTTCAAAAGTGCCAATGGTCGGCGGTCTTACATCAAATATGTAATTTCTACTTATCGTGGTAAGGTACCTATGCTACATGGTTGTCATTTGAAAATTAAAATGTGAAAAATACTGTGAAACATAATGACACTATTACAATGTCAAAATTTTTCGGTGGTAGTAAATTGTGTAGGTATCTAAAAGCATTTCAATTTATAGTAATAAGTTGTATTCTTCAGAATGTTTTGTCAGAAATTGAAGGTACATATGTTGCGATGGATATTAGGGAATAAAAAAAATTGAAGTGCAATGTGTAACTCATAGTATTAAACAGTCCTCCTTCTATTCCGCTAAGCTATCGTAAATGAAAAAGTTACCATAAAATCCTTTTGACTCGGTTTTACGAATTTTTCAATTGTTTTGTAAATGTGAGTGTATTATGTAACTAATTACATTTCCTTTAGGAATGTGCATTTATGATCTCTGGTGACTTAAAACATAGGCTATGTTACATACAAAAAATTCAATATTAGAATTTGCAGTTACCTTAAGACTTAATTATGTCTAATTCGAATTTACTTCTGTTGTGATGTATACAGTGCATGTCCCCTCCTCTTTTAAAATTGTTTTACTTAAAATGTGTAATTGCTGGGAATAGAGAAAAATATGTGCAGTATAAGAGGGCCCTTTTTTCTACATACTCATAGTCTAATTCTTTTATACAAAAAATAAAAATTTATTTTTTCCATTTTTGAAAGGATTATTTTTTTTACTGCGACAATTGTGTTTTAGGTCTTCCAACTACGCCGTCGATCCGAAATGCACTAGAATGCTATGAAAGGAGTCCTGACCTCAATATTTATTTCAACAAAAGATAATTTTCAAGCGTTTAGATTGCTTTTAATTTGTCTATATATATGAGGCCTTTCTTGTGGTGCAAAATGTCTTAGAAAACAGTATAAATATTGCTGTTTTCTGAATAGTTAAGAATAAATACAAAACAAAAAGCAAGGGTTAAAACAATTTATTGATATTGTACTTGTATATATGTACACCAGGAAGCACAACCATGCTGACTTAAATTACTGGATTTTGCACAATAAGGACTCACTTTGAGAAAATTTTCACAAATGAACAATAATTAGGTTTTCTACATACTAGGCTTTGAAGCGCAGAATAAGTTAGCATTTCGTTTTTTGTACAATTTTAAGACAACTCATTTGTAAATCGAGACATGAGTAAGCAAAAAAATGTGAAAGTGCATCAAATCATTGTACTTAAAGAAACACATCTTCTCCATTGGACCCATGGACCAGCTGACTCCTCTTGTGGGGAATACACAATGTGTGTGAGTTACTCTAACATCACGAACCATTCTCTTCACATTCAAATAATACGAAACAAAATCAGCCATGAAAAAATAAGCTTACAGCACAAAAAGCAAAATATAATTTCACAGTAACAACAAACATAAATAAATGCAATTTCACATTTTAAGAGCTCATCATTATCAATAAAATATAAAATATAAATTTCCATAAATAAATGGAATGTTTCTCATCCATGATTTTGTCTGGGAGTAAAACTAACTAGAAGAATGGATTCACTATGGCAGTAAAGGTGCTTCAATAGGGTGTGCTTACCATAAACTGATAACATAACAATTCTTATTCAACTCACTAGCACAGATAGAATTCCATATTTTATTACATTTCCACTCATTCAAGGAGAAATGAATAGCATACAACTGTTCTTAACATTTAAAAATATATATGAATCTCCTGCAAAAATGAAATACATTGGCTGAAGAACTACTCATCAAAAGAAATTAATATTTTTATTATTTACATGTTAATTAAACCAATTAGTGCCACAAGACTTTTTATTTTTAAATCGAATAAAATCCTTAATGTGTAGAATCAAGTTTGTTTGCTTTAAATGTGAATTTCAGTAGTTTCAATAAATGATTCGATAACTTCTCTAAAAAATTTAGTAACACAATAATATAATCAACTACCTCTGTTTAAGGAATATTCCCTTCAAAATAAAACTGTTTTAGATTAAGTCTAAAAATCATGATTATAAATCAAAAATTTAATAACTGATAAAATTATCAGTTCATAAATGAAATAATTGCCAGCAAAAATCTGTGCTAATTAAATGCCTAAAATGGGCAAAAAGAAAAGAGGTACCATTTTTATTGTGTCTTCGATGTCAGAATACATCAATAAAAAGAGATAATTTATTTTTAATGCACATGTGTGCTGTAAATAGCTACACATTTTCACTATATTTATATGAACTTTAAATAATATAATCCAAATCTTTAATAATTCATAAATTGAGAAAATTTTTGCAATGAAGATAATGCCTTTAAGGAAAAAAAATTCAGTAATGTCATCTGCCAGCACACTCTCAGAATAATGACTAAATATTAAAGCTTGTAAATTGTACCTACTTCTAAATGACAAATGACACTTAATTGGGTGATTCAATTTAATAGGTGTGTGCTAAAATATTCCTCAACATTAATAGACATAAATAGTTCTTAAATAATAATCTTAAATTTCAAAATTAGGATCTCCTTTTTTAGCTATATAAAACCTTAAAAGTGAGAAAATTAAACATAGATCCATACTATAATAGCATATAATACTATTCCAATGACATAATAAAATAATGTCAAATCTCATCCCAAGAAAGTAAAAGAAACAAATAACGTTTATATCTCTCCAAAATTGTAAAAAATAAAATTGTAAATATGTTTTACAAACAAGAAAAAATTTGGCTGAATATCCTTTTATTTTAAAATAATTTTTTTTAACATTTGTTTACCTGTAAAAGGTATATTTAACAACTCTAAAAATTTCCAACTATAATTTGTTGTACATTCAAATACATGATAACCCTATACACATTTTGACTAGATATTGATAAAAGGTTTCATCTGAATAAACTGTACATTTTTTATAACACAGTGTGATAATAAACATTTAATTACAAGAAATATAACAATTCTTCCATGAATGTGCACTTTCATTGACTAGCAATACTTTTCACTGCTTAAAAATATTTAACTATTATAAATGTAACAAACTTCTCATTGTTGGACTAGACACAGAAGAGAACCTGGTACAGATTAAAAGACTAGATCTATGTATGTATATATATAGTATACAGAACAAAAATAGCCATTGGATTTTTCTACAAAAACTAGTACTTTATCAGAGGAATCACAATTGGGTTCTTTTTTTTTTTTTGCATATTAACAAGATTTAACTTTACATTCAGCAGAATAATAAAGCAGCATGTGTAGAAACAAGCTCAATTTCTTATAGAATTTAAAAATAAACTTCAACTTACAAAATGATTATTTATATAAACAAAAATACATTTGTACTTTTTAGAGAAAAAATTATACATGATATTGTTTAACTGAAAAAATGTACAGAACACTTGTATGAGATTTATAATAAAAAAAGTCTGTCAAATAAAATTTGTCTTTATAAATGAGCCTTTATAAATGTAATAATTACAATAATAAGGTAATTTTACAGTACAATTAAATCTTGTCGTGCAACTAGTGTCACACGAACTAATCAAGAAGGAAGCGAGGAGCAGTTGACAGGAGAAGCAGATGAGCAGGGGCAGGACAGAGTTTTATTGGTGGTTGCCATCTGTTTTCTCGGGAAGCATCGGGGGAGACACAGGAGTGGAATCATCATGGAATAATGGATTCTTCACTTCCATTTCCCCAGTCTGATGACATAAAAAAGATTCATGAGAAAAAGACTAAAACTAGTTACAACTCATATAAACTTATATTTTAAGAAAAAATCTAACAAAGCTAACAGCTAACAAAGAGATGGTAAATTATCAGTTAGATTTTACAAACAACAGATCTAAATTAACATTAAGATAATAATAAAGAATTAATAGCAATGCAAAAATAATAAATTCATAATACAAATCAAATTTTTATGATTATAATGCATGGAATAGTTTTGAAAATATAAGTATTCTGAGTGGGTAACACTTTTTTGGTCATGGAAAGATGTTCGAAACTTTATTCGAGTCCAAATCTGATCTAATTCGATGGTACCACCACCTAGATTTATCAAACACTTCAGTTTCTGGTTACAAAAGTGTCTGGTTACTTCTTACATTTTCAAGCCATCAATTGGTAGACTTTATCTATTTCCACGAGATTAATAAGACACACACACACCTCAGAGTATTCAATCTCTTAACAAAAGTCATAACCATAGTATCCTCACACTTCATAACTGTTTTAAAATTGGGAGGGGGTAAAATGTACTACAAATTTTTAATATCCTCACACTATTATTATTACTAGTACTAAGTATAGTTCTTTTAGTATTTTAAGCTAAAAAATCATTAACTTATTTTTAAATGTTTTGTTAATACCATACATTTTAAAACTATATATAGTATTAAGCATATTTATTTTTGTTTAATATTTATTATTTATATTTATGTTTTTTAAATATTCACTATTATTTTGGTGTTTAAAAACTAACATTTAAAAGGACTTTATTGGTCTCAAAACATCAATTTGGGGGGGGGGGAAATGTTGTAAATTTCAACATTTTGATCACTGTTACTGGTGACAATAGATGAGATATCTACACTAAGCTACACTCCAAAAATATATTTTCCTTTTTCTTCATAACGAAGTTGTTTACTAACTTCAGTTTCTTAAGTATTGAATGTCCCCGAGACATTTTCTTGGTCTGCCACAAAAACGGAAATCATCAGTGAAAGTCAAAGTTTCCTAAGTTCTGATCAATCATTCCTGCATTTATAATATTTGAAGCTCTTACAGGCTTTTTAAAAGTAAAAACTGAAAAACAAACAAGGCAAAATGGTCGTGTTACTGATATCTGTCTGCCTAAGGTACTCAAGTCATTATATATTCTTATATATTTCATACTTGAAAGAGTGTCTCTACTCAATTAATTAGCCGAGATGGTAGCATAAATTCTTCCATTGCTTTGAAAATTTTTAGTCAATGAATGTTGCCGTATGCACTTTTAAAAGCCCATAAAAATGCACCACAATTTAAGAGTAATTGATGCTATAAAAAACAAAATATTTTTTATCTTTTTCCTAATATTTGTTTCAGTGTATGCATTTTGTCAGTCGCTGAACTTCTGTTAAGAAATCCGATTTGGTAGCATCCAATAAAAGTTTTGTCTTATAGAAATACCCTATTATAAAGGCTTTTTGAAGAAAAATACCTCATTATATTGTAGAGGAAAATGAATCCAAGTCATTTACTACATTGTTTCTCACTTTTAAATTGAGAATAAAGTACATCAATTTTTTATTTTATAACTAAAATAACTTCATTTTCTGTTGGAACAGATATTTTTTAATCAGTATTTCTTTATCAATATTAACATCAAATTTAGCAATTGTTAGTTATCTGATGAGAATAAAGTTAACAAAATTAAATACTGAAATGAATTACTGTGAATGATAACTTAATGCAATAGTTTGAATGTTTAGTTCATTGGAAAATAAATTTGCCTATAAATTTTATTCAAATTGTTTATACACAGTAAAAAAATAATGAAATAAACCTTTAAAATAGAATAATTTCAAATGATTTACATTTTCAATATAATTTTTACATGCAATCTAAACTTTCAAGCAATGACTGATTAATTTAGGGAGTTAATCATTAAACTTCTTTCCAGTAGTTAAATTTTTTTCTTACTACTTTTATGACCTACTTAAAATACAAGCAAGAAAATCCTAGAGAAGATAAAAACAGACATAAAAATTTACTAATGTGTTACATTCAATTATAAAATTATAACAATAACATTAACAAAATATACAGTATACACATAAAAATATACAATGCTGAAATGAAAAGAGGACCAAATTTACATTATTGTCCTCTGTGAGTTTATTTTTCCTCTAAAAAAATATTAACATTAGTACATCCACCATTAATGCATATTTACCATAGGTATATGTAGTGTAAGTGGTCACAGACTGCAGCAATCAGCTACAGATAGAGTGATTTGCTCTTGTAATGCAGGCGCAGCTTTAAGCAGATTTTCATTTAATGCTGCCCATGAGTAGTTGGTATAAAACTGGGATGGGGGGGGGTGCAACAGGTATGTGAAATTACTACAATGCAAAATGATTCTTCTTAGGAAGTTTTCTTACGGCATGGTTACAGTTCACAGGCAGAAAGACAAAATTTCATAACATTAGACACCATAAATGCTTCCTACTTGGTACTTCTTATTAAACTCCTCTCAAAATTTTCTGCCACTTTTTTAAAACTCGTTTTATTTTTAGGACCGTTTCTGTACATAGAGAAATAATAGTCAACTATGAATACTTTTTCCTCCATATAAAGACACATGTTTCACAACTGCACAACATGTGTGAATGGAGGTATGCCCATTTGACAACAACACAGCTAGAAATTTGAGATGCAAGAGTTTCAGTACTGTATATTTTGGTGCATATGGTATAAAACAGAGGCTTTTAAGAAGAATAAGAAAAGTTAAAACACTTTAACTATTGGTCAACTCATTATTCAAACATAATATTAAAAATTTAATAAAAAGAAGTATGTATAAAACTGTATGGATTTTGAAAACAGGCAAAAATCAATAAATTGGATGTGGTGCCATTCTTGTGAAGTGCTGGGAGTGAGCTGTTCAGAATAACATCTGTTGATGCCACAACACAAGAGTATTTTCTATGGTTAAAATATTCTTGCTTAAAAAAGATCTTGTCAGAAGAAGAGAACCCTCTCAAGTGCATAGTGGATCACCCTGTTCTATTTTGATGTCAACCTGACATCCAATTTCGCTCTCTTTTAATGAGTCATTTCTTATGCTGTAACATATAATCAATTGATTTGTGCTCTATTTTTATGTAATTGTTGTTTTTTGTATTTGTTTATTAAGATGTTTAATCAAACTTTAAGTATTTCTTTCTTGAGCTAGTTTAATAGTTCACAAAAGTAATTTCACAGCAAACTTTAACTCACTCTTAATAATAAAATAATTTCTTTAAGAAGGAACTCTTTTAAAGCATGGTACAATTTAAAAAAAAAAAAACCCATGAGGTATACATAAGTATATATACCACATGTTTTTTTTATCATGCTTATAAAAATGCCTAGCACTTTTTTATCATATCATTTAAATTTTTATCACATCATGCTACAGTAACATTAATTCATATTTCAATCATTTTACTTAAATGAATAAATCAAATTAAAGTTTTAACAAATTCACGAAAAAAAGTATATCAGGATATAAAATTGTTATTAAAAACTCAAACAATATCAGGACATACATTGTTTGAGTTTTCAATGGGAATTTTTATTTTGTCTATTTATCCTAATTTCTGATATGCAATTTTAGTGACTTGTTCATCGCAAACATTAATAAAATGTCAAAAAATTTGATCTTAAATCGTCAAACAGACTTCTGAGTAAAAAAATATTTCTGACATAAAACTAGACAACCTTTATCAAAAGAACTTTTTAATAGCAAATTCTCTATTCAAGGACACACAAAAAATGTATTTTTATTTATGTTAATTTTAAATTCCATTATCAACATTTTAACTATTAGGAAATATTTTTGAAAAATAAACTTATCTGTCGGCTTTACTTTTAATATTATTTTATTCATAGTTTTTGGTATTAGTTTATTGTTGTCAAAACTTTTAATTTTCATTATTTGATATTAATTTATTATTGTCTAATTTATTCTATTTTCATTAGTTTTAATGTATAAAATAAATTAAAAATTTTCACAAAAATATTATTTTTATAAACATGTTGTACTTAAAAAGCTTTTAAAGAGCTATATTTGTAGTGAAAAAATGTTGGATATATCTTTAAGCAGTTTAATCAAGGAGAAAAAGAACTGTATACGCACGGGAGCTAGACCTGGACATTCGTATACAGTATAATCCCCCTCTTCATTTTCTTCTTCCGAATCAACATCAGAAGCTGATGTATTTTTTGTAGAGCCAGCCCTGAAAAATATTTACATTAGTATGTCTAAATTGGAAAAGAAAAACAAGGAAATACTTATTATTAATAATTTAGGAAATTAATAAATAATTGATAATAAAGACAACTTATTGCATGTAAACAGATATCTTAAAATTCTTTCTAAAACTGAAATGATAAAACTGAAAACATTTAATTATAAAAAATCATTACATTATTTATCATTACATAAAAAAACTGATAATTTTGTATTAATTACTTTTTAGAAATTAAAATATTTTTACAAACTGGTTTCACATATATATAATTCGACCAGGAACTCTATGAATTAAAGTTAACTCTAAACCACTGTAAACGCTCATAAATATTGACCTACAAGCAAATATTTATGTATAACTTTTTAATTATTAAAAAATCATATTTTTATTCCTAGGAATTTAAATTTCAAAACAATATTTAAGTTGAAGCTTAAATATTGTTTTGAAATTCTTTCATCATGAAAGCTACACTTAAGTTTCAATAAGATGTCAGCGAAAAACACAATACTTTTTTGACAGTAGGCAATTGTTTTCAATATTGTCATTTAAGCGAATGGTTTCTTAAAAAGCAAGTAACAGAATATTAAATATAAATTCACAATTTATTTCCCACTCATGCATTATTAGATTTATTATATGGCATCACTCCTTCCCAGATTCTATACCAGTTTACATTTGAACATGGAAGAGATGAGTTGGATTTTTGCTGCCACACATTTATGGAACAAGTGCTTGGAAGAGTTCAATGTCATGTGGCTTGCTACAAGCGACAATGGCCAAATATCACCGAAAAAATTTCTAAGAAAATAAAAATATACAAACATTATACATCAGTCTAAAGCTGTTGGGATGTCCACTTTACGCCATCAAAAAAAAAAAAAAGTTTTACAACGATAGGTTTGCTTTGATTATTGCTCAACCTTTTTTCCTTGTACAATGAGAGCTAGTTAGATCAATACAATGTGGATTACGAATCACTACAAACACAAAAATGGATATCGAACCCAGATCTGATGGTCAGCCAGAGTGTTAAGCATTCAGATCACGGTCAACAAAAAAATGGAAGGCCTAGAACTATGGTAATAAAAGCTTGTTTTGTTTTTTGCTCATGAGTCACTTTTAGTACACCAAGGCTGGCACGACTAATATCTACGGCTTAAAGTATATACTAAACTACAGCAAGCATCCATGCGAGCCCCCAGATGGGATTCGAGCCCCCGAACCATTGAAGCAAAGGTAAGTGCGCTAACCGCTTGGCTATAGAATGTGAACATCACAAAGTCTAAAAACAGTCTAACAATTAGGCTATCCACTTTGCAGTATCAAATTAAAACATTATTTCTTAATATTATTGGTAAAACAATTTTAATAATGAAAATAATTTTAAGCAATCAAACCAGGCCTCAACATGGCCTAGTGGTTGAACTACGCTCTTCAGAGCGTAAGGTCTCGGGTTCGCTCACAGATACAATTCACAAAAGAGGGATGCTGCTCTTCTGCGCGTGTCTATAGGGGTGATTACTTGGGAAATTTCTGGATTTTTTCCCATTGGGCATGTATATATGACCCACTATGTCCATCTGAAAGCCAAAGGCACGTGGATGCTAAAATGCCTTACAAACAGATACAATGTAATCCGTTAGTTAATCAAAGGTAACTAAACCAGACATAACATTTAATTGATTCAAATCCCTTTATGTTTAAATTAATAATAAAATCAAAATTTATTATTTAATTTAATGACACTGCAATTAAAGGAAAAATAATATTTATGACATAGTTTGATATATATATGAACACAATATTTCAGGCATAATTTTATCTGACAAACCTTATTTATGAACCAAATGCTTACTTTTCCACAGCAATCATTTGCTGCTTCTGGAGCTGAAAGTGGTACATCTGCGCACTCTGAGCTAACTTCCTGTCGCCGTTGGGTGACGTCACGTCCTTGCAGGGTCCAGTCACTCCATACGCAGGGTAATCCACATCTGCAGCAGCTTTCTGACTCTTCTGCAACCTGAAAAATTCAAATCCACAAATTGATTATTTTCAGAAGTAACATAAAAAGAAATATGCCCATCTCATACAATATAAATAGCATCATTAGTTCGTTTGTCCGCCAAATTTGTGCAGCAGGTCCAATTCAGAACTTATGGATGGAATGCAATAAAATTTACGTCAGGATTACTTAGATTATAGTTCATTCAGAAATTTTGATAGCAGCATTTACAGTTAATTCAAAACATAATTAATACAAATTTATGCTCATTCTGAATTAGTTTATGCCTCGATCCACCCATTCCGGAATTCTTTTCGCTTCAAGAAAGAAGGGTGGTTCTCTCCCTTATTATTAAATTCTTATGAATGTGTAATCATTGAAAATGGGGAGCAGGTGCATATGGCATTGAATCTCTACTTCTTCCTACATTCCCAGTGTAATTTTTTTTAATATTAATATTTTTTTTCTTTTGATTTTTTGAATAATGAACGTGTTTTCGGTTTTCACAATACGCCACATATCATAAATGCATTTGGAATAATTAAGAATTCCATAGCTAGAGCGACTTCCCAACTATTCCAGAATGAAAATGATTTATTTTAGCTGTTGTAGCATGAGATCTCCCTCCACAGAAGAAAACAGCATAAAAACTATATATTCTTATTTCCTGAAAGCACTATTTTTTTTCGAAAACTAGGTAGGCGCTTTCTATTAACGATCCCCTGGTGACCCAAAATTAAACGAAACTTCTGACAAAAGCATGAGAGAAACAAGTAGTGCTTTATGCGTCAGATAAGTTCATTATAGACCTTATGACATTTCCGCCTGAAGTCACTGTTTTTGCTTTGAAGCATCGTTTTGTTTGTCCAAGGGTCCTATTTTGCTCTCGAAGATTCATCCCCCCACCGAGTTTAAAGTGGACCCCGAGTCACTACAAACGTCATAAATGAGATTCGAACTGTTGAATCCATGGAGGAAAGATGATTGAACCGGAGGATAGAGCAGTAACCATGAAACTACCAGATCAGGTGCCTGATGCATAAGTTGTAAGATAAATTAGATTAGGCGGAAGAAATTCAAAGAAATTTCTAAAAAGTCGTGATTTCAGCATCACCGGTGAAAATAGTCGTCTATAATTCAAAGGATTTAGGCTCCTCCAAGAAAAACGTCGATTTAAATTTTAAAAAAAATATAAAATTTTTTAAAAAATCAGGGGACAAATAATATGCAAGCAAATGATCATTTAAAATGAATTCTTTAAAAAAATATTTCGGAATTTACACTTGTAAAACGAGAGTTAAAAAGAACATCAAATTATACACTCAATGTTAATTTAAAAATGGTCGCAACGTCGTAGTATCATGAGTATCGATGAGTGAGAAATTCTAAGAACGAGAGCTTACTGTATATGCTTAGCGAACGAAAAAACTCAGGAATTGTTTTACTCCCACGTGCCCAGATAAAAGGATTACTTAATTTTCGGCATTATAAGAAGCAGAGTGGATGGCTTCCAACAACAGCATTTTTCCATTTGTTAGTCACTCAACGGTCATTGTTTGCAAACGAGGGATAATTAGACCTGTTTAAAATGGATTCTGAACCACTACAAGCATCTATCTCCAAGGTGGGATTCAAACCCACAAACTGTTGAACTGAAGGGCATGCGGCACTCCTAACACGGTGGGGACCCCGTGGGTGTATCCTCGTAATACTAAAGAAAATAGCAAACAAAGATGCACGGATTTGGTTTTGGTGTGCCACTGTCAGTTGTTTTTAGAAGAGGTCACTTGATTTACTTAGAGGACATTGCAACCACAATGAGTGATTACGAAGGAACTTCAACTGGGCCGGGTAGAGATCCCGCTATTTTCCATTAGTGGGAGCAGCGTTTGTTCCAACTAGGCTACCGCACCATCAACACAGTAAATCTCGAAAAATGAAGAAAATGTTTCGAATAATCTATTTACGATACATTAAACAATATAAATACATTGTCGTACTACAATATGAAACTGGTAGCTTTTTAAATGGAAATAGATTGAAAGAAACTTTACTTTGAAAACATCATTTTATGACAAAATCTCTCTTAAGCACGATCTGGTTAATGATGAGGACAAAACTGTTGAATCTATAAAAGCCTGATTCGACAATTTAAAGTGTAAAAATAAATGGAAAATGAAGTTCGCGTTATTCATTTCAGAAAGAAAAGTAGACGCTCTTTTCTCCCCCATTGGAGTTGGTTGGCTAGTTGACGCAAGGTCCGGATAAGGACAAGCTGCGCTAATGGAGTAATGAAAAGATTGGTACTCTTAGAAATCTTGAGATTACAAATATCAATCATAATTAAAATTACAAGTGCTTCGTATTTTAATGAAAAAAAAATCGTACGAAAAAAAGGTAGCTCCGTCACAGCAGCAATACAAACAGCAGCTACTGTATTTCTCTCCAATTTCGCAATGCTAAATGACAAAAAGCAAGCGTGGATGTTAACTGCAGCTGATTCTTTGCAAAAACTGTGGAATGCTTGTACGGAACGGATGCAGGCGGTTTGGTTTATTCGTCGTTCAACGGTCATTATTTTGCACAGCAGAAATAATCTCACCAGGATCTCCACCTTAAAAAGTATTCCAAATACTGGTGCGAGATTCGAACCCACAGATAGTTGACAGAATGCCAACCGCTCGGCATGAATGTGTTTAAGAGTTGGTTTGTGCAAGTTTCACAAAGCTCATTTTACGCCAACGAGTGCTGATTAGACCGAGACATACGTTCTAATGTGGATTTCGAACCACTAAAATCAACGTGGTATTCGAACCAACCAAAGGCAAGAGTGCTAAATATTCGGCTACCAGCACGTCGATTGTGTATCGAAGAGATGGCAAGCAAGGAGAGAAATGCTACAAAGCATGGGTTTGCATTCTGTAATAAAAAGCACATGACTCAACAACTTTTTGGAATGTTAAGTAGGTCACAGAATTATTCCACTATACAAAAATAGAAAATAACATGGTGCGCACAAGAGGTTAAAAGAATCCCATCAAAAAGTCTTATTTTTTACATTGAATGCACACAGAATGATTAGGATTTGTGAGAAAGACGAAATTTCCGAATCAAATACTGATTCTAGAAAATTCAAGAATCGGTTTGAAATTGAATTCAGAAAATAAGGAGGGGGAGAAGGGCATGGGAATATCAGAGAAATTAATCTATTTTCAACATGCAACGAAAAAAAGTGTCATACACATAATACAAGTGAAGCGATTCATTATTAAAATCTGTCACTTAAGAATTTTTTTTGTACGCACAGAACTGTAAAAATTCGTGAGAAAGGCGAGATTTTGCGAATCACATACCAATTCTAGAGAATTTAAGAGTCGATTTAAAATTTGAAATTAAGTTTGGCAGTGCGGGGGGGGGACAAACACGTACATCACCATAAATCTCTTTATCAAAATGTAATCAAAAACAGTGCAAGCAGAGCGATGGGAGTCATTAAAATCCAGCACTTACAGTGTATGCAGGTAGTCCTTGGCCTGAGCCACGAGGTCGGGTGGAGCAGCCCTGTCCATGCCGGAAGCCCGAGTGTAAATGACTGCAGCTTCCAATATCGCAGGAATGCATCAGCCGGAAGATTAAAAAAAAAAGAGAGAGAGAGAGAGGGAAGGAAAACGTCAAACCGTCCATTGATAGGGCTGTCCGCAATTTAAAAGGCTGCCATCTAATTGTGGATGTCATATCGCGCTCTGGCAGAAAACTTCCATCGATCCTTCCCTTCCACTACAAATCAAAACACTTTTTATAATCTCCGATTCAGGGAATAAAAATATGCCTCTTTCATTCTTTACAATTACTCTGCATGTGAAAAGATTAATTTGATCATCATTTTGTTTATTTCTCATATACACTCAGAAGAAAAACCAACAAATCAAGATTAAATAGCGAAGAAATTTGAAATACATAACTTTGATGATTTTAAAATAATATATATATATATACATACTTCTCAAAAATTAATCTATGAAGGCGCTTGCATTCCTTCACTATTCTCTGTCTCTGTTCAATTTTTGTCAGAGACTAAATGGAGAAAGTGAGTGAACTTACCAATGCTAAGTCTGCATAACTTAAAACAGATTGTGCCATTTAAAAATTTTGAAAAGAACGTTTATCATTGATTTGTATTGCACTGGTTTCAACTCACTGCAGTCGCCCATCATACTGTTCCGGGACATAACTCATTTCGAGAATGAAGGTAATCTCCTTTCTGTTGTTGTTATGACACTTTGAGAAGCTAAACTAGCGATGCTGTTGGCTATGCGAATTTGAGTGAGTAGGGTGCGTCTTTCGTTTAACCAGAGCACTAAGGAGGTGAAAGTACGTCTTAGCTCTAAGCTCCTCCGATTGATGGCTCCACCAGAGGACCCACTCTCTATATTGACATTGATCTAAATGGGGAAGAAATTTTCTCCAGACCATTACATCCATTGTAACTGCTCAGCGAGTGACCACAGGGCTTCCGATTCCAGATTTAATGAGCACGTATATCGCATGTACTAGGTGGGTCTTTGGCGGTATTAACAATCGAATCCCGGACGGAAGGCCGATCCTCTAACCACTAGGCTACCACGGCCGATCTCTTTTCTAGAATTATCTATAAGTAAGCGCTGCAGATAAGGAGAAAAATATGTATGGCCTCGGAGTGCTTTTCCTTTCTATGTTACAACGTATTACATATTTTTAAAAAATTAACGCTATTTTTTCTAGTTATGAAAATGTATTGTTTTCATGCTAACAGCTGCAAATCTGTTTTCGGTTTTCTCAATATGCCACCCGAAATGCAATCGAATACGAGTGAAAGGAGTTCCAACTTCAACATTCAATAGTTTCGTAACAAGACATCATTTTCAATCGTTCAAAATGCCTTATTCCACCTGTTTTCAACTGATGATATTTTTTGGTGCAAATGAATTATAAATAATGCTAAAAAAAGATAAATGTTTTATTTAAAAAAAAAAAATCACAATCCTTTACAGGAATCCACTACTAACGAAATTTACGTGCTAATTTTCTTACACATGGGACATTTCATAAATATTTCCCCTGATAGCAAAATACAGCGAAGTTAAAAAATAAAAGTGCATGTGATCTTTTTTTTTAAGGTATTATGAATGAAAATTTATGTATATTCAAAACGAAACAGACGATTTTATATAACCAACTGTTACAAAAATTGTTTTTGTTTGTTATACAGAAATGTATATAATCATTTAGCAGTTAAAAAAAAATGCGCTCTGCCCTAAAATATTACCATCATTTTAGCAAAACAACTCCAAAAACAGTTAAGTTAGTGAAAGAAGATTATAAGAGCAAAGGTTTTGTGGTGAATATTCAGTTAGATGACACAATGGTTCCCAACAATGGACCGACAACCTGGTTGGCACGGCAGACTTAATGCATCAGGAATGGAGAGGAAACCAACTGGATCCAAAAATCAGATTCTTGCACATGAAAACATGACAGCATTCTTCGTTGTCTGCTAAAGGAAAAGTGTGATGAACCGTAAACACTGTAATTGTAGATCTCTAAATTTAGGCAGTCTTCAAACTATTTCATAACGATTTTTTAGTTTATATTTAAATTTACTTTTTAAAAAAATTTGATTCTGGGAATTAGAAAGCAGTTTCCCTTAATATCGACTTTTCAGAAAAGAGAAAATTTTAATACCCTATATTTATATACACACAAATTTCATACCATAGTCGTATATCATACGTACAAATTCAAATTTCATATCATACATGCAAATTTCATACCAGGATATAAATGAAAGCAGCATCTATTCCATGTGTTTTTCCTTGGTGTGTCTTAAATTAAAAACATTTAATTACCAAATTTGCAACCGCTTCCAACTTTAAAGCAATCAGGCCAAACACATCTACTTTCACTGGAAACTTTTCAGTGCCTACGTCAAGTTCTTTCTCTGCGTCAAGGTACCAGACTATAAAATAACTGGCCTAACCATGGTCAACTTCTTTCAGAAATTAAAATTATTCCATCCCTCTTTCATTAAATTAGCCGATCTGTGGCAGATAGATGTTTCAGGGCCAAGTTGCCAGAGTCAGGTTCGAATCTGAATTTGGGTTGGGATATTTATGGTGGTTCGGGATTCTCTTTCAACTGGAGAGCCTAGTCAATATTGTCTCACGTGCCAACCCCCTCCCTCTCAAAAAAATACGTTGAGCGATAAAAAGTAACAGCAAATTAAAGTTAAAAATAAAGCTAACATTTTGCAGCAATGCCTAAATATACAAAGCATCGATAAAAAAATTGAGAAATATGGTAATTTTCCTGCAGTAATTTGACACATTGCAAAAACAAGCTCCTACATGCATTAATGTAAGTGTGTGTTTGCATTTTTGTTAATTTTTTTATTTAGGGCTCCAAACGCGATTTCTTGTACTCACACCACTTCACTGAGAAGGGGGACAGTCAAATGAATATGATATCCAATAGTATGTAAATCCACCAAGACATTTGTCTTCATAAGCTTCTTTCGTTAATTAGAATTGTTACCCAAGCGCGATGGAGGGCATAATCATAATGCAGGACACATTTTATTTATTTATTTTTAACTTAGAATTACTCAATTCCATTTCTGGTGGCAAAATGAAAATGGTTTTTGAACAAGAACGAAACTAAAATATTAAAAAATCATTCACTTTGTTTACAACATTTATAAACTTTCAGTTAATGTTTTGACAAGATGACCAGAATTTTATATATATATATATATGGGATTGAAAGCGCCACCAGAAGGCCATTCACATGTTTGTCGCCGGACATACAGAAAGGAGGACGAGGAGAACGACGATCTGATGGATGAAAAAAGACGCGAATTTGTATTGAACTTTCGAATTATAACTAAATGTTATAATGTGCTTTGATACTAATTTGTAAATACTGTAAATTATCTTGTTCTATGAATATAATTAAATAATTTAACATTTATCGGTCATTATTCCTGATAATAAAGCCCACAGATCCACATATTTGGTGTAAGAAGTGCAAAAGAAAGTAATGATATTGTGAAAAAAAGAATGAGATGTGATTTTGAAGTAAAAAAAAAAAATTATTTATTATTTTGTGAAAGTGTAATTCAATTTCGGATTGTCAGAATATTTTAATAACTTAGGATACAAGGATAATCACCCTACACAAGTCAAGCATCTGAAAAAGGTATGTACATTTTTTAAATTTCAAGATGAAGTTAAATGACATAAAAAAGATACGCATTGCATTGCAGATCATTTAGTCGGACAAGGTAAAAGTTCTACATAAATTTATTTTCGATTCTGATGGAGATCGGTCAAATCAAAAGCTTATAAGAGAATTTTTTGGTTTTAATTTTGCTATTGAAAGTGAAGAAATTAAAAGTAATTGAAGATAATTTTTCTTTGAACGAATTAATTACAATTTATAATATCTTAAATATTTCCTTTGAAGGAAATAAATCTGAAATAAGTAGACGAAACAAACAAAAATGAAAGCGAAACAGATTCTCCAATGCAATGTGGAAATAAGAATAATACTTTAAATGTGTGTGATATTTCTAATGAACTTAGTAAAAATAATGATTCTCAAAATGTTTATATCAATTATTCTAATATCGAAAGTATAGTTACCGAATTTAATGCTGAGTCGTATGAAAACATAAACAACTGGGTTGAGAATTTTGAAAATATATCGAAACTGTTCCTTTATCAGATTTACAAAAGTTTATTTTTGCTAAAAGATGGCTTGGTGGGAATGCCTTATTATTTGTTAGAACAGAGCCGGAAATAAACTCGTGGGAAAAATTAAAAAATAGCTTGATCGACGGATTTTCTGTTGAAAGAAATTCAGCAAATCGTCACGAATTACTAAGTAAAAGGAAAATGAAAGATTCAGAATCCGTTCAGGAATATTTTTTAAAAATGAAAGAACTTTATCACTCAGGAAAAATTGATGACGCCGCGTCAATACATTATGTGATTAAAGGACTTAATGATAAAGATGAAAATAAAATTATTTTATACGGATGGAAAAACTTAATACAATTTTAAAATAAACTTTAAGTGTACGAAGTAATGAAAAGTGATTCCGCAAAAAGTAAATATGCTTTCGATAAAATGAAAACTAAACATGATGCAAATTTTAGATCTTATTCTTTTGATTAAAATAAATCAAAATATGATGGTAATGATAAATAATAATTCAAGGTATGAATCTAATGATAAATTAATTCTAAGTATGAAAATATGAATATGAATAAAGTAAATTTTGATGGCAATTTTGATTCAAGAAATAGAATGTGTTATAATTGTGGTTCACGTTCACATCTTTCTAAATATTGTATGCATAAAGATAAGGGTTTAAAATGTTTTTCATGTCAATCTTAAGTCATTGTGCTCTGAACAACATACATTAATAAAAAATTATGTTCCTAATAAAACTAAAACTGTTGATGTTAAGATGAAAATTAATTTAACTGATGAAATCCCCATTTGTCCTTCCCCCCGACGACTACCACCTTTTGAGAAAAAAATAGTTGAAGCTCAAATTGAAGAATGGTTAGCTATTCGTAATAGCTCTTCCGATTTCTCTTCACCTGTAGTATTAGTTAAGAAAAAAGATAATTCTCACAGACTTTGTATTGATTATAGAAGGTTTAATAAGAAAACGGTTCGTGAACACTTCCCTTTACCAGTTATTGATGACGTGATAGATAAATTACGTTCTTCCGTGGTGTTCACAACTTTGGATTTAAAAAACGGTTTCTTCCATGTTGACGTTGGAGAAAATTTTTGCAAATATACTTCCTTCTTTACATATGATGGCCAGTATGAATTTTTGAAGTGCCCATTTGGATTAACTAATTCTCCGAGTACTTTTCAAAAATAAATTAATAATGTGTTTCCACAATTAGTAAAAGAAGATATTGTAGCGATTGACATGGATGACATAATTATTCCTGCCTAAAACGAAACCAAAGGTGTTAGAAAACTTAAACTTGTCCTACAAACAGCGTCGGAATATGGATTGCAATTAAACTTAAAGAAATGTAAATTTTTGAAACGTGAAATAGAATTTTTGGTCCAGAAAATAATATATGGTAAATTATATCCCTTAACAAATAAAACGAAAGCTGTAATTAATTTTCCCGAACCAAAAAGTGCAAAAGACGTTCAGAGCTTTTTAGGATTGATTGGTTATTTCAGAAAGTTTATTAAGAATTATTCTATAATTGCTAAACCTTTAAGTGATTTATTAAGAAAACAGTCTAAATTCAAATTTGAAGAAAATTAAAGAAATTCCTTTAACCCAATTGAAATATATTTTATCTACGGAATCCGTTCTTACAATTTTTAACCCTCGAAGTGAAACCGAAACTCATTGTGATGGTTGCATCGATGGTTATGGGGCCACTCTTATTCTAAAGTCCCTAGTAGATAATCAGTTCCACCCTGTCTACTACATGAGTAAGAAAACGACTGAAGCTGAGCGAAAATATTCTAGTTACGAATTAAAAGTTATAACTGTCATAGAAGCTTTAAAAAAAATTAGGGTATATGTGTTGGGAATTCCTTTTTAAATAGTTACTGACTGTAATGCTTTTGCTATGACAATGAACAAAAAATATTTATGCACAAAAATCGCTAGATGGGCTCTAATGCTAAGTTATTTTGACTACACAATTGAGCACAGAAAAGGTTCTAGTATGCGACATGCCGATGCTTTATGCAGGAATCCAATTTGTTTGATAGCTCAAGACATTTTAACTCTAAAAATAATTCAAGCACAAAACACAGACAAACATATCAAAACAATTAGAGATATTAAAACAAAAACCTCATGATGATTATTTACTCAAAAACGATGTTCCTTATAAATATGTCAATGGTAATGAACTGTTAGTAGTCCCAGGTCATTTTGCAGTTAAAAGAACAGAAGATGATTAAATTCTAACTTCTACATTCCTCAAGTTAAACAAAAATTCGAGAAATGTTTATCTAATTGTATACCCTGTATTTTAAGCAATCAAAAAAGAGGTAAACAAGAAGGAGAATTATATCCAATCGAAAAAGACGACACTCCATTACACAAATATCATGTAGATCATTTAGGTCCGTTAGAAAGTACTTATAAGAGATATAAATATATATTTGCTGTGATCGGTAGTTTTACCAAATTTATATGACTTAACCCAACTAAATCTGCTGACGCTTCTGAAGTAATTTCGATATTAGAACTCCAAAAAACTGCTTTCGGTAACCCCTCTTGCATCATTTCGGATAAAAGTTCTGCATTTACTTCAAATAACTTCGAAGAATATTGTCGCCGCGAAGAAATTAATCACATTTGTATAACTACCGGTTTACCTAGAGCCAATGATGTCAAGTAGAACGCCTTAACTCCAGTATAATTTCTGTTCTGTCTAAATTGTCTCGATAGACAACCCAGCTAAATGGTATTTGCATGTTAGTAATGTACAACACGTTATAAACTCAACTTTTCAAAGAAGTATTAATACAACACCATTTGAATTGTTGTTTATTACAAAAAGGAAACAAAAAATGACGTTAAAATTAACGATCTCTTAGACGCAGAAATGCGAATAGATTTCATTAATAATCGCAATAATCTTAGAAAAGAAGCTAAAAAGCAAATTTTATAAGTTCAAAATGGAAATCGCAAAACCTCTAGTTTAAGAAGAAAACCAGCAAGAAATTTCAAATTAAATGATATTGTTGCTATTAAACGTATACAAAAAGGTCTCAAGTTAAAACGCAAATATTTAGGCCCCTACAAAATAATAGAAGTCAAAAGCAATGACACCTTCGATGTTCAAAAAATTGGTTTTACCGAAGGTCCCCTGATTACTAATACTGGTGCTGAGTACATGAAGCCTTCGCCCGATGTAACTTAAATTGTGCGCTGAAAGAGGAAAAGAAGACACCGATGACGACCAATTCCTGATTTTGACTTTTTTATCCACAGAATTGCTACTTTTTAAGACTTAAACTTTTTTATTTCAGACTGTTAATTTTTCATTGTTTTAAAAAAAGAATAGTAACTGAGATGTGTTCAAGACGTTTCCTTTTGAAGATGCCGCTATCGATTCTCTAACCAGATGAAGATGAAGGAGTCCTCCACGACGGAATCTTAGATTCGAGGTACAACGACGATTTAGACGAGCATTGAAACGACGAATTAGAAGAGAATTGACAACTATGTTTACAAATTTCTTCTTGAACATGTTACTGCTCCTATTCATTTTCTATTTCAGAAAATTCTGATTCCAGACGAATGCTGAGGTCAGCTATTGTCATCAGGATGGTTGATTGTGGGATTGATAGCGCCACCAGAGGGCCATTCACATGTTTGTCGCCGGACATGCAGAGAGAGAGGAAAAGAGACGACGAGGAGAACGGCGATCTGATGGATGAAAAAAGACGCGAATTTATATTGAACTTTCGAATCATAACTAGATGTTACAATGTGCTTTCATATTAATTTATTAATACTGTAAATAGCTTTATCTTGTTCTTTGAATATAATTAAATAGTTTAACATATAACGGTCATTATTCCTGATAATAAAACCCACAGATCCATATATATATATATATATATATATATATATATATATATATATATATATATATATAATTCTGTGGTGTTTCCAATGCGTAAAAAATGATTCGCCTTCCTTTCGGATTTTCCTTTGCATTTTATTGGATAATAATTCAACCAAAGTAGCTCTTATTTTAAGAGTTTTCTACATTCGAAACTTTAAATTAAATCCAATTACATAATAGAGGTGAAAACCTGAGAAAGAATTCAGAAATTACATTACTTCATATGGAAATCCAACACGAATTAGAACCAAAGAAAGCGATTAATTAAAAACATTTACCAACATACGGAGAATAGAAAAGGGAGTTATGAGTCATACATAGCTGATATACGTCAGAATATTTATGTTATCACTTTCTGTTTTTTATCCTCTAAACTTAACAGGTGATCCTGACAAGAATAAATGTGGGTCCTCAAGAAATCAAACGGTGCAAATTCTGGTCCAAGGGGTGTAGTGCAGCAGGCCTCTAAATAACGCACACTAGGTATGCGCTAAAGCTGCTACAACATTCGTCATTATTTTGCAAGTCCAGTCAGGTATAAAAATTCTTTATTTGGAGACTTCTATTATGTCCTTTTCATAGGGACGGACAATCCCAGTTTTAAAGTTCTCTTCTGGAATGCAAGTGGCCATACTTTTGACAGATCCTCTAAACAGAAAACAATCATTTTTAATGGATGACCCTGGTGTCACAGAGAATGGCTCGTCTGCAGACAATCCGAAATTCTTCCCAGCAAATCATATTCACCACGATGTTCCAGGAAAATAGTCTCCAGAATTATTATTTTCCTTGAAAGCAATCTCACTGTGGAACCTCTGAGAGAACACAAAATCGAAACTTCTAATGCTTTGGAAGCAATTAAATGACGAGTGTAAATATCGGGATATTGGACTTCATTTTTATACAATCTTCCCAGAAATACAAACAGGTCTAAACTCTCGCACACACGACGGGAATAACTATACTCCATTATCAACAAAATGGGGCTATGACCGAAAATTGCTCTGTTTCAATTTAGTAGAGCACTTTATTGATACTAACTAAATGGTTTTTATTCACAATTCTACGGCATCCCTTAACTTTCTTTCATGTGGAGGCACCTCACCCTGTCCCGACATGTCATTGGCTCGTCTAAATTTGGCAGCATTTATTAAACACAACCTAATGAAACTACACAGGGGTGCTGGTCATGATCATTTCGAATCCATAACAGAATCGTAATCCAAGAATTAAACGGAATTATCAAAAAGCAAATTGGAAGAAGTGTGCAAATTTGACAAATATTCTTCTAAAAGCATTATGTGAGAAACCTGAAAGAAACCAAAACGAGATCATTTCTAATGCCATACTTGAATAGATGTATCATATTTTGATAGGTAATAAAATAGATTGTGCAATTCTAGCAATACTAGGCCAAACCAGTAACACAAAATGGCAAAAACAACAGAATGCAAATGTACACGTTTTTGAAGTACAATTCGCTTTAAAGTAGTGGAACTGTATCCAATGGATAAGGGTTGGTTATAAGGATGCAATGAGGTATGAGTTCCAATAACAAGCAGCTACAGAATGAACTAGTTCTGAGGCTGTATAACTCAAAAGTGCAATACAGATATTTTTTTACTTAAATCAGAGTTCTAACTAAATGTCATCTGAAAAGTTCTAAATTTGATACAAAAGATCAATGAACAGTTTGAAATAAATAAGACATTCTTCTTAATTTCAGAGCCATTCCACATTCTTCACATTTTATTTTATTCTTTACTTTTACCTTTATTAGTTTACTTTAATTTTTTGAGAACTCAATTAATCACTCAGACATAGAAAAAAAAAAAAAAAAATTTTAAGAGTTCGAGATATTTTCCATTTAGAAAGCACTGACATTCATAAATTGAAAACATTATTTCTGTTGATTATTTGTGGCCAAATATATTATTTTGAGAATTTAATAAATTATTCACGACTTGTAGAGGTTTTCAAGAAACAGATCCCTATAATTACAAGGATTTTTCCAAGTGTCTTTAATTTTTTTAGGAGAGGTCGAAATTATTAAATTCAATACATTTTTGCCATTGATTCTTTTTATACAATTACATTTGTAATTATGCACAAATAATATCACTCTTTTATATTTTTAAATGGCAAAAACAATAAGTACTTTTTAAAAAAAAAACTGATGAATATTTTTTAATTTAAATTTGATATGATATAACTATTATGTTATATGATTATTATTTTAACTAAGCTTCTACTTTATTTATTTTTTTATTTATAATTAATTATTCAGGGCTTCTACAGATTCTCTAGAAACAAATTCCAGGAGTTTCCCGCAGTCATTAAATTTTTAGGAAGTATATAAATTATTAAATTGCATACATTTTGGTCATCAATTATTTTTGGAAGCTACATTTGAATTATGCATAAATAATATCTTTCAATTACATTTTAAAATAAAAAAAGCGATAAATATTTGTTAAAAGAAATAATAAATAATTTTTCATTTAAATTTGCTTTAAAATAAATGTTTATTTAAAAAGCTTTATAGATACAATATAAATGATTTCATTAAGATATTTTAAACCCTTTAAAGTATATAATATATATTTTTATAGTTCTTAAATTTATTGATAAACCTCAACTTTATTAATTTATTTCGAAATAAAAAGCTCTAACAAAATATACTGTAAATATCAGAAGCTCTTTGAGACAACATCCAGGCATTACTTCCTCTACCCCACCACCACAGAGGCAAAAGTTTGTAGTCAAATTCTGGCGGGGATGCAAGGGGCAGAGAAGACCTCACCTTGTAATGAGATTTGCTGGTTTTTTTAGGCCACCTAAGCCTACTTAGATACAGCATTATTACGTAGGTAGACATGCCAGCCTTCTTTTGATTTAAATAACCGATTAGTTTCGCTTCTTAAGCCATTCTATGAATAAGTATTGTTATTGGAGACACCTGTCTCCAATAACAAAAATTAATTATTTGTTTGGGCTTCTTAAGCTAGCTTTATATGTAATTATTTTAAATATTTTAGAAGACAGTCTCTTATAAATGTATCTGTGGGCTTCACAAGCCATATTTTATTCTTAATAAGTTTTGTTCTGTGATATTTTAAAAAATTAATTAAAATTAGCATCAGTAAATTCATTTCTCATTCCTTCTTCCAACACCAGCCCAGTAAAAAATTCTTTCACAAACAGATTACCATTTTGTAATAGAAGGAGGGAGAACGTTACTTATATTTAAGACAATTTCTGTTAAGTCAGAATATATATGAATGAAATTAAATAAACTGGATTATTAGTTACATATAGTTATAAGTAAAAATACATCTTGGTTTTATTCAAATTAATATTATATAGCAAAAGAGTAGGATTCTATTTTTGTTCATTTTCAAGTTCTTTTTAACCAACTGAATCTTTTACACATGTATATTCGAGAATTTTAGTGTTCATTTAACTATCCAAGAGGCTGTTTTATTTTAATAAATTATTGATACTTAACATAATTTTAGTATTATAATTCCATAACATTTCAGAGTACCAGGCAATTTCACTTTTCAGAAAATTCAAGTTAATTATGAAAATATTTAACATCAGTAGCAATATTTGTTTTAAATCAATATGTTAAATTTAGCAAACAAATTATAAGCAAAATATATTTAACACTGCAGATGACCTTTAATTATACCAATTGTTTAATAATTTTAACCAATATTAGTCATTTCACAACCTACACATTGTATAAAAAGTTGAACCACTATCAAACTTCTGTCAAAATCAGTAATCTGAGCTGGTATCTACCCCACAATGTTTGAGCATGACTACTTGATTTGATAAATATTTAATGTAAATTCTTATTAATTGATTTATTTAATGTGTATGGAAATTAAATTATTTAATGTGTGTGAAAATTACTCAACATGTATTTTGAGTATATTTTCTGATTAAGTGAAACATATTCAAATAGGAACATTTCCTCAAACTAAACTGTACCAATTGCTTAATGATTTTAAGCCTCATCAATATTTGTTGATCTTTTACACCACCACTTTTTGACAATGAATCACTATCAATCAACCATCATGAAGTGAAACAATATCAAAATCAATAACTTCATGTATTAAAATAAATAAAATAGTTTCTCTAGAGCTACCAATCTGAAATCACTGGTTTAAGTCATATCATCTTGTATTTGAATGAAATATTGTTTAACCAAAGGAATTAAGGAAGTATACCAATATTAAACTTTGAAATCATCATTAAATAAGAATGTTTAATTACATACACAATTTATACTTAGAAAATTATATAGTTTATTGCTTTAAAATATGTACTAATTTATTAAACATTATATGTATAGGTTATAGGTTCATTTTTTAAAAATAATTAATAATATCCATTGATTAGAATAGTAGTATAGTAACAATTTACTAACAAAAGAAATTAATACATTATGCTCTGAAACATTTTTAAAAACCAATGTAAGTATATAAAATTATGTGTAATTTTCAAGAATAAAACTTCCTATCCTTTTCTGGTTAAATAATTAATTTTTAAATTTACTCAAAATTCATTTAATTATTTGAACTCAGAAAAAAAAATGTAGGTATTTTTTAAAATTCTTATGCTGTAATATATATTTTGTAAAAAAAAATGTTAAAATAATTAGGGCTGTAAAAATACAGAGCTCTTTCTGACACACAAGAAAAATATTTTTACAACAATAATTTTTATTTTATATGGGAAAAATCTTTCATCAATAAAAGCTATTAACATGTGATACACAAACAAATCTTACATAGTCAGTAAAGTGTATTTTGAGTGTTAATTATTAATAATATAATATTCAAGCAATACACAACTCATAATATTATTTCATAATTAATATATATTTAAGTAATTATATATACATATTTAAAAATATATTTGAAAACATTCAAAATAAAATGGGTAATAAAATGTATTTATTTACTCAATCAAATTTAGAAATTTAACTGTCAAATCTATCATAAAATTTTTATATATTTCTTTTAAATAAAACATGGCGTATGTTTATGCAAAGAAATGATAAACAAAATTTACTGAGATATTTTAAATATAAATATATTAATTTGACCATTTATTTTATAATAAAAATTCTTGTGTGAGTGATATATTCTTCAAAAGATTTATTTATACATTCATATTTATAATCAAAGTATTTCTCTTAAAAACTACAAATATATATATTTTAAATATATAATACAATAACATATTCCCCCTTTAAAACAAACTTAATTCTATATTTACTCAAAACTTAATTTACTCAATAGTGAACACACTCTTTAAATTCTTAAATTAAAAACATCACACAAGAAATACTTTAAGAAAAAAAAAAAAAACACTGAAATGAAAAATGGAATCTTTCAACAATATTAACACTTCTCAATTTATATAAAATTTATAAGCAATTTAATTTAAGATTTCAAAAATGTTAGCACTTTATATAATTGAAGAATGTCAAATCTCTTAAGAAAAACAAGAAACGAATTTTAATTTCAAGGAAAATATATAGCATTTGAAAAAAAATATAAATATTCATAAAGACTTTATAAAGAAAACTGAATAAATACTATAATAATATGATAGACTTTATTAATAATATAAAATTAAGATTTAAATACTTCAGATCACTTTTTAAAATAGGTCTTTTAATACCAAATATTTTTCTTTCACTAGAATTTAGAAAGCACAATTTAAATTTTTTTTCTATTTACATGACTTTTCATTTCTTCAATGATAGATTTTAATTGCGAAAAAATATTCTACCTGTTGCAGAACTAAAAAAAAAACCACGCTTTTACCCACCCATTTAAAAAGAGAAATATGATAAAAATATCTAAAAAAAATTACCTGTAGAAACAAATTCCTGCTGATATGACACCAAAAATTCCAACAGCACAGCATCCCGCAACAATAGCTACATGACAATTAAAAATTTATATTAAAAAATTCATATATTGATAATAATATTTGAATGGGCATTTATAAAATATGTGTCTAAGCAATTATCTTATATGCATTTTATAACTCATGATAAAAAAGATAAATTAATAAAATACCATTTAAAAAGTCAAATTAATAAATAAAACAGAAAGTTAACGATAAAAAAAATCTTGGTTTTTAAGACATGTTGTCTATCATTAAAATCTTTTGATTGCTTGTAAAAACAAAGAATTTTAGTTATTCCTAATTCTAATTCGTGTTTCACTTTGAAATTGAGTTTGTATAAATATTATTCTGAAATAAAATACTTTCCAAAGAAAAAATTCAAAATTAATAACAATATAAATGCATTTTTTTACAAAAGACAGCAAATTTTTTTTCTGTAAAAATTGGATTGATATTGCCATTAATTTTGATATTTTTATAATGCATTTTTAATACATGCTAATTCGGTAGCAGGAAAACTAATCATAATAAGAAAATTTTAATTTAACCAAATTTAATATAATTAAATTTTTAGAAGCAAATAAGATTACAGTAGTAATCTTAAAAGCTATAAAAGAGCAAAGTATGTAATATCTGCAAAATTAATGGGCAGAGTAGAATTATAATAAACTATAAACAAAGTTATACAGAGTCCAATCAAGTTCAATATGATTCACAATATTTCTATTTAGTGATTTTGGAGGAAAAATACAAATGAATATTCTCAATATGATAAAAAAATTTAATATTAAGAAAATTTTGAATTAATTAGATATAACTCATCATGATGAAAGCAGCAATTAATAATTTACACAGTCTTTATGAATAAAAAAAATTTTTAAAAAATATTTAAAAAACTGCAAAATAGAAAATAAATGTTGGAAATTTCTTAACCAATTAAAATGCTTTGCAAGGAGATACACAGTTATAAAAGGTGGAGTTTATAAATAATATAATAAAATAATATATAATGTGTAAAAAATTATCTTTTCAATATTTAAATCCTTGATTTTATTTTTCATGTATAAACCAAGCAGATTATTTTATAATATTATAAAACAATCTGCTTGGTTTATAAATGAAAATAAAAATCAAGGATTTAAATATTGAAAAGATAATTTCTTACACAATAAACTTAATTCTGCAGCACATACGGTTTCCTCTCAACTCTCATATTCAACATATTCTTCCCAGACCACTTCACTGAACTTAGATAGAAAAATTTATCTTGTCATCCCAAATCCAAAGAAATTGTCAACTTATTAGGTAATAATTGAGTATTATAATTAATATTTGGTAACTGCTAGGGAAGTAAAAAGATTGCTGTGATATCACCATAGATATCAGTAGAAAAACTTCATGCATGCTAAATTGCACATTGATTGAACAACACATCTTAAATCAAATTGAAAACATAATTTTCATAATTCCAACTCTTCATAATTTCAACAGGTTTAGCAAATAAATTATGCAGAATTTTCTTATGATATTGAACATAACAGATATAACATAATAACAAGTTTTCTGCTAGGCTTTTTTTTTTTTTTTAAAGAGTCAATTAATATTATAAATATATTTGCCAAGAATTTTATTTTAAAATAAATTTTCTATTATCGTAATAATATTAGTCAAAAATATTGATTTGCATATTCAGTAGACTCTTCATAAGATTTTACAAATTTTCTAAAAATTGCCTAAAAATCTTCTGTAAGTTTTAAGTAGCAAAACCTTAGTGTGTTCCATATTATTGATAAGCAAAAGTCATTTCCACTCTTCCCATCTCTTTCTAAAAGATTTGTCTAGTTCTATAACTAACCAGTGAGAATAAGCCATAAAATAACAGAACTTTTCTTCTCTAAACTTATATTTTTAATAATTAAAAGTGTTTCACAATCTAGAAATTCAGAAATTTTTATGATAAAAAGAGATTATGTATTTACATTATTTCAAGCAATAAAATCAAATATTTATAAAAAAAATTTGCTTCAATTACAGTTGAACTAAGTCTTCAATAGGTATATTCTTTAGTATTTATACTAAGTCTTAGTTTAGTACTAAGTCTTCAATAAGTATATTCTTTAGTATTTCCCTACTCTAGTTTATAAACTGTTCTATTTACTTAAAAATTTTTAAAAACAAATAAAATTTATAGTGAAACAAACACAATTATTTTGATAATTGTATATAGGAAATAATTTTTTGACAATATATTCCACATAATATAATCTATAACTGCACTAACCTACAAAATAAACATCACTAAATGAATCATCCTCTTTTCTTATTACAGTTTCAACTTGCTTCTGTTTCAATGTATATGGACCAGTATTTCCTGGCGAGTGCCCATAAGTTGTGTCATCTTGCACAAAAGTGGTTCTGTGCAAATCACTGAATGTGGAGCTTTTATCTAAAGGATCTGCAAGAAATTATATTTAAATAAGAACCACCAGTGGTAATGATATTTTATTGTTAATATTTTGTAAGAGCTCCATACCAAAAATCTGATTATTTTGATAAATTGCAATCATTACAGAAATTAAAGTTACATAAGACAAACATGTTAAATATACTTATGATTGGATACCTTATTTTCTATGGTATCTCAATGTAAGTACATCAATCTTGTTTACTAAGTATTATTAATTATAAAAGGAGAGTTAAAATTTGTTAGTAAATTCGAAACGATTTCCAAAATAAAATCAATTACAGCTTAAAGTGGATTCCGAACCACTAAAAACATCCATGTTCAAAGTGGGATTCAAACCCACAAACTGTTAAACCGAAGGCAATATTGCTAACCATTCAGCTGTAAGCTCAGCCATCTTATTGGAGATTAGGATTAGTGGACTAAATAATATATATTTCTAAACAATGTAATTTTTAATAAAATAATTTTAACTGAATTTTATTGCATTTTTAGCATTGCAAAGTATAAGGCAAATATCTAACATTGAGATAATTATCCTTTAGTTTATTTTATTTATCAATATAAAGTCTAAAATACAATCTTAATATAACAAAATTCGATCCTTAAGCATTAATCCATAACTTTAATTACAATATAATGAAAACTACTTAAAAATTATCTAATCAATCCAAAATTTTACTAGAATTTTGTCTAGTAATAAAAAGTGAAATGATTTCTTAATTTCTGAACATTTATGATGGTTAAATATTTGGAAAATGCTGTTTCACAAATTATGGATACTTTGCTATATCTAATTTGCCATTGTCATCTTATTGGAGTTTGATTTTGTTTGTCGCTCAACGGTCATTTTTTATACACGAGGGTTAATTAGGCCATGACCTACAGCTTAAAGTGGATTCCGAACCACTAAAAACATCCAAGTTCAAAGTGGGATTCAAACCCACAAACTGTTGAACAGAAGGCAATATTGCTAACCATTCAGCTGTAAGCTCGGCCATCTTATTGGAGATTAGGATTAGTGGACTAAATAATATATATTTCTAAACAATTTAAAGATCAAATTATTCTATCATGAAAAGTAATTATTTTTCAAAAATGAAATTAAAAATAAAATGTAGTTTTTAATTAATTCATTAACAAAATGGCCAATAAATTTCCCAAAAATTTATTTCTAAAATATAATGATTTCCAAAATAATTTTATAAAATTGCTGCTTTTTTAACTATGAAATTTAATAAGTATAGTTTCATTTTTATGTAATATTGTATACATATTTTTATTCAATAAAACAAATATAAATCAGAAGAGATGCAATCAAAACTAGTGCCCAGGTAGGATACTTTTTTGACAGCATCCTCTTTCTTGAAAAATATGTTAAATGTATATAGGATATATTCATAAAAAGAATACAATACCAATAATAATATAATAAAAATGTTTTTTTTCTGCAGTAAAACTGAGAATTGCTACTTGAAATGGAATGAAGCATTACATCAAGATGTTTGTCTCTAATTAACATAAAATACTGGATATGCTTATATCCATATCATAATTAAAGTCTTTATAATTTTTAAACTGCAATTGATGATATGAAGTTGATGTCAAATTGCACATGTTACTAATCACATCATTCCAGAACTTAGCTTGCATCAAGAATGACGAAATGTGGTCTTATGCTTTTTTTTCCTCAACTGCTATCCATACACAACTGTTGGATTTAGACAAAAATATATAAGACATAAAACTTCGTTTCTGTTTTCAGTACTACAAGGTAAATAAATATATATGTGTGTGTGTGTGTATGTATATACATATATATGTATATATATACATATATAAGTATATATATTTATACATACATATATATATATATACATACATACATACATATATATATATATACATACATACATACATACATATATATATCTATATATATATATATATATATACATACATACATTATATATATATATATATATAGTATTTTTTGAAAATTTTTTATGCATATTTTTTTCAATAGGCCATTGGCAGCAAAAGTGCAAGAATATAAATGAAAGAAATCCCATTTTAATGTTTAATAGTTTCAAAAGGACAATTTTAAAGCATTGTACACATTCGTTATTTTTAAGCTGGTTTATATGTGAGATATTGGTTGCACATGAGTGTTTTGTGTGTATGAATAAAGCTAATTAAGTACTTAAATGTTATTTTTCATCAAAAATAAGGTACAGGAACTACACAGAAAATTATGGCCCATGAAATATATAGCAAAAATAAAAAAATTTACCCTGCTATTTTATTCATAATTTTAATTATAATAGTTCATAATTGCAAAAATATATAATGTAATTTGAATTATCCTTATGATACGTATGCATGAATTATTAGGTAAAGAAAAGAATAAGATTTTATTGCTGATGTGACTCCACTTTAAGGTGAAAAGCAGGTTGAGTTCTCTTCAGTTTGTTTCACCTTATATTATTTTTACTAGAACAGATCTCAGGCGGCATTAAAAATGAAATAACAGGAGATACAAGAGCATGTGTATGAGACATGGGCATGTGCAAACAGGTGATACATGGACAAGCATGTTAAAGGGTTAAATGATAACTAGTCAAAATTATTTAGCTCCAGTGAAAACAATAATTTATAAATCAAAAAAATATATATATTACCTAACCCTGGTGTTCAGAAAGACAAACCAACAAGTACAATTTTTGTGACCAAATTCAAAATTAGTTTATAATCCAAATTGATTAACTTCATTGCAATGCAATTTCTAAAGGATCAATTGAAAAAAATTATAAGTGGCAAATGACAGATTAAATTTTGATTGCTTGACAGCTAAAAATAAAAATTTTTAGAAAAAATGGAATTAATATGGAATTATTAATTTATTAATGGAAAAGTAATGGTAAATATATATGAGGGTGCTTTTAATTCATTCACCAATTTTTTAAACTAAATGTAAAAAAATGCAATTATTAGATAATTTTATTTCATTTATAAGCAAAACCCTTAGCTTCAGAATGATATTAATTACATTAATAATGAAAATTAAGCTGAGTAATAAAATCTAATGTTTTAGTTTTATAATTGATGTACAGGTACACAGTGATATATTAAATCATGAGCTACAGTTTCAATCAAACAAATAACAAACAAGCCTTTTGTAGGGTGTATCTTCCAAAGAAAAACATATACTTAGCTTTTAAAGAATAATGTAGCAAATTATATAAATAACTATTTAATAAATTTTGTTTCTGTTTGGCACAATGTAATGTGATTTTACTTACAAACCAGATAAAAACATATCAAATGATAATTTGAAAATTTTTTCCTTTAGTTATGATTTTAGTAAATACTAAATTCGGTGTTTTTAGCATCTGTAGTTTAAAGCAATTTCAATGGAAAGAGCACCAGTAGCCTAGTCGCATGTACTAAAGACCAGCCTTATCATGAAGTCATTTCAGCAATTAATGCAGAATTTTGAAGTTTGTGACCTCATGTCATCTGATAATAAGAGAGCAAACACTTCAGAAAGAGATGTCTATCCTAACCACTATTGAACAACAGGAGATAGATTTTGTGACTCTTCCTTTTGTATGGATGTCTGTCTGGATAGAGTTCTGAATTTCCTCCCTTGCAACACACGATAATCTTAAGGTGTCTTTAACAATCTACTATCTGGCCAGGTGTATGAAGCTCAATGAGAGTTGATCATAATAGTAGAAAGATCTAGCATCAATTCCAGTAAGGGATGAAGAACAATGCATTTGTTTCCTGCATGCATATTTCGCAAAGTAGTGCTTAAGGCCACAATGGCTTGTTTGGTTAGGGGTCTATCTCAACACTGATAATGAGTTTGAACCTAGATTTGTAGTTTCCACTAAAGATGGCTGGGACCCTTTCAATAGCTCATGGTCCCAATATCTTCCAAGTGAAATGATATTCCTGGAGGCAGCAGGTCTAGTATTAGGGAATCAGCTTTAAAGAATGAAGATTTCCGCTTGACTGTGCTCACATAGTCGCATAGAATTGTGCTAATAAAGCACAATTCTGGGATAGGTACAGGAAAGTATGATGGTCTGTGTATTCACTCACCAAGACCTCCCTGTATCTGGCAATCACAGTATTTGGTATAGAAGTATGTGCTTCAGAATAAAGGGTTGATCCCAAACACTAATAAAAAATATGTTTGTTGCACTTCTGCCTTTTGCATGGACATCTGTTGTGGTTGGTACATGAGAGATTTTTGAGTTTCCACCTTGCTAAACATGAAGACAGTTTTTTACTACCTATAAACTGTCCCTTCATTAAATAATAACTAGTAAATGGTAAATATTCAAATGTATTATTATAGCAGTCTTAAAGTTTTATACAATCTACTATGTGAACTTGCATCAATCATGGTTACTGTTAAACATGATGAGCATCACATTTATCTTTCTGCATGCACAGGAATTTAAACACATGAATGCATGAAAAGTTTCTGGGTACTCTCAATTTATGATACATGAAAAGAGTCAATTAAATGTGAAAGAAGGTAATAATATAAAGTATACATTAAAGCGCTTATGATAACCATAAGCAGTTTACCACAGAATGTAAATATTTAGAATTAACTCAATATGGTCAAGCGGAGAAGGACCTACATTTTTTGGTGGGAGAAAAAAAAAAACTAAGTTTGCCAAAATCAATGTGGCATAATGAACATGGGTGAAGCTTTAAATCCATAAAAACTTTCTATCAGAAATCAATTCACAAACATGTTAAAATACATTACAACAGTTTGCCGCTATTAAGTAACTAATAAATTGCAATGATAAAGTGATAAATATGTAACTCTATGCATTTGCAACTTATACTTTTCTATTTGAGTCAAATGCAAATTTCTAGAACGAAATATATTGCACATGGCAAAAATAGCTCACAATGCTTGTTTCAGATGAAATAATATATATATATATATATATATTCCTTGTGAATATATACTAAAAAGCAATATGGTATAATTTACAATTTAAGAGTAGTTTAGTGCTTACATGTAGTAAATACACACAGTTAACAACTCATAAACAGGTATATCTTTTGTGTTACATTATGTAGAATGACAGAAACAAATGTTACCTATATCATCTTCCAGGTGCTCCTCTGCATCTACATCTTTTAAGGAGGCTAAAGCAACAGCTTTAGCACTCGCTTCTTCCCCTGCATTTGGTCTTTTGGCAGAGACTGAAGCAAAGCTGTGAGCGTGGCTACCTACATTACTTTGAAGTGTTTCCTCGAATGGGAATAAAGCCTCTCCGCGTGGATCATCACGTTGCAGCCTCAACGATGGCGTATGCATGGGGGGTAAGAATGCAGAGTGAAAATTCTGAGGGTTTGGTACAGGCTGCTGGGTCAACCTCCTGAAATATTCCCGAAGTTCCTTTTGAAGAGCAGCTATTAAAAAGATAAAATTTATTAAGCATTTTATATAAACGAATAGTAAATATCAACAGGGTGCAAAGAAATTAAGTCACAAAAAATCTGTAGAACAACAATTACCATACATTTTAATATTTATTAATCAGCAACATTGTTTAAGACTGTCAATTAAAGAGAGACTGTTTATCCTGACATTTATGTAATTTAATGATATTAGCAAAATACTTGCCGATATTCAGAAAGGAAAAATAAAACTTATTTCCATTTTCATCAATAATTATTACCAAATAATAAGCAAAGGCTGAAAGTTTTCTTAAGGTTTTAGCTTACAGTAGAAAAATGTGCACCTTTCTTTTATGGAAAAATAGCAATTTGATAAGATAATAGTGTTTACTGTTTATTTAGCTTTGTTTACATCACAAAATAGATGTCATGAATAGATCACTTAAAAATAAATTGTATGAAACGTGCAGAATACTTGAAAACATATTTTAGTGTCAAAGTTATGATACAGTCAATTCACGATGCATTTCAATAGACTGCCAATTGACATTTTGTTGGAAAAGTCGAAAATGTGTCCGAATCAATGAACAAAAACATAATTTTCAAGCAAATCAAAAGAAGATGGTATGAATTCATATTTTTTGCTTTAGAAACTACTGAGGAATTGTAGAAAGAAGAGAGATCAAGTGCTGTTTATACTTTCTCTCTACCCGACAGAGGATTATTCTAAAAAAGAGAGAGAATATATCTGCCGTCAAAGTGCAATGAATTTGTTAAATCACTTAAATTAATTATATCACGGAAAAAGCTGCTTTAAAGATTAAATATATGCGTTAACTATGGTTTCTCAATTACTTAATTAATTACAAGCACTGATTTTGAAATTAAACAAAGCTTTCATTATTTATGTATTTAAGCCATGTACTAATATCCTGATATCAGTTCATTTTATTTGTCGCTCAGAAATCACTTTCTACTCATTAGGCCTGTGTGTGGACCTACAGTTTAAAAAACATTCTGAATTCCTACAAATATTTAAGACTAAAGTGAAATTCGAACCCGCAAACTGATGAACCGAAGACCACACACAAAGCAATAACCATTCAGTCATTATGATATTATTTTCATTTCATTCCAGGCAGGTATTCTCACTTCAACTTTGGGTTAAAATTCCCCGATATAAAAGAAATTAAGATTTCTTTCATGCAGATGAATAAATCTGTGTTCAATTTTATGTCAGCAAACAACTACATCAGAAACTATTCTTCACAAGTAAATCACATTTAGCATAATATCTAAATTATCATACAATTATTTCAGACTTTCTTGCATTTTAATTAATTTATAGTGTTGAAATGCTAAATTAATTTTGAAAAATGTAGCATATTTTTTTGCATCATAAATAGGATTTAAAAACATATTTTCTAGGAATGTCTTATTTTCTATCCTTAAATATCTTCAAGGTTTATTAGCTAATATACATTCAAATATTTACCTTCTGTAAATCGCAACTTATTTTTATTAACATTTCACGACAGTTAATGTACGCATGCCAGTCAGAGCCAGTACTTGAGAACTTTCGGATTTCTATTGTTTGAGAATTTTTCCGATTTATTATACGCGAATACGGGCAACTATTAAGGAAAATTTCACTCCAAAACGCATATGCTGCGGATAAGTGAACGCCTTTAACGGCGTCCGGTTGTTATGTTCTGCCCGCAGCAGTTTGTTAAGTACGTCATTTAGATTGATAGTATAATTTTGCAAAAAAGTTTAATAATTTTAATCAAATTATTCATAAGTGTAGTTATCGTCTTCTATCTTTATGAAATGATTTAATATTAATTCTCTGATTGCATGGTAATTAAAATGAAATTATAAGGATTTCAAAAATAAAAAATATTCAAGTTTTATTTATTACTGTTACGTTTATTTGAACTTTTTTTTACTCAAAAAATATATTTTTGGTAAACATTCTAAATAAATTTTTTTATAAATCTTTACATTACATAAATGCTAAGAGAAACGAAACGAAAAAAAAAATACAGTGATGGAAAAAAATACCACATTTTTACACTGCGAACAATACTTAACAATATTTAAATTTGGCAACAGCCAAATTTATAAATACTATTAAAAAATTTTATTAGTTAAAATTATTATTGGAAATTCTATGCTATAAAAATTTCCTTTGTACTTTAGTCAAAACAGAAACTTGGAAAACAAAATTCATCCAATAATAAAACAGTGCAAGTCTCAATAGCACCAATATAGATTACTGGTTTACCGTCAGTTTAACACAACAATGGAAACTTCGTTTTGATTTAATCAAAATAAATTAAATGATTTTAGATAAAAATGATAATAATAACATAACATACATGTTTGTCCCAAACATTTGGCCACTACACTAAAATCCCAAACATTTCGCCACTAAACTATTAGCCTTTGATCTTTATAACAAATAAAGCAAAAGATAACAATACACTGCATTGATCAATGTGCGAGCTTGTCCCTGGAGTGTCCAAAGTTACAGAGTACAGACAATAAAGATATACCTCCTCAGAAGACGAATTAACAGCGGGGCTACAGGACAAGGAAAATCTGGAATAACTGAAGTTCAACTAATGCGATAATCCTCAGCCTTACAACTAGAGAGTTTAAGGTTATTTCATAAACAAACATAATCTTAAAGTCTAATTTATCAGGATATATTGATTACAATTCAATATTATATTCATTTTATAAAAGAATATTTATTTTTATTAGATATCGCCGAATTTGCACTTATGTATACATATATTCATCAAGTACAAAATTGACGATTATTAATGAAACAGACAAACGAAATAAATGCAACAGGAAATTTAGTAAATGTATCGATCCAAAAACGTTAGTTTTTTTATCCGTTAAATAAGCCCTTTCAACATCCGGAATCAAAGCTTCAGCCATAAATTATAATCAATGGACTGTTATGTCAACAACAGCTTAGCGGCATCTCTCACATTCGCGTCAGATGGGACATAGGAGTGTGTCACGAGAGGAGATATTTACAATGCAAGACAGAATGAGATCTCGTATCTTTATTTTTTAAGTTTTCTCGTGAAAAGGGAACGATAAGTAAAGAGAACAAAAATAGAGTATGACTACACCTGCACTGCTCTAGGACACCTGTTTCGAAATCAGCAACAAGCCATTCCAACTGAGTTTTAAAATTAAATTTTTCGTGTAAATTGGACGAAAATATAGTTCTAGGGTAAAAAACATCGTCACTGAAATCCATGCCAAATATTTATTCTTTAGAATCTTATACGAATAAAACCGAAATGGCACATTTCCCTTGTATCCTCATAAAAAAAAAAAAAAAAAGAGTATTGTCCTTTTTTTTCATGTTACTTTTTTTCTCAACCTTTTTTCCCTAATTTTTGTGTTCTGTTAAATTTTATTTAAACAAACTTAATTTCATTTCATTTTTACTTTAAATTTTTCTTCAATTATTAACTTTTTTTTTTTTTTTTTTTTGATTATACTGAAAACTTTTTCCGTAATTAATTTTCTGTCTCTTTATTTCGATAAAAAAAGTTTCTAAAAGTGTTACATTGTTAAACTACTAATTAACTTCAATTGCCCTGAAATAAAAATTATTTATATACCATGAATTAAATAGAAATTGTAAATAAGCCTGTTGTTTTCCCAAATGTCATCTAATAAAAATTATTATGAAGTTTCCAAACACGATCCACAATTTAAGCAATAAACATCACACACAGTTATAGAATTTTGTTTCCTCAGTGACTGTATTTCTATAGCAGCCACAGAAATGGCTAATAGGAAGTCTCATCGCCAGGCGGCTTTTTGTTTTTAGTATCCTTTTTAGCATTTGTATTTATCCTCTCAACCGCAACTGCGTACAGAACGCATCCCCTTTTGATCTAGTGCACTATATGCATTAAATAAATTATAATCCAAGTAAATTGTTTACAACATTAAAAAATAAAAATGTTTACAAATAATTTTCCATATCAAGCATAAGATAATTTAGTTAATTAGTCTCATTAAAATTTTAATAAAAATTATAATTTACGGTAATGATGGTGACCTTTGACACCAAGCCGATTTCATTTAGATTGTTTCTCCATCAAGGATTATTTTTTGCATACGAGAGTTACATAGATCGGTACCAACAGTGTAAAGTATTTTCCGAGAGCTACTACTAACACCCAAGCTCGAGGTGGGATTTGAATCCACTGATTGCTGAAGCGAAAGCCATAACGCTTAAATCATCTGCTCGGCTTTTCCTGAACGACAAAAACTTAGAGGAAAAGAAGAAATTTTTAACTTTATAATGACATTAGCGAATACATAATAATCATTAATTGTGTTGCGATAAAAAAAAAACACAATGAACCACACAAAAGAATGAATGAACACGAAAAATGCTTTTTAAAAAAATAGATATTAAAGTAGAAGGAAATAAATCAAACTACTAGAAATTTTGTTTGACAATACTACAAAATAGTTAAAATATCCCAAATAGATATCCTTAAAATTTATTTTAAAAAATGAATGTTAAATAAAATTAAAGAAAATATAAAATTGTCATATTCTTTCTTTAACGATTACATAACAAAGTACATAAATTCATAGCTTTATGTCTTTAGTTTAAAAAAAATTCGGACTTTTAGATAATGAAATTAAAATAAGAATTTGGACGCAAAATTTAAGAATTCTTTAAAATAATAATTTGCGGAAAAGTTTTAGTTTATTTTTTTATGCATATAAATATATATATTATAATATATAATACATATAAATATATATTATATAAATATAAAATATATTAAATTTATATATATATAAATATAGTTTTTTTTTTTTCAATGCCTTTGGCGATTTGTAATCGCAGTGCTCATTTCAGCTGGAAACTTTTCCGCGGATAAGATGTTATACGTCAATTGTAAGTATATTAATAATTTTAAAACTCAATGTTTAAAGCAAAAATATTTTTTACACGTTTTTTTTTTTTTTTTTTTTTTTTCAACGTTAGTTTATAGAATTTGCAATTTAAACAATATTATCGTTTCGCCAAAAAATATTAGTAGAGAATACAATTTGCAAATTTAATATCGATAATTTGGAGGAATAAATTCAACCACACATCAATCCTCTTTCAAATAATAAATTGTTTTGCCTTACATATGAAGCGAAATGAAGTAAATTAAGTTAATTTTAAAAAAAGTGATGCAAAAAATATTTGTTATATCTTCCTAGTACAAAAGTAAATTAATGTGTGTGTGTTTCGTATTCAAAAAAACAAAAACAGTAAATAAATATTTAATAAAAAAAATATCAAGATGTATTTCTAAGGGCTGTACAACAACAACTATTGACATTTCCATGTTCCTGTGGCTGTAAAGCTTTTTTAAAAAGAAAGATATTTTCTGAACATTAATATTTGAAATTATTCTAAAATATTCATCAACGCATTCTTTTCCAAGTAAACTTTCTATTCCATAATTTGTGGTAGGAATCATAAAATAAATGGATGTTTATTTATTTTAATAAAAGTTTATAAATAAAAGTCCAGTTATTTTCTCTATTTTAAATATTTATTAAAATAAATATTAATTTACTTTCTATGGTCATATTTATAACTAGAAATCATAAAACAAATGAATTTTCATTCATTTTATTAAATGCTTGATAAAAAAAAATTTTTTCTCTTTCAAATACATCATCTGTAAGATTTTAAAATTCCCAGTAATGCTTCCAAAATTTCCCAGGAAATAAATCAGGTTTATTCTCAGAAATAAAGTAAATTTTTTCCCCATCTTCACAACACTGCTCTTGAGAAAGGAATCGAATCCACGAACTGTTAAAATTGAAAATAAGAGCGTTTGCATTCAGACTGCAACAGCTTTGCGATGTCTTTGGCGATTTGGCAATATTTTTTGTCACAAAACATATAACATTTTTGAAGTTTTGAGTGGATAGGACAAACAGAGCGGCATTTCCACACGCTTACTATAGGAATTTTCTGGAAACTTACAAGACTCCTTTGATCCACCTTCAAATGCATTATCAGCGGCGCACTGGCAAAAGCGTACACACATATGTGGCAATAAGGGGAAATATTTTTTTCAAAAGTACAAAAAAAATTCTAAGCCTTATTATTTAAAAAAATAACTAGTGGGAATGTAAAAAAAGTATTATATACAAAATGTACTTTTCTCTTTCCCCTTTGTTATGCACAAATACACTTTTATAAGGTATGAATAATCTGGACTCCCAACATTCTTGAAGTGAGCAGAGTTCCGGAATAGTGTATGTCCTAATATAAGCATTTTTTTCATGAAGTTCAAATAAGCATTTATTATGTATTAAATTAATTACTAATGGTGTGGTCAAAAATTCGAAAGCAAATATTAGTCTCCAATTATGTTTGTCAGTCAGAAAGCAATATCCAGATATGTTTCTTTCCATACCGAGCAGACGCAAGGATACTACCATATTCGAGGTAGGTTCACCAAATGCTGTATATCGTCGCCAAATTTAAGCGATTACAATAATAGCATGGTGACCCAGCTAATAGGATAATGTCGTCAATGTGATTGTTGACGATGACATTATAGCATTCATTTGCTTTTGTATTCTAAAAATATTTGCTAACACGATTTCTACATTTGTTTACATTATTACACAGCCCAGAAATTCAAAGTCATTGGACATACCGCCGCTTTTACAGCTGAACTCTTTGCATTAAGTAAGAACTATCGCCAAAATACACCAAATACGGTTGCAGTTTACGGTGCAGCCACGGATTAGGTAAAACTTTGATATACATAATATCGAATAAATATTTGTATGACAAAGAGAATGAAATTTTTACTTATATAAGGTTTCTACCGTATACCTTCGGATGGGACGTTTACATCTTATGTTACTTATATAAGGTAGCTACACTCAATTACGCATGTATTATTAGTAGGCACAGAAATATACATTTATTTGCATAAATACACACACTAAGCCTGAAAATAGTAAATAAGGAAATAAATTTGAGTTAAGAGATAAAAGTTTCTTACGAGAAAATTTATTATAGGCTGGCTATTTTTCGCATGAACGCAATAAGCGCATTTTTATGATATATAATTATACGAATAAAACGCATTATGATAAAAGGAATTGTAAACATAATCTCAAGGATATCCCGAAATTAAAAATAAAGACAATAAATACAATACAGCACGCGACCCCCTTTTTTATTTATTTCTTCTCATGTTTTCCTATTTGCAGAGTTGGATCAAAATTCAATTATAGAGGCAAAATACAATCTAATAGCTCTGAAAACGTTTTTCGAGTTAAATACTGCTTCAAAATAGTTAACACTGGATCTTGGTAATGTGTATCATATGAAAAAAAAAATAATGATAATTCTGAGCTGTCATATGAGGGTTGATTTATCAAATTCGCAGAAATTGGTCTTCCACAAAAAAAAATATATATATATATATATATATATATCAGAGAAAATTTTTCAAAAAAGACCATAATCCACTTTCACAGAATAAACGATTGTTCGAACAAGGCTTTAATCATATTAGTAATTAGAGTGAAATCTAATTAAAAATGAATTAACCAAAACACTTTTTTTAAAAAATTATCATGATTAAAACCCAAAGAAGGATTGAGTTACGAAGCGTGCACAATAACTCAAGTGGCAGGACCGAATTTTACAATCCCAAAGACTTTAAGTATGATTCCGCTACTGAAGTTAGCCGATTTCCAGTTGCTGTGTCTATTCTTGGCGGATCGAGTGAACTCAAACATTCTGTCGGATAATTAACAGTTTCGACTGTTTCTAAAACTGTGTCGACAAACTTGTTTGTATTATTAAGTTGATAGACTTTTTTTTTTTTGTTAGAGAGAATGTTGTTTTTCCTCGATAAGCTAGAAACACAATTTTTTGGTGTTTTCACCAAAAAATTGTGTTTTTAGCTATCACAAATGTTATATCAACACAACAAGTATACAAAAACAAGAAATTTATTCAAAGACAATATTATGATGAAATTTCAAAGCAATCAGTAACAAATATTTTTAATGACTTTGGCTTTCGGATCAATCAACATAAGATATTATTATATGCATTCAGATCAAACTATCAACAAGGTTGAAATATAAATTAAAATATCATGTGGTTATTTTTTAATTTTTACTTATCTCGTCTTGAGAAAACACATTTATATAGAGAAATACATTGTCCGTCAGCTTTTGCAAGAATGGCTGACTCTGGTAGACATAAAACAAGCTTTCAAAGATTAAAAATGATATTTGGGAAAAAATCATTAAAGGATTGAAAATACCGCTATCCCGTTAGCCTCATACAAAGCACTACTGTGATTAAAATGAAATATTCACTCTTCTGACTTAATTCCTCATGGTCCTCCGCCAGTCCAAGAGTCATAAACAACGAAGTAAAATCTCACGTTTAGGAAAAAAAATAAATAAATAAAATAAACAAGCCAAAGCGAAACGGAAAAAATTTGAGGTCAAATAGTTATTGAAAATTGATGTAGGAATTCCTTTCACAGAATGCATTTTTGATTGGCAACGCACTGAGAAAGGCATGAACACGTTCACAACAGTGAGCAAAAACAATATTTTTTTCAAAAATCGGAGAATATCTATATTAAATGACTGTATTTAAAAAAATCATGCATTGATGTAAAAAGCAGGGATGGTTCCGATTCCAGATATTTTCCCTGAATTCTCACGGTTATACATTGATGGCAATTTCAAGCGAGACAACACGCTTCGGCTTCTAAAGCAAGCGCAGATCTATAATGATATATATACAGTGAATTTAAATCACATTAATTACTATTTAAAATAACTATTAATATTGAAAAAAAAGCACAAGTTAGTCGGAAGTCAAAACCTTGATATGAGTTTCGTTTTCCCAGGCAGCCGTTAACAATAAAAGTCCAGACAAAACTTCTGCGGAGCTCATCGAATGAGGATTTTGTCTCCACAGATAAAATGCCACGTGAGTCATTCAAGCGAAGTTGTGGAAAAGGTTATCCCCATCGATTTACGCAAACATAAATGTATCCAGAAACGAAGGTTCGCTCTGCCTTCACAACTGAAGAGAAAACAGCTGCGCAAATGTGTACGATGAGGCGCATTCAGGCAAACAAACAAGGGAACGCGCACTTATTATATTTTTGGACGGCACACAAAAGCGCGAAAATAAACTAGAATTTTCCGAAGTAACCTTTCATTACGGAAAAACAGAAATGTCACTTCCAATAGAAGCTTTAACAAAGCAAACCTGATTTAAATCGTAAAAGTTTATTTGGTCGTAGAAGGGTTGGGAAATTGCATTTCTTTAAAAATTTTATTTTATATGAAATGAACATCAATTTTTTTTTTCGCACCAGAAAGGAATAATTAAAGTGCTTTTACGCAATGTAATCACTTTTTTTATTAAATATTAACAACACTTTTATGGCGAAAATATATATTTTCACGACAGAAGTCAGCATTTTTTAGAGAGGCAGACCCAGCCAGATCGCTAAACAAATGGAAATGTACTCCAGGAAAGGAATGCGAGGAAGAAATGCTCTCTCAGCAATCTCTTTCATACTTAATTTTATTTACTAAAATATCATGATATAAAATTCGTATCCCTATAATTATATAACAATATATTAAAAACCACACATACATATACACTAGTGTACAAAATTTAAGAAACAGATTTTTTTTATATAACTTTAAGAGAAAGCATTTGAAAGACTTGGAATTCAGAGAAATAAGAGACATCATTTTGTACTGACGAAGGCCAAATTGAACACAATATTGTTGTAGAATGCCGAGCTCTATTAGGATTTCCACTTTTCAGCACCACCAGTAACTAAAGCACCTTATCTAGTTGATGTGCCCCGAAAGTAGGTAGGTGGATCCTTGTAATTCATAAACAAAGGCCAAACAGAAGACCCACAGAATTGACCTGGAAGTATCATTTCACATGGAGAGTATTGCAACCACACGTCGCCATGAGCGAGCACGATGCATCTTCGGTTGGGTCGGGACTCATTACCTTTCAAAAACGAGCGCCTTAACCAACCAGGCCACCGCGACCCAGTGAAGACAATATGGAATAAAGTAAAAAAAAAAAAGGCTTTATATTGAACTCACAATATTGTTGTGTTATGTATGTGAAGTGCTGGCTCGCGTTTTTACAAACTCGAAGGGACCGATAGAAGGTTTCATAAAATCCGTAAATATATAACAAATCTTGTAACTATTTTTTTTTTTCGATACTGATCTCCCTTTTTTATATAAAATACTATTAGAAAAAAATATTTTTAGTATGTATTATATAAAAAAACAATTCTTACATTCATTTAATTGAGGAAAATTCAGTTAAAATTATCCCTTTTTTTCTATTTAAAACTAACATTTTTAAAAACACATTTTCTTCGGATGTAGAAAAGCATATCACTGTTGCTTTTCTCAAAAGCCATCTTCATCTTGTCACCCATTCGTTGAATTGTTTTGCAGTTGGTTGAAACACAAAGTCGTTGTCTTCCTGTTTTGATATCTTTTTCACGTTCTTTTTTTTATATATATTTTCCATCATTTATCACCTAATGTTTTTTACGAATAAATTACATCTGAATCCAAATTCGAAAAATCATGATTTGAAATCTCGGAAGGGAAGTTGGTTTCTTTGTGTCGATTGGTTGGTTGGGTTTTATGACGCAAGGTCCAAAAATGCTGCGCCAAGAAACATATTTGTTTTATTTATTTATTTTGATGTTAAGACCCAAACAACATTAAAACTTTAAAAAACAAAAATAAATGTACATATAAATTTAAAATCTATTGATAAAATGTAAAAAAGAAATATCAAATTATAATTTAAAAAAAAATAGCAATTAAATACAATGTAAAATACCTATTGCTATTAAAAAAGCGAATAAGTTTCCAAAGGGTGGATCCCCCAATAAATCAAAGAGGATTAAAAAGTTGGTTTTAAAAAAGTGTAAACGTTCTTCGTTAAAAGCATGACATGATATTAAAATATGATGAATTGTATAGGGTTCATCACGTCACAACCATGCGTTTAATTATTTACTTAGAAACAAATGTCTGTGTGTGAAACGTGTGTGTCTGATACGAAGGCGAGTTAATCTTACATCAGCACTTCGTAACGGTAAAATTGATGATGGAATGATATATGGGAAGATTGCACGTAGTCTGTTGGAGACCTGCATGTTCCAGAACTCATGCCACAGAGAATATGCTTTTTTACAGCCTTTCTCACATCTAAAAGAAGAACAGTTGAATGAAGAAAAGATGATGGAGCTTTGGCAGCTGCATCAGCAATTTCATTGCCCTCTAGACCTATGTGACTTGGGATCCAGCAGAATTTTATATCATATCCCTTGCCAACAAGGGAATCGAATATTTAGAAAATCTTGGACACAACCGGGTGACAATCAAAATTTGAGTTTTTCAACGCCTCTAACACATTTATACTGTCAGTATACACGAAGAATTTGAATGAATTTATGGTACTCACAAGCTGAAGGGCTTGATATATCGCCGTAGCTTCAGTGGTAATGGAGCAGGACTTATGAAGGCTGTAACTGTAAGTTTTGTTATTATAATTTATGCCACAGCCAACATGTCCTGCAGTTTTGGAACCATCAGTGAATACCGGCGTGTAACAAGAATATTGACAGCGGTGTAGTGAGTAGAGTTGTTGAAAAATAATGGCAGTTGCATCCGATTTTTTATTTTGTGCAAAAGGATTTATTATAGTTATCTGCGGATCATACCAAGGTGGATGTGAATATACATCCTTTTTAATAAAACGGACATCACACAGGTCTGTCAATAAAATATGAGTTTTTGTTCGAGTGAGAAAAGGTTGGATGCTGTAAGAACGTGCATCGTACAATATCTTTATTGCGAGTAATATCCAAGGGGCGCAAAAGATGGTGAGTGTCAATCATGATCTTAGCGTAATAACTGAGAGATAGCTGCATTCGTCTCAAGATCTAAAGGTAGTTGAATACAAATTGCATATAGACCCTGGACGGGTGATGTGAGGAATGCGCCTGAGCATATCCTCGAAGTAGAGTGATGCACAGTATCCAATCTGCGTAAAAAAACAGAAGACCTAGCAGATCCATATACAAAACAACCGTTGTGTCGAAGCTCATAGAACAATAACTTATCTTCACTCGAATCGCCACATTTTTGTTTTTTCTTCAGCTACAGTGGTTTGGACGCTGATCAAAATAACTTAGAAATATTTTTTTTTCTGCAACATCGTTCCAAGCAGACATTCAAAAGAGCACTGCGCTTAGAATGTCCATTTCATGAGGCGATTCTAAGGCATGGTAATTCTTACTTAAAGTATAAAATGATATTTCCACTTGAGGTTATTGATTAGACTCAAATGCATGCCAAGTCAGGTTAGATTAGGCGATATAATTCCAACGGATTGCTTAAAAAATCTGGGATGGACAATATTTGCAGTTGGAACCTACTAATAGCTCAAAATCTGATGACATAAATCATAATAGAATATTTGAAAGAAAAAAAAAAAAACGAAACACTTTCCTTTCCTTTGGATTTTAAGCGATTTCGATTTTAAAATTCAAACTACTTTTATTCGTAATATTGATTAATGATTATGTAATGTTTTGGTTAATTACCTACAATTCACAGATTCTCCAATAATAACGTCAATCCCCTCACGCTTTGCAATCAAAAAACAAAACATCAGATGATAAAAAAAATAACCGCAAAAAAATTAACAAGCACAAGTTCATAAAAAAAATTAAGGTTGGCTAAAGCAAGTCTTAAGATTCAAAAGAGATTGTTCGCAAATATTGCAATTAATAATTTAGAACTCTATTGCTTAAGTAAGAAAAAAATAAAAACTCAATCTTACTCAATGCGAACTATAATCTTATAGGCATAAAGTTCCAAGACAGTTTTTTGTTGTAACCTAACCTATCTATTAATTAATGATTGTTTTAAAATTTTAAATCGTCCTTCCGGATTTATAAAATAATCTTTAAATAGGTGTTTTGTCTTTTCAATGTTTTTTATGCTTTTCTATTGTCAATGTGTTATGACTTGTGAATCAATAGAAAACGGCTTCTCAAACCTATGTTTTGCTCCTTATGAGAAATTGTTTTATTAACAGAATGAACTTCGACACTATTCTCAGATATTCTATGGTGAACTTCGCCTTGTTTGCTGCCACTCGAAGACAGTGATTTGAAACCGTCAGACAACAAATACGTCGACAAGTCGGATTTACGACGGTATCTCAATTAGATGTCGTAATTAATTATGTGTGTGTCGTAGAGGAAACGTTATATGATGTCATGGGTATTTTAAACCAATGAGAATTTTATTAAAGTGGCGTAATGATGAAGAAAACAGCATTTTACAGTTAAACAAAATTCAAAAATGCGTAATATGGGAATAAAAATTATCATTGCGTCCAGGGGACATTGTTAGGGACCAAAAAAAAAAAATCGTGTGAATTAGAACTTCGTACAATCAAGCGTCTACTGTATATAGGTTATTTACTAAAATGTGAACACAAAATACTCAACCAAATATCATTTTTGAATAGAAATAGCCTATGGTTATTTCAATAATTTGAAATACATTATTTAAAATTTATGATATATCCGCCTACATTACAGGCATTTTTTCTTAAAAATTAATTTTCTTTTACTTTGTTAGATAGATTGTGATGTAAAAACACAAAATTAGCCAAAATTTTAATCGAGTATAGCATATTTTTTGTGAAATTGGTTATTTTCTACTAAATTTTAGTGACATTTTAAGAAAACTACAAATATTCTACAAAAGAAAAATTCTAATCAATCTTAATTTAATTATATAGAGCATAAAATTTAAATGACAATGTTCTTTCAAAAAAAGCAAAGTCTAAGAAAAATATTGAGTAATAAAGAAAATATGGTTAATGATGTACAGTAATACAGATAATTAGCGAAATTCTACTGAATATTAAATTTAAAATATCTGTAAATGAAAAAGTTCATCACATAAATTCAAAATTTCGCTTCATCTTATAGGTAATAGCACATTTAAAATATATTGCTCGAGATATCATGTTAACGAGTTAAAATCTTGTGAAAAACAAAGTTTTGAGAAAATCGCGCCATAAGTTTCACTTGTGATATAGCGACGATGTCGCCACTTCTTTCTGAAGTTATATGCCAAATGACTACGTACTTTGCTTTATGTTGAAACTTTGACAACAGCATTTGGCATCCGATGGTGTACAGTCTGATGGACGCGAACTCTATTACGAGACACAATTTAATATCCACTGCATAAATTATTTTCCGGGATGATTTTTCATAGACAGTATTGTAAGGGAGAAAATACGGAAAAATCTCGAGCACTCACTCCCATAGACTTGGATGCAGAAAGAGAGAACGTCTGTAATTAATATTAAAATACAATGATATTTCACTTAAGCCATGATGAACGCTGATTTGAACTATCAGTAAAGATAATCATGCCGCCATATCATTCCATTTAAACGATGGAACATTCTGCTTAGGAACTATTCTCGCTTCAAGAAGGAAGCTCGTGTGCCTTTTTCCCATTTATTAAAATTGTTACCTATGCGTTAACGCTGAGAGTAAAGAACAAATCTTTACGGCAAAGCGGATTCCGTATTTCTACATTGCCACAATGTAATTTGACTTTAAAACGCTTGAAAATGAATATAAAAAAATATGCATGTTCAGCTCCCGTTTCTATTGATTTTATGTTTCACTTCATTACAAGAAACGATCTCCAAACTCTGAGAGCATAACCTTAAGCATTTGGTAATTCAGGTACAATTTCATTAGAGCAATCATTAAATGATTTAAGCGCAACGCAGTTAGTCCGTGGATCTAATTCAGGGGTGGGCAGTTGTTGTACCAGCATTTTACCTTGTTCCTTGAGTTTTGCTCAACCAGTTAGATGGTGGAATCCATGTGGGAGAATTCACCATTTCGAATCAAATGAAGACTCCTCCGATACTTAACCTGCCATCCTGTAAAGTATCATTTCACTTGGAAATCATTGCGACTACGATCTATTTAAGCATTTAACGTGCCATAGATGGATCACGAGATCCCCTTCAATGGCGATCGGACGTTAACCAAATATATTTTTTAAGTATACGGATCATAAAATTTACCATATGCGATCACACTAAAATGTCTTGAAAGTCCATCGATAGATCGCAATCCCCTTAATACCCACACGTGTGATCACACACAGCGCCATTCAATACCATGGACATTAGAGAGTTAACTGTACTTGCAAATAAATATTTTTTTCTGCCGCAAGGAAATTTATAGTATTTAATGTGTGTAAAAGCATTCTAATTTCCAGGTACTTAGTTGTTACTTTTGATAATAAGCAATTTCTTAAGCTCTAATGTGATAAGCGATAGTCTACAGCAAAATGTTCCTATTTTCAACATGATGCAATTTTCCTCATTTTTTTCTACTACATAATTTACGTAATTTTAGTAAAAAAAAGAAAAAAAATGCAAAATTTAATTGTATTTTTGAATAATGATTTAAATAGACGGTTGTAAGCATGTAATATAATAAACATTTCCCTTATTACACTGAAGTCTATTAATTAATTCATGCAAAATAATAATAAGTAAAAAATGAAATCATTAACAAAAATAAATAAAATTAGCAAAATGAACATTTTATTTTAATTTTAATTAAAAAAAATTTTTTAAACTTATCAATTATAAAAAATTTATTAACTATCAAATTATCAAAAAAAATTATTTTTAAAACATCGATACGGTATTCTGCTACTATTTCCAATGAACATTTAACAAGAATTATTTCAAGTGAAAGGTCATAGTTGCGCAGTTAAGCTTGCATTTAAGGAGCACGTCAATGGCAGTACAATTAAACATAATTACACTTCGAATCAAGCACGGGTAATATTCGCCTAGTTTAAGGATCGTCATTGGAGAGAAAATAACATCGATTGCAGCATTGATGAATAAGTACAGCAGCTGCCGCAAATTTCAAACAGTTTTTCACAGCGATAGATTTGTTTTGCTTAATTAGGCTGGTAAAACAGTGCACCCCGTAACACTCTCAAATTATTAAACGCAAAAACTTCGCATTGATTTCCTAGGCATTTTTTTTTAATTTTTTATTTTTTTTTATGACGTTAAATAAAAGTTGAAAAAATTCATCTTTTGAAAAAGTTTTTACAATAGCAGGAAAAAAATGCCTATCTGCTTGTTTTATATTTAACGAATATATATTATACTTTAGAAAGTGAATAGTTTTTATGAAAGACCATTCCCACATATTTTATGTATGTAAGTAGAGCACAATAAGAAATGCCATACTTTTAAAAAAACATACAAATTACATAAAGAATATTTAATTATGATTCTACCTTTTTCTAACAACTATTATTTAAAATAATACAAAATTAAAAAAAAAGGCATAGCAATTACTTTTTGGAATAAAGAATTACGGATTTTGCTTGTTGAACTTATATTTTATTATTTTTTAAGTGATATATTTCCAGTTTTGAAATGAACGTTTTCCGATTTTAAAATTGAATGATGAGTGATAAATTGATTTGCATTTACAAGAGTGGTAAAAAAAAAACTATTTCTTTTTTTTATGTATATCAAACAATTGTAAAAATAACTTTAAATTATCAAAAAATAAATAAATAAAGAGCTAGCAAATATTTCAACGGCAATGGACGTCATTTTTTTCAAATATAACATCAGTGGTTCAAAATAGACATAATAAGGGAAATATTTCATTCCTTTTCAAATTCAAATAATAACAATACATTTTTGGATCTAGTGATAAAATAAAATTATATTATTATAAGAATGCATGTTTTTATATATGAAAGTATGCATGCTCACTCAAACAACTATTTACATTATTAACTTTTTTAATATTACCATATCATTTAAATAATTTATTAAACTAGTACAATTTAATTTAATTTAATTAAGTAAAAAAATTTACTCAATTTCACAAATAGAATATATAAAAATGTATTAAAAAAACTATAATTTTCATTAAGAATTTTAGAAATTAAGAAAAGTAGAATGGAATCAAAAAATGTTGCCAATACAATAAAACTTAGAATTCTGTTCCAAAGTATTCCAAAATTAAACCTTCCAGAAACTAGTAATAAATTAAGTTATCCTTTACATAGCTGCATATTTGTTAAATGATTTGACGTACATGTTGTGACGCACTTTTTTGTCGGCGGAACCGAAATCTGCAAGCATAATACAAAACATTAAAGAATCATATTTCGTGAGAAAATAAGGACCATTCGAAATTTGTCACCAAATGGAAAACTAAGCGAATGAACAAAAAATATTATTTTCCATTTATCAAATGAATTATATATTCGAAATAACGAAAAAGCGTTACGAATAACAGTTAACATCCATGATTAATCGTTATTTATGTTATAAGATAACACATGTAGAAAAGGTTTGGATAATATTTTGCTCTGTAATCTCATCATTCATTTAATTTTGATTTTATTTGTATGTGTGTGTGGGGGGGGGGGTTCTTGTTTTGCGTAGTCGGCATGATTTTCGTGTTACCGGCGTCACTGCAACCGAATAGCTAGAAGGACCATAGATTCGAATTAGCAGTCTTGGTGATGAATTTGGCAACTGGCGAGCAAAACTAGCAGAAACTTTCTATGTATCTTCATTAGACAAAATCTGACATTATAAAATTTCGGAACCACTCAAAATATATACATACCCGAAATAAGAATCCATTCTGCAGGTTAATGAAGACCAGGATGCTCCCCACGGAATCATTGGCTCATTTTTTCAAAGAGTTTTTATTAAAAACAATCTTACTAACTACTTACACATTTTACAGCGCACCACAAAATACCTGCAAACTAGTATAAAGTCTCAGGTAAGCGTTAAGTTATAGAGGTATCAGCTCTCAACACCAGCAAATTGACAGACCCAAAGATATAAACTTCATTCCAGAGGACAACTTCTCAATTGGAATCGGATGAGCGTTCTACAATAAGCATAAATTAACGGGTGTTGCAGCAATAAGAGTGTTCAAATTCTTTAATTGGATCATTTTACAGAGAAAAATCGCCCTTTTTTTATCTTTGCATGATGAACTCATTATAATTTACTGTTTTTTAAAGAAAATTCCTTAATTTATTTTTTACATACAAATCAAATATATTTTAATTTTATTTTTAACATTTTACTTCATTCTGAAATAAAATCAAAACACTACATTTTACAAAATCAAACTGCCATTTTTAGACTGATAATGATTTCAAAATTCATCCATCTTCAAACATATCTGTGATAACCTAGTTAATTTTAAAATAATTTTTCCCTTTAATCTGCTCAAAATATTCCGCGATAAATTATGTCATTACTAATAACGTACATAATTTTATACGTATATTTTCATAGTATTTATGAAAAAGAGAATAAATTAAAAACAGATACACATATATGGAATTTTTATTTACGAAATTTTTATATTATATACTTTCTCATTCTTTTTAAGATGTTTTAAAATATATTTCTGGTACCAAAAATTTTTTTGCGTTAAAAGTCAAAATTTAAGTAACGATATAGCAAAACAATACAAATAGATTTCAGAAATTAAAAAAAAAAAAAAAGTCATTTTTTCTGTACCAGTCACACAAGATATTTGTCTCCATTTTTGCATTTAAATTTTAATTTCATTCTGATTCTACAGCAAATAATTTGTAGTTCGTATGCATACAATAAAGAATAAATATTGAGGTCTTACCAAAGATGCAAATGCTGCTTTAAGAATTGGTTCGCTTGACATTAAACGGCCAATTTTTTAAATTGAAAGGTTATTTCAACATAGATCTACAGTTTAAATCGGAAACACTACCAACACCCAAGCAAGACGTGGGAATCGAACCCACGAACTGCCATATCGAAGGTCAGCGTTAACCATTCATTCACAAATTCGGTGATTATTCTCATGGCTTAGTAGAAAAACTTTTTTAAAAACTACTTTTCTGAAATAGAGAAGCTTGCATTACAATTTTCTGATCACATTAGAATCAGTATTTTGTTTACTTTTATAGTTAGATATATTTCAGATAAATAGAAAAAAAAAAAAGAGAGATTGGGAATATTATTTGACCATATTATTTTCGAGACAATGCCCATCTTGTTAGTCATTCAGAAAAAATAATTAATTATTATGAATAGTTCCAAGTAATTTACAAAATTTTAAAAAATATATATATATATATATATATATATATATATATATATATATATATATATATATATATATATATATATATATATAAACAGACAGCGATTTTACATATTTTTTTACGGTAACCCTTCACGATAAGAAGGCCGGAAACTGCTACTCATTTATAGTTAGTTACACGGTGGGCACCCGTGAACCAAACGGATGTCCGTGTCATACCACCACAAATCCGTTTATAGGGTTGGCCACATTCATTCATCACTTCAGAAAGGAAAAAAACACAGAGAGATCGGAAAATCGATGCTCAAGGCGGGATTCGAAACCTGCACCAGCAGCTTAAGAGTCAGGAACGCTAACCACTCAACCATTGGGCAGCATTTTCCATATATTTCCCGTTAAAAATCTTCTATAGCACTGAAAATTCCAAAGTAAGCCAATGACACTTTAAATATTAAGAGATACTAAGAGCGATTAAACAAAACGTCGTTTAAGTACTCATTATTAATCAACATTTCATTAGAACTATTAAATAATAATGATAATTCAGATAAATTTTCGATATTTTTATTTATTTATTTAATTTAGAAACCAGTAATGTTAAGTCTTACGAAAAAACCTTCCAACGATTTTTAAAATAATTTGTTTTTTATCAGAAAAAAATTGCATAATTTTTTCTCTACGACAAAACGAGATATGCACATGATGTGCCAATAAATATTTTTCATTATTAATGGCACCATCTTAAGAATACAAGTACTTTAACCGTAAATTTCAAAACGTTTAAAAAAAAAAAAAAAAAAAATTCATGATCGTTGAACTTTAATTTTATTGATTTTAAAAAACTGATATAATTAAAAAACAGTTATATAATTACAATTAAAAATATACTTAAGACTCACTAAAAATTGCTTTTTCAGAATTCGCATTTCGATTGGATTTTAAAGTGAATCCCGAATCATTACAGACACTAAAGGCCGACCTGGGATTTGAGTCTATTACATTCTTGATCGATAACACATAAGGAAAATTATAAAACGCATTCGCAGCAATGTGTATTAACAATAGCTTTTAAAAAAGTGACTACCGTTACTTTCTTTTAACAAAAACATTAGGAAGCGAAAAAAAAAGGGATTCAATGACGCACTGATTTTTTTCTTTACTACCAACAGGTGGCGCATAAACATCATTTTTAATGAAATAGAAAAGAACAGCTCGCCTCTACTCTTGAAGCGAGCGAAGTTCCGGATGAGAATTGTAGCATAATTAGTCTCATTATATGAATTACCCGATAGTCAATATTTAGAAATAAAACAAGACATGCTTTACGCTATTTATTTGTTTCATTCCTTTCCATGCAACTTGGGGTGAAATTTCCTGGGTCGAACAGGTAATCTCTTTACAGGTATAAAAATTACGTATTTCAATAAAAAAAAAAGTTAACTTTAAGCAATTTTACAATGTATACAAAATTCAAGATATTGGTATCAGGTACAATGAGTAAAAAATTAATGCAATTTTAATAAAACTTAACAACTTAACTGTAATTATCACGTGTAATAAATTATATTTTCACTTAAGCGCTATGTATGAAAATGTAATGCTCCTTTTATTTCGAAAACAATATCACATGTAAAAAGAAAAGTACAGGAATTCATCCTGAATACATGTGTTATAAAATATTTTATTATTTTAAATATTTCAATGACTAACACGTGTTGTAGTATATATGAAAAATAAATATAAAATTTTAATTAAATATTATCACAAATTGAATATTGTGGAGCTTTAAATCCATAAAAACTTGTGCTTCTAATTTTCATGTATAATTGAAAAATGAACGATTACACGGATTTGCGTGAAGCAGATTTTTGCCCAACTTAAAAACTGTTTCATTTTGAAATTTGATGACCATTTGTGACTGATTTACAAAATAAATAAAAGCCAATTTGAATTCATTGTAAAGCTGTTTATACTGTGACGCAATTGAATTAAACAATGTAAGCTCTGCTCCGGAACTCTTAATGCTTCAAGAATGAAACAGTGTTTCGTTTTTCCCCGACTTTTAAAAATTGTCGTTTGGCGGCATGATTTCCCCTTCATATTCCAAAAATATACTTAAAAAAAAAAATTAAATATTTGTTTTTATTATTTTTCTGCTTTTTACAATACGGACATTCAAACGCCGATAAAAGGAATCTTGATTTCCTATTTAATAACATCGTAAGTGGAGAATTTTTTCAATCGTTCCAAACCTCTTTCGATTTGTTATAAAATAAGTTACCGATGCACCTTTACTATCACTAACTGCTTTTAAATTAACGTGTTTCAATAACAGAAATGTTTGGAATATATCCGCGTTAATGGAAGTTACATTCATTCTTACATCAACACCAGGGGAGATGGTCACTCCATCATTCCTAACCTACACTAAAAGGGATGGAGCCAAGACAGATTTCTACCTCATGGTGTTCCAGTTCCCGAAGATAAATTATACATTTTACTTCTCTGAACATGTTGGCGAATGACCCCGATGATGCATCGTCCGTCTCTCAGAATAAACAGGGACGCGCTCGAGGTTTAGGCAGAGTCCGAAAAGTGAGATGCAGTCTTCCCCTTTATACACGCAGAGCCCTTAAAATTTTACAAGGTAACATTAACAGTCTGGCTTCCTCAGCCACTGGAATCGATTGTTTTCAACAACAAAACTGTTTGAAACAACTCTGTTAATGTAAAATAAATCAACCCTTTCTCTTGCGAGTCTTCAAACTAATGGCAGGTGAACGTTCATTGTTCTGGCCTCCAGTTTAACAGTTCGTGGATTCGATTCGCCCATCAACTTTGCAATAATTGAGGCCGACGAGGCCTGGTTGGTTAGAACGTCGTTTTCATTATCAGACGGTAGTGAGTTCGAATTGGGGCTTAACCGAAGATACATCGTGTTAGGAAAAAGCGACTGCGTCACGTTATAATTGGGCGTAGTTGCAATGTCCTCCAAGTGAAATGATATCTTTGGAAGTGGCACGCCTACTACAAAATCACGAAGATCCCCCTCCCGGCTGCTTCAATCTAATTGGTAGAAACAACTCAGGACTAGGTATTGGGAAGCGTGCTGGTGCAACCACAAAAAGGAACTGCAGTAGTTCGGAATCTACTTAAAACCACAGATGTCGGTTGAGTGGATGACAACCGCAGAGCAACGATCAAATTAAAATCGCGATATTTCTATTAATTACGGAAATATTATGACATTCGAATCAGAAAATTGTTTGTAGTTTAAAACACACTACAATACACTGTACACAAATTTCGAGAATATTACAAAACCTACGCCGAGAACACGTAAAACTGAACACTATGCAGAAACAAAACGAGCGATTACTTCTCAAAACTATCATCTTTATGAAACATTTAGGAAAAAAGGAAATAAACACCCATTACCAGTAAAAAATATTTATTTATAAGATAAATACGTTGAAAATACAAAACTGAATGTGAAAAACATAATTATGCAGATAAACTAAACTCAAAAGCACGACAGACTTACCGTACCCGAATCGGTTTCCATGACCGAGAGAACTGCGCAGATTAAACGATATGAAATAACAAGACATCTTAAAAGAAGATGATAGAGTGATAATAGGAATAACATGAGATTGATATAGTGATATAATAGGTATACAATAAAATTGATATAAAGACGATAGTTGCACAATAATTTTACACACATCAAAAAAAAAAAAAAAATCACATTAGTAATTAATGATAGGGAACAATACACATCTTACAAGATGAAGATTAATAGTAATAAAACATGGTTACGAAAACTCATTTTTTAGCAGACTAGTGTGTGTGTGTGTGGAATTATGAAGAAAATAAATTACGTTTAGTTTCATGAGAAATATATCGCCTTTTAACTCTTTATTCCCAATTCCATGGGCAGAAAAATATAAAGCAACTGTGATTAAGCCTTTTATTAATTATTTAATGTAAAAAATAATAATAATAAATAACGTAATGCAACAGTATTTTATAGAAATTAATGTAAGAAACCAAAGAGAAATAAATGTAATTCTGTAAATATTTACTTTTGTGTCCGTTTTTTACAGAAATATATATGCAACAGAATAGATGTAAAAATACACAGGGATACATCCTTAAATACCTTTAAAGAAAAAATAACACATTAAAAATATAAATTATTTCATCGAATTCCGTACCATTAAAAATATTTCTAATATGTTGTTGATTGAAAAACTCTTAATATAATATTGTAAGGATACCAGCAAAGTAATTTTCAAATAAAGATCGAATTCAAAGTTTTTTCTTTTTATATAACTGTTTTGAGATGGTATGCCATCATATCTGTGAAATAAAAAAAATAAATAAAAATCTCTAAAGAATTCAGATTTAATTCAGAATGCAAGCGATAATGAAGCATGTTAAATCAGATACAGTGCGAGAAATAATTTAATTTAAATGGAGTCTCTCTCGTTGTTATCTTAGATTTAAATCATATTAATGCTTCAGAAAGATGCATTTGATTGTATATGGCTTTGTTTTGGATAAAGCGACTGATCTTTTCATAAAAATATTATCATCAGTATAGACGAAAAAAAGATGCTAGAATATGCTGGAGCTATAAATGAATCGAACATATACACACACCAATGAATATGAAGCAAAAAGAAAGAAAAAATCACCCGTGGGAACTTCGATCGGAAAATATATCGACCGGCATTGAAAAACAGAATCCTTTTATTTGATGGTGCGATGCTGCGTAATTCCATTGATCGAATCGGAAAAATCATTCGCTCTGGAAAGGAACCGTTGCTAAAGAATACTAACTAAAACAATTTCTTTTTCCTCTTTTTTACATTATAAAGCGACATTTAAGAAAAATAATCATACCACGTGAAATATCAAGGAATATTCAAAGACTGTGACTATATAAGATGCAATTTAATAATTCCAACCCACCAGCAGCACGGCATTCTATCAAATACTCATTGAAGTTCACGCAAACAGCGCAATATATTCTGGGGGAAAATAACACATCAGAATAAAAAAGTAAATGGTATTACTCGCATAAGTAGTGCACCTTTAATAAGAATAAGCCCTTTAGTAAAGCTCAGTACTTTTAATCGAAAAAAGTATTTATTCGGTGTTTAAAAACGTTAATTAGCTACTACATTCACTTTTAAAATTTATTTTCCATTCCCCATCAAGCTTTAACAGATCTTGTTTTCCTAATGACAGTTACGAATCGCTCAATTAGATGTCGACCGTATAACTGAAACTGCCGATTACAATTATTTTCAATTGTTTGCAAAAGAAATTTGAATGCATAATATTATTAATTAAAATGCGATATTCTAACTACAATGCACTTACTTTCTAAGTCGCAGTTGTAAAGAATAAGTTTTTATAATTTCTAAAATTATATATATTGTTTAGAGGAAATTTCTGTGCGCTTTTGGTATAAAATACAAATTTTTTGTGGCGCCAATAAACTTTATTAAGTAATATAATAGCCAACGAGAATGTTTACCCCATCTTAGAAAAATGTTTCATTTTCTCATGCGAAAACTAAAAACACTGTTTGATTGATACCTTCTTCATTTTTGAATTTTTTGCCCTTCAAAAAAAATCTGTAAGGAATAAAACAAATGATAGTTGGAGGGTGATAAGTCCTGAATTTCTCAACCTAGTCCTGTATTTTTTTGACGAAATATTCTCTTGGCTTCTTTTCTGGGACAGCTCCCTCTATATTATCAAACTGTTGACAATCCTTTCTGAAATGAACTTTCTATCAATTTTTAATGCTCATAATGTATCGGTTCTCAAATATCTCAATATATACATATCATTCTCTTATTAAGAGTCTAATTTGTTTTTAAGAGCCAGGGTTTTTTTCTACACAATATATCTTTTTTCTTCAAGTTTTTTTTTTTTTTTTTTTTTTTTTTTTTTTTTAAATCTTTAGTTATTATCCTGCTCCAGAAGGGCTCGATTTTGTTCTGAATAAGCAGTGATGGGCCTGTGATGACTCGACCATCAAAATTCTTCTTAATTCATAAGGCAATCATTTTGAATATTTCCACACCCATCCTATCTTCATAATATGGTCCTAAATAGTTTGCGGAGCGGAATTAAGCTTTATGCTATCTCCGATATTGTCAGAAAAATAGATTTTGCTCTAACATGGTTTTAATAACATCGCCATGGGTCAACAGACAGAACTTTCCAGCAGAACTAATGTGTGTATCCACATACATACATACCTATTGCTTATAAAATAAATATTAAGTAACTAAAAATGCCTCAATCAGGAATAGCTTTTAAGAAATTAGAAAAATGATAATATTAACGATAACTGTTTACAGATCAAGCAATGATTATTTTCGGAAATTTGAATACTTGTAGCAAGAAAGAAAGAAAATCCAGTTTAAGTAGCTGACCTTCATTTAAAAAATTGGAAATTTTGTAAATTGTAAAATGGTTTGTCAAAAGACAAGCGAAACGAAAAAAAGGATGAATTATTACTATTTAATTACACCGTGTCCTTTGATTTCTTGGAGCTTAATGTCTCTACTTTGATCCCGACCACTGGTTAGCAGCAAGGAGATGAATGTTGTATTTCTGTTTTTTACATGCATATCCGCCACGGTGGTGCTTGGGGGTTTTCCAGATTTTCTTCACTGCGACTCGTGCGTATAATCTATTAAGTTAGAGATGTTCTCCTAACAAAAGAGAGTTTTCGTAGTGGATCTTAAAATGTCCCATAACAATCTAATTTTAAAAGAGGGGCAGGGGTCGGTTTGCCGCTCGACGTTCACTTCTTGCGCACGATGGTTAAACCGAGTTCACCGTGGATTCCAAAACACTGACAACAAACATCTCCCAAGTGGGATTCGGACCCACGAAGTGTAAAACCGAAGGACAAAGCACAAACAACTCAGTTGGCAGCCTAACTTTTAAGGGTGGGAGGGAAATCACCCAATCCCGTTTCCAGAGCGAAGAGAGTTCCATAAAGGCAAGTTTCTCAGTTTAAATTGCGGCAAAAGCAACTTTGCAAGAAATTCCAAAGATTGTTGATTACGTATTATGTGAACTGATACTGTCACACACACACTGAACAAAGTTTTAAAATGAAACCTGGCTCTTAAGTTACCGGAGACTTCCATTTATTTTTTGCTCACATAATAAGTGAACTACATTTATTGTAGTTCACTTATTTCATTTTCGCTCGCATCTAGAGAACGAATAGTGTTTGAAATCGACACTTCAGCGTTTTCAAAAGTAGAGTACGAATGAAATGAATGCATATCAGAATAAATACTCTGAGAGGTAATGGCGTCTTAGCCAAATTTCTGGGCATTTGTAATAAAATATTTAAAATCTTTGTATAAAGTACATTCATCAAATTTGGATCATGAATATTAAAATTAACATGAAGTGTGTATCTTAAAGTAAAAAAAGGAATTAAATTTTGCATTATTTTGCCTTTTATTTACAATCTACGTTTTTCGACTGCTAAGTAAACTGATGAATCGACTTGGTTGCTGAATGTTTAAAGATGACATGCGAATGAAATGTTCGTGAATTCCATTCCCGGTTGGCATTTGTTTTAGTTCGGTACTCATAGTTAGAGCAAAAAATGAACGTACTACGATTAATAAATATATACAGTAATTAATATAAATTTAGTATTTTTATGTTACTTAATGCAAATTTAATTATAATTTAGGGTAGCGGTGACCTGATTAGTTCGGACGTCGTTCTCATAATAGGAATGTAGTAAGTACGAATCTCAGTAGTGGTCGCAATGTCCTCGATGTGGAAAGGTACCTCTGAAAGAGTGGCAGGTCTCCCTTGAATTTGGTGTAGGCTTGCCACCACCAAGGAGATTGTTGCACCAGCGTTTTCCCTGAGTTGGAGTCTTCGTGATTAAATCAGGGACCAAGTAGAAGATTGGCCTGACACTCTCGGAGGTAACATTTCACTTGGAGGGCACTGCAACCAAGCCCAGTTTCAACGTGTCTCAGCCGTCATTAGCGAAAACGACGGATTTTCAGTCGAAGGTTATTTGAACTTCCGATAATGAGAACGACGCCCTAACACCAAGAGGGTGAGTAACAACAAATTATAACTTCAGTAAAAATAAAATATATTTTTTTGTTACATTAAAATATATTGAAAGGTATGTTTTTGTCCTGAAAGATTTATTTCTGTTAACAAAGTGCAAAAGTATTTTAAAATTCCATTGTCATATGAATAATTCAATATAAATATAAAAAATTACAAATTGATTTTTCAAATAAGATTACTAACAGAAGCATGACTCACGAATAATCCCGCAAACTGTAGGACACTTTAACAGCTGTTGCAAAATATTTTAATATAGACCGCGTCCTTTTAAGAGTTTTCCACATAACATTTAGTCGTCATAAGATAATAAACCACGAAATCTCCCAAGCACCTACACTGTTATGAGTATGCGGAAGAGCATTGTTAAACAATGCTTAGGTTCGAACCCTAGAACTTTCATGTCATTTGTTGTGTGCTTCACACAGTAAATCGTTTGACTTTGATTTCACAGAATTAAAATACGTATACCACTTCAATCACTATTTTTAAAAATTTTAATACTTTTTTCGTTTCTTGTTATGAAGGTACAAGAGTAGATGTGGTATTAAACGACCATTAGGCGATCAACAAATCGCGCTTGGCGCAGTTTGCCTCTTTTTCAAACTACTGTCTCGAGATAAGAGTCGCAAAAATCAACTCCATATGGGAGTTCTAACGCATGCGCACTCGAAGAAAGTGACTGCAATAATTTGGCGGTGTGTGCACAATCTGAATATACACTTAGTTTTAGGATCCTTATTATTTCTTAGGTCTCAGTCTCTAATTTGAAATAAAGTTCAAGGATAAAGAAAGCACACATACAAATTACGTATTTATAAACAGTAAATTACGATTATATGCATTAATAAATAATTTTAAATTATTACAGTTAAATTTATTTTGTTTGAACATCCCTTATTAAAAAATAATTCACAGCTCAAATAATATATAGAAATTTATACACACAATCAAGCTGAATGAATTATTACTTAGTATTATATTTTTATAAGTATAATAAAGTAGATATGTCTTTTGAAAGGAAGTTTATATGTAACCGCAATTTTAATAATTCCGCCATGTTTTAAGCACACATACAGTTAAAAACCACATAAACTTAATGTCAAACCAAAATCTGTTATTCAGTACGCTTGGGTTAAATTTCCCGTAGGGAGCCAATTTTCCGGACAGTATTCCCAGACACACGCCCCCCCCCCCCTCCCCGAGAGGGGTCGTATTTTTATCAGTTGAATGTTCGCCACGGAGGAGAGAGGGCTTCCCCAGTTGTTTTGTTTTGTAAGAACGAAGAGCTCTGAGTAATTTAAAAATATTCTTAAATCTATAAGTTTGTAGGTGAATTTTTGTGTCGTCCATTAAATTGCATTCAATTGACTACAGACCATTCTCACTATTTTAGAGATGTGCTGATGCTACAATAATGGTGACAAAAGACGGAACATAATAATTTTCTTAACAAGACTAGAGATATAAAATGATGCGTATTCATACAAAAAGATTAAGAAATTAATGCAAATGGTTTAAAAGAAGGGCAAGAAATTATCAAATTCTACAATTTCCGGAAAAAATGACGCGGCTTCCAGAAGTTTTAAAGTTAAAATTTTTATCGTAGCGTTCAAGTTCGCGAACAGAAAAAACTATAAAAGATTCTATTGCCATTTGTAATTTATGAAGAATACTGTAAAAGTACATATTCGAAAGTTTTATCAATCCAAGAGGAAATTCTATTTTCAGTTACAGTGATAGTATAAAAATTGATATATGAATGATAAAATTTTTTTTTATTTTTCTTATTTTTATTTAAAAAAAAAAAACTCGAATAACCAAAAATATAATGCATCACATTCACTTATTTTTTTATCATCAAAAACATAACTTTCAAGCTTTACGAAGTTGCCATTCCCAATTAAATTTACTAAAGAGTTTCTATTCGATTTTAAATTTTTTAAACGCATTATGGTGGCGCTGCCATCGACGTGCTCTTTCTTCGGAAAGTACGGAAATCATTGAAAAGTAATGATTTTCAGGATGCAAAATTCATTGAAATTGTGTTTTCTATCTCTATTTTGGAAGTTCTCCATCTACATATCGGACAACTGATTTCAGTGTTATTAAATATAAATTAAACACCGAAACACATTACCCAATATCACGACATTCATAGTTTACAACATTTTTCTACTTTAAGAAATCGTAGAATTAATAAATTTTGAACCCATTACAGTTCAAAATGTATAAATCCTCTGCAAAATATAGAATTCAAAAAGAACATTGTTCAAAATGTAAAGAATATCAACAAATCATTATATTATTTATAAAATATATATTCAATAAAAATTTCATTTCTGGAATTTATAATTATTTAAATTGTAAATAAAATTTCTGAACTGAATTACGGTTCAAAATGTAAAATTACGGGATGCCTAAATTTTTAAATGCGTAAAAAAGTTATACTAATTACTTTTCTTGTATATAAAGATGCTAATTTTTAATGCTAGATACTATTTACAGAATTATCTAAATTAATATGGTATCTATGGTTAACCCTTAAAAAATATATCCATAAATATTACACATTTTACTTATGTTATAAAAATTGATTTTAAATACTATATTCAGTACTTAAAAGCTAAATAAATTGTCTTAATAAATATAATGCTTGATTTTTAAATTCACAAACATACATGCTTCATAGTGTTTAGAATTAAAAAATATATAATTTCTCTGAATTAATATGTGCTAGTGTTTTAATTCGTATGGATATTAGATTTTTATTTTTCCCGAGAATAGAACATAAACAAAATTAATCTTCATTTACAGAAATGTTTTAATTAATATGGTATTTAAAGTTTAAACTTACTAAAAAATTAGCCTCTCTCTTCTTACTTTTTTTCATTACCAATGCTTTGTATTCACGATAATCAGACTTCTACATTCATTCATAAAAGAATATACAGAAATTAAAAAAAAAATTATTTATAGAATTATATAAATTTATAGGACATCTTTTAAACCCTTAAAAATTAGGGTTTTTAATTTTTGGGCTCACAAAACTTAAACGAAGTGATTTCAAATGTTTACTTTTATAGTCAGAATTGTCTAAATTTTAATAGTAGTTTAATAAAAGTAGATTTAAAATAAAAATGTCGTTCCATAATACTCCAGTATGATAATCACCGGAACGGAAACAATTATTGCCGTAAGTATTTGAATCGTGTATTGTTTAAAAAGATTTCCATTTTTATAAACTACTAAAAAATAAATTTTATTTACATTTTATAAGCTAAATATTTATCCATGAAACCTATTTAAACGCCAAAGTTTATCACTGGCGGAAACTGCTTAGCAATCGCTTCGACTATCAATTGCGGGGATATAATGGAATAGAACCAAATGTCACCCCTTTTATGGATAGTAGAATTTAAACAAATTAGTTTTAAATGCGTTATTTCATTCGCAGAATTCTATAAATCAGGAGAGAAACATTTCGTTGACATATTTGAGAAGCATATACTATTTCAAAAAACTTTCCTTACACTTTTATCTATAATAAACAGCAAACACTACCATTATAATGCAAGCAAACATTGGAAGATAACTATTAGGCTAAAAACATAAACACAAAAAAATTATAAAAATTCTTCATTGAGTTAGTTTTAATCCTTCTGTACTATTTTTGAGATAATATAAAAATATTACATAAAAGAAATGGGAAAAAATTTTCACTAAATAAGACGGTCTTCTACAACATATCACCGGTCAACGCAGCGGGTGAACTGAACAGATTTCCCTGATCAAAAAATGAATGAAAATAACTCTCTTCACACACGCAATTAAAACTAGCAAACATGTATATAAATGCATTCATCCATGTGCCACCAACACATAAATGCTTGTCGAATGAGGTTTTGATGTGAAGGATGAACTATGAGACTAGCAAAGTGAACCCTGTTTCCACAAATGAGTCTTTAAGCTTAGTACTCAAAGAACTCCATTCATGGTAAGAGAACCGGTAGATAACGGGAAAACACGAGTATCCAAAAGACCATATGTTTACCTGGATGAGAGAGTGCGCGCCATCGCAGGTCGCCCCTCGTCCCGCCGAGCAGAAGTACTATCCACAGACACACAATGTGTCCTACCACCATCTCCCGGGGGGTCCGAATCGGGGGAGTTCACACACACACCAAACGACTATGTAAGGGCAGAACAGACGCGATGCTAAAAGAGCTGGGGAAGGGAGTGCTGTCGATGTGATTCTTAAGAGCAGGTTACCAAGGCAACCGCGAAGTCCACTTGCGCGCTCCGTCGGGATCAAGAGCTTCTCACCAGCGTCTTGGCAAGAACACTCCGGCGACTTGAAACAATAACTTTCATTCTGTCGACACCTCTTTACATGCCGTGAATGAATTTTCATTTATTTGACGAATCAAAGAATCATTTCATTTAATGAAACAGTAAAATGAAAAAAGAAGTATAGTACATAATAAGTACATCTCAAATGAAGATAATCTTTGAAAATATAAAGCTAAAGGAACTTTAGGATTTGAGTAAAACCGCGTCCGCCAAAATATATAAAGAAACAATTACAAGAAAATTTGACGCAAATTTCGCCCATTTGAGATCAGATCGTTTATTATTGTTCTTCGGTACACATTTAAGGAAAGTTAGAAAAAAAAAACATGCGGTTTAAAAAAATATGGCTTTCGCAAAAACATAATTAAACATAAAAGTAGTTTAAATGTATTATCTTAAAACTTATATTTAAATGAAAAACTGTGAAAACTAATATTATATAAATAACATATCCATATGAGGATTATTTACTATTTGCAGCAACCATAAATAAATATGAGTGCGGTCTAAAGACCAGCAATAAACACAGAGTGGGGTACGCGATTTCCAGACTGTACCTTAAAGAGTAACTGGTTCGGAATACTTGGCCATCAATCAAGTGCATCGTTATTTTGAACCACGGTCAGGTGACGAGGTCACACCTGAGTTTGCACTCTATCCTTGACATTTCCACGCCACACCAATGAAAAGAATTTGGACGTCACAGACGAACATGGACAGGTGTCCAAACACGGGTTTCCAGCAACCCAGTGAGAGTTAATGTGGTCACCCTATCACAATTTTATCCCATGTGGAAGTTTTCAACGGAATTCCCTAGTTCAAACGTGCGAAAAGCCAAACCATTTAAGGAGGTTCGAACGACAGCTGTAGACGCCAGAATCTTGAGTCAATAAAAACCTAATTCTGTGTGATGTTCAAAAATTTTCTCGGGTTGAAGAAAGTTTACGGAATGGAATGGCATTTACATCAAGATGTTGGACTCTGGTTAACTGGATAATAAATGCTGTTTTAAAATTTTGATTTCAGCTTCTGTAACTAATTTAAGCCGTCATGAACAATTATTTGAACTCATTGTCGAGTTACTTAAGCCACGATAAACATTATTCGAGAGTTTCATTCGTTCAATTAGGCTGATTCATTTTAACATTGTATCCAGCGATTTGTAATTCATCTAATCCGTGCTGATGTGAATTCACTTTAAAATGGCTTACGTCAAGATGCACTTCGATCAGGAACTTTGCTCGCTCCAGAAGCGAAAGCGAGTGGTTCTTTTTCCTTTCTTTTAAAATGATCATTGACCTGTAATCGTTGGAGGTGCAGAAAAAATGTGAATGTAATCATGCATCTCTTTTATCTACAATCAACATTTTTTTTATAAATAACGATATTTCTTAACTTTCAGTTTTTGGTCCTCTACAGCTAACCTCTACAACTTACCAAGTTCTTCTCGAATAGATACTTTTTGTCGTAATTTTTACACGCTCCAACGCCACTCTGACTTCAAGCAGCGTATTTCACACAAAGATGCCATAACGTCATTTTCTTAAATACTCATCCATAGTGTGTGTGTGTGAACAGGTCCCAAATTTTCATTTATTTGTAAAGTAAAATAATTAGAAAGAACTATTAGAAATCTTGTTCTAAGAAGCACAAATAGTTTATTAGCAAAGCAACCATGTGGTATTTATTTAGTACATGCTTTTCTACTTTTTGCGAGAAATCATGTATAATCATGCCATTCTTTTTTCCCCTTAATCGAGGAGAGTTAAAAGTACTAGGAACTTAATAATGATTGAATCAAAACTCTCGTTGGATATCCAAGATTAGAATCGGAGCTTTTTTATTCGTATCCTGGCTAAAAAGGGAATTAAAAGTTCCAATTCAGGTCTGAATTAAACATTCATGAAAAATTTAAAATTGAATGAAACGTTCCAATGCATGACACGATCATTCCAAAATTCTTGTAATGCATACATTCAACTTTTTCCAATAAGCTATTAATTTCGTCCTATATATTTTTAGAATTTTTTTTTCGGATTTCCATTATCGTTTGTTTTTAGTTTTACGATCATTTTTGAAGACGAAGGTTAATTTATGAAAACCTGCCTTAAAATGGATTCCTAAATACTATAAACATCCATACCTTAGATAGGAATTGAACCTACAATATTGAACTGGAAGCTATAGCGCGAATTTAAAAAATGTAAGTAATTTCTCCTGAATGGTATCATCCAAAGATAAAACTCTCAGAAAAACTCGATTCAAAATATACAAAATCACGACACTTCTTTTTTTTTTCCCCTACACAATTTGTATTTTTCATAAAATACTTTTTCAATCAATTGATAAATTCATTGATAAGTATAAATTATAGTGAAATGATATTGATAAACATTGTGGAAAAACTTTATCAGAAAATAATTATACTCCAAGATTTGTTTTAAAATTTTTAATAAAGGTTTTCACAACTAGTTTATAAAATTGTACAAAAAGGACAAAAATTGCTTATAATAAAATTTCCAATAAAATTTTCCCATTATCTATATAAATCAATTTTTGTAAATTCTTCAAGAACAGATGCGAGATAAACTTACATCATTAATGACGTAAGTTTTATGCTTTCCGCGCAGCTGTTGTCAATGGACGTAAGCTGTTTCATTTAGAAGTTTTGATTCATTTGAATTCATCTAAAAGTAATTCGCGTTCGTAATTTAATTAAACAATATTGGACTAATAAAACAGTTCGCTACGCGGCGTTAGCTACTTTACATTGACTTGTAAAATCAATGTATAATCACTAATGATCTGCGATACACACCATTCCAGAACTCAGCTCGCTTGCAAACCACGATAGAGTAAATTTTTTCCTCTTTCCAAAACTGTCACATGTTTGTAACAGCTGTCAATAAAAATATATGTATATCATTGTATCCTCCCTCTTCCTTTTTTTTTATATTTCCATATAATTTTTTTAAATAATATTTAATTCCGTTTTCAGTTTTTAAAGTAAAAAGCATTGTTTACGTCCACAATATTGAACATGTTTACGCTTTTTCCAAAACTCCACCGATCGTAAATTCGTTGAAACGTTGTGGAAAGAAGTCCAAGCTCATATTTATTTTGCGTCAGAAAATTTTACATATAAATGGGATAACTATAATATAGAGATATAGAAGCAATGACAATAGTTAGAAATTTTTGTTAACAGGTGTAAAATAGTTTATAAAAATGAAATATTTTTCATTTTTTTCAAACTAATTTCCTTTGCAGTTTGAAGTTACTTTTAGTTCTCAGAAAACACTTCAAAATTTATTTTTAAGGGTAAAAGTAGCAAATATTAAAGCAAAAAAATTTAAAAAAATTCAATATATTCTAACAGAAATAATAAAAACAGTTTCGATTTATTTTTCTTTTAAATTTGTAATGTGAGATTTAAACTACAAATTAGAAAACAAAAATACACAAAATTATAACATTAATAAAAAAAGATTAAATATTGGCATAGAAAAGTTGTAATAAAAATTAAAATATACATAAGTTAATAAGAGAATGTATTATTTTTTTACTAAAAAAGTAAGCTTTTAATGTTGCAATCAGTCTTGTTGCAGTTTCAATCTACTTAAATATTTTAAGCTTCACACTGAATCAAACTTTGTATGCTTATAATATGAACAATGTATTACTCTATAAATGTATATTTGATATCATATAGTACACATAGCAAAAACCAAAAGCTGTTTGTTGTTAGATTTGCAGCAGGATCTAACAGCACATGATTTTTCTAGATAGTGGGCTGCATTCCAGTTTTAAGGAAGAAAACCTGGTAAATTTCAAGTCCAACAGTGCCTAGGATCAAACACAGGTAACTACAACTCTGAGAAATGCTGTACTACAATTATATCATGGTGAACTCCCATATATGAATGGATATGATAAAAACTAGAATTATAATTTTTATTGCATTTGAACAATACAAAAAAACTGCTATTGAGTGAACATTAGTTTACTTTTAGTCTCAAAAAGAAAAAACAATATAAAACGGTAGAGAATAAGAAATTAAAGGATTTGTCAGCAAAATTGATATTACATTGGACTGGATTTAAAAACTAGCCACGAAAAGTTTTTTAAGAACATTTAATCTTAAAGGTTGTTAAAACAACTATGATGAAAAAATGTTTTATAAAATATTTGAAAACATACAATATAAAGGAAGTTGGTATTGTTTAGTAAAAATGTAATTATTTCTGTGCTATTGGAATTCCTTTCCTACTTACAAGTTTCCCATTCTAAAATGCTCATATTTGAAAAATGCAGATACAAGGGCAATAAAATTAGTAAACTCTGAACAAAAAATGCCATACTAGATTCATTATATAACACATATTCTATAAGACATTTTTGATGAGAAATTACTAAGCTCTTTACACCTATTTTCTTTTCAAAATATTACATCAGACATAATCAACACAAATATACTAGACTCATTTTTAAATTGGAAAAAAATTGTGACAATAAGGATTTTTATTTGTATCAAAGGATCCCATATTGAAAGATCATTTTTCTTAAATTGTAAGATCTTTTTCATGTACAACCAATATTGTTGGCTCACAAAATTGATTCATAAAAATTCTTGTTTTATAATGATGCAGAGCATTATACATCCCAAGGTAAATCTTTCATATATCAACACTCTTAGCAAAGTTTTTGATCATAACCTTCATAAAGTGTTCACAAGTTTTTTAATATACCAAAAAAATCAATATCAAAAAAAAATTCAGCAGAATTTTGATGCACAATGATTTTTGCAAAAAAATGTTTTTGACAGAGCAATTACCCAGAATTCACCTATAATACAAAATTACAAGCTAGTACTACAAAATTATAAGTAGTAGTAGTAAATTACTATAATACAAAATTACAAGCTAGACTATTGAGGGACAAATATATTAAGCTCTTCTCCTAGCTATAGGCTAGGAGAAGAGCTTAATATATTTGTCCCTGAATAGTCATATTTGAAAACCAGGGCCCATTAGACTGGGACCTACAATTTAAAATGGATTCCAAATAACTATACACATTCAAGCCGTAATGAAATTCAAATCCACCAACTGTTAAACCAAAGGCCACAGTGCTAACCATTCAGCTGATTAGAGAGTGATAAACCCAAGGAAAGACTTCAAATAATTATGTAACTACTGTGATAAAAAAAGACACTTAACTGTAGAGCAAATGTGGAACATCATCACTAAAAATAGCTATCAAGCAGTATCAAATATACTGATATATTTAATTAATGTCAAAAAAACTATTGTCATGGGTAGAAAAATGATCCTAGTATCATAGCTTGGGAGAGTGGTAAATCCAAAGAAATACTTCAGATAAATATTTAACTTGTATGAAAAAAAGTACTTATCTTTATGGCAGTTGAAATATCTGACTTAAAGATTAACTTGTATGCTTGTATATTACAATTACAAATTTATTTAATGCGAAAAGCTCATCAAAAATAAAATATATGAAAATCCTACATATACCTAATAAACAATTGAAAATTTTGGAGAAACTTAAAAGTGTGTGTTAACATTGGGGTTTTATTGAATTACATCTTATATACATATATATTGCATTTATTATTTTAAGATATCACAACCTTGAAAGTTTACCATATTTGATTTCTGAGCAAAATATAAAACAAAACTTATGAAAATAAATATCAAAAAGATTGAATTCTTACAACTGATGAAGGCAGATATGGAAACTTCCACTAGAGTGTTTTTCTGTTATGAAGAATAGAATGATATCAACCTTAAGCGTGAATTTCAGCACAGAATATAGAGTCATTCTTAAAACTTGTAAAATATAATATCTTAGCTGAGCTCAAATCTCTTGTAATGCATACATATTGAATTTTATAACAGAAATGAGAAGCTTACAACTAAAAAACTTTAATTAGAAAATAAAACAAAATGAAATTCAACATGGAAAAAGATAAAAAAGAAGCAATAAATTTTTATGTCAGATAAGCTATTTTTGATTTAAAGTTCATGACTTGATGCATGTTTTCAATCTAAAGAATGCATGTACCTAGAGCAGTTGCAATGTTTGTTAAAGTTTAATGAGAATACCAGCGATGGAAAATGAAGTTACATATAAAAGCTAAAAGGATAAAGTGATACGATGTATGAAACAATGACAAAACCAAGAATTATTATATATATTAAAACAAAAATAAAAAATGAGTAAGAAATTGCATAAAATAAAGTTTTGTAGCAAATTCACAAAATTAGTAAAATGTTTAGTGCTATAAAAATTCTTTCACATATAAAGCTCCATTACCCCCAAAAATCAAATAATCAATAAAATAATGAAATACCAGCAATTTCCCAGATAAAGACTATTTCAGATGAGTGATAAAATCAGTTTATATCTCATGGGGATATGATTTGTGAACAAAATAAGTAGGTATAACTGAAGAGATTGGCTTTGCACATATAACAATATCCATTCCATAAATCTAACTCTTACTATTCAGAAAGCTATAAAACAAATAATTCCAGCTCAGAATACCATCATCTGGTGCCAATTATTTTTAACAGCAATCATACCAATTTCCATAACAAGCCATTTTTTTCTTTTATTGCGTGTTTCCATTTGGTGTATATGAGAAAGGACAACAACAAGCAGAAGTAGAGAACATTTATTGATGAGGATGATGATTTCAGATAGGAACAAGAAGGTTACACTGCTTTCTTTTGAAACAGAGATCCATCCATTACAGGCAGAAAGTCTGATTTCTTCCCCAGGTTTTATATACAAGCCTTACTCAGGATTCAAACCTGAGCCCACTCGTTGTAAGCCAAGTGTCATAACCACCATACAAGCTGGGTGGCAACACAAGCCATTAGCTGATAGAAATATTATGTCAGAAGCTAAGAATTAATGCACAGGATCTTTTGATATTGATTCCACACAACTTCATAAATATTTAAAATGGATGAATAAATTTCTCCCTATTAAGCAGATACAGAACATGCTAAACATAAATTTAAAATCAGCTGCAAATTCTTTTTCAATTGACTCCACAGAATAAAGCACAAAATATGATTATGAAACTAATAGTTTTTTTTCGGTTTCAAAATACAACTCACGAAGAAAATTAAAAGTTATAAAAATTTTAACAGGGAGATTATACTACTCACTATTTTAATACTGATGAACCCCCTCATACCATCAAAATATATGAACAAAAACTTTTGAACTTTTGCTTATATCTCATAAATTTAGATAATGATTTGCAAATCATTGAGTTCAGTAAATATAAATATGTAAATTCTGGCATAAGAAATTGTATTAAAAAGTTAAAAGATCACAATTAAATTTTAAAAAATACAATCTCACCCATTTAAAACTTACTAGCTAATAAAAGTAGTTGTCTTTTAAACTGAATTTAGAAACTGACGATAAAAAAAAATTCAAAGCAAATTAATAAAATAGCGTTTTGTAACATCATAATAAGTTATTAAATTGAATTTGGCCATCAAGAAAGCATTCTTTATATATATATATATCTTTCAGAGCAATTCATATATTTTTAAAAAACAGAATATATGATATCTGTTGAAAAAAAAAAAACCATAGGTTTTCAAGTGTTTCATAATTAGATTACACACCATTTTGGACAAAATATGATGGTTATAAAAGATAATGACATTATTCAAACTAAAAATATAGGAAATTAAAAACATAAACAATGATCTAAAGACTGATTTGCTTACTTATCATTCTTCAGATACTTTTTATTCAAAGTCGTGCAATTATAAATGGATTCCGAATTACTTTAAACCTCCATGACAAAACAAAGAATCAAACACGTAATCTATTAAACTCAAGCCCACAAAGCTAATCATTAAGTGAAGACTTGGTACACTTGAATTGAAAATTCATTTCGCAAACAATTAAACTGAAGGCTAGAGTCCTAAGCACTCACCTACCTGATCAATCAATTAAGTTGAGATTCAAATGATTATTGCTCCAGTATACGGATAGGATTCCTGCTTCAAATAATGGTTTATAATGTTTTATAATCCACTTTAGCATTATGTTCCTATCTAGTTAGTCCACACATTCAAAAATTATTAGCAACAAACAAATCTACTCAGCTCAATGGCATAAAGATTGGAGATTCCATTCATAATACAAATTGGTACTGAATGACAAAAATGTCACAAATCATTTGATGAAATTTAGAATGTGGAAATGTTATGATTCCAATAACTATTAAGAATTTCATAAATTGTAAACTATGACTAAAAAATTATCAATGAAAAAGAAAAAAAATCAATAAAAGAAAATAATATACTCTAACTATGTCTTTTTTCTGTGAAAACTGAACAGAATACAGCACAGAAATATATTTTTATAAATAAAAATTATATAAATCAATTTTACTCAATTTATAAAAAATATGACTACAGTGTTTTTAATTATTGACTTTCTAATGATCATAAGAATAAACAAGTAGTTTTAGTCTAAAAAAACTAAACTTATCAATTTCAATCAAATACTCTGCAAAAGAATTTAGAGCTTCCTTAATTTTTATACAAGTAAGCACAGATTAGTGATTTTTTCTTTCACACCAATTTCATAATTTGTAAATTACTCAGAAGGTTTATATGTGGGTTGGATTTTAACTATATAATTTGAATTCATATGAATCCTTACTTTTTAAAAAGAGAAATAAACCTGTTCAATCAATACAAAATAATAAATTAATAAAAACAATGGATTCACAGGCATGTTAAACATCAACATAATGCAGAAACCTAAAATCAGTTTATATCAAATTATTTATATTTTACTTGAAGGTATAGCTTCACATAAAAATTACTAAAATTACATTTAACAACAGAATTCATCTTATATTAAAAAAACATTTATAAAAAAAATGGAAAAGAAGAAAAAAACTAAATAAAGAATAAACTAAAAGTAGAAAATTGTGAATTGATATTAAAAAAAAATCTAAAAGTTCCTCATGTGTATATGTGATATATATTTCTAAAATTACTGATAGTCTTCAATCAAGCAAACTAATTTCACATCAATAAAGAATAATACACATATTATTAAAGTAAAAGACAGTTAATAAATAATATTAAGCAAAAGACGGTTAATTAATTCTTAATATTTATTCTAACAAATATATATTTTGTGGTGAACAAAAATTTTTTAAAAATATTAAAAATACTTTTAAAAAGATATGAATCAATATTTAAATAAAATATTTCAATATCGCTATTAACATTAAAAACAAATGCAATTTTGGAAGAGTAAAACTTTATTTCCTGGCAAATTTTCTGAGAAATTCCCAAACATATGTGATTAAAATATATTATTCTTCAGACAGTTAAAATATAATAATAATGTTTAAATGGCATAAAATAATGAATTCTTAAGCTTTTTAACAGCAGATACACATCAGATGACACATTCATTAGACATTTCTGCTGAATAAATAAAAGTTTACTTGTAAATAAAATTCTATTGCGGAAAAATTATTTTTTAATTTACCGTCTTGATCTTCTTGATGATCTGCAAAAGCAGAGCATAGTGTAGCATAAAATATCAGCCAAAATAAATCCATGGTTAAGCGGAAGCACAAGTTTTATGTAAACATTGTTAAATCATTAAGTACTTGTATTGATGTTTATTATGACAGTAAGCAAAAACATGTATTCCTGTCTGCAACAAGACAGTTTCGCATTCGGATACTCTGAACTGAACACTACAGCACAAATTGAAAAGATTCTATCTATGTGTATCTAGTAAACCTGATGTGCTCTCTGAAATTAATCTACAGTCATAGATGGCGCTACAATACTTCTCCATATTGATGCATCTCCCCCACCCCTTATACATTTAAAAAAAAGTCTGCGAGAAGAAAATTTTACAATGAAATAATGTTTCTTATCAATTCGTTATTAGAGAAAAATCAATAGTGAGTAGAGGATAGTGATTTGTATACTACAAATCAGTAAATGTATAGACTGTATTCTGCAGGAGGTATTTATTTGCAGATAATAATATAAACAACCATTATTTCTTGTTTATGGGTTTATTTTCGAAATTCTAAATAAAGGATTTTAGAAAATCGTCAGCTGCTTTTCACATATGCAGAAAAACTGAAGACCTTGCGCTAAATGTAGAAATAATTTGGAAATTATGCTAATGAAATGGATGGAGTTTTCAATGACCTCAAACAAAAACTAACCTCAGATGACCGGAAGCCATCTCAAATACTTCCGGTTTTCTCTCTTCCCATTGAAAATAAATTCAATCGAAAAAATTTTTATTTAAATATTTTTAGGTATTTATTTCTGTTTTCGAAATTTTTTTTATGCTATCCATTAAAATCATAATTTTTAATAAGAGTGCAATCAGTGTTGATCCGGTAAATTTAAAAAAAAAAAAATTTAATTTTTACTTAAATAATCCGGATGGATTACCATATTTTGCGGCGAGAAATCGCTCTTACAGGCGATATTAGGATCAATAGTTGATGAATGATATATTGTAACTCACATTATGACTTTTGTTATTATTTATTGTAATTGTTAATCGATTTCTTCTTTAACTAGTTTTTAATTTTATACATTTATTCCAAAATGTCAGAAAATATATTTTGTGCGCGATTGAACTATAAACCATTTTAAATATTAAACAAGGTATTATTTGTGCTTTTATTTATGGTATTATAAATTTTATTACAATTTTTTTCATCATGCTAGAATATATGAATTGGCATGAATAATGAGTAGAACAAAATTGTTATGATGTGTTTATTTACTTGTTGTTCATAAATATTTTAAACAAATCTTGGTTTTATTGCATTTAAAATTTAAGTCTTTAATTTAAGAGTTGATTTAATATATAGCTAGTTAAATTAAGGATTGAAAATCGGGTTCCACTGGAAATGTGAACATTTTCAATTGCGAAAGTAAATTTGTTCCATCTCGATTAGTGCAACCAAATTTGCTACGCTACAGCTACTACCTTTATTTGCTTTCTGCATTTCATAAAATTTTATTGGATAATTACTCTTGAATGAATTTTTCTCACAAGCTAAAGAAACTACAGAAAACAATCACAATGGTGTAAGATAATAATGGAATAGTAAACAGGAAGTTTCGTGCAAGAAGTTTTCTAGATCTCCACGGTAGTAGCGTCTTCTATTCTACGCTTTACAGAAACTTCCATCCATATGTAACGGATAGGTAAAATTTTAAAGTAAATTTATAACTTAAATAGATAAAATAAAAAAAATTTAGTTATAAATAGCTTTATTCACTTTTGAATATATAAAAATACTTTAAACTACAGTTTTTGATGCAGTTTACGTTTTATTATATTGTATAATCAACAATTAATCTCTCTTCCACAACAACAATAACTAATTCAAACGAACGATTTCTCGAAGTAAAAATTTGTTCAATTTTCTTTATTTTGCTCTCAGAAATTCTGAAGTAAATTAAAACTGAAATAATATAATAAAATACTAATATGAAATATCTCTCTTCAAACATAATTAAACCATGCTAATATATTCATGGAATAACATAGTATATTATAACTGTGATAGAGAGAAACTTATTATTGTCACAAGATTTATAGTAGGCAAAAATGTCAAATGTTTAATCATAGACTTTGTTTCAAATTTCGTCTTAAAGGCATATTTTTTAATTATAGCATTATTAATATTTATACACCAACAGAAGATAACAAGGTGAAAGGGCAATTCTATGAAAATAACAGGGTATAGTTTTCTAATTCACAGATATGGCATACAGATATTGGGGGATGTAAATGCAAAATATTAAATTAGTATTTTAAGGAATAGCTTGTGCTTGATAACACTAATAAAATTTTTACAAAGGATTATTTATTTAGCAGCTTAAAATGGTATGACAGTCTTTAGCACTTACTTTGAACACAAAAAACCTAGTAAATTACTTGGTGATCTCCTAATCTAGATACCTAGTCTCAAATAGAGCATCTTCTTATTGATTCAAGGAATAATTCAGACATCTGTGCTGTCAGAACTTATCGGAAAGTGGTTTTGGTAAGGAGCATTTCATGATCATGACTAAAATTACTACCAAGTTATTAAATGTCCCAAAGAAAAGGAAAGAAAAGCAATAGAGATTACATAGAAGTGCCAATCAAATCTTAATGATAAATTACAATTGAATGATGTGCTTGCGCTTGATAACACTAATGAAAATTTTTACAAAGGATTATTTATTTAGCAGCTTAAAATGGTATGACAGTCTCTAGCACTTACTTTGAACACAAAAAACCCAGTAAATTACTTGGTGATCTCCTAATCTAGATACCTAGTCTCAAATAGAGCATCTTCTTATTGATTCAAGAAATAATTCAAACATCTGTGTTGTCAGAACTTATCGGACAGTGGTTTTGGTAAGGGCCATTTCCTGATCATGACTAAAATTACTACCAAGTTATTAAATATCCCAAAGAAAAGGGAAGAAAAGCAATAGAGATTACATAGAAGTACCAATCAAATCTCAATGATAAATTACAATTGAATGAAGTTGTAAACATGGAGAATAATAATGAGATAAATGGAGAGAATTAAAAAAATATTTAGAACGCGTGTATTTATGTACTTGCAGAAGTATAAAAATTGAAACAAAAAGATAAATTTTATCAGGAATGTACACTGGCTACCCAATATAAAATAAAAGACTATCAAAATGTGATACAAAAAAAAATATAGAAATGCTGTTAAATTGTTTATAAAAGCTAAAAGAGAGTAAAAGATAATGCATAACCAGGAAAAATTGAGCTTTACGATCTATTTAAAGATGCGGAACAGCTAAATGTTTCAAAAGAGCTATTTTGTGAAATCAGAGCATAATACACCACCTGTTTGAATGCAACTAGAATACGGAAATGCTGTCAGATGCATAGAACTCAGCACAATCCATAAAAAGAAGAATATATCCTGAAATGTCCAAATTACAAAAGAAAATGTTTACTTTGCACATCAAATAAAACTATTTTTTAATATTCTGTAAAACAGATTGATCACTTATGCGAATAATATAATTGGAAATTACCAGTCTGGCTTCTATAGAGACCACTCAACAACTGAACAAATCTTCAATATCAGACAAATAATGGGGAAAACCACTGAATTTGGAAATGACACTCACCACCTATTTATAGATTTCAAAACAGCATGTGAATCGTAAAACATGTAAATGATTTTAAATGTTGTCAGGGAATTTAATATTCTTAAAAGTTTGTTAATTTGTTAGCCTTAAATTTAACACAGACCAAAATAAGAGTTAAGGTACAAAGCAATTTATTAGAGCTTATCCTGCATGAACGGTGGCGATACCCTGCCATGCCTTCTCTTTAACCTAGCATTACAGAAAATAATTAGAGATGCAAATTTAAACTCTAAGGGAACCACTTTCAATAATTTTGTACAAACATCAGCAAATGCTGAGGATCAGAGCCCGACTCAGCCTGATGGGACCCGGACAAAAAACTTCTTTGGGAACCCATCTGCTTCAGAGTAACAATAAATAAAGAAAACTTTACATAATTAGAGATTCAAAACAGTAGAGAGGGATTTTAATATAATAAATACAGTAGTTATATATATATATATATATATATATATATATATATATATATATATATATATATATATATATATATATATATAACTTTTCTGAAAAAATTCATATCCAAGCTGATATTAAGGCGGAATACAGCTAAATATTTGCAGTTATGAGGGCTCAATTTAGCCAATCGAAAACCCATAGTTTAGTAAACATATCACATTTTGCGCTGTAATTGCCAATTGAACAGAATTCCGCTCTAGGAAGACATGGTTTTGCGAAACATAGATTTTTTTGTTCATACGATAGATTAATAAAGAAGCTAACATAAAACTAACAGATTTTACACTGTACTCATATCCTATTTAAAAAAAATTGTTAAAGAAGAAATAGTAAAATAAGCTCTTTTTAATCGAGTTGGAGACCCCTCTGATGTGGGAGCCTATGATAAATGTCGCCTTACGCAACTGCCTTAGTCAGGCTTTGCTGAGGCTATCTGTATAAGTAGCTGGAACACCTGCAGTACAAAAAGAGGCACTCATTTCTCGGAAAGCTAAAGCTACCAAAATGAATTCAAACATTAATAAAATCAATTATAAGCTTTGTTTAAAATCAGAATATATACCCTTCCCTTCCTAGATATAGGAAGTTTTAGATTAGAGGTCGTAGAGGGATTTACTCATCTAGACTTTGAAAATAATATATCTGTGGAAGTAAAAAGCAGAATTGCTGCTTCTAATCCATGCTTTTAGGTTTAAGGAAACACATAGTCTAATTAAAAGAGCAACAAAACTAATAACATATAAATGTTTAATATATAAAGACTGTTTTAATTTACTCAGCTGAAACATTGAAGCTGACAGAAAAGTACAAGGAAGGAATGATAGATTTTGAGAGAAAACACTGTCGAAGCCTTTTTAAGAGTGTTTAAATAAATGGTACAAAGAGAATAAGAAAAAATATTGAATTATAAACTAAATTAAACTTAGTGGCCTAATAGTCCATACGGCGTCCAAGGCCTACAGTATTAATACCTATTATTTCCATGAACGCAGGAGTGAAGCATATGTCCCAATTTGGTAGTCAGATCAACGCAAAATCCCATAAGTCCCAGTCTTTAAGCACGCTTAGTACTCAGTTTTATCAACCCGCAGAAGAGACGAAAGACTGAGTCAACCTTGCCCAGTCTGAGGACCAAAACTCAGACCTGTGACTTGGAAACACGCAGTTCTATTACTACGTCATCAAGCTTTATTAATAATGGTAATGATGCCGAAAATTTTATGAAATTAAACTATTTTTTATGTAAATTAAATAAAGTGATCTTTAAAAGATATATTTAAATTCTGTTTTTTTTTGTTTTTTTTTTAATGAAATTACTAGAAAACTAAATGTTTCATTCATGACCATTAAATAGGATCTAAATAGTAAACTCAGTGGCACGACAGACCATATTGAGAACTATGGCTTACTGTATCTGTTTTGGTGACAAAAGATTTCGAAGTATTTGTCTCAGTTAAGTGGTAGCCTAACGTGAAATTCCAGTGTTTAGTTCCCGAGCATGCTTAGTAATCACTTTTATAAATCTACTGAAAGAATGATAGGCTGAGTTGATCTTGCCCAGCCCGAGGAAACCAATGTGGGCGATATAGATGAAACTCTGGGAAGGATTGATTTGAAAAATTTGATTCAATCATCTCTGAGGATTACAAGCCAGTTTTTGTTGAAGCTGGCTAAATCGGATCATTGAAACCTGTTTAGAAAGGGAACGATCAGAAGTAGAAAGCGAGCAGATAGCGAGGAGTTTTTCCTCGACCGAATGTGCAGCGAACGTTCCAGAAAGTGGTTGGTTGGTTGGTTGGTTGGTTGGTTTTAGTGGCGCAAGGTCCAAGTAAGGACAAGCTGCGCCAAAAGCATATTTTAATATCTTTATTTATTAATTTTCTTATTTATTTATTTTCAATTTTTTTTTTACTTTGAGACCAATCAACTCCTATAACACATTTAAAATTATTTGCAATGTTAAAAATTATAAATTAAAATATTAATAGACAAATACCCAACATACAACACAAATAATTATGATTTAAATAGCTAAAACAGAGACTAAACTAAATCAGAGAAACATTATGTTTATGATGAAAATTGTTTGCATTTAAAATTATATAAGATCTATAAAACCAATACATCTTAAAAATGCGAAAATATTTTGATGCGGAGGTTCGCCCAGCAAATCTCGCATCGTTAAAAGATCAGTCTTAGAAAATTTAAAACGATGATGGTTAAAATCAGGACATGAAATTAAAATATGAAATACAGTGTATGGTTCATCACACGTCTCACACCAAGGTTTTAATTCATTTAAAAATAAATGCTTATGAGTGAAACGTGTGTGTCCAATACGAAGGCGGGTTAATTTAACATCCGCACTTCGTAAAGGTAAAACTGAAAATGAGATGATATGTGAAGTTATGGTATACAGTTTGTTGCTGACCTGCGTTTTCCACGATTCCTTCCATAGTTGGTGTACAAAACTCTTTACACCCCTTCTCACATCACAAAACGGAACAGAAGGCTGAAGAGGAGTATATGCAGACTTTGCAGCTGCATCAGCCCTCTCGTTACCATCAAGACCTACATGTCCTGGGATCCAACAAATGATGATATCGAATCCCTTGCATTTCAGAGAGTCTAATGTGGAAAAAATCTCCGACACAACAGGATGACAGTTGATATTAATGTTCTCCACTGCTTCTAAAACACTCAGGCTGTCAGTGTATATACAAAATTTATTTGAGCGTTTACCACCCACATACTGAAGCGCACATAATACAGCAGTTGCTTCAGCAGTGAAGATGGAGCAGGACATATTGAGGCTGTAACTAAGAGAAATATTATCTATATAAACTCCACAGCCAACATGTCCTGCAGATTTTGATCCATCTGTAAATATAGGTTGGTAAGAATCAAACTGACAGCGATGAGAAGAATAGAGCTGATGGAAAACAACAGGAGATGTGTCCGATTTTTTTAACTGTGCAAAGGGATTGATTACTTTACATTGTGGCTCATACCAGGGTGGATGTGAAGTTCTATTTATGGTAGTTATGCGAACATCCTGTAGGTCAGACAATAAGAGATGAGATTTTATTCTGATGAGAAAAGGTGGAATGCTCCTTGGACGAGCATTATAAAGTCTTATAAGAGCAGATGAAGGAATCATGGAATGTAATGGATGATGAGGGTCAGACATGATCTTAGCATAATAATTGAGAGACTGCTGCATTCGTCTCAGGTCCAAAGGCAATTGTTTGCAAATTGCATAAAGACTCTGGACAGATGATGTGCGAAATGCGCCTGAACATATCCTCAAAGCAGAGTGATGAACAGTGTCCAATCTGCATAAAACAGAATGTCTAGCTGATCCATAAACAACACAACTGTAGTCAATGCGTGATAAAATTAGTGATTGATATATTCGAAGTAGTGATGTGCGATCAGCACCCCAGGATGTGTTTGAAAGCACCCTGAGGATATTGAGCGTTCGTTCACACTTTTTCCGCAGATTTAAGACATGCGGAAGGAACGTTAATTTTCGATCGAATATTACACCAAGAAATTTCACCTCGCTGACTACAGGAATAATTGTGTTGTCAATCGAAATTACTGGATCACTGTGAATACTAGTTTTCCTGCAGAAGTGGACACATCTACTCTTGCTAGGAGAAAGAGTATGGCCATTCTCAGCACACCATGCAGCAAGTTTGTTAACAGCTGTTTGTAGTTGTCTCTCAATTAAACGCATATTTGACCCTTCACAAGATATTTGCAAGTCATCAACGTACAATGTACCATAAACAGAAGGTGATAATTTATGGAGTATGCTGCTAATATGAAGGATAAAAAGGGTGACACTCAATATACAACCTTGAGGTACACCTTCAACTTGATTAAAATAAATAGAATAAAATGTTCCTATTCGAACTTTAAAAACACGGGAGCGTAAAAAATTTTTCTGGAATATCGGAAGATTAGCCCGAAAGCCAAAATCATATAATGAACGGAGAATTCCATATCGCCATGTACGGTCGTATGCCTTCTCGATGTCAAAGAAGATGGAGACCAGATGGTTCCTCCGCACAAAAGCATTGCGGATTTGGGTTTCCAAATATGTGATATTATCAAGAGTGGATCTCCCTTTTCGGAAGCCACTCTGATTGATATGTATACATTTATTTTTTTCTAAGACATATACGAGACGGGCGTTGACCATACGTTCGAGAGTCTTACACAAGCAACTCGTCAGAGCTATTGGTCGATAATTTGAAGGATCTGAAGGCTCCTTACCAGCCTTAAGGATCGGAATCACTATTGCTTCACTCCAAAGTGATGGGAATTTATTCTCAGTCCAGATCCTATTAAACAAAATTAATAAATTCGATAAGGAATCTGGACTTAAATTTCGAAGCATATCATAGCTGATTCCATCAGGTCCTGGAATGGTATTATTGGCCTGCTGTAATGCTCTCTTCAATTCCAACATCCGAAATTCACAGTTGTAAGGCAAAGCATGTCCATGGTTGAAACGAATTGGTGTTCGCTCAGCACGACTCTTTGTCCGTAAAAACGAAGGACTAAAAGAATCTTTGCTTGAGACTTTAGCAAAGGTTTCACCAAGGACGTTAGCGATGTCCTTAGGAGAAGAGTATACAGCAGCTCCGGATTTCAAAATAGGAATGGAAAATTCTCTATAAATTCCATTGGCTGCTTTCACTCTTCTCCATAACTGCTTACTGGATGTGGAAGAAGTAATTGAGGACACATAGCGAGACCAGGATTCCTTCTGACTTCGACGACGAGTTCTGCGAGCTAATGCTTTTGCTCTCTTAAAGGCGATAAGATTCTCCGTTGTGGGGTATCTTCTGAATAACCCCCATAACTTCCTCTGTTTCTTATAGGTGTTTTGACATTCATCATTCCACCAAGGTTTGCAATGCCTATGTGGTATAGGGGAACTCTTAGGTATTGATGCATCAGCTGCATTAATAATTGTTTCGGTGACTTTACATATGGCATCATCAAGATCATCAATTGTAACCATTTCACCATCAACAATTGCCAATTGTGTAAATAACGTCCAATCTGCCCGACTGTACACGTAGGTTGGTAGACGTTGTCGTACACTACTACCTCCAGTCTGGGAGATGACGAGAGGAAAATGATCGCTATTATGCAGATCATTTTCTACATTTAAATTTAACAATGGCAGAAGAGATGGAGAACAAATGGCAAGATCGAGAGAATGATATGTTCTCGTGGGTACATGGAAATATGTCTTCTCGTCGGTATTAAGCAGACAGAGACTGTTATCTGAAATAAACCGCTCTATCTGCCGACCACGAGAATTAGTATCATCATTTCCCCACAAAGAACTATGGCCGTTAAAGTCACCTAACAGCATAAATGGTGTTGGCAGCTGATCTATTAATGCATCGAGTTCCTCTTGGCGGATGACATCATGTGGTGGTAAGTATAAACTACAGACTGTTAGTAAGCGTGAAGTATGTATTCTTACAGCTACAGCCTGTAGAGTAGTATTCAATAGATGGGCAGTGCTGGGATAGTTATTAGATGTTAATATACAAACACCTCCAGACACTGCACCATCGTCACCACAGTCCTTTCTAAAGCTTTTAAACCCACGCATGGAAAAGTTATTGCTTGACTTCAGGAAAGTTTCCTGAAGTGCAAAACATGCGGGGTTGTAGGCTGAAATTATAGACTTGATGTCATCATGATGTGAACGCAAACCATGGCAATTCCAAGAAACAAGGAAAGTTATTTTTTAATTTGAAAAGCTCCTTTCCCGGAGCTGGAAAGCGTGTCATCTGACATCTCCTCGAACGATAAGTCCACATCCGAGGGATGTAAAGATACAGTGTCAGCCTCCAGGGACAAGGCTTTACGGGTGGATATGGAGGTTCGAAAAGAACCCTCCTTTGAAGATTTTAATTTGTATGCCTTTGTGACTTTTGTTTTAGTCGAAGGAGCTTTTCTCTTACTTATTGAAGTACCTGAAGATTTTGGCTTTATTGTTGGTGATTGAGGTAATCTAACAAGGGGAAACGACATAGATTCTGTCTGGGTACAAATTGATCTGGTGACTTTTCTTGTAGCGGTCGCATAACTTAACCCAGGCTTTGGGCTGCGTGAGGTAACATGTCGTCGAGCCTCAGGGTATGTACAGTTTGTAGTAACTTTCACCGTGGTGATTTCCTTCTCAAATGCCCACTGAGGACAACTTCGAGAATAGGAGGGATGGTCTCCTTTGCAATTGACACATTTCTCCTTCGCTGTGCAGGTCGAGCTATCGTGGCCAACAACTGCGCAACGTGCGCAGGTAAGTTGACACCTGCAAGCGTTTCTCAAATGTCCAAATCTTTGGCACTGGAAGCATCGCAGCGGATTTGGAATATAAGGCCGGACGGGTAAATTCAGGTAAGCAGCTTTAACGTGCTGGGGAAGGTCTGGGGACGCAAAAGTCAGAATGAGGTGTTTTGTATCAATAAACTTTCCATCTCTTCTGACTGTGATGCGTCTAACTTCACAGACCTTCTGATTTTGAAGATTTTCAAGAATTTCATCCGTCGGCGTATTCAGCAAATCTTTTGCGGATACAACACCACGTGAAAAGTTAAGACTCCCATGAGGTGACACAGTTACCTCTAAATTTGCAAGGTTTTGTAAGTTAGAAAGCTTAGTCGCCTGAGTATTATTAGCAACCTCGATCAGTAAGTCTCCAGATCGCATTTTGCGTATACCCCTTACATCCCCTATATTTCCAGATATTCCTTTTTCAATGAGGAAGGGGGATACCTTTTCAAAATTTCCCTCCTTCCGTTTCATAACAAAAAACTTAGCAAGATTATTTTCTATTTGTTGCTCCCGTGGGAGAGAAGAAAATTTTACTTTCTCCATGAGTAAGTGATAAAATTTCGGGACCTGACCGCACCACCCACCACCGAGTCCAACAAGGGGATGCAGACCAGCTGCACCAGTGCTAACCAGGTCCTATACGCTCACAGTACATCCCTGAGATGGCCTCCACCCTTAACGAGTCATCCAGCAGATGTACCGATCGCTTGATCCATAAAGCCGATTGATGTGCTGAGGACCACAACACACCTCCCGTTTACCTGAAGCAGAGGCCAAAGCAATGTGTTGGTCTCAGAAGGCCTCAATTACCAGGATCCTCCTTTCCAGGGACACGGGTCTCCACGCACGGCAAACACGTGGGTGATTTAGTCCTCAAGAGTAGCTAATAGCAACAGAGCGGCGACAGCTACTCAAGGGGAGCCCTCAACCTCTTTCGAGGAAACCACAACGAGGGAGAAAAGGAAGGAAAAGCAGAAGAATAGAGGAGAGAAGAAAATAAAGAAGAGGAAAGATCACTAGGGTACCTCGGGATTGTGACACCCGTGTTTACCTAAAGAAGGTAAACCCCTTGAGGGGTCCAGAAAGTGAGGAATACTTCAGTTTTCTTGGAGCCCTCAATTTATGACAGTTCTGGTAAATTATCTTGTAAATTTGTAAATAAATATTCAGCCAAGAATATTAAATTACGCAAACCTGATTCCTTAGCTCCCTTGCCAGCCTAGAGTTCAGCCTATCCAAACTACAGCAGTAATCCTTGGTGAATTAGTATTAATAGTTTGCATTCTGAAATGAAGAGAAAAAGAAATTAGAATTGCCCATGAGTATAAATTTCTGGTAAAAAAAAAAAAAAAAAAAAAAAAAAAAACATTAATGCATTTAATTTTTGTGGGTCTCAAAAGGTAAGGTATGCTAGAAAGCATGAAACCATCACGTTTATCGTCCTCAGTTGTCTTCTTCTCGAAGTAAAAACATCTAATTCACTGATGAATTTATCTCACTAATCTACCTTGCTTCTATTAGCACCATAATGGAGGGTTCACAAAGAGACAGTTTTGACATAAGTTATTCACAATATCTATTTCTCTGATAGTGTGAAAATAAGGGTACCCACTCAGGTAATGATATCACTTGATCTATGTTTGAAATGTGTTTCGGCTAAACTGAGAATTAAGGTCTCAGCTCGCAAATCGCGAAAAGTCGCCAAATCTAGTAAAATTTAGTGACTTTTTCCTCGCCAAATTTATTAGACAAAACATTACCAAAAACGACTAGTCGCCAAATGTGTCATTAAATACAGCGTTCGATTGTCTCGCCACCGCACAACCCGGAAATGATCGCCATTTTTATTTTGGATTTTTTTTTTATCGGATGTAAAACGCGGTAATTTAAATCTTGTTTTTTCACATTTATATAATATTTCACTTCGGATGTAGAGTGGAATATAGATATTGTCTTTTACATTCACATCTTTGATTTCGGTGTGGATATAGTGCTATAATTTCAATCTTGTCTATTCGTTTTGTATTTCGCTGTGAATATAGTGCCAGAATTTCAATACTGTCTTTTATATTCACTTTGGGATTTGCTGTGCATGTAGAGCGTCAGATGAAAAATGAAGGTAAGACTTTTATTTTAATTATTTTCTGCAGGCATAGAATTCCTAGAATTGTTTGTTAAATATTTAAATTTCCAATAATAAGCGAAATTATAGAATCTATTTTTTTTTAAATTATTCTAGATAGCAATGATTTGTAACATTCTATCATTAATAACTGAAATTCATTATATTTATTTTTAACTAGATGTTATTAAATGTAATTATTTTTGCTACTTTATTTCCTTTAATTTTAATTCTGAAATATTTTTAAATAGAATCTTTAATCAATCCTTATTACGATTACTGTTTTCTTGCATGCGGTTAAGCTTAGCAATTTGAAATCTGCGGGGAACCCGGCTTTATTTACATGGCTGTTGTTATTGTTTTCTTATTCATTGCTAGGTTGGGGGGAGGGGGAATCCCTGGTTTCTTATGCCGATTGGCGTCCATTCTAGGCTGCCAATCAATTTCCAATACCCCTTTCTTCTTCGCTTAGCGAAAAATATTTCGCCTAATTCGCCAAGGTGAGATTGCAATACATAGTTTTACCAATTAATTTAATTACATTTAAAAGATGCATTTTTTTTTTACTTCAATTCTTTTAATAACTACAGAGTTCCATATAAATTATACAGCGCAATGGTTACATACAGCTCTTTGACAATAATAGCAAAATGACAACGCAACCGATGCCACTAAAAACAAAAACTAAACTAAAAAAAGTACAAAATTAATGAGTATGCTAAAAAAAGAAAAATAAATAAGTAGCTATATTTAACACACTAAACTTCTGGAATTAATTTAATAAGATTCAATCTTAATACCATATTTAAAAAAAACATTCGCTTTGATTTACTCTAGAAAATATTTTAAGAAATATTAGTTTTGACATTGAGGCTTATTTATTTTTAATTGATATTATAAATTACATTTAAAAAAATTTTTTTTTGTCGTTAATCAAACTTTTGAAAATAATTTATAGAACAAAATGAAGATAGCTGAAATAAATAAAAATTCGAAAAATTGATATTCATAAATTATTTATTTTCAAACTCAACATAATTTTGGGGTGTGGATAGTCTATACTTTTAATAGATAATTTTGTTTCATCATTTTTACTTTAAATTTTGCTTCGTTTATTATTATCGCTTTTGGTTTCAGCCATTTCAACTATTATTCACATTAATAGCAGAAAATAAAATGGAGCCAAATAAGTTGAAATTTATTCATGTCATCTCATAAAACTGGTTGAAATTGAATCAAAATTCCCTCTGAAGTCACGAAATACATGTGATAAAGTTTAATTGAGATTGAAATGCGTTCAAAAGTGCAATCTTTGATCATTATCCTTACACCATTACGACGCTTTAATTTCCCAATAGAAGAAAAGAAAGTAGCCATGCAAATTCATTTACTTTATAATTTAATAAAATTTACTATAGAAATTAGTTTAAACTATTCATATTAATTTTTTTCTGTAATTCTCTGGTAAAAGTTTACGTTCCATTATATTTGACAGAAACGATTAACAAGAGTACTTTCTATAATCATCAAAGAATGAAACTGAGTATACTGGAATTGATTTTAATCGTTTTTTAATGATACACCAAATACGTCTTCTCATTTCTTTCGTATAAAACAGCGGTTCTTCCGCTGCACCCTCTCATTAATTTTTCGTTAAAGAATAGATTAATTCTTTTCTTCGATGAGAACTGCTTTCTTTAAAAAAACTGTTTCATTAAGTAGCAAGAATATAATTACTTATCAATCAATAATCTTTATTCTATTGGATCGATTCTTTTTCTTCATCTTTTGTAAATATGCAACTGAATCGACATGGCTAAGTTTATTTACTCCTAAACAAAAACGGTTACATTTTATCTTTATAAATAAAAATAGCGAGTCAAATTCACAATCTTTCGTGAGTCATGGCCTACAGTGGAAAACATGCTCCATTATGGAAGAAACTACTATTTGTAAAAGAAATTTTTACTGTCACTTTATTTTATAGCTTACTTAGATTGATCAAAGCGCTGTTCTGCACCATGAAATAAGGTCAACAATAATTGAGCCACAAAATATATACGTTGTGAAGTGCTTGGAAAATACTTTCAGTTATGAAGATATAAAATACTAAATTCGAGAAAACCAAAATTAGGTAAATGATTTTTTTATGTTTATATATATATATATATATATATATATATATATATAAACATAAAAAAAATCATTTACCTAAGTTTGGTTTTCTCGAATTTAATATTTTATATCTTCATATATATATATATATATATATATATATAACCCTGCAGGTGAGTCTTGTTCTCTCCCTTAAGGTTAACGGAGGGTTTAGAATACTCGCCCATCAAAAAGTGCCTCGTCATTTTAAACCATGGTCAAGTGAAGCGATCATACCTGAGCTGGCCCCTTCCTCTCCATATCCACACCAGTGGACGTCACAGATGAGCGTGAACTCGTTCCCAACCCTGGAAGCATCATTAATTCATTGAGGGAATATGTGTTCGCACTTCCAATCACTGCCCGCGGCAAATGATGCTTCACTTTGCTTATCTTAACGGAAAACGGCTTGAAGTTACTGAGTCACTGGAGCTTTTATGCACACACACATACACATATACAATGCGTGTATGGCCGTGATAGTCTAGTGGTTAGGATATCGGCTTTCTATCCAGAAGGGTGGGTTTGATTCCCAATGCCGCCAAAGACCCACCGTGTGCATGCGATAGCGTGCTCGTTAAATATGTGGAATCGAAAGTCCTGTAGTCGGTCGTTGAGCAGTTACCATGGGTCCAATGGTCTGGAGAAAATTTCTTCCCCTTTCAGGTCAATGTCAAAATTGAAAAAGGGGATTCTCTAGTGCTGCCATTTATCGGAGGATTTATAAAAGAGCAAAGTCGTATTTTCCTGGTGCTCTGATTAAAACGAAAGACGCTCCCTATTAACTTAAATTTTCATTGACAAGGCATAGCGAGCTTGGCTTGTCCAAGAGTCGTAAGTAACAACAACAAGTAATAACACAACAATGTGTGTGCATGTGGGAGTCCACAGTGGCTGGTTGGTTGGGAAGTTAATTCGTTCGGAAGGCAGGGAATTTGAATCCCGACTACACTGAAGATCCGTAAGATTCGCTAATGGCTTCTGGAGGCATGTTAAATAATTCCTTGTGCCAATATCTTCCTTGTGAAATCCTACCACTGGGACTGATAAGGCTAAATCTGGGGGTGTTCTGCTTGGATTCTGATTCTAAGTGGTCCACTTTCGAGGAATAAAATTGGAACACTTCTCCGACTTCTAGTGCTGAAAATGTGGGGAAAAAATCCTAGAAGCCAGGATTTATAATAATATGTGCACACACATTGTTTGCAATTAAAATGTCAATGCAATGAAGGAAAAAAAACATTATGTGTGTTTAGTGGCAACTGATACGTCGCATAATAAGTTAGGCCAGCATTCGAGCAAGATTTGAATGATAGAAACGGGATACTCCTTCCATGTTATTTCAAGATGATCAGATATTACTTAGAGTGGACGACAAACCAGTCCCAAGTTACTCATGACCAAATACTTCGAATGAGTGTGAGGTTTGGAAGTCATGCAGGTCAGGATTACAATTATCTTCTATGTCGTGGAAAGTCAGAACATGATGTGCTATGTGTGTTTTTGCATTATCTCTTTGAAAGATCGCGTTTCTCAAGTCTCGGATGCAAGGTACAGAAACGAACCCATTGTCGTAGAAATTACTGTTTATATCCGAACTAGGGTTGTACGTATCGTGTATCACTTGCTAAGTGTTATCGTACCGAATGCAGATTCTTTAGGACATGTTGAATGAAACTAGTTTGTTATCTTCAAAACCTGTTAAAAGGATGGCGAATGATATCGTCAAAGCCCCCAGACAAATATCCAGCTTAGCGTTAGGCGCGTCAGAGTTGTCATCTGCCTTTATGACGCATTTTCAAGTAAGCCAAAGAATCCCCGTGGTGAGCTCATCGTAGCATAATGCTTTTTGGAGCATAAGTATCCGTGTTCAGTCCCAGCTACTATTCAAGAATAGAAGATGGATGTTGCGCTTCTACTGGCACATTCGTCAAGATGGGTGCCTGGGAGTTTTCCGGGTTTCCTTCCTTGCAATACGTGAGTACGACACACTATATATTTAAAATTGTTATTCGAAGACAATTTACGCAATGAATGTTAAAATGATTTCTACTTGTTGTCCACTACAGGTGTTAAAAGCATCGTCACACCATAAGAATGAATTTGCTGCAGCCAGTTCATTTCCTGACAAATATTACATGATGTGTTTGCATAGTTGTACAATGCCAATCTCATATTCATCCTCTCGTATTTCAGCCACGGGAGGGCGATTCAATCCTGCATGCTGAGTGTTTCACTATGTTCTTCAGCATTGCATATATGCATGACATTCCTCAATAGACATAAGTAGAAATATCACGGAAAGATAATTGGCACCATCGATAAGCAACGATTCAGCCTCCATCAAATTCCGTCACTTGCTAGGAAGCATTTCTTCTGATCCAAGGTACAATAGGATATTCTGAGAAAATCTTGCAAGGCGATATCAGAATGAGATTTTTGGACAGCATTTTTATTTTAGACTGCTTCAAATGTCGCTCCTGGATCATTCAAATGGACTAAAAGGAAAAGGTTTTGGATTATTTTGAAGGTGTCACCAGGAAATTTTCTTCCCGTTTATCGATAACAGATTGTTTTCAGGTGTCATAAAAGAGGAAATATTAATCAATATAACTTAAAATACATCTAGAAGTTTTCGAAGATCTAGTCTGTAGAAGTTGTACAACCAGGATCACAAGCAACACTCCGACCACGAAATTTCAAATGTGTTCAAAAAAAGACATATCCGGCGAATGAGCAGGGCAAGGAAGAAATTGTTTTGTAGGAAAAACATACTGAATATTCCATGCAATATGAGCTCTAGCATTATCGTGTTGAAAGGTGGTTTCTGGATTGCCTGAAAGTGAAAAAAATATGACTTTGGGTTACAGTAGCTCATTAATATTTCTGTTGCCGACAATTCATAGCCATTGAAATCGTCTATTGTATGCAATTGCGCCTATTTATGATTCCCGGATCAGCTAGTTTTGGTGAGCATGAAAACTCCGTTAGACACATTTCATGGCCCGCCCACACAATGAAATTAAGCATCACAGAGCTCTGTGTTGGCACTGCGTAGTGGACAGTCTAACGGTAGTTGTAGCATCCACCACATAAATTGCCTGCATGGATGGACTTTTCTGAGTTATTAGGCCGTACTCATGTGTCACAAAGGAGAAAACCAGGAAATTTGTCACTCCGACGGACTTGCGTTCAGAAACGAAAGATCCATTTCCATTGTTTAATAATGCCTAGAATCGAACCAGGGACCTTTTCCACAGAATAACGATGTCCTACTAATAGGCAACAGAGAGATCTCGAGTAATATGTTTTGACGGTGACGCTCTCCCTACGTTTTATGCCAGTTTCTATAAGAATGGAACATTATTCCTCTTACCGAGTACATTTCAAAGAGAATTTAAGTGGAAATCAAGCAGCACTCGTATATATTTCCTGATGTTCGATAATGCATTCCGGAATATATTGAATGTTTCCTTTGCCAAATTGATTAACTCAACAAAGATAAGCAAGTCTGGTAAGATAAGCAAGTTGAGATTAGGTTTAGTTTATTTGATGATCAACGATCATTTTTCGCATATGCAAGCTAATTAGAGCAAGACCTTCGATGGAACCACTACAAATATCTAAATCCAAGGTGAGATTCGAATCCATAAACTGTTGAACTGACGACAAGAGCGCTAACCATTCGTCTGAAAGCAGGCCGAAAAAAGCTCAGAATGATAAAAAAATAAAAATTAAAATTAATAAATATACAAATATGATAATGAATGCAGTTTAATCTTACTGTTTTTATATTATAACATATTGGTTTTGTAGTGTTATTATAAGTGAGATTTATTCTCTGAAATAATTATACAGCTTTGAAATTAAAATTTTATAAAATTTTGAGTTCATCAATTTGGCAAGTAAAATATCCATATAAGTTAAACAATTCTTAATTTTCTTTAACTGCCAAAAAGAACATGAATTACAGGAATAGCGACTAAAGTGATTAACTTGCTTTTGGAACAATTGATAAGTAACAAACAACTGAAACAGGGCACTGTGCTCACAGTCAGAAGGCTGTGGCTTCGAATTCTGGTAAGATAAACATTGCCCTGTTTTCCAAAGGAATATGTGGGGTACATAAAATCACAATATTCTCCAAATGAAACGATATTTTTTGGTCACATCTGTAGGTATTCTACTTGGTGACAATTTCTACATTAACGGTCATCTTCACCCCTAAAACCGAGAAGTCAATCACACTTCAGCTACCAGCAGTCGGAGAATTATAAAATCGCATTCAATAAACTAGCTGAAAATATTATGGAATGGATAGTAAATCAAATAGCTTATTGGTTAAATTAATCGCATGATAAAATACCAACTTAAATATAATGTAGAATAGAATCAATTTACTTTCATTATAGTGAGAAAAGTATTCATTTCCATTTTTATAACATTTGTATTATTTTAAATAATTCATATTTATTATATTTCTGTATCGAAGACTTATTATTGACACTTTTTATAAGTGCATAAAAATATCAAATTTAAATAATAAACAGTGCTATTCCTGTTAACTGGCGCAAGCGGTATCGGGAGTGTTATGTTTACCAACCTAGGTTTGGTTTGTTTGTCACTCAACGGTCATTTTTTGAACACGAGGGCTAATTAGACAGGGACCTACAGTTTAAAGTACCACTACAAACATTATACCCAAGGTGGTGTTTGTACCGGACCACTACAAACATCCATACCCAAGGTGGGATTCGAACCCACGAACTGTTGAACCGAAGGCATGTGCGCTAACCATTCGACTGCCAGCTCGGCTTTTATTACCAACCTAAGCAAAATAGTATAAATTTAAGCTTTTTAAAACTTTATCAAATATTTAAAAGTGTAAAATTTAGATTTGGTTAGATTTACGCTGACGTGAAGGAAAATTACTTAATATTATTTTATATAGTCTTTCCAAAATCACCATCTACTTCAGATCTGAATTAAATGGTATTTCTCAAAATAAAAATAAAAACAAATTTCAAAACTTAAATCAGTTTATTAAATAATACTAAAATTATTACAACACAATTTTTTAAGATCAAAATGGTATCTGTACAAAGCAAAATTATAAGCTATAGAACCATGTAAAAACTGTTTAGTCTTAATATAGCTCAGTACCCAATGCTGCACTCTATACAAGATTGATAGACACAAAACACTTTGGATGACACGAGGGGAAGGAAACAATACACAACTATTAACAGAATGTAAAAAAAATGAAGATACAATAAAATAATTAAATTAAAGAACCCACAGATATATATATATATATATAAAAAGAGAAATGCATTTTAAAGGTTTAAAAAAAGCTTCAACTCCAAAAATGTATTTCACAAAAGACATGCTTGATTTGTAAAATACACAGCAAATGACACTTGTATTTTGTTGCCAGCTAAAAGAAATTTTCAGACATCAATCAGAACTTTGTACTTCATGTGGATATATAGAATACATTATTGTAGAAATAGAACTTGATTTATTAATTGGCAAATATTTCATGAAAGTTCATCCATATTGCACAGAAAATTACAGGAATACATATAAAAAATTATTTAAAAACTTTAATTCAAATTGCATATTTCTTAGCTGCCCAAAGAGGAATTTTGCCTGAAGAATTCAAGGGTGGACAAAAGAAAAGCCTGGTTCACATTTCATAATCAATTTACAATTTCATGAACGACATTATTTCTGATAGCATAGCACATTTTTTAAAGTAATTATATTTAATATTTTCCACATGATACATAGACGAAATGCAATTCAGAAGTTTACTATAATTTTTTTATTAAGTCATTTGATTTTATATGATGCATTATTCTACAATACAGACATATATATATATATATATATATATATATATATATATATATATATATATATATATATATATATATAAATCATTATTAGAATTGCTTAACTTTTTGCTTCTTTAAATGCAAATACAACAAATTCATTTAAAATAATTTTATATTATGAATTTAAAAATAAAGTTAAATTCTGATGAACAAGCTGTTAAATAAAAAAAATAAAAAAAGCAGAAGTAAAATTTGGTTTCATTAAAAATTTTTACTATTTACACAAATTTAAAATTAATATATGATAAAACATTAACACAAATAAAATTGTTAATCATGAAAACATACTAATACACTAATAAATAGTTTAAAAATTAACTGGAAAAGCAAGTCTTGCTCAAATAGAACTTAATAACAAACTCATTCAGGTTTTTTTCTGTATTCTCTATTATAGGTTACACTGCTGTGTTACATGATTAAAGCTAAGTAACATCATCAGGCACTATTTTTCTCAATGGAATAATGGATACATAATTTTCAGGTAAATTTGCAACCCATATAAATATTAAAAAACCTTGAGCACCAATAAAATTAATATATATATATATATTTGTAATTGAATTCAAATAGATATTATTTAACATTTTTTAAATTCGCAACAGATAGTTATTAATACAGAAGTATAGATTATAAACACTTTTTGTATGAGAAAATTATTAAAAACTTCATAACTGAATTCATAAATAATAAATCTTCCTAATATTGAAACTAAACGTTTTTATTCCTAAACATCTAAATAGAGTAAATTACAATATGCTACAAAATTTTGATTATAAATGAGCAATGAAAGTTAGGCACTATAATTATTAGTTTAAGTCCTTTGTATGGTAAATTTTAATATATATACATATATAATTAAATCGAAAATCTAAGAAAATATACATAATATAAATAAATGAATATTTTTATATTATACAGTGACAGCTTTTAATATTATATTCAAATTACTCAAGTGAACTATGACCTACACATTTCATAAATTTAATAGAATTCATTCAATAAACTAATTAAAAATCATGCATACAAAACGCAAACAAATCTTTACATAAAATGTTTTAAAAAATCATTTTAATATTAACATATGAAAATTTTACAAATAATATTTATAAATCTAGACTAAAATTTTTAAAGTAGAGTCAAACATATGGTAATATACAATTAGTTACACAAAGAATTACGATTATAATCTATAATTATTAAGCAATAAGGCACATTTTTAAAGATATATATAAGTGCAACTGTACTTTCTTTCCCTAGAATGTATAAAACTTCCCAGGAGAAAAAATTAAGAGCAATATTTAAATATTCAGATTCAAATTTTAAAGTTTTTTTTTTTTTAAAAAAAAAAAAAAAAAAAAAAGCATGGTGTTACTTTACATAATTTTCAGAACAATATACAAAGATTGCAACTAAATATTCAGACATAAGAAAAAATCATCAAAACAAAATAATACAATTCAGCAGAATTGGATAAAAATAAGGAAATTTAGTAACTAATGCAAAATTGGAAAATTAAAGCCTTCTAACATTAAATATTTTTTTTCCAGATATGTTTCACAGATATAAAATATTCTTTCAGCAATGAATCGTAAGTATTTTTTCGATATATATATATATATATATATAACATTTACAATGTAAGAATAATTCTGAAAGTTTCTAAATATTAATCAATGAATTTGGGAAATTAATTTTGATTGTAGAAGATTTAATATTTACCAGTTTATATAAATAGGAACTTCCTTTCATAATTAAAGGGACTTAGCTGACTATTTTACACTCCAATGAAACCTTCATATTAATAAAATTAAATATTCAAGTTTTTTTCCCCCATTTCATTATTTTGTGCAATTAATTTTTAAAAATCATCAATTTTTACTATCATGAACTTTTACAACTTAAATTTAATGTGTAACAAGAATTTTTTTCAATAATATTTTTAATTTAAAAAATTTTAGAGATAATTTTACATTTCAATGCTTTAATTATAATTTTTCTAGAATGGAATCACAAAGTCTTCAATAGTTATGATAAAAAAATTAATAATTATATTGAAAATTTTTAATTTAATTAGTGCAAAATAATTATAAATATTTAATAGTAAATATTATATTTAAGGAAATTCAGTTCTAACTTTTGATTTCATTAAAAAATTAATTATTGAAAGCATATGGATCTTTTTCACCTGGTTAAAAATATTTATTAATGTTATTATATTTACTTTTATGTTAAAAAAAGTTTTTTTTTTTTTTTTTTTTTACATCAAATTAAAATTTCTGGAATTATTTAAAAATAAGAACTTAACCTACTCCCTTGGTATTATAGAATCTGAAAAACTTGAAGGTATCATAAAAATAATATGGTACTATTATTGAAATTTTAAAAATTAGCAGGGCAAAACAAAAAGTAACCATAAATATAAAACCAACAAAAATGATTTTTAAAGATACTGATTCTTTTTGATAAAGTCTAAGAGAAAATTGAAATGCTTTGATTGCATTTGCATGAAGTGGCCTAAAGCCACTGCATTTAACAGATTAATGATGAATTGGGAATTATTGTGTATGATTTTAAGTAGTAAACATATTTTTAAAAGAATTTCTCAAAACTTTATAATATTCAATATTCATATTTAGTTGTTTGAAATTAGAAATAATAAAAAAAACTTCAATTTCCGTGCTTTATTGATTACAACAATAAGTTGGTATTTTCACACTCAATTTCCATTCAATCTGTAGATATTTAGCAAATGAAATAATTTAAAGCATTGTTAGTCCTTTTGATTAAACACAGTTGCAACAATTTATACTTATTAGAGTCAATTTGTATTTGAATCATTTCATTTCAGTTAAGTTAAATATTGCAATAAAAATGCACTACTTATCATAAAGGTATCTGTAACTGTAAATAAATTACTATTCTTAGGAGTTATATCTTAGTCTAGCACTGTAGAAATGAATGTAGTGTGTGAAATAAAATAAATTGAATTTTATTAAAATATACTAAGAATGCATTCTCTGTCCCCTATAGAAATTTTTAACCATAATCATTATCTTTAACAGAAATAAATATTTCAATAATTTCTATATAGTTTAAGTTTGTTAATATTTCTATTTATATGGAAAACATCCTCTAAAATAAATTGTTTATTATTTACTACACAATATAATTCAAAGCTAGATATACACAGAAGTGTAAATATCAAATTGTATTAAATTTTAGAAATATTTTAATTACCATTTTCAAAAATAGTGATTTTGAATTTAGTTGCCAGTTCACTTTTTAAGATGAACAGTAAATATAAAAATTATTCACATACAAAGAAAAATAATTTTAAAAGACCCTAAATTATAAAGACAGCTGAAAACTAGTTCTCAATATTTAACTCCATCACAGTGAAAAAAAAAAAAATCAAGATGCACATAAATTAGAATGATTATACATGCACGAGAAATAAAGAGTATTGAAATCATTGCCACTAAATAAGCCTTTCTCAACACTTCACAGAATAATTTGCAATCAGCATATAAAATAAGGATCTCATTTTTAATACTATATTTTCTGTATAAAAAAACTGCAGCCAACTGAAATAAGCTGTAGCTGAATTTTAAATACCTTTTCTTTCTCAAAATCACTACAAATTCATAAACTATTGGAATATTTTTGAAGCAAGGAATTATACAATTTCATTAGTTTGAGGAAGCTTAACATTTAAAGTAATTGCAAAAGGTAAAGCATTGAAATTAGTAATGTAGAATAAAAAACACTTCTTGACTCTAGCTTATTATTTTTTAGCACCAAGCATTTAACAGATATTTATTCTTAAGTGCAAGAGTGAAATAATGTAACTATGTAGAATTTATCATATTTTGACACAAATTATACAACTGCACTTCATACATTTAATACCTATTACACAAGGGAATACAAAAATCATTAAATATATAATTGGGTATATATTTTTAATATATATTGGCTTTATATTTTTCCTGATAAGGAGAAGGCAAATATTGAAATCATTAATTCAGAGCATTTTCGGTGATAACTGTAATAATTATCTGAGTTTAAATGATACATGATTCCATGTTTAAAATATATTTTACACAATAAAATCTTTTTCATGGTGATAATATAATTAAATATTTTTATTTTTATAAATGAACCAAAAATTATAAAGAATTCTTCCACAAATCATCAAAACATAGATACTGGGAAAACTCAAAGGAATTTTCAATTATTATAATTTAAAGATAATAAGCTATTTAAGTACAAAATGAATTTAATCAATAACTAATAGCATAAATAAGTACTTTGAAAGTATGCTGTGTTGTAAAATGAACATAAGAAATAAAAGAAATTTTTCATTTTAAGGAGGAAATAAAAATAAATATCACAAACATTTTCAGACATACAGTTTAAATTTCCTTTTTTTTTTCCTTCAGTTTTCAAATACACAATTATTTTCTAAAATATTTTTTATCAGACATTTATTTTAAAAATAAAGACATTGAAGGATAAATGAAAAGCTTAGATATATGTATAATTTTTTTCTTATCAAAAATAATTTAAAAACTCTAAATATTCACATTAATAACAATAATAAGGTGTATATAACATTCAGAAAAATATAAGTTTTCCTTAGAATTTAAAAAGGACAGCAGGAAATATTAGGTTTTCCTTAAATTAAATATACACCTTTTCCCATTTCAAACTACTAAGTGAAGGAGATATTAACCAATTGTGTTGCAGCAAGTTCCCAAGGATTTGTGCAGCAACCTGAAAATATCTCATTACAGTAACAAGTTAAAATTTTTTATTTCTTTACAATAAAAATAGTACTCTTCACCAATAAAATTTGAAACAATCAATCATTAAACACTTTTAGAATTCACAATATAGGTGTATATATATATATACTCATTTCTTTACGTCAACTTAATTTTTCAAGCTTTAAAATTTTTTCCAATAATCCTGTACAATTCTTCTGGTTAAGTAAAATAGAGAGAGTGATCCATGTGATGACAAGAAATAACTAAATATTGGAGGACGGAGGTTTAGAGAGTTTTAAGAATAATTTCATTAAAATTCCATCAAGGAGAACACAACTTCAATTGAGCAGTTTTTGTTCACACATTTGTTATGAGTTCATGCAGACGAGTGCACAGCAACATGAAGACAACTATTTTATTCCACTAAGTAAGAAACTATACAGGCAAAATGCAAATGAGAGACCTCATGATCAGACTAACACAAGTAGCAAAGCTAGAAGGCATAGCTCCTATGGCTTTTGGCACAGTCTGTTTTCATATGATATCAAGAAGATAAGTTATCACAAGACTTATTTTCTGAAATTTTCCAATAATATAAGGCAATTAATATAGTTGCCGACAACCTACTGAGACCAAATGTTTGAACTTCAGGTTTAGTTGTGAGTTCAAGATCTCCCCTGTATTGAATAAACCTCAGTGTACGAGGACGGAGACAATTTCTTTGTAAGGCAATACAAATATGTAGAAGATTATAGCTGTACAGATATGTGATCAACACCAATCTGCCATATATGCAAAGTCATTGAACAGAGCCTGATCCTCCTTCGTAAGTGGACGAGGATCTTTCGGTGGTGTCAGTATAGGTCTTTCAGACGTAAACTCTTCATCAAAATTGCTCACATCTTCAGCTCCTTTCTGCAATGATAGAAAAAATATGAAAATCATTCTATTTACTTTTTTCGATTTGTGCATTAAAAATGCATAAACATAGTAATTATTATTAAAATAATAATAATTATTAAAAGCTTACAGTACTATTATTGTAAGCTTTTATTTCTCTACACTTTCCCAGATTATTATCCTTAAGAACCTTAGGAAAATTAATATATCATTTTGATTCCTTTCAAACACTAGCATAATTTTGTGCTTTCATAAGCTAGAATCATTTTAAGCCTCATTAAGTACACAATTTTAAAAAATGAAGCACTTGGCTAATATAAAATGCTCATAAAGAACACTTTTAACATATGTCCTGTTAGGAACTAACTAATCAAATTTTTAAAACTTTTAATCTAAAGTCAGAGCTTCAAAAATACATTTTTACTTGCTTATTTCCCAAAATACTGCAAAATTTAAATTTAGTAAATATTATAATTTTTTTGTTTACTTTGACATTTGTTACTTTGGGTTGTTTGTTGTTCAACGGTATTTTTTTAACACAATCGCTAATTAGACCAAGATCTATTATTTAAAGTGGATTTTAAACTATTACAACCTCATGGTGGGGATGAGCCGAATAAACTGTTGAATCAAAGCAAAAGCACAAACCATTCAGCTACTAGTGCCACTTTTGTTTACTTTGAATTTTGATTCAATCTTAGACAAAGTATATGATTTGTTAGTACTTACTGCTTTTCTGATTCAAAAAACATTTTTCAGCCAACCAGATAGATATTTTAATCTTAAAAAAAATATTGTTAAAAATATTCCTTCATCAATATATATAGGCAATTTTTATTTACTTTATTCTCTGTCATAAAAAATTGCTGATTAAATTTATTAATAAAGTGCAATTTAAATACAAATAACTGCATAGTGTTAAGTACAAAATATCAATGTAAACATTTACGAAAGTCCAGAAAATTATTTTCTTACAATGGAAAATTTATAAAAATGCATACACATAGAAAGATATTTCTTAATGAATTCAGCTTGCATTCTTCTTCTTTACGCTATTTAAAATTATAGATCACTCAAATATACATAGATTAGTATTCAATTTAAAGAGCAAGATCAATTTAAATTGAAAATCTTTAATCTGGTGAAATTCTTATAAAATATTTCAGAAACAATTGCTGTTTAAGAAATATGTAATCTTTAATAAAATTAAAAAATAAATTTATTTTTGATATAATGAACAATTAATTTACATACAATATTTCTGGAAAAAAAAACATACTTTCAGGGATCAGTTTTGTATAATTAACTGATTAAAATTACACAGCAGATTTATATTTTTTTATACCTTCACTAATAAAAGTAATAATTTTTTTAAAGTTGTTCAGATATGACAGGTTTTTACAAAAACATTAAATTAAATTATTTTCCTGGTCCCACAACTCTAGCAACCTAAAATTAAATTATACCAACTTTTTTTATAATTTAATATTTTAATGGTATCTATCATCTTCTGAAATTTCTCCATTAATTTCTAAACACTTTTTCAATAAAAATTTTAATTACAAAATATGGTATACATATTTTATGCACACAAAATTTATTTTTTAATAATTTTTGCTTCAAACATTATTAAGTAAAAGTAATTAAACTATAAATTTTGTGTGCATAAAATATGTATACCATATTTTGTATTTAAAATTTTGAAAGTGTATTTAAGACTGTTTTAAATAAACTTGTTTCATTTTTTTCAATGAACCAACCACAGCCGTATAATTTTGAAGAAGGGTCAATGAATGTAGTATTATTGTCAGGCTTAATATTATAGGAGTAATGGAGTATTAATCAGCCCTATATCACCAAGTAATTGGCTACCATCTTTGATGTGGTTGCAAAAGATTGAATTTTGAATTTAAATTGAGATTTTATAAATCTTGGTTAAAGTTCATATATATATGTACCAATGAGTTTATACTGATTTATGAAGACTTGATGTGTAAGTACACTTTTCACACACTTTTTAAGTACACTTTCTATCACAGCAGATAAGGAATTACACAATGAGAGAATTGTTGATGTTTCCATATTGACAGCCTATGGGTTGTCAATATTGAAATATCAATAACAGCATGTTATGTTTCTAATTTATTCCAATCAAATAAATATTTTTTGTAAAAGCAATTTTTGTTAGAAAATTAACACTGTAAGGAAAGCTTTTTTTAAAAAATAAATGACTCAATAAAACACGTACCACAATTGGAACAAATGGTGGCTTCACTTTTCTCATCAACAAGTCATCCCAATGAATATTCTAAAATTTGAAAAAAAAAAAAAAAAAAAAAAAATACATCTCAAAATTAGAATATATTTACATCAGAATATAAAAACAATGAAATATAATAAACAAATTGAAAAATATTTAAAAAAGAAAATAATTCTAAACAAATAAAAATTTACCCTAAAAAATGCTTGCTTTTTAACATCTTCAGCATCTCGTTCACTAGCCCCAAGGCGCCTTTCAGGATTTTTTCTTAACAGCTAAGCAAAAAGTTTAAGAAATATATAATTTTCAATGCATAAAGTTCATAAAAAGGATGTTGTATTACTTGAGAAGCTTTCATAAAGTGTACTTTCAAACATAGTTATTACTTTAAAATTTAATAATTTGCAGTACGAATTTTATTTAATCACTGTAAAAAGAAAAAAATTAGCTTATGTTAATGAACTAACAATGGATAATAATCTCATGATTTCAAAGAAAGATAAAAAAATATAGTACTGTTTTCCTTAATCAGAAATAAAATATTAAACCAGACTCATGTGCTTAATCATATCACATACTAACACTCTTGCATGAGATTAAAGATAAAGAAATGAATAACCAAATAAGAGTATAAATATTTACAATGAATGGGCGTGAAAAACACTCCTAAAGTTACACAAATGTATAAGAGATATTTATTAAAACTATTTATTTTAACTAACGTTAAAAAAAAACTTTATAAAATTTTTATTTAGAATATAATTCAAACTTTTAAATTATTATTCTGACAAATTGATTTACAAACTTGTTTATTTATATTTAACAAAAAAACAAGTTTGTAAATCAATTTGTCCCTGAAAAATATTATCTTAAATTAGCTGGGAGAAAAAAAAAAAAAAAAAAAAAAAAAAGAATTTTAAGGAATAAAATGCTTTTAGTGAGGAGCAACAAATATACAACCAGAGACACAAATTTATTCAATGTCACAGTTACGCCACACTTTTAAAACACTAATTCTTATAACTTCAAATTGAGCTTTAAGAACTTAATATCATAATTTAAAACAATATTAGACCAATACTAACAACAACAATGATTATTCGTGCATAGCTATATTTGGATATTGATGTTTTCCTTTCATCAGTGACAAGCATTACATCAAAAGCAATCATATTATTAGCTACAATGATCATATCAATTACTATCAGATAATGACTACTCTTATAAACTAAAACTCTTTTTGAAGTTAATATTATAACTATTATCAATTACTACCTTTGCAATATTACTCCATAATGCAAAGGCAAGAAACAATGATAGAATCCAAGCCCTTAGAAAAATACAAAAAATTCTTCACATAAATTACTTCAACTTTTTAGTTTCCAATAGTGGGATATTAGCATTAATTCAGTTTTAATAATGTAATTAAAGAAACAAATTTCACTTTCAATAGAATTGAATAATTTATATATCATTATGTTTATACAATATTTGGCTCCAAATACATCAACCATTATCAGTAGATATAAAAAATAATGCTCCATTAAAATTTTAATTATATGCTGTATTATATATATATATATATAAACCTGCAACTGAAAGCAAGCAATTAAGTATATTCATATTTTCTAATGATATAACTTACTCTGCGCATGATGGCAATAGATTCAAGAGATAAAAAAGTGGGGTATCGGACTTCATCGTTGACAATACTGTCAAATACCTCTTCCTCATCATCACCAGGAAAAGGAGACTGAAAGATACCGAACAATAAAAAAATAGTTTAATATAGAACAGATGTTATGAAAATTTATAATTTATCTGAAAAAAAAAGTTAATAAGTTCAATTTCTACTAACCCCTTCCGGTAAGATTTAATAAGGAAACACTGTGCATGAAATAACCATTTAGTTTTTATTAAAAAAACTTGTTTTATTTTATAATTCTTACATATTCTTAATTAATATCCATTTTTACACTAGAAATTTTAAACTAAATTAATTATCACATTCAATAGTAACTTTAGTCGCATGACAAGTGTAGCTCGTCATTGTGCAGTATGGCATGAAACACCGATGATGTGCTATACTCGTCATAATACAGGAAGGGGTTAAAATATATGGTGGGAACATATAACAATACAAAAATCTTAAGTAGGTTTACACAAAATTAAATTTTTCATGATTAAGCTTGCACATGAAAAACTTTCTTTCTGGATTATTCATGATTTTTGTTGATTACAATTTATTTCTCCTTTGCTTTTGTCATTGATTCGTTTCTGGCCATAGAATTCAGTTCCTATTTTAATTTGTCAAGTATTTGTTATAACACACATAAATGGGAATACATTACTGTACAGTTAATAAAACTTGGTCACAAAAATTTGCAAAACAACTTCAACAGCTCACCTAACAATTTTTACTACAAATTGGTTAGTATTTAATTAAATATTTAAAAATCTTGATTTAAATAATTATATAATACCTGATTTAATAACAAATTGTCTATAAATTATTATTTTTAAAATCATATCTGGCTTAAAGTTTGATGAACTGAAGACTAAATATGAATTTTGAGTCAGTTGAAATCAGTTGAATCAGTTGAAAATTGTATTGATTGCACTATACAGATTTTTAATTGGTTATATATAAATAGGAGACAGTTATTTAAATCATTTCTTATACAAAATGAAATGTTTTGAATAATTTTATGAATTTGTAAGAAAAATTGTTTGAGAAGTCAAAAACCTTTATATAGGATAACAAAATTTATTTATTTCTGATATTTAATATTGCTACAGTTATGCTCATTTCCAAAAGAATGCTGCTCATTAAGCACATATTGCATCAGACAAAATTGATTGAAAAATTATTATTCTTATTTCTTTTTAGAAAAATTTTATATGCACTGATTACGTTTTGGCATACAGTTATTGTGGATTTTCGATCAGCCGGAATTTCTAGAATATGATAGTAAGATCTTGGAAGTAGAATCCAGAGGCCCATAAACTTTGCAGACCAATGAGGTTTGGTTTTGCACCATCGCTTATTTTCCTTCATATAGCGGAATCATTTAAAATAGGTTGCAAAAAATATTGTCTTTTTTAAAAAATGGATTTTATTTTACTTCAATTTTAACAGTGTTTAGAATTATTCCTGTCATATTTCTTTCACAACTGAAACAGGTTACTCCAATGCTAAGAACTTTCCTAATACAAGAGGATTAGAAAGTAATGACTTTCTAATCCTCTTGTATTAGGAAGTCATTATTTAGTCATTGCATTAGGAAACATTTTTACAACAACAGTAAAAATATTTCCAATTCTATTAATCCTTCAAGTGATTGATGCAGGAGAGATTATAAATAAAGCACAAGCATTATTTGCAATTAACAAATTAAAAAAATTAACAAGAAATTAAAATTATATTTGCAAAAAAAGTAAACTAAAAATATATAAATTCAAAAAAATATCTATATAATAACATAAAGAAAAGAAAACACTAGAGAAAAGAATATTGCTTCTCTAATAAGAGATGATTTGAACTCATATAATCCTGGACCTTTCTGAAGCTTCCCAATTCAAGAGGCCAAAAATGGTGTAAAAATATTAACCATACAAATAATATTTCCCAAAATAAAGAAAAACAGTAAAAATAAACACTGCTGTTTCCCTTGTTACTGCATTCAAGTCTAATCACACTCTGAATCGTGTAAAGGAACAGTGCTGTTGTACAGCAGTGTTGCAGAGGATGGAATACTTTGTTTTATCGGATAATCCTACGCATAATATCAGCGTCAAAAATTTAAAGTAATATATAAATAGTTCTGTTTCCGTATAAAATTCCAAAATTTTGCTCAAACATCCTCATTTGACTCTTAAATTATAACTTATTACTTTTTGCTGTGGTAAGTTTTTTAAAATTATAAAATAGTAAATGAAAGAATTGTCTAGAGATTTAATTAATCTTTAATTTTTCCCTCAATAATTTCACAAAATCTTAATTAGATCTGTAAAATTATATAAAATGTTTTTAATAAATATATATAAAAAAATTAATTTTCAAACAAATCAATTTAAGCTTATGATAGTAATACAGAAAATCAATCTTGTATATTTCCTCATTCGATAACCTTCAAATATTTTTATAGCTTCTTAACATTTAAAAATTTAACAACCAGCATCAATGATGCTTATATACATAAATTTGAAATTTCTTGATATTATCAATGAAACTAAACTAAAAGTATCCTGGCTATTAAGTTGAATTCTGATGTCTTATAAATAAATATGAATCTCATATTACCTACCTCATCCAAGTATTCAAAATAGAATAATTTATTGTTTTCAAACCATTTCACAGCAATGCATTTTTTTTATCATTAATCAGTCATGGATAATGGCTCAAAATGAGGTAATAGGACAAATATTCAACAATCCTATTTCTGATTTGAAGAACCAAAAAGGGCAAAAAAATAGTTTTCCTTACTGCATATAACGCAGTTAAAAAAGAAATTATTTACCATGAGCAGGGGAAAAGTTCACTTATGAAAAATATAATAAATAAAGGAATTTAATAGTAAAGTTCAAAAATTATTTACCATGAGCAGGGGAAAAGTTCACTTATGAAAAATATAATAAATAAAGGAATTTAATAGTAAAGTTCAAAAATTATTTTAAAAAATAAGGATACTTTAGGGCAATTTTGAATACTATAAAATTGATTTGATAAGATAAAATTTAGGTTTGCAGTTAAATTACGAAAAATTAAAAAAAAAAGTAATATCTTTCTATAAACCAGTGTCTTCCAAAATTTTTTAAGGCTAACGTTTTAATGAATCACATGATATTGTATCACTAGTTGAAGGGTTTGTAGAAACCATCCTTGTTTAAATGTTTTTGATTAAAATTCAATTTCATTATGAAATTTTTTGTCTTGCACTTTTTCTATACCAATATGTTGGAAAATATACACTATAAACATTTTCAAAAATATATCATGGTAAAAGCAATTTATTTTTTCAGAACAAAAGTAGCTTTAGTAGAAAAATAATAACAAAAATTAAATATTAAAAAAATAAACAAATTTTTTTTAATAAAATGAAAATTAAATAAATGTTCTATAATATCAATATTTTTTTCAATTGTAGAATTGTTAGCAATTTATCAAAACAAATTATAAATTCTTCTAATTTTTTTGGTTCAATTTTCAGGAAAAATAATTTAGGAATAGTTTAACATTATATCTTACAATATTTTTTTCTTCTGCTCCTTTTAACGACAATATATCACACAACTAAACGCTCACCATTCACTGAACATAACTATATTTTTTAGAAATTAAAATGTTTGTCAGAAACATTTTAATTGTTGCTGACTAACATTTTTAATTTCTAAAATGATACACAAATGTTATTTCACTTATTTATAACTATACAAAAGAAAAATTAATCCTTTCTTTAAAACTTTGACATTATGAAAGATTATTAAAAAAGTTGAATAATGCCAAAAAACCTAAATGCAAATAGTTGAATACTGAACATATATCAGAATTGCTTGAGCATAAAGTAGACAATGTAAAAAAGCTGTGATACATAATACAAAATAGAAATCGCACTCAATGTTGAAAAAAATGATCATGGTTTCAGCAGTATCTGAACGTTTTTAGCTTAAAATGTGTGTGTGTGTGACTAAAGTTAACCTTAGAATTAAGAAAATGCAAGAATTTTTTCAACCTGATATTTTTAGTGTACACTTTCTCAAAGTGATTCAAAAAAATAATTAACTAAGAATCAAGATTATATGTTATTTTAGCACAAATGAATTTTTTTTGTAAAATAATTTTCAGTGGGAAGAATGAGGTTTCAGTATCCACTCTCAACACATTTTATTAATGTTGCACACAATAATCTTTTACATTTTCTTTAATGACTCAGATTTACAGATATACAAATTTCATAATTTTGATTATCTTAATATTGGGAATAATTTATTAATACCAATTATGCTATTAGCTCAATTGCATAAATTTATGAAATATCATGAGTTTACATTTTACAAATTTATCATAAAACTTAAACAATAGAGTGGCATAACATCTCATGTCCTAGATCTTTTAATGAGGCAACAAATGTAATGATCTTTGATTTATCAAAGGTAATGTAGTTCTACAGATGAACTTTTAAACAAATATTTCCTTTTTTGGATCTTATTTAATAAAAATACTTATTATAACTTTTTTTAAGCAATGAAAGATAAGAAATTAACACTGAAAATTTAAATACTTGACTATTCCAACAGATTTAGAAGTAAACAATATAATTAAATTTGATAACTTCAATTTTAACAAAACAAAAAACACCTATAAAGAAAACAAATAAAACTATTTTTTCTTTCAGCTGAAATTATAATATTTATAAAGTATGTCTTTTAAAAACTTTGCATACATTCACTGAAAAATACTGGAGTATTCTCACAAAAATGGCAAAAACAAGTATCTAAGAGTAAAAGAATAACAAAAGTATTAAAATCAATTCAATTCCTGATTTTCCATTATTTTTTAATCAAATAAGCAGGGAAACGGGAAATAGGAGAGGAATGAAACAGAAAATAGAAGAGGAGAAGTATTTCTATGAACATTTAATTATTTCAGGAATTCAGAAATATAATTTTTATAAATAACATTGAATAATAATGTAACAAAGTTTAATTTCAACCTTATATAAAGTGAATTGTAGAATATCAAAAACTCTTATGAGGTGAAATAATATACAAAAACACACAACTGATAATAAATTATTTAGAACAGTTGTCATTTAAAGATTTATGTTGCTTGACACAAAATTTTTCATTTATATAAACTTTTGACATCATTTTTAGAAATTCTTAATTTTTACTTATTTTTATCAACAACAACTCTTATCAGCTTCCACTCAAAACACATTTTGGTACAATCAAATGATATTGAACACAATCAAGTGATGAAAAAGTTATTTAAATTTCAAAAATAAACTGAATGGAATAAAACAAGACATACCTCACCAACCAACATTTCATATATCAGAACACCTAATCCCCACCAATCAACAGCTCGAGTGTAAGAAGTTTCAGTCAGTACTTCAGGAGCTAAAAACTCAGGTGTTCCACAAAAAGTACCCGTTCGATCACCGTAACCCATTCCCTCTTTACACAAACCAAAATCTGCTATTTTGACATAGCCATCAGAATCCAACAGTAAGTTATCTAGCTTAAGATCCCTAAGAGAAAATAAAACAAATTTAAGTTTCATGAAAGTATGCATTTCAAATTGAAAGAAATATTTCTAAGCATTCAAAATATTTAGTTCACATAAAAAGAAAAAAAAATCTTACTTTTGACTTAAATTGCACATACAAATGTATACTTAACAGAAATTATATATCCAGAAAAAAAATCAGGAAAACAGATATGGGCACTATTTGCCTTGGGTTCATGGAAATGCCATGCCCACTAAGTTTAGTTTATATATGAAAATGTATAATAGCTGCCCACTCTGTCTAGTGGGCAGAGTGCCTGACTGCAGATTGGAGGTCCTGGGCTCGAATCCCAGTTTGAGCATGGATGTGCTCTTTCTCTCTCTGTCTATCCTGTCTTTGCATAAATGGGTTGTAAATTGTAGCCTACCCTATAAACAAGTACCTATGGCATGTGTGTGTACCGAGGAAGTCCAACTCCATGCCAAAATATGGATCAATTGGAAAAGTGGAGCAGCGCACCCCATTATGCCAGCTTAGCTGGCACAAAACAACAATAAAGGTACAATATTATATAAATATAAAAAATTAAAAAAGAAAAATCAGAAGAAAATTATAGAAATAGAAACCAAGCAGGAAAAATTCAGTCTATCTACAAGATTTACTAATGAAAACTGTTTCAATCATACTTCCGAAATTTTCATGTATTTGAATTCATTTTTTTTTTCTAATAGGTAACAGATGAAACTATTTACATGCCTTTTTACAATCAACTACAAATATTTTGTTCACATGTAATTCCATCTTTTAATTTTTCCATATGAGATCTAAATTTTGTATGAAATTTCTGATCATAATGCATCATTTATTTATAAATAGAATGGGAAAAAAGTTTTCATCCATTCAAATAACATCATAACATATGCATAAGCATCATATCATTATCTCTGATAAAAAAAAAAGCTTTCTTATTTGTTTCAACAGAATTATTTACTGAAAAATTCACAGTTGTTAATTCACATTTAATAAAGATAGATATGCTTTAACAAATTTAGAAAGAATTAAATATTCAGTATAATCCAAAAATTTTTATATTGGCAAAAATGAACCTTGCTTAATCAATTAACTATTTACTCTTGTTTTAAAACAGTTAAATGAACTTTTAGAGCACACACTGATAATTGCATTAATTTGTCAAAACTTAAACAGTTATTCTAAATAGAAATTTCACAATTTTATTAATTTCATCATACCCTAACAATGATATTTCTTTCTGGTATGTTAGATCAATATAAATGTAAATATCTGTTTCTTTTTTGGCTTTGGTATTGTTTCACCAAAAAATAAGATAAAATAGAAATACCAATATCCTCAAATAAAAAAGATTTTTAAAATAACGGGGCCATCCAAAATAAGCCATTTTTGTTAGATAATTTGAGATATTTTGCTATATTTATAAGCATCAACGATTTTGCAGCATGTAAACAAAATTAAAGAGAAATAATATTTATTTTTTATAGTTGTTTAAATGATCATATTTTCAACTTTAATTATTTTTATTGTAATTGTTTTGGGAAACTATGATTTATTATTGATTGAAGCCAATATTCATAGATTTGGTTTCATTTGTTTGTATTCAACATTCATATTTTGCATTTGAGGGATAGATAATTAGAGAAGAACTATATTTTAAAAAGGATTTAGAATCACAACTTAATTTGTTGTGACCAACTTAGTTTGAAGTGGGATTTGAACCCATAGGATTATGAATGAAAGGTTTGAGGTTGAGAATCATGATGAATACATTGTAAAGTTTGATTTTGATAAAAATAAAATTTTTTTGTGTTTAGATCCTTTTGGGTGTACACGTACTTGCTGGGAACCTATATTTGAAATACTAAATTTTGTTTTACCCATAAAGCAATAAGCACAATAAACATCATTTCCACTTTATTATTCATCTATATAAGGCAATCATTTCTATTTTGAAGTTCTAACCAGTTCTCTGAAAATTGTTTCCCCAGTTAAGAGTTTGATTAGTGAGTGCAGTCTTCTGCAAAACATGTAAAATTTATAGGGAAAGCATAAAAATTAGAAAATCATTTGATTTTAAAGGAAATGAATGGATAATAATCGTAAGATATTAAAACTTAAATTAACTATGTCAAAACTAAATAATACATGTTTTTAATAAAAAAAATCTTATAAAATAATTAAAAATTTAAACTGAGTAAATAATTGAGTAAAATAATAAAATTTTCAAACAAGGGTAAAATTATTCATTTATTTAAAGGTAAAATTAAAAATTAGTTTAAAAATGAAAAAAGAAATAAACGACTTTTTAATTCGTAAAATAAATTCAAATTTACTCAAGCACACATTTTAGCAACAGCATGAAAGAAGTAAAGCCAAATCGATAAACTCGTACTATTAAGAATGAAACTAATAAAACTTTTTGTAACAAAATTGTATTACCTATAAATAATTTTATTTTCATGCAAATATTGAAGACCCAAAACAACACATGCAGCATAAAAGACAGCTCTAGGTTCAGGAAATATATCTGTATGTATATGCATCATTAAGTCACCACCACAGGCATATTCCATTACAAAACAAACATGAGTCTGAAAAATAAAAATTCTCAATTATTAAACATATAAACAATTTAATTGAATTGTAAATTTAACATTATAAAATTCTATATTTGTTATACCCAAAATATTTTATAAAAAGCCATTAGATAAATTTTTAAAATTTGGCAAATTTAGGTAATATTGTTTAGAATGTATCACAAAGTTTTCCTTAGTTTTTAAGAAATTTATAATTTATTATATTTCTTTAATAATTTCATAGAAATCAGAATTAAGAGCACACATTTTACATGTGGATCTAATATTAGAAAAAAGACAATATTCTTTGCTTATTTGGCAAACATTAAACACAAAAGTAAACATAAATTTATTGCTATTTTATAAAACACATAAAATTGGTAAATATATTTATATTTTATAATATAAGTGATTAGCAACAAATCAATTTAAACAAACATTCATTTATTCAGAATAATAACTAAACACATAAGAGTATATTTGAAACTGGAACTGACACAAAATATTTAATGTTCCCACATAAAATTGGTGAAAGCTATGGTTAAAAATTAGGTTAGTGATTAGGTTTGAAATTAGGTTAGTAAAATGAAAAAGGATATTTACTTACTTGTGTTTGGAAGCATGCAAAGAGATTCACTAAAAATGGATGGCGAATAGAGTTTGCTATTTTAAATATTCTTCTTTCAGCCATTAAGCTTTCAATTTCATCACGAGCAATGATATCTCCTTTCTTCAAAGCTTTTATTGCAAAATATTCCCCAGTATTTTTAAACTTGCTTAGAATAACCTGTAAAATATTTAGTAACAATAATAAATCTTGAAATAAATATTATTCTTGATAAGACTGTTTAAAAGAAATATATAAATTTCAGCAACCATAAATAAATAATTTTTTAAGTAATTAAAAAATGTTGAAAAATTTTAAGAAAACTCTGTTATCTGAACAAAATTTTCTTAAAATTTCAGAACATTTTTTAAGATTTATTAACATTTTAGTTAAGTAAGATTAGAAAAAAAGTAACAATAATTACTTAAAACTTTTCATTTACCAATGCAAATCAAAAGTTTGATATACTCAAGTCTAATGAAGTTCTAAAATTTCACATATTTTTAACTTAAGTGATTAACTAAAATCAATATAAAAAAAAAATTTAAGAAAAATGATCAATTTATTAAATTAATAACACATTAAAATATGTTATTAAAAATACTGATGAACACACATAACTTTTCTACTTCATTCAGTAAGATTTGCACATAGAAAAAAATTAGAATTTTTTTAAATTCATGCTAATTTTTTATGAACAAGAGAGCTAGTTTTCCTGTAATGTCTTTAATTAGCGCATTGATAGCATCTACCATTATCAGAACAAAATTCATTTCTTGAAAAATATTATTTTTAATGGTATTTCTTAATTTATCAACTTAACTACACATATTGAAATTTATCTTTTACATAGTTATTTATTTGAGGAAAAATAAAAATAAGAAAAAAAAATTTTTTTTTCTATCTGTTTTATCTTTGTTCTGTACATAATTTAATCTTTTCTCCTTATTTTTCTTAGATGTACAATGACAATAGAAATTTTTGAGAAATTGGACTACTTGTTCTATAATTAAATTATATACAAGATTCATTTTTTTGTACAAAATTATACTTTTAATAAATAATATAAATATCTGTACTTTTCTTAAGACATAAAATACACATTCCGGAATTGCTTTTCAAAATAATGAAATCAGAATGACTTAAACTGATTTTCAGAAAAATGAATATTTAAGAGTTTCAGGGATATTTTAAATTATAAATTATACTTTAGTAATAGCAAATATTATTCTCCAGAAATCTTGCAATTATTTATTCAAGGTCTTTATATACCATTTAAATTTCCTTAAAATGAGTGTCACTTTTTTTTTCACAGATGGATTATATATCAGGGAAACTAGTATCTGAAAATGGCAACTACTACTATAAATAATAACAATTCATTATCTAACATCTGATATAATACAGAAAATTTTTGTTTCCAGGTTCTATTAAAGCTAACATTTAATTTTTTTGCACTACTTATGGACAGGGGAACTCAGCATTATCAGATTTTAAAAATGTATGAAATATTTCTCTGGAATGTTTACTAAACAAAATATAAATGAGTATTTTTCTGAAAAAATACTACAAACATAAATAACAAAATATAATAAATTCAATGGTTTTTTTCTAAAAAATGTTGAGATGATATTCCTCCCTTTTATTATATTTTGAAAATTAAACCAAAAAGAAATATTCTTTTAGAACTCAACATTTTTTAATTATTCTTTCATAAGTTGGTTTTAAAGACAAATATCAGGACTAATAAAGTTTTTCAAAAGAAGATGGGCAACAAAATGCAATAGTGGGAAATTTGAACATTATAATTTTCTATGAGTATTTCAATAATTTTCATAAAAAAATAAACATTCGCAGAAAGAAATATAAAACTACTTTAAATGAGAATTTCAGCATATCCTTTTCTTACACCATTGTTCATAATACATAAATGTATTAGCAATAGATAAATTCAAAAGACTAAAAATTGCCTCTAAATATCAAAGGAAAAGAAATTACTTTGCACTCTTTTTCTAACTAATACAATATATAAGTATTTATTTGATCTTTTACTTGCCTTGTAAATGTTTTATTGTTATAATACAAAACAAAAATAATTCAACGGAACTTATTTCAAAATAATGTAAAAAATTGTTTCATCATCACAAATAATTGACAGTAATAAATAATTCAAATATTTCTTACATTCTCTTGTAATTCCAAATATTAAAGCTTAAAACAACACATCATAAATTTTTATATTAATCTCTACATTAAGTACATGTACATTGAGAGAGCTAAATAAATAAAATACTTATTACTTTTGTCAGTTGAATATTATCCCAGAGTTAAATAGAGAACAGCTTAATTTGATGATGGTACCTGGCTGTTTCATTTTGAAAACAGGATATGCAATCAATTTAAATCTTAATGCAGATTTGAATTCTTTGTTAAGCTTCTTATACCACAATTTAATTCATTTTAAATATAACATTTTGTGCTTCAATAATCAGTGTGTAAATCCTATTCCTCTTTTAAAATTGTGATCTATGCATCCACTGTCTGAGTTTATTCAGATTAAACTTGAATGGCTGAATTTATTAGACAGTGTTGACAACAAATGAAATGGAATTAGAAATAACTTTTCACTTAAAATTACTGAGGGATTAGTTGTACAAAATAACCTATTTTGTTTTCTTGAAAAGGAAATCTTCCCTTTATATGCAAATTAGACTTTAAACCTTTCTTTTGTTTAACCATTGCAAAGTCAAAGGATTATTATCTATTATCATTAGTGATACTATCACTAAAACTGAAAATGGATAGTGAAGTTTAATATTATAATTTGCAATTTCTTACAATTAATTTACAAACTGTTATAGGAATAATGTTAGTTGCCTTCATATACAGAGAAAATTAATTTACAAAGAATTCTAAAAGATAAATATAGAAACTGACACTTGAAAATATTTTTCATACATAATCAGTTTTTTAAAAATAATTTCCTAAATATCTTTAAAAAAATATATATATTTATAAATATTAAACTAACCTTCCCAAAATGACCTCTTCCAAGCAAACTAATGAACTGAAAGTTTTCTAAAGACAATCCAACTTTGACACTACATAAGAAATAATATATTTAGAAATATATAACTAAAATAAAGGGAAGAAACACAATAAGCTTAATGAAGTAAAGAGTATAATTAAACTTTTATTAGCATAAAGTATACAGTAAAATAAGATTTTGAAGTCTATACATTCATGCATACCTCCACACATACATATATATATAAATTTGTTTTGCTATATAAGTGAAAATATAATCATGTCTCCTAATAATCCATAGTTCACATTTTGTGAATTAAGGGTAAAACAGGGTTCATACAGATTTTCAAGAACCAAATTCCAGGAGTATTACAGGAGTCAAATCAAAAATTTCCAGGAGGTATCGAGATTCATGTTAAATATTCATTTGTTTTAAAATTTTTCTTAACCAAATATGCATATAATTATGTATAACAAACATGTCTCAACTAATAACAGAAATAAATAATGGCAATAAATAATTGAGAATATTTTATTTAAGTAATTTATAGTCCTTTAATAAATTTACAGCTATAACAAAAAAATTTTTATTTAAATAATCAATATTCTTCATATTACTGGATTATACATTGTATAAAAAAATGGGTAAATTTAGAGTTTTTTTTTTTTTTTTTTTTTTTAAACTATCTTCAATAGATTTCTATTCATTAATTTGTAGAATATTTCAAGATGTGTATAACAACCTCTTTTCAAATATAATTATATTTACTCAAAATAAATAAAACTTCTAGATAAGGTTTACAGGATGAATTTATTCCCAATTATTATTTAATAAAAGCAATTCTAAAATTTTCTTTTATTTCTTTTTAAACTATTCTAAAACTATACAATTTTACATCCAGATTCAAGGCTCTCTTATCTAATTCTTAAGTCATTCAATAGATTTTCACATTTCTTGGTTATTAGTATATACAAATATCATATATATAATTTGTATGGCTTTTTCAGTGTTAACAGGTCATTGAAAAGACACTTTCCACCAGGCATATTAAAATAATGATAAACAACATATTATCATACATCTGTAAACTGAGGTAAAATTAATAAAACTATAATTTAATTAAAATATCACAAAGCTTTTAATTTGAAAATATTATTAAATACTTTGACTCAAAAACTACTTTTTAGAAATATTGCTAGCTAATTTTTAGAATCACATAACAGTAATAAATCTTATAATTGCATTAGCCTGTCCTTTTTAACTTTCTAGATAATGTACTACGATTTTAATTGCAACGAAAGAAAACTTATTAATAAATCGTTAGAACATTTAAGAGAAAATAGAAAAATAGATAAGAAACTGTAAAAGGATTTGTTAACTTTCAAAAAATTCACTTGAAAACGATAGTGTAAAATAACCTTGAATGTAATTGAAATAAAAATAATCCTTAATATAATAAATGAGGGAAGAAAAGTAGAAATTCAGAAAAGCATTCTTGTTGTGAGTATTTCAAACAGAAGTAATTGGCAGCATAAATTACCATGGAAAAAAGTGGGTTTACACCAAACATGCAATCATTATTTTAAAGGTTGATGATAAAATTAAAATATAATATAGTTCTCATTTTTCCAGTTTTATAGTAAGACAATTTTTTTTTACTATACAAAAGGTAAGAAATGTCTTTTTATTCAATTAATTCCCAATATAAGAAATTAAATTAAAAGAATAATTATTTTAGCAAAAAAGCAGATTAATTTAAAGAAATTGAATACTAGTTAAAGAAACATATAAAATTTACTAATCACAGGTAAAAAATTAAAAAAAAAAAAAACATTCCTCTGAGATATTCATTTACTAAATATTTAAAAACTAAATAAAATATGAAACTTAATTATCTAAAAACTAAGCACTAACATAAGAAAATTGATTTGATTTTGTTTAATTAAAAATGAAACAATAATAGCAAGAATGAAAACTGACAAAAATACATACCTTTCTGCTTCTTGAAGAAGTGGGGGAAGTCTTGTCACAACATGGGCTTGTTCATCTTCAGGCATTTCCACTAAGGGCTCTGGTGTAGGTGAATGCCGTATTCTATTATTAATGATCAAATCACTCTCCGTGAGGCACTCTTTAATATGAGAGTTATTTGTGAAGCGGTCAGTCCCAAGGAAATCATTGTCAGATCCAAGAAAATCAAACTCCCCTAATGCAGACTGGAAGAAAAAAAAAATGTACTTGAATAAAATACAAGCACAACAAAGTCAACAAAATGTACTTAAATCTACATTTAAAAAAAAAAAAAATAAAAAAAAATAAAAAAAAGAATATTTACATATTATATATATATGCACACACACATACACATCTATTGCAGATGTAGTGACACTAAAGTTACATTGTAATAAAACAAATTTTAAATCAAATACTGTTTCAACAATACATTAAAATAAATTTAATTTTAATACTTATGCAAAAATTAATTTAACAAATCTGTAATACAGAATGACTGTTGTAGTTATCTCTAATCCACTCTGACAAGCCAGAAATAAAAGTGTTAGAGATGAACCTGGTTTACTACCCTAGTACTAAGATACCAGTCAATCTTTCTTAATTTGGAATTATTTCCTGGGAAAAAAATTCTATGTAGATAAAACTCTAAAGAAGAGGTTGGGTGACTACAACCCACCTTAGCAAGATTGCCTGCTATTTTATTATCGAAATGTTCAACATATATATCTCTATATATGTTGAACTGGGATGCAATCTGCAGGATGTTGAGAAGAAAGGAGCTTTAACTTGATTGAGTAAGATAGTTACTTTTCAAGATAAAGCTCATTTCTTATTTTTTCCTCAATAAGGATACAGAATGGCTAACATAATTAAATAATTTTCAGAATTGTCATTCACTTAAATTTTTTATAAAACTTAATATTCCAAATTATATAGATTGCATCATTTATCTCATCATGTTACTCAGCATCTTTTAACTTTAGATTTAAACTTCATCCTCAAAGAAAAAAATTATTTACTTTTATAACAAATCTTATTTCTCCAATAGAATATTTCAAACTTTGGAATTAAAAAGTGATTTTTTTATCAACTTTTTTTTTAAATTCAAATTCTTGTTTCATTAGACAATGCATTTACAATTATATGTGAATGTTATAATCATACCATTGATTAAAAAACAAGAAACTTTTTCTAAAAAAGAATTATATTTATAATTAAGTAAAAAAAAGAAAAATTTCAAAATGCTTAATCTTGACTTTATCCACAGCTTGCAAGTTTTCTTTATAATCAGTGAAAAATATTTGACAAATAATATCAGAAACATGTTAGAAACATAAAAGAAGAATTAAATTTTCCTATGTAACTTCGAGTTAGTTATTTAAATCATTGTTAAATTGATATGGAAACAAATTCATAGAGCAATAGAAAAGATATTTTGAAATTTTACCAAAATGTGCAAGAAACTAAGAAATATTTCAATCTCATTAATATAAGCATTTCAGGAGTAATTTATACATTTAATATAATATTTTTAAAGACTTAACATAAAATTAACAGAATCTCAGATATATTAAATGTCCCCCTTTGATATATATGTTAAAATTTGAAAATATTAATATGCATGTCAAAATTCAATATATATTCAATATCATAATACTTACTTTAATATCTAACTCCAAAAGAGCTGAACCCTGGTCTGAATTAGAAAGTCTACCATCAGTCTGATTATCATTTTGCTCATCTTCTCTTAAATTCGAGTCAAAATCTAACTTAGTAACAATGCTGTCTAATGGACGAGATTTATTTGATGCTACACAGAAAATGAATACAACTTAAAATACAATATTGAAAAAAAAAAAAAAAAAAAAAAAAAAACAAGAATAAATAAATAAATCTCAAATTTTTTAATTCAATAAAAATCATAACAATAACAAATAATTATCATAAATGTACTTTCTTGGTCAAAATTTCAAGTGCTAATTTTTCAATCTCAACTTTAATAAATTTTATTCTACACAATCAAAACATCCCTAAGTTAACAGAATGTATCTATCATAATGTACTCAGAGAAAAATCTGAAAACCTTCTAAAAAATATTATTAGAATTTTTCAATCCAATTAACATTTTTCTTAAAATTTAAAAATGCATCTAACAAAATTCAGTGACATAAATACATTTAATTACTTATGTTACTTATTTTTATTAAATTATTATTAAAAAACAAATTATACAAAGTTTCTATTAAATTCCAGTATGTTTTAAATTAAAATGAGCTAAAAAATTTACAATACAAAATTTAAATTAAGTATTATTGATCTTCATTCCTGACCAGAATTTTATTGAAAGTATTTGTCTCAAAATAACATTTAAAAAAACTCTTGTTTGTTGAGTGGCTATCTTATATGATATTATTGCAATTACAATCTAAATCCTCAAAGTTACAAATTAAAGTTGTGGATGAATTTTAAAATTGAGTGGGCAATGTGAGGTTAATAAATCAAACATTAAAATAAGATTTCAACATCTTTACTTATACATTTTATTCAATAAGAAAAGGATATTGCCCTTAAATATTCTTTTTTGAGCAATATTTTATGGTATATAAACAGAAATATAAAATTCAAGTAATATTTTAATTTGTTTATACATCTAAATATTTGTAAAGAACAAAATAATTCACGAATAGTGAAATTTTTCAATAAATTTAGTAAATAAATTCTATCAATATGAATTAAATACATTTAGCAATTATCAATATGAATTAAATACATTTAGCAATTTTCACAATTATAATGTTTTCCCAATAAATATAACATTTTCCAGCTCACAAATATAAAAACTTGAATGCCTCAATTTTCATTTACTAAAATTTATATAGTAACAACCATCAAACAGAAAATAAATCTTATCTTTCTAAATAAAAGTGACTTTGAATTTTCTTATAATAGTGGAAAATAAACATTATAACTGTTATAAAATAATACAACGTAACTCTTTATCCTCATTATAAACTAAAAAAAAATCTTTATATAATATGAATACTAGGATCTTAAACTTCAAAGGAAATAACAAAAAGCTTACGCTTTTATGCATATTAAAAGCTTTAAATATTAATTTATAAAAATTAATTTGATTTTCTCACCAAAAACTAGTATAATATTACAAATATAGCATATTCATTTATTTTATTTTGGAATTATTAAAAATTTAAATGATTTTATGACTTAATAATTTATATTATGATTTAAAGCCTTTATAAAGCTGTTATATTAACTAATTAATCCTGTTAAAAATTAGTGACAATTACCTGTCTAAAAATAATTGGAGTAAAATTATTATAATCTATGTTATAATGCAACAGCAGTAAAAAAAATCAATTTAAATAAATGAAAATAAAAACTAGCAAATAAATAAGAAAAGTATCAATATTTGATATATATATATATATATATATATATATAATTTTTTATTTTATTTACTTTTGCATGCTAAATTTTCTAAACAATTTCATTTTTTTAAAGACAATAATATTTGGTCAAAGGACTTCCTACAAGAAACTTAACTTAATTTAACTAGACTATTTTCCTAATTCTTAAAATTATATAAATAATTTTAAAATTTAAAAATTAGAAAAATAATCCAATTAAAACTTTTTTAGCATTTAATTTTTTAAGATATTTATTTTTATTATGCATTAATATTCTACTGTCATTTTAGGTTGAAAATGCAGAAAACAAAAATAAAATCTTACTTACAATTTGTCATCATACAAGGAGGACTTAATGTTGCAGGTTGTTCAGAACAAGCTTGTGGAATTGCTCTTTTCATTAAACGACCCCATGTAGCAACATTGATATTCATCTGCCCAGGGCGCAAAAAATTTTTCCCTGGTGAAAAAATTAAAATTAATAATTTGGAAGAGATGCTTTTTAATGCTATATAAAATTTTATATATTATTTAAAATTTCTACAAAAAACTCCTAACAAACTGGTTTGTTTTTTTATTACATTTAGAAGAGAGAGAGAAAATTTAATTGATAATAAAATCATAACAGTGATTTTATTATCAATTAAATTTTAATAATTAACTAAAAAAAAAATTTGCAATTTGAGAAGCTCAAACATAAAAGAAATTCATAAAATGTACTACAGTTTACAACAACTAAAATAATTTTACATACTCAATAAGTTCATTTTTAATATTATATAGTATTTTAATACAATTATTTTCATTAACTGATTTCCTTTAAAATTGGAGAGATTAAGGAAGAATACATTCTGTGATTTTTCTAATTGATGCTTTGCGTGTGATTAATTTTAGCCATTAAAACAGAAATGCAAAAAATTTCTGAATAACCCATATTAATGCTTTAATTTTATTTCAGAAAAATTACTTTTTATAAGTAATAAAATATAATTTTTCTAAGCAACTTAATAACAATGGTTTAATTACCTTTATGCCGAAAGAGTTTTCTTTGACGTTGCAATCTAGGCTTTCTTGAGATCATAGGATTTAAAAATTTTACCTGAATAAAGAATACAATAATATAAATATAAAAAATTAAAATCATTTAAATATTAAAGCAAAAAAATAAGTTAAACATTTCTTATTACTTCAGCAAATAAAAGACCTTGTGGTTCTAAATGCAAAGCAATACCATGACGATTATCATCAATAAATTCTTCTAAACGCAAAAATTTAATAGCACACATTGATCGCCAATCACGCCAGTAAACTTGTATTTCCAATTCTCTAGACTAAAAAATAAACATAAATATTACTATTTCAAAGCAAAACAGTTGTCAGAAGTCTAAGTTAGTAACAAAATTAATAGCACATAAAATAAAGAATAGAAAAATAATCATTAACTAAGTTTGAAATTACCTACAAAATGATGGCTGAAATACATATTAACAAACTTATTATGGTAATTCAATTAAATTTTATGCATATTGCAATATAAATAGATTGTAAAAATTGAATAGAGAACTATTGTATATAGATATTACCATGAACTATGTACACAACAAGATTTTTAAATGTATAAAAATAGGTTTGTAGGAACAAAACAGCAAAAATTAAAATTATAACAAAGAGCTAAAACATTAACATAGTTACTATTTGATATTGTACACCCTTCGATGAATGATAGCTGTGATTTAGTGGGAATGATATAAAAATTGTTGCAGAGAACACAAAATATCATCATTCCAATGATTACTTGTGTATATGTCATGGCGAAAGATGACTGATCTAAATGAATTCCACAGTAGGCAAATTGTAATGACTCGAAGATTTATAAAGAACACTTCCGAAATTGGCCGCCTTATCGGCTGCTTGGGACCAATGACGATAAGTACTTATGCAAAAAAGGATGAAAACAGTGAAAAGCAGATACCCAGACTTTGGAAACACACATCAGGATATCTGCCACACAAATCATTACAGCCTCTGACATCTTGACTTTGCCTGCCCCATTTTGCAAAATAAGAGCTGCAGCAGATAGTAACTCAATGAATGACACAATTCAATATGGGTCAAAATAGAAGTGTTTCTAAGTTTGTTACTGATTCTATTTTATGAAGAGGGGGGCATCTGACATTTTATGTTATCAATAATGTGTAGACATCTAACACTGTGGCATCTGCTATTTGTCTCATCATTCATCCACTTGGCATTGGTCATGTAAAGAGTAGACGAGTCCTGCTGTATTAGATTATGATACTTATTTCAAGTTTTTACACCATCACAATCTTCTACTATTAACGTTATTTGGATATAAGCAGCCTTTTCAATGAAATATACGCATGTAGTAATTGCAAGAATGATGCTTCACTTACCAAATTTAATTATCGTTTCCATTGGACCACTAATCTCCCACTTTTTACTGATTTATGAAGGATCAATGTTAAAATGTAGAGGTAATAATATTCTGCCTCTTTAATGTAGATTTTACTTTAGAAATATCTTCAGGAAGCAAAAATCTCTTTTATATAAAACTTTAATTTGCTTAATTGTGAGGAAAAGGGGAATACATTATGTAATTTACTTAAATATTTTAACAGTAAAATAACTCAAAATATTTACTCTATCAAGATCTATGCTGAAACGTTGATCCCATGCTTGTTGACTACATGGTTTCCATGTGGTTTGAGCAACTGTTGTGTTATCTAGCTTTAGAACTGCCATTATTTCATCTAGAAAATAGTAAACAAACTATTGTAAAAATCTTACTTTACATGGATTTACACAATATCAAAATGAAAACATTTCAATGAAAAATTTACAATTTATGCTGTGATAAAATAAAAAACCAAAGGGAGATAAAAATTAATCTAGGTTATTTATGCATACAAAATATTACTGTTAGAAAATGCTAACTTTTCAACTCAACAGCTTTTCCTATCAATTCATTAGCATATTGAGTTAGTATTATTACTTCTCTGAAGCACCATAGCAGCAAGTGTTTGATTCTGCAAGTAACATTAAAATAAGTTTTTCTAGCTTCCTCAGCATAATATATAGTATATTTTTCAACCTCATTGATGTCATTTTCCAAATGCTTCTTTTTGATTTTCAGTTCCTAAGAAATACTTTTTCTTTTCCTTCTATTATCAACTGCTTTTCTTTCTTTTTTCTTTTTCTTTTTTGCTGTTTTGATTTACCTAGCTATAATTTATATTTGTGCCTTTCATCAATAGAAAAACTAAGGTCTTTGCTAATTATCATATTGTTGACACACCTACATTTCACATGGGATCATCAATAATTATGTCAGCGACAAATGATAGATTATTTAAATTTTCTATCATTAACTTTTTGTTCACAGAAAATCCACATTTGACAGATGCTTGATCATGAGAGCAGAGCAAAAACATATTAACTACTTTCCGTGAGTTTTAATTTAAGTTATTTCCGTGAGTTTAATGATATTTTATTTTAACTTGCTCTCAAGGAGACAATTTTGTCTACTTGAGAGCAAGTTAAAATAAAATATCTACTTTTTAAATAGGATCAAATTTGTCATCAATACACTATTGAAATCTTACATTCAGTTGCAATGCTTAAACTCTTTTACAAAATTACGAGATTCTTTTTTCTGAATTATGCAAAAGCCTTTGTACAGCTTATCCAGAGCCACTAGTCTTTGAAAAGACACTTTTCACCAGATACATTGAATTATATACTTCAAGCCTTTATTTCCCTGATAAACAAATTCATCCTTTTTCACTGAAATTATATGCAATTCTTACCAAGGAAGATACAGAAAATATATTTTATGTCAAAATATTTAGATTTTAATATCACTATTCAATGACTATTATACCATAAAAAGACAGGAACAAACAGACAAAAGACTCAAAATCATCTACCTGATTTTACCACATAAAAATCTTATTGGTGATTGTTTTCACATCACTTAATTTCACAGACATAAATCTAAATACTACATCCAATTTTTGCCGAACTGGATCATCTCAAAACTATTATGGCTGAATTGCATTTTTTATTTTAGTCATCAGTTACGAATACAATATTGATCGTGCCACCATCTAGTGGTAACATTAAAGGCTAAAACTGAATTTGATTTTTGAACAAGTTAATTGAAAATTTTAAATTATTAAAACAAAAACTCCAAAAAATATGTTTTCTAACAAAAAAAATAAATGCATCAATATAAATAAAAATTTCAGGAGTTTCAAATGCCCTTGAAAAAATTTTTAAATTACCAGAATTATACAAACCCTGGACACTGTTAAAAAATTAACAAATTTACTCACAAAAATTTATTGCTTTAATATTTTTTTAACATAAAAATTCTTATCCAGCAACCATTAAAAACGCCACTATTTTAAAAGTTAAAGATTATATATTGTTCTTATAAATTTTATTTTTTACTTATTTTTATACAACTTTGAATTATGTTCATCGAAAATTAAGAATTCTATCATATGACTCAAGAGAAAAAGAAAAAAATTGAGTTAAAAATTGAGTTTTTTTTTTAAAAAAAAAAAAAAAAAAAAAAAATCAATCTTTAGAGTGAAAAAGAAAAGCAAAATATACTTTTACATTATTCACAGATCTTTTCATAATTTTAATTGTTTCCTAGACAAAGATATTAAAATTTGAAGATACAGAGAATTGGATTTTCGCTTAATACCTCCACAGATAATCACTGTATTTTTTTCAAATTTGAATTATTTTATTCTAAAATCGTAATTAGAAATATTGTAAAAATTAATGACTTAATATTTCTGCCAGACATATTTCATCATTCACTTTTTGTGCTTAGTGACCAAATTCATCATATTTATTCATTACACAAAATAATTATAGATACCTAAGGGAACACTTTCACAATAGGAAATAAAATTTTTAATAAAAATGAAGGTCTACAGATGTTAAGAGCAAATTAATTAAAAGCAAGTTGTGGAGAAAATCTTTGAAACATGTAAATAAAATGTCGATTTGCTAATGCAAATAACCTTGAGGAAGAATTAGAAAATTATAATTATACAATATTGTTTTTATTTTAAATTAAAAAATACTACATTCTTTACAAAGACTGTTAAAATAATGAAATTAGTTACTCAGCCTTAGCATAAAGTTTCATTATAATGATTTAAGTGTATGATGAATTAAATTTATAACGATAAACACTACTTTTAACTTACAAAATAAATAAATTGCTCATTAAGTTTTACACAATATGATATAAAATCTAGCTTACACAATAAGCTAATTAAAAAAAAAATTTTAATGAAAAGTAAAATAATGGTTATTGCTATTTATGGCTCTTGGACAAGCAACTATATAGCAAAATGCTAAAAATAATGGTTTTACAAATAGTCTAAATTTTTTTTACAAATTAAATTTTTGTTTTGCTTCCTTTAAATTTTAAGGAATTGAGAATAAAAAAGTTGCACAGTATGGAATAAAACTCATCTTTGACTAACTTAAATTAAAAGCAATATTTCACTTTGAAGTTTCAATTACAACATTTATCTTTAATTTATAACATAATTAAATGATTCAAGCTCTTGTAAAGTTGCTTATGCTGGTATAATATTAATTTAGGAGACGAAATTCTAGCTTGGAACTCTTCTCACTTCAAAGAAAGATGAGTGTGGTTCTTTTAAAATGGCCTCTATGCATAAATATAATATGTAAAAATTTTCTGGTAAGTGAAGAAAAATATTTATGTCGAGAATTCCCGCTTCTTCCTACATTTCCAAATAGAAATATTTTTTTCAATATGTACTATATTTTTTTATTTATGAAAAAGTATTGCCTATTCAGAGTGGGTCATGCTTTGCCCAATATCTCACTGATAGGAAATGTATTAGAATGGATGAAGAATTTCAACTTCAATATTTTATAACTTAAATAATTTTTCAACATTCCATCCTCATCTGATCTATACTTCAGTTAATTTTGAGGTGCACAGTGCAACATATTAGACATAGCTAAGAAAATTAAATTACTTTAAATCGCAATTTTCTCCTCGAAGGCATGTTCATACTTTCTATAGGAAGCTATAGCTTGGCCTGTAGTATAATATAGTGATATTATGGATAGTTTAGAAAAAAGAGAAATATAAATTTTCTATTTGAAACTTCAAAATTAATAATAACAGTACATATTACTGCACATAAATTCAAGACATACAATGTGCAGCATTATAGAATGATATAACTTAATTTTTAAAATCAAAAATATTTGTATGAAATCAATTATAGTGAAATGAAATTGTATATTTACATCAGAAGTCATTAAATGTTATATAAATGCACAATTTAAAATCAGTTATTAAATGTTATATTTATGCATCAACTTAAATCACTAAGAAAGTTAATATAAATTTATTTAAAGCCACTAGGCAAATATATACATAGGATCCATTCATATAAAATTTTGCTTTTTTTTTTTTTTTTTTCTTTCTTTGCACACAAGAGCTACTTATGAAAAAATCTAAATTTTAAAGAGTGTGAGTGTGTGGATTCCAAACCACTACAAACATCCACTTCCAAGGTGGGATCCTAATTCAGAAATTTTTGAATCAAAGGCCACAGTGTTAATCAATGCAGGAATCCAGCCAATTCAGGAAAAAATATGCTTTTAAAATTTAACTCAAACTAAAATACCCACTATTAACCTGGGATTTATTTTTCCATTAATTTGCAGAATTTTAAGAATATATTTTCAAATGAAAATTATTGAAACTTAAGACAGTATAGAAATTTCTTTAATTTATGAATATACTGAAATAAAGATTTTTGACACTTTGCATTTTTTAACCTTTACAGCAACTATACAAATCCAAAAATATAAATAAATAAAAAAACAGAAATGGCTAAAGTCACTGTCTCATTACTACTTAGGCATAAATGTACAAATCTATTTCACAGTCACCAAATACAGAGTGAATAACAATACATTAACAATATGTAGATATTTTGAGTAATTTTTTTATTTTTTGTTCTGTTTCAAATCAGAATAAAAATTTAAAAAATATTGAACTGAAAGAATTGAACAAAAATAATTCACATTCATGTTTTACAATGATCATTTAACTGATAATGAATATTCAAGTGGAGTGGAACTTTAACAATGTACTCAGGAAAAAAATTATAAATAATGTAATTAACTCATGTTTGCATACATAATAATGGATACAATGTTGTAACAATTTAAACATTGAAAAAATTATATGAAATAATATACTTGAGGTTTCCTCTTTAATACTATAGGATTTAGAAGAGCCTCGACCAGTTAAGCCTTTACCAGTAGCACGCACAAAGCTACGCAAATCTGCAGGACTTGAAATATGAGGGCCTTGCTCTCTTCTTGGAAGTCTACCTGGGACATCTTCCAATAAATCTTGACAGCCCATTAACCTAAAATAAAAATAAAGTGATGAAAAACAGTAAAAAATTAAACTAAAACATGTACAAAAGAAATACCATTAGCAAATATTACAACTTTTATTTTTAAATTGTGGTATTGAGTTGTTAGGTAATAGGGAAAACAATTTAATTAAACACAAAAGCAAATTAAGTTGTATAAAATATTTTAAATATTAAAAGCTTTCATAAAAATAAAAAATTTTTTTAAATTACTTTTTATACTATATAAAAACAATGAACCTCACTTTCATACTAATGAAAAACTTACAATATAATGTTAAAAACATTATATTGCTAGTTTCTTTGGAGCATTTTGTATGTAAAAGTTAACTAGATTAGGATCCCTGATTTAAATGGAATTTTAACCATCATTGTAGGGAAAATCAAAATATCAAATTAAAATGAATACAATTTAAGTTTCTTAAATAATGTAACAAAAATTTTTAAAAATATCTCCACTTGTAGATTACTTCTGCTAAATAAATTAAAATTAAAAATACAGGCAAAACAATATAAACAAAATTTAGCATGAAATTATGAACAATAAAAATCTTTGAAAATGCTTTAAACATTAAAATATGTCTACTCTGTTTAGAAATACTTTTCAAATAGAAAACTTTCATCATTCAATAACCTTGCTTCTTTTCAGAATCAGACTGAATTAGTTTAACCATCTTACAATATTGAGTAATATGCTTTCTTTCAAAATTGATACCACAAAACATGCAAAATTAAAACAAGATAAATTTTAAAAAATGGATATGTTTGAAAATAATTTTAAATATTTTTTGCATCACTTATAGACAATTTCAGAAATACAAAAAAACATCTTATCTGAAAATTCGATTCATTAAAAGAACAAAATCAAGAAGACCAGAAAATATAATAGTATATTTTATAAATAAATATTGTTAAAAAAATAAAAAATATAAAATATTACAAAGAACATTCAAGGATTTAAAAAATTTAGAGTACTGAGCAAAAATTTAAAGGAAAACATTTTGCTCTCCTTGAAACAAAAGAAGTAAGCTTTTCATAGTCTCGTAAAGAGGAAAAGATAGCCAAGAAAATTCTATAAAAGATTATCTAATCAAATTATAAATATAGGCATATCTTCACATTTCTAGTAAAAAAATGTGGTAGATTTTGTATTCTTTCAGTTGATTTTTGAGGGAAAAAATAAAGAAAGAAGTAGATTTCTATCAACGGAAAACAAAATTATTTACTTAGAAGCCAAAAACTGTCTATATATTCCAAATGATAGTTTTTGTTAAACCCTACTAGAAATATAAAATAACTTTTCATTTTATTTGATTTAAATTTTTATATTTTGTTCCAAAGACCTTATCAAAATAAGGCTTATTTTGTGAGGAAACTTGATCTCTTATTTACTCTGAAAGTAATTAAAGTCTATGAAACATTCTGTTGAAAAAAATAATTTTAACTATATTTTTTGTACAAGCATATTTGACAGCTATTTACAATTTTTAACTAAATTTTAAAGTTGTTTGAAACTAATAGTGAAAAATATATTAAAATTTTAAAATAAACATTTCTTTACACAAAATTTAAATGAATACAAAGTTATTAATTATGTACTAAGCTAAAATCAATATTTCATTATACATAATTTAATAATTTTCTAAATATTATGTTTGAAGCTAAATATTGACTTCAGCACTAATACTCAAGTAAATTTTAATCATCAAATAAAAAATCTTTGGTTGATGGAACAACTATGGTATAAAAAAATAAGTTTTAATTTTATTGATTTTATCAGTATTAAATTTGATGTCATCAATATTTATTTTCATAAAAAACTAAGTTACCATATTTAATAGATATATTTACACTTGGTTTCAAAATTTATGAATATGGAAAACAATCTAACACATTAACTAATATTTAAAATAAATAAATTATTTAATTGCCATAGTAAAAATATTTAATATTGCCATAAAATTGTCTTACAAGAAAAAATTACTTTAAAATCTTCCAATAATGTTTTATCTTATCATTAATAAAAAAATATATATCATTCATTGAAATATTTTTCTAACACTAGAAAATAAGATGTTTATACCTGTTTTTAAAAAATTCTTTAGTCCAACATTCGTTGGAAATATCAGAAAATTAAAAATTTAATAAATATGTTAACATACGAGAGTTACTTTAAAATGTTTAAGATACACTTAAATCTTTCAAATTTGTATTTAATTTCTTTTGTCATAAGTTGGAATATATAAAGTTGTTTCTCCAACATCAATATGGTTTCAATATCAATCTGTAGGTGAAGTTTTAAAAAAAGTAAATTCTTGAAATCATTCAAAAGTTCATGAATATCGATAAAAATACTTACACAAACTTTTCCTGGATCCATGTAATAGTTTCCTCTTTTTAGCTTAATATAACTTCATTAAGTTTTACTATAGACATTAACATTTATTGCACTTTTAGTAATATATGATAGTCACTTTAACATTTTTACCATGCAATTGGATTTTTCAGTTATATTTATTAAATTTCAAGAATGTTTACCAGTCTCCTTTAGTACCAATGCACTTCTATAAAGTAATCTTTAAAAAATTAAATGTTTCAGGTCAATAATTTCATTCAAATGATGAAAAAAAAAAATGAATTTAAAGCCCCATGAATCTTATTTGGAATGAAAACAATTTTTCATATTAAAAAATATTGAGTTTTGATAAAACAGTATCTGAGGCAGTGATTAAAATATTGGTTCCATAATCAAAGACTGGTCGGATGAAAGAGTTAAAAGTCATGATCAAAACATCCTTAGTGGCACCCCACTTCTTAACACCAGCTAGTCTTTTTAATAAATTAAGCCGACCTGAGACATTTTCAGTGATTTTTGAGGCCTGTTTGTTCCAGGTGAATCTTGGGTCTAAAAGAATACCAAGGTATTTAGCACAATCAGTTCTCTGAAGTGGTTTGTCATCAAAGTTTAAAATAAACTGGGCATGATTTTCTCCAGAAACATCTATATCACAATGGGCTTGTGAATTCACCTGACTGCATTTTATGTAGGGAACATGTTGACATGGATGGCGAGCATCTTTGGAAATGTTCTGCCCTCCAAGAAGCCAGCACTTCTTCACATTTCAAGATGCTCTCCACTCCTGGAGATACTTCATGTCTTTATTGGACTGCAAGACTTATTATGCTCAAAAGAGCCAATATAAGGATGTAAAAAAAATATTAAAAAACAGTGAAAAGTTAGATAAATTTAATAACTGTTATTTAAAAATAAAATTTCTGGATCAAAAATGTAATTATAAAACTTCCAATAGAAAATCCATCCACCCGAAGGATAGAAATGTGGCACCTAAATGAGTTCTCAATTCTTCTGATCTATTTACATTTGAACAATATATTAAAAATGTGATTTTTACTTTGTAAAGCTACACATGACTGTACTACTCAACTTATATTTTATGAAGCAATGAGAAAACTTGATATACCAGTTAAACCAATTAGTCTGATGAAAACTATACTTAAGTAATAAAGTGCAAGATAAAACTGGGGAATGACTTTTTGGAAGTCTTTTATAAGGATAGAAGTTTGTGACAGTGCAATGCTCAGTCATGTTTACCATTCAACTTATCCCAAGAAAAAGTAATCTGAGCATCAGGTCTCAAAGCAAGATGAACTTACCTAGAGCATCTACCGGAAGACTTTACAACGACATGCTTACAAAGACTTGGGATTTGCTGATAACATTGCCTTGATTGGTAGATCTGATAAAATTCGAAGGCTTTTAGTTTAATAGAAGCAAACTGATGAATTAGGACTTAAAATAAATGAAGGCAAAATTTATATTCCTTACACAATACACCTATTCTACGGGCATTTAACTTGAAAAATTACACCTTTGAAACAATCTGACAGTTCAAGTAGCTTGAAACTTTCAATATCATTAATATTGATCTTAAACAGGCTCCAAATAAATGCTATTATGGTCTCGAAAACCAATTAAAATCTCATGTTATGAATTTAAAAACAAAAATAAACATGTATAAAGCACTAATTAAACCAATCATCCTGCTTTATGAGAGTAAATGTTAAGCAATTACTAGATTATGTAAAAATAAATTATTATTAAAATTTTGAACATGAAAATTTAAAAATAAGTTTGGTACAATCCATGAGAATAATAGCTGAAAATCCTTATCTATATTAAAATCCATCAAAATTACAAGCAAGTGAATATTTTTAAAGTCATAAAATGTAATAGACTATAATGGGTTGGACATTTGTTTTGATCTGACAATGCAAACCCAGTAAAAAAGCTAATTTTTACTAACCCTATGGGAAAAGAAGATGAGAACCACCAAAGGTGGCTTGACTTGGTGAAAAGAGACTTTACTCTGATAAATAAAGGAAGTTGGAGGAGCTTTGCGATGGATAGGACCAGACAACAAACAATAAGGATACCCTTGGACTGTAACAGGCTGTAATGCTTTGGAATATTACTTATAATTAGTGTAATTAGATAATTGCAAGTTTTAATGTTTTCACTTTTTGACAATAGGATAATGCTATGAATTGCTAGTATTTTAAATAGGAAACAATTAAAATTGTGATATAAAGAAAAAATAGTGTATTCAACAATGTAAAAAAATGGTGCTTGACAGATAGTACAATTGAATAGTTTTATTGAATCTTATCACAACACATCAGAAAAAAATTCCTAAATTTGAAAACTGACAGTTGGTTCTGATATTCCTGCTCTGTTACATAATAATAATCAATCAATATTATGGTGGTTTTAAAATAAAGAAAAAAACAGAGAATCTGGTGGAAAATTTAAAGATAAGCCCTCAGCAAACTTAAAATAAGTGGGCTTTAAAAAACTATAAGTTTATTGTTTTTATAGTATAGAGATAAATTTACATATGTTTCTTTTTTTCATGCTACCTCCTAATTAATGAATCACAAAATGGTTACCTTACAAAAGTTTTTAAAGGTTGAAACTTACCTCACTTCTAATTTACCAGTGACAGTGGCAGGTTTTGAAAGAGATGTACTGTAAGGGGGTAATGATGAATCCCTCGTTCCACGAGGATGAATAGTGGACGGATATAAAACTGGACTTGTAGCTTGACTGCTTTCTAGTTCACCTTTTAAAATCTCTAACTTCGGAGAATCTAAAGGAAGTTCAAGCTTCCTAATTTCCATTGACCGTCGAATTAGATCAAGCTTTTGACTGGATTCTGACAAATTACTTTGAGCCTTTAAAAAATGAAATTGACTGTAAATTTGAATTATAAAGCAAAAATAAGATAGAAAACAAATTATTTTAAATAAATTGTAAATTAATTAATACCTTTCCTTTCTCTTTCTAAATATAACAAAAATTAACTATAATGAAAATAAACTTTTGTTTAAATTCAAACAATAAAATATAATAATATTTTTCTAATTAAAGTTATTTCTTAATATGAATAATTTTAAAATTTACTGCTGCAAATTTTCACAAAAAAATTTGAATTAAATAATAATAATTTAATATTAGTCTTTCTATATATATAGAAACTTAAATTTTTCTTATTATTCTCTTATATTTATAAATGAGACTAAATTTTTTTCACAGATTAGTTTCATTGACTGTGGAGGAAACTCTGCATCTTTATTAGTAGAGTAGTGAACATTTTTCTTGCTGAAGAATATGCAGCTTCTTATATTCTATTGAAATGGGACAAAATTTAAAAATGAAAGACAAACAAGCATACAAATAACATTATTATCAATTTAATTTTAAATAATTAAATATTTCTAACAATGGGAAGAGAGGAGACAGTATTTGAGGAGGGAGGAGAAAAGTATCCAACTTTTTATTTGAATAGCTTATTGTACATTTCTCATAATTTAAAAATTTCTTCAATTTATTTTCTAACAATAGAAAAAGATAATAATTCTAGAAAAAGATAATAATTCTAAAGGTCACCTTTATAATGTTAATTTTTATTTTCCAGAGATAAAATTCAAAACTCAAATGTTTAAATACTGATGAAGATTGCAACATGGATAAAAGTAATTATTTAAATAAGTATGTCAAATTAGCCAAACCCCCCCCCCCAAATTATTCATTTTTATATCTTCAATTTTATAATTAGTAAATTCAATGCAGTGTAAATATTATTTTTTTCTAAGTAAATATAAATACTTATGTTACATTATTATTGAAATATAGTAATTTATTCCATAAGCTTCAATATGGATAAGAAAGGAAAAATTATAAATGATAATTTATTTGGAGTATTGCAGCTTCACATTAGCAACAAGAAAAATGTCAATTGATTTCAAAAAAAGATAATCCCCCTAATAAATCAAGAGAATTATCTTCAACAATTATTTACAATGAAAATAAAATTGTAAAATGTGTAATAATATTCCTGCTTGTAGCAATCTAAGTATTTCAAATATAAATTATTTCATTGCAGAAAGAGCATTAATTCACTTATTTTCACTGAAGGCTGTTATTTAGTATTATTTAACAGCAATATAATTAAAGAAAATAATTTACGCATACCTCATGCAAAGCCTTTCGGTCAGTCAGTTTTGAGCTTTGCAATAATCTTATAACATTTTTAGCACCTTCAACAACTGCACATTCTACTTTAAGTCTATGACGCAGCTCTTCTATTCTTAATTCCAAAGGCGACATAATTTCAGGTAATTTAGCTATAAAAACAAATAATTTGTTAATTAAATATTGCAAAAAATATCAAATAACATTGAAGAGAAATCAGGAAATGAATAGATTAAATATGCAATGTTATATTTTAACTTCTTAAAAAAATTAGATGCAATTAAAATAATTTTATATCAAGAGATTTGAATGCATCATTGCAATCAGGATGATGAAGATTGATTGATTTGATCATCGCACTATAAAATACATTGCAATTAAATTTTTGACACAAGAATAACTATTTGAAGCATATTTAATATAGCAATCATATTTTCTAAAACATTATTCAAGATAATACTGATTTTGGTTCTGAAAACACACAAAGAAATGAAAGTAAACTAATATACAGGTTTCATTTTAAATGCAAAAGGTAGGGAGAGGTGAAGAATCAAAAGGCTTAATTTCTGACTAAATAATTCACATAAAGTTAATGAAATCTTTTTCCTATTTAAAAAAAAAAAAAAAAAAAAAGGTGTATTAGATTCCTATTTTAATTTTATAAAAATTATGAAGTTTCATATTCTTCATTTCACAGTATCTACAATAATCTTCATTATTCTGATATCATCATTCGCACAAAACCATATAAATAAAATACAATTAATAGTATAGTATGTGATGATTCATGCCATTATAAATAGCAAAATTCCAATTTTTTTTAGCATTTTTTTGAACTTCTTAACAATAAATTTTAAACAATTTGGAATTAGAAAACTATTTTTAATATTAATTTCCTCAATACAAAATATATTAGTATGTTTTTACTTATTTATTAAATTGGAAAAAACTTTTAAAAAATTGAGTTTCCTTTAATACTAATAATTTCTTTAAAAAATGATCAGAAATTTTAGAACAGAATAAAAACATTCATATTTTATACAATTAAAAGTCAAGTGTTTATAGATCCCCATACTGATGTTAGTACATTTTGGACTAAAAACAATTTGCATAATCCTGCTTTCAACAAATTTATTTTCAAAAAATATATTCTTTATAAAATTATCACTCTTTTATGAAGTTTTTAAAATGTATAATATTCCCAAAGCTACTTTCCACTTTGTTTTGCACAAAATGTAGTTAATATTTTTAATAGTTTTTTAATTCTCTCGAAAGATAAAGCTTTATTAATTTTTTTGGGGGGGGAACAATTTTATTCAAAAGAATTAGTAACATATAAATATTGTTAAAGGTCTAACACTGTAGAGAGTTTTGTTAAATGGAAGTTTATTTGTTACAGACTACTATATTAACAGACAATGATTTTCAAGTGAGAATACCAAAAATCATGGCATGTGATGTAAGATTATACATTATGTAATTTAAAAATCAAAGACAAATTTATATGGTAAGCAGACACAAAAATGTATCGATTTCTTATTAATTGGTATGTTAAAAATTTTACCTGCTCCTTCATGACCATGGGAATTGCCATCCACATGATTTTCTTTATCATGTTTTACCTTATTAATCATCATTCGAATATATTCAATCTTAGCCTTGGAATCAGCTAACATCTGCTGTGCTTCAGCTAAAAGTTTTTTATCTTTTGATGAACCAGAACTATACATTTGAATCATATTTTCAGCACCATTTTTCACCTACAGAATAAATAAAAGTTTTTATATCTAATTAAAATGAATAACAACATACAATTAATACAAAATTGTAATTTCAATTTTTGTTCAAATTTTCTTTTATTTATGTTTAAAAGAAACTTGTTTACATTAAAACTACAATGAGATTTCATGATTATACAAAATGTATTAGGATTAACCCTTAAAGCAAGTTTGAAAAAAATGTAAACAAAATTTATGACAACAAAATTTATAAACATTTAAAAGATTTTAAAAAAATTAAAATTGTTTTAATATTTTCAAGTAAATTATTTTATCCTATAGAAATATAAGTAAATAAAGAAACACAGAAAACTAAATATTTAAAAAGTTAAGCTAAAAATTAACACAAGTTCAAACTCCTGTATTTGATGTTTAAAAACAATCATCTATAGTGATGTAATAATAGTTTTCTCTGAATAATATTACAATCCTCATAGACTTCCTATTTTTCAAATTTTGAAACTGTTACTTTTGAAACATTTGAAAGGAGAATACCAAAAATTTGAAAACCCATTTTTTCATCTTACAATTGCTTTTAAAAGGCCTAAATTTGTTCTTTTCATCAATTACATGAATAGCACTTAGCATATTTATATACGTAAGCATGGTTTTATATAATTTATTTAGATTAGTGTTCATTGTACAAAATTTTGAAAGTTAGGACATACAATAGCACAGAATATTTTAAATTTCCTATAAGAACATAAAAAAAATGAAAATCTATGACAAAATTTATTTATTTTATAAATATAAACACATATATATTTGTGTATGTGTGTGTGTATACATATATATATATGTATGTATGTATGTATATAAAATACATAATATTACAATGACTTTTTACTTTAAAAAATAAAAAAACAATTCATTACAAATAGTATTTTCCTAGATTTATTTCATCTTGAAACAAATTATTCTTGGTACTAAATAAAACTCAAATGATTATAATATACATTTTTATCTTTACAAAATTCAATATGTAAAGACAATATTTAATTTATGATTTTGTTTTTAATACTATATTTTAACTGCACACATAACTTTTTTATTAATAAGCTCTCCTTTATGAATGAAAAAGTTATGTAAGTATTATGAAATAAGATAGTAAAGCTATTTTAAAATTTGTTTCCTTTCTATTTGCCGGAAAAACTATTTTACTTTCTCTTAAATCAGAATGAAAAATATATATCAAAACATATCTTTATATATATATATTGCACTTTCATAAATTCTTTCAAGAACTTCATACTTCAAAAATTTACTATTTTCCACTATAAATTTTACAAATAGAAGATAAAATATAATAAATACATAAAAATAAGTAGATAATAAACATACAAAGATAAGTAGCCATTAAATAATAATAAAAATTCAAAATAAGAGTAAAAATGATAGAAGATTTATATGCAAAAGGAATCTATATAAATTAGTTTTAATAATAAAAGAAAAAAATTTAAAAATTCAAATTGTAAATTATAAGCTTAAACTAAATTTAAATATTTGAACATATTCAAAAAGAGATGAGAACAGAAATTTTAAAAAAAGCAACATTATAAAATCAATCAAAACATTTAAAAAAAAAAAAAAAAAAAAAAAAACATTACTTTATCTTGATAAGGGATAAATTAATGATAATAAACTATTAGAAGAATTAAATGTTAGAAATAAGCTTAATATTTCTTATGTTAAAAGACAATTTAATTAAAAATAATGATATGTATAAGATGGATATTATACTAAAACCTGATATTTTAAATAACTTTTTATACCTTTTGTTCAATATTAAGCTGCTTCTCCAATGATTTAAGTCTCTGTCCTGATGCTGACAGTGGAACTTCAAGTTGTTGTTCATATTTGTTCGGTGATATGACACAACTTTCTGCAAAAATAATGGAATATATTTGAACAGAATTCATAAAATAGAATTAATACATTATTTGAGAAATAATACACTCTAGATGAAATTTTTTGTTATCTGTATTTTCACAGGTTAGAATCAAAAGTTCAACTTTTTGATATTGCAATAATTTTCAAAAAAACAGAATTATTTCTTTCCAAAATATTGTTCAAACTTTTATATACAAAACTCATACTTTATAAAATAATCTACATTATTTAATAACTTTTTAAACAGAAGAATATTATAAAAACTATCATAATTTTATGTGATAAAAATACAGATTAGCTTATGAATAAAGCAATAAGAAAAATTGGTACATAAAAATGCCAGCCTAGATGTGCAAAAACTTTGGAATCATAGACTAAAATAAACATGTTATAAACATTCAAATAAGTTTTTTTTAGTAAAGTTTCTTTCTGCTGATAAAACAATGGTTCCAAGGGTACTTACGTATTATCGCAACCATGCCAACTTCCGGGATAGCTTGCCAAATTGGCAACCCCAATGTCGCACGCATCTAAGGCGCCGAATTGGCAACCATTTACTTCCTTTCAAATTTTCCTGCTTGCCACCTTTCTGTCCGTTTGTTGAAAACGGCAAACCCTAATTCTAAAATGCAAATCTGGGATTTACCCAGACATTAGGAAATATACCAAGATTTATTTATTATTTTCTTTCACACCCGATGAAGCTTTATTTTGGAAAACAGATTTTTTGGGAGTACAACGTTGCAACCTGTAATCAACATGCAGGAATAAGAAGTGGTAATTGGTTTGAGAGAAGCTGTATCCGTTATTAACAGCAGTAAGAATCATGTATTGAGACACCATCCTGAGTCTTATTTGGCAGAATTCAGATAGTGACAAGACCAAGAAAACAATAAAAAAAAATTGTTTTGATTCCATTTTAAAAACCATTTCGCAATATTTTCCACCAAAACATAATTGATATATCGTTAAATAAAGGTATAAGAATTATACATATAAAAATTATTTAATATTTTTCCATATATTATTTATTATTTTCTTTCATATATATTGTTTCTATCACATTGTAGGCTTGGTCTTACATAATGCCGCCAATATGGCTGAGCTAATACGTAATTGCCGTTCTAAGTTAAAACAGAAGACCAAAGTACAATATAACTCAATTATCCGAATTTCTTTCAGAAAAATAAATTACACTGAAGAGAAGGAAAATGAGAAAAAGGAAAAATCTAAAGAAAGGTAAAAGAAGGGGGAAGAGGAGAATGATGTGTAACTTGAGGAATTAAACATTCATTTGAAAATTCCTGGGAGTTAAGAAGTTAGTACTGAAGATATAGGAGAATGAATTATGAGTGAGACTCTAAATTTTAAATTGCAAATGATGGTCAACTCATTTAAAATGTTGATTAAGAAAATGATCTTAATATCCAAGTTAAAGCCAGTGTGAAACCATCGAGTAGTGAAGTATTTCCCAACTTTGAAGTGGATGAAGCATCAGCCTGTGTGTGACCACATACAAATTTTCATTGTTTGCATGTGACTTGGCTGCTAGAAAACAGATAAAGATAGTGAAACAGCTTATTCTGACAGAGATGTTCAGAAAGCAATGGCTTTTGTTTACAATGCTGTATATAGAAATTGTATCAATATATAGTACTTGTACTTTTACATGTTACGAACATATAAAAGAGTTCACCGGATCGGAATTCATATTTCACCGGATTGATTAAAAGTTTTTTCCTTTAAAAATATGTAGTTGTTCTCCCATTTTCAATGTATAATACTTAATTATAATAAACTATTTTTTTCAAAGAAATCAAATTAACTGAATATTTGGTTAACCAAATGAGGTCCAGTCTGAATTGATTTAGATTATTGGAGTACTACTGTCTAAATTCAGTTATCAGATTGAGGCATAAATTAAGAAAAGTTTTATTCATAGTAATAAATATATCATCCTTAATGTGTATTCATTACAAGAACATAAGTTCTTTGATGATATGAGTCTATTATAAGATCATCAGCTAAAACTGTATTTATATGCAATGGTATAATGAGAAATAGAACTATAAATACAAATAAGAACCAAAACACCAGTTTAGACGAAAAGTTTAACTTAGAAGTATATTTAAATGGCAATAGAAATATATTTTTTTTAATTTTAAGGTTAACAAAGATACACAAATAAGAAGTTAGACTTTACATTTTTCAAATATTTCTTATAACTATTAGTTATGGATTAACATTTTATACCTAATTATATTTTTTTGTAATTCTAAAAATATATTTTACCTGAAAAATTTATGTCTGAACTTTGGCCCTGAAATATCAACATATAAGCATTCAACTCTTGAAGCTCTTGTTGCAATTCATGAAGTTTGCAGTTAGCTTTTTTAACAATTGAATTTACATTTGATAGTGCTTTTTTATCTGTAGTTGCCTTTTTCAAATTTTCAGCTCCTTCTTTTATTTTTAGTTCCTTGCGAATTTCTTCTTTAAGTTGTTTCTTAATATCTTCGAGCTTTGGAGGTAAACTTGCATCTGATACATTGTGCTGTAAGCCATATTTAGAAGCAAGGTCATAGTTTGAAGACTGACTGCGATTCATAGCTGAAATTTAATCAATAAAAATTTTAGTTGTACAAAATATTAAGTGTTTTATTATTAAAAAAATTTAGTTTTTGCTTTTTAAAGTGTTTTCTGTTTTTAAACTCTATATTCAAGTTCACTAAAAATAGTTAAAATTTTATTCAGCAAAAACTGAAATCAATATTGAAATCTATATGAAACATCTTTGCCAATTATTTTAAGGGTTTGAAATTATGTATATTTTTAATCTATATATCCTTATATATAATATGCTTTTGAAATTATTTATATAAATAATCAATATTTATTATTTACATCAATCCAGTTATGGGAATCATACATTTTTTAGCTTTAAACTTACGATTTTTATATATACATAGTCTTATTGAACCTCTAATTTCAGAACATTTATGATTTTAAGAACTAGTGGCTGGTTCCTAACATGCTCCCATAGAAACATTGATTTTAACTCCCATTTTTGAACTAAAATTTTGATTATTTTCCATATCTTATGTGTTAGCAATTGCTTTTTAACACCTAATTTTTTAAAAAGTTTTAAAGTTGAGAAATTGGATCAACATTTTTATTGAAGAATTGTAAATCCATTGAATTTTCGATAATGCATTTCACTACTTATGTTGAAATCCCAGATTTTTTTAGGTAATTCATGGAAGATTTCTTCCGACTAATCTAACTTTCTTCTTAAAACTTTTGCGATGGCTGACCACATAACTGAAAGCATTGTCACAAGGTGTAAACTTTGTATTCAGATGAGGGAGGATCACATTACCTTATTAATCTCTCTCTCTCTCTTTTTTTTTTTTTTTAAATTTTATGCTGTTTATTTTCACTTCATACATAATTCTGTTTAAATCTCCAGTATGTCATTATCTGATAACTTACAACAATTTAATATTGTTTTCATTACTGTATATAATTGATTTAATTTATGCATAAATATATGTGCTAGTTTCCTGCCGAATTTTGTGTCAATCAAAGCAATATTTGTTGATTTATTTTTATTTATTTATTTATTTTTTGCATTTTACATGTTTGTGCTTAACTTTTGGAAGTGAGTATTTTACTTATCATTATAATTGATATTTCAATTAAATCACTTGCTCACTGAATCAGAATGGATTTTTTCAAATTATAACTTTGTCTAAATAAGAATTTCATTTTTATATAATACTGATCTATGTGAGAAATTTGATTACAATTCAAGGAGCTGTATCTTCAATTTTAGCACCTTAGAAATAAGTACTGAAAATGAAATGTGATGAAACTTAAAATAGTGATTTTTGTATAAATTAGGAGTTTAAAATTGGGTAAGTTTTTATATACATATATAGTAAGTAATCTTACATTTTTTGTATTGTCTTATTTTACATAGTTATAAAATATTTTATTTATAATTTTTATAATATCTATAAATTCAAATATATTGTAAGTTGTTTACATAACTTTTATTTTAAAATTCAAATAAGATATAATGCAGTAATTTTCAGAAGCATATATTCCATGCTTTATTAATTATAAGCAATAAATTATTATACAGAAAATTAAAAACTTTGAAGATTGTTTGAGCTAAACTAAGAAATATAAGTCATAAGCCTATGAATATGATCAGCCAATGCTATCACTAAATTGTAATACCTGGTGTTAAGTTGCAATATTTGGCAACAGATTTTTTTCACAGAAATGGTTGACAGGAGAATTTTTAAGTGCCAAAAATGCTCCTTTATTTAACTTGTAGAATTGATTAAATTAATATAAAAGTATTTGTGTATTTTCCTTAATTACAGCAATTTCTACAACCACATCGCAAATGAACATTTAGTGATTTCACATCACTAATTCTTACAAATTATAATCCATGTAACAGAGCTCTAGAGAACCTCTCTTAGAATATTTATATACATCTTAATGGATTGAATACATGGTTCACAATTTTCTATTACAAAACAGAGAACAAGTCCAACATAAGCTTAGGTACAGGGAAGACTGCTGAAGCAATAAGAAAAGAGGAACTATTTGTAACAAGATAATTCAATTATACTTTTAAATAAAACTTTAATAGTGTTATTATATAATTTATTATCATAATATTTTTATTTTACATACATGAACATTTTCCCATCAAAGCAAATTATATGTTTAAAATATTTTAACAAAGAAAATAAGGAAACAAGGAATTTAATTTTGCATAAAAAAATAAACAAACAATATAATCATTTATATATAATAAATTTTGAATAAAAATTTGAATTTGAATACCAGAGATGTTAGTACTTTTCGGTTTTAATGAAATAGCAGTGATAAACAAAAATATCAAGATTGTGAGTTATTGGCAGATAATTTACAAAAAGGTTAATTATTATTTTTTAAAAACCAGTAATAAAATAAGAAAAATAATCCAATTTATTTCAAAACTATCATGTAACATGTTTCAATTTTATAACTGAAAGACATTTACAGTAAAAAATAAAATTTGACTATAAAGTTACATTCATTATCTGAATTTTTTTTTAAACTCTTACATTTTTTAAATATGTTAAAAATTAGAAGACCTGAAAAATTTTTAGGAAAATTGCCAACTAAAGATTCCAATTTTTAAAATATTTTTTTAAAAAAATAAAAAAGTAAGAAATTAAATAAAATAAATAAAATGCAGAAAATGTTTAATGAGAATAAAAGGAAATTTTAATGTTAAATCTTCTGATAAAAATTTTAAGAACAGAAAAATTATAAACAAAAAATATATTTTTAATTTTATAAAAATTTTAAATTAACACATAACTTACAAATTTATATAAACTTCTTTAAAAAACTAAAAATTAAAAATTTTGCAATCATTTTTAAAATTATTAGGAAATGTAAATAGTATAAATAAATTTATCAAAATACAGTTACATAATCATGCATTTTTATAATCATACAACATTTTTAAAGTTATACTTTAAATAATAAACCAAATGGGATTATATGGCAGCCAAAAATATTCACTAATAAATTCTAAAGATACTCAAATAACTCATAACATGGGGATAAAAAAATACAGAAAATTAAAAAATATTAATTACCTAAGAATGCAATTGTAAAGAGTTTACATATAAAAAAATAAATAAATAAACTTCAATAAATTCAAATATGATAAATAAATATCCTGATAGATATATTAAATCTTAATAATTTACAAGGCCTAAATTTAATACCAAGTTACTTAATAAACCAGTACAAAAATAACTTATTTTCAATGTATAGTAATTTCATTAAATTTACTGTTAAAGCAATCATATAAATAATTTTCTTTAAGTGTTTTAGTTATAAAACTTAAATAAAATTATTCAATTTTACTTAAATTTATTAGAATTAAATAGTTCAAAATAACTGCAATTATGAAACTAAATTATTTGTTTAATTATTATTAAGACTATATAAATAATGATATCCATCTTTCATGATATCTCATATGATTAATTTTTATGCAGGATGAACAAAATTATGAATGAATTCAATTTAGAAAATATAAAATCATTCAACAATTAAGAGCTAAACATACAAACATCACTCTGAAAAAAAAACATAATCTAAAGTATAATATTATTTACAAAGATACATAGTGTAAACTTCATTATACTTTTTTCCATTTCCAAAAAAAATCAAAGTTAATGAAGTTTTTAATTTAGTTCATAAAAACATGAAAACAGCAAATTATATTTATCATTAATATTGAATTTAAATGATAGGCAAAATATTTTACTTATAATTTAAAAAACGCTTGATAAAATCTAAAATAAAAGTAAAACTTTCATACTAAATAACTACGATGAAGACTTTATTACAAATTATAGCATTAAACATCAAATACTTTTGATTTCTTAAAGTGATTGATGTATCATTAGGGCTATCTGTACAAATGTAAAATAAAAATGAATAATTGCATTTTTATTTTAATAACAAATATAACAAACCTTAAGAAAGAAGAATTACAAAACAAAACTGAACTAATCTTTTAAATAGGAATTTAATTGCTACATAAATTGTCGAACTCTACATGTTCGATATTTTCCGAAAATTTACGGTGTATCAAAACAAGCAACAATAGAATTGATGCCATTCGATGTCTTAGAAATAGTTGCAATTATAATAATTGATAGGAAAATATCTAAATATTTTATGTATATATTAAGAGCTACACATAGCTGTTATTAAGAAAAGAACTACCATTCATTTGATGTATTGCATTACTTATAATTTTTTTTTTTTGGCGAGCATAAATTTTTAGCAAGGAATAGAATTTGATCTACAGTTTCTGTATATGAGCCATAACGCTGATAGGAGATGTATCGCATAAAAAAAGGGGTCAGTAGTAAACGAGAAATAGACTGACATCTCGAGCATATCTCATAATGGCTTTACATCACAGAAACAAATAATTTTTGTTGAATTAAAAAGATATGTATACGTGGTCTACCGGAAATATCTATCCGTTTTCAGAATAAAACAAAAGAATATATTTTTCATACCTTCTTTAAACTTTATTGAATAATATAATTTCTTGACTGCTAGAAGGCATACAATTGCTTATTGGATAAAGTGTTTCAGGATATGAGTCTTTCAAAGTCTTCATTTCAAGGACCTTGATCCAGAAGCCCAAATTAATACCATTGAAGAGGTATGGAATGCAACAAAAAGTAGTTTGAAAGTTATTCGTAGGTAGTTGTGATAAGTTTGATTTCAATCTTGCAAAGTATATATGACGTAAGAGGCACTCCGCGTCCAGTGACAACTTTAAAGATTTTATTGCATCGATAATTTAAATCTTTTTTCTCCTAATAATCGTGATACAATTTCTGAAGAAAAATGAATTTAAGAATTCTCTTTTAATTATTTTCTGCAGGCATAGAATTTCTAGAATTGTTTTTTAACTATTTAAATTTCAATAATAAACAAAACAACATAAATGTTCTATTTTCCAAATTTTTGAATATTTTTAAAATCTATTCCAGAAATGATTTCTTAATTCAATGGCTATCACAGAAATTCTTAAATTTAATGAATTTCATGAAACGATATCGTTGTATAAACCATATTTTTCGCCTAAATTAAAGAATAATTTTCAGAGTAAATGTTCGACTAGATAACATTTGTTAGACGAGAAATTTGAAAATTTATACTTCTATAAGGTAATGAATTACAGAATTTTATCTAAAATTATTGGATTTATCAAAATTATTTAATTAAATATATACAAAATTCATTTACTAATTCTGAAATTTTTCATTTCATTTATTTTTAACTACATGTTATTAAAAGTAATTTTCATTAAGATATTTTTATTATTTCTTCCACTATATTTCCTAATATTTTGTTAAATTTTAATTCTGAAACATTTTTTAAAAAAAACTTTAATCAATTCTTAATACTATTACTGTATTCTAATAGACTGTAAGGCATAGCGATTTAAAAATATAGGTTATATAATAAATTGGGAAAACCCCATTTCTTATATGGTTGTTATCCTTTTCAAAGAGTCGATTGTCGGTCATTACAGGTAACTAAAATCAAATTCCAATACTTACATCTCCTCCGCTTGGAGAAAATTGGCGAGGCTGTGACCGTAATGTTCACTTTTACCGAAAACTATTTTGCAATGTAATAAATTTTCTTCTAGCAAAATTTATCCTATTCCCGATGTTTACATTTTTTCAGTAAAATAACTGGAAAAATCTAATGATCTAAAAAATTATTATATTCTGTTATCAAGGCACATTTTTTAAATTATGTATATTACAGATCCAAATGTAAATACTCCAAAACTCATCCATCGTGGATGTCAATCTGACGTTCATATGTAGTCGACAGAATACCATCCAGTCTTATCATGGACATTTTTATGACGTCTTATAGGTATCCATGACATTTTGGACTCTTTGGATCTTAAAATGACATTTAATCGACGTGTATGAGGTTGTGTGAAAGGTGTTATACAAATGACAGTGTATTTGTGATTCGAAGATCATCTGATGAGTTTACCATTGTCCTTTGGCCAGAAAATCCATCTGACTTAAGTCTAATTGAGAATCAGGGGTACCATCTCCATCTATGTCGGGGCATAGATCCTTACCAGTAATCTAGCGCAGCTGGAAATGGCACTGGAGTCGTTAGGGTTCAATATCCCAGTGAACACTTTCAAGAATCTGACTCTCTTTTTGTACGTCTCCTGCATTCAGCTTTGTGAAATGTGGTCCGAGCTGGTAGGCGAATGGTTAGGGCTCTTCCTTCAGTTCAACAGTTCGTGAATTTGAATCCCACTTTGGGCTTAGATGTTTGTAGTGTTTTGTTAGTAGATGTTATCATTTTTTGGTTTGATGATGATGAAACCGGGAATTAACTATAAGCCGTAGGTCCCGGTTTTATTAACTGTTGCTAGCAAAAAATGACAAGTGAGTGATAAACAAACAAACGAACAAAATTGCTGTTTCGGCTTTTGACAGGTGATCTCATTAATGTGACAGGATTGTGTAGTTGCGTATTTGCAATTAGCAAGTTAATGATTAATTTAAATGATCATTCTGATCATAAATATGCGATTTCCTTTTATTTGAAAAAAAAAAACTTTTTCAATTACTAGGCAGACTTTAGCTTCAAAATCATTAATTCCCAAACATCTCGATTATAACCGTATTTTTTCGTCATGTCCTCTCCGAGCAATTCTTAGGCGCGTAGAAAAAATTGCAATTTTCTGTTCGTTTTCAAATATTTGAGGGCTTTTACCAACTTTTGAATACTACTTATCTCAAGCTTAGCACAGATAAAACCCAATAATTATTTTTTCAGTAAAAATAACCAAATATTTTTTTTTAAGTTTTTATGGATATCACTGGTTATTTATTATTTTATTTTATTTTTTTATTTAAATTTTTGATCTGGCTTTTCGATTAGTTTCTGAACCCGGTTGTTGTAAATACAAATTCTGATTGTCTTTTTTGAAAATGCTCTGCGTACAGAGCACTTTACAGAACAGAAGCAAACACTTTATTTTCCGAAGGTGTATATTTTAGCTATTTATATGTTTTGTATTTCTCTTTTCTGAATTTACGATTTCTATCGAGTGTGAAAAATAGAAAGTTCAAGTTGATAAGCTCCTAAATATTTGTACATAATAGTACATTTTCTTTGGCACTTTGAAGTCCATTAACATGGTTAAATTCACGAATTTCATGCAAAATTATATCTTATTTTAGAATATTGGAATGACAAAATTTTACTCCATTATCACCTGTTCTCTCTTGAATGAACTTTTGGCGGATTCCCTTCACCAAAGTTTTGAATTTATATAAATCTGGTGAGGCCTGTTTTGAGATATACTTCTGAGATCTAGACTTTGACTAAATTGGAAGAAAATTCTGTTGCAGTATTTAAAAGTAAGGGTTTAAGCAATATTCTTGGTGTTGTAGAGAACAATTGCTGGAGAAGGAGATTTAACTAAGAATTATATAGGATATAAAAACAACCTGATATTGTTAAATATATAAAATTAAATAGAATGAAATAGATGGCTCACACATGTGCTTCGAATGCACGTTGGCAACACTATGAAAAACATTCTGCTATTTAGACCTACTGCAACTGGAAAGCGAGGAAGACCTGAGTTTATGATGGCTGGCTCCGTGGAGTCAGATTTTCTTACAACTAATGAGAAGTATTGGAGGTCAAGAATTTTTCAGAGGTCGTCATGGAGAAATTTCCAGAAAATTGCATGGGGTCACATTAGGCTATCTGGCCAATTATGACAGTAAATTTCCATCAGAGTCCAAAAAGTATAGTAGGATACATACAGTAAATATAGTAGGAAATGGATTAACATTTCCTACTATATAAAGAGTTTTTGCGAAAATATCTCCAAATATCAAACGATGCTTTTTTGAAACGATTGAGGAAGTTGAAGAAAAACTCTTTTTAATATAAATGGATAATTGAAGCAAAGTTGTATTCAGCAGCAGTTTTTCTTACCAATGGGGTAAAGGAAGTTATTCTCAGTCGATAAGGATCAAAAGCTCATCCATGCCCTTCCGCACAGCAGTTAGATGGCGTGACATCACTTCTAATAATGAAAGAAAATTTTTCCTTTCGATGCAATCGTCAGACACATTTGCATTCCTGGACTAGTCAAGAAAAGTTCAATAAACTAGAAAGAATAGCTATTGTGTCACAAATGTCAAAATTATTTCATCTCCCATTTCAAATCAATCATTTAATTATTTAAATCATTCGAAAATTTGAGAGTGTTTTCGCATACACGCACACATTCTATTTTCAATAGATGATTCATTCTATTCACCAATAGATGTCATAAAACTTTCCACCAATCTATTTTTCACGACAGATGTCATATGTTACAAAACTTAATGTTTTATCTAAATAATAAAAAACCAAGTGTATGAACATACATTTTCAGCATCTACCAGAAACTATTAAAATTTATTAATTTGCCTTTTTGGTAAGTTATAATTTTTCCCTTTATATATGTGGTTTTATTGTCCAGTATAACTCAATTGGGAAATTTGCCTTAAATATTTTTCCTAGACAACATTTCTAATCATGAAAAAGTAAAAATGTACGAGCTATAAGGCATTAATAAAAAAAATACTTACAATTATACACGATTATACAGATCTACGAGTTTATTCACCCTCAAAAGGTCATAGAATAGCATATGTAAATCTAATAGGTCATCGTAGGACAAACCTAGACAACTAAAAGCATGCGCCGGATTTTTTTTTCATAAAAAATGCTATCGTTTTTTTATTTCTAACGTTCATTTTAGAAATTAATTTAATTTCTAAAATGAACGTTAGAAATAAAAGAACGATAGCATTTTTTAAGTTCCGGGAGTTCTAAAGTGCCATAACTAAGAAATGTTCCACAAGAGCACTTGAGAAGTTAAAAACATAGGAATGATTTGAGCACACACAATTACGATATTCCCACACACAGCCCGGAACTTCTGATGGACTTCCAGCGTATCCAGCAGAAGTCATGGATAGTAAATGGACGAATGTCTATGAATGAAAGGATTAGATCAGTGGTTTCCAACTCCAGGGGGCGCTAGACAGTTGCAAGGGGGGCATACAGCTGTTTCCAAAATATCATTTTCAATTACGAACCAAAAAAGTCGAATAGGTGTCAAAAAAAAAATGAATCAGCAGTATACATAATCCACAATCCTCACCGCGAATTTTTCGGGTACAAATGCTAAAACATCCCATCCATATTCTTCTTGGTACGAAATATCTCGCTTTCGCGTTTGGAGCCGAGCACCGGTGGGGCGTGGAATCAAATGTTAAGCACTCGCAACATCCCGGGTCTTCTCGAGCTTACTCGCACCAAACTTCAGTAAACAGAAGCATCTGATTGTTTCTGTTTTCTATGAACAGAATTAGTTCGTTAGTAGTGCTTGCGATAACCACGTTGATATATACAGGGCCGGCCCCAGGGTAAGGCGATCCGGGTGGCCGCCGGGAGCACAATGATCTAGGGGCGCCAAAATCATGGAAAATGAAAATAAATTGGTAAAAAAAATATTTTACAGGCTTTTATAAAATGCACTAAAAAGGAAAGAATGTTTTTCTATCATTCTGATATATCAATAAATTATTTTTCATGATATTGCGTTGTCATCGGATCCTTATATTGTAAGTATACCAAATATCATTGAAATCGGCTCACGGGAATTTTCACAAAAACGCATTGCAAGCTTTGACTGATAGTTTTGAATTTGATTTTTGATTTCAAAACCAAGCGAAACAAGATCTACTTTTTAACTGCATATAAAAAGGAAGTAGACTTAAAACAATACATTATTTGTCACTAATTAAAAAACAATGCATTATTTTCCACTAATTAAAAACAATGCATTATTTGCCACAAGGGAGCGCACCAATTTTTTTTTTTTTTTAAAAAAGGGGGGCGCCGGTACAAAAAGGTTGGAAACCACTAGATTAGATGCTTGTTGGTTGACAAGTATGGACGTACAATAGATGTCGATTCCTGTCAATTCCTGCATGTCTAGTCAATGCCTGTATGTATATGGATTAAAAGTAGAAGTCTATTAGAGGTTATCAAAAATTAAAATTTAGATTGATGAATCGCAACTTTTTGATTGAAGGTTAAAAAACATTTTGACGTTCTCTAAATACAACATAAATTTTTTGAGCAGCAAGGCAAGATTTTTGAAGATCATTTTTTACGTTAGAAAGAGAAGATATTTTAAACGAGTGGGCTGATGACCAAGAATATTGAGACAGAAGCTTGTCAATTTTTCTTTTGATTTTAACATTTTTAAGAAATCTCTAAATCATGCATTCGCATAAATTTTGCAAATCTATTTCCGAAATAAAAAAAAAACTACAACTTTTTTGTTGTGAAAAAATAAGTGCATTCAATTTTCTATAAATTAGCACGCAGTTCTTTTGATTTTGATCCAATAAAATATTTTCTTTTCCTTAATGTACTTGAAGAAAGTGATTTTTCTAGATATAATATCTATTTTTAATTCAATTCTCGCGCACGCGCGCAAATCATAGATTCTAGTGTCTTATTTTATACAGTCTTTATATATATATATATATATATATATATATATATATATATATATATATATATATATATATATATATATATATATATATATATATATATATATATAATTTTTTGTATTGTTGCTTGAATTCAGTTTGCAGATTTGAAATCTCTTTTTTAATATTTATAAAAATTATGAAAAAATTCTGAAAACTATTTTTAACGCTAACAATTCAAGCTACAAAGAGTTTTAAAATTTTCACGCGCGAATGACTCGTAGATATTACTAAAATCAATTAGCTGGCCTTTTTTTTCACTCAGATAGATAATGGTAGTAAATTTTAATTCAAAGTGTACAAAACATCTAATGATCGTATCAACAAACTATTCATAATTTTTTAAATATGAAACCAATTGTGGGTACATGGGCATAAATTCATAAAATATTATACATATATACATATATACACACACACTCATAACAAGAAAATAAAAAACACACTCTTTCACGAAATTGATAATTTTATTTAATTACGAATATACATATATAGTATTATTATTGGTATAAGCAAGAAATTTCAATAGTAAATTACGAGTGTGAAAAATATTTTATTAATAATCATTTCTGTCGGTACATATCATATATTATTTACGCTTTTATTGGGAAAAGTTCGATTTATTTAATCAATTTCCTAATTTATCGTTCATTGATATTATTACATTAGATTTTAAAAGTTTGTAGAGATCCATTAAACTGCTTTTAAGAACGGAATAAATGTTATATACCTTTTAACTAAAATGCATTATAAATAATATTTAAGTCACACTTATGACTCTCATATCAGCAAAATATGATTTGTTTTTAGAATACATGTAAAACATAATAATTAAGTGTTCTAAAATTTTATTTACTGATGAAAATTTTACAAAATGAAATTTAAATAAATTTGAATCCGTATAAATAAATCAGTTTTTCGAAAATAATAATAATCGGAAATTTATTTTTTCTGGCTTGAATTGAAAATGCTTGCGGGGAATAGAATGAAACTTATCGAGATGACTGTCTCTAAATAATTTAAAATAACAACTTTACTTCATTTCGAGCTTCTGATTACAGTATTTGTAATCAACTGAAAACATAATTAACGCTGAAATAAACTTTCTATAAAGTTTCTCACGCTGTAATTCATTTAAGCGATATAACATTCTGTTTCAGAATTCTTTTCGCCTTTAGAAAAAAAAAAGTGAGTTTTCTTTTTTTAAAAATTGTTATCTTACCGCTGGGTGTAGAGAAAAATATTTAGTGTAATGGATCCCCTTTCCTTCTACATTCCCACTTAATTTTTTTAAGAAAAATATTTACTGTATTGTTACGATTTTTGAAAAAGTTTCGTTTTTCATTTCTTCAGCGAATGTATATTTTTTTCTTTTCTAAATACTTTAATAATCAGAAATGTCCCGTACTGTGGATGAAATTCATAATTGGATAGAGCTCTTATGCATCATAGACTTAATTTTATTTATTTTTAGCCAATCCATACATGTGATTACTTTTTTAATGCAAAACATCATCTTAAAGTGCTGTAACTTAAATTACTTTGTAAATTATACACTTTTGTGATAAATTATAAAAATTTGTGCTTGCATTTAAATTAAAACTTTATTCATAAGTGATTCTTTTTTTTTAATTGTTTGTGCTTTTGTTTATTTCAGCTCTCCATATGAAAACATATTTATATAAATCTTAATTCTCCGTTTTCATTGCATAAATTTCATCTTTGTCTTTTCAGTTGGTCAGTGAATTAGAATTAAAATGTATTACATTTTATACATTTTTATATGATAAACGTAGATCTTCATATTTTCATGTTTAAGCTGAAGCTTCAATCTGAAGGAATTTTTTTTTCTTCAAATTCTTAGGCTTTTTGTTCATTTTGGAGTGCAGTATTAAAATATGAGAACCTGCATGTATTAGTAAATGGGAACTAATATTGATTTTTTTATATATATAATTGATTAATTTTTCAAATAAAACGAGTGAGGAAATATCTTTCCTTGTTATTGCTTTATTTGTTATATTTTGGCGCAATGCCTTCGGAATTGATTCAATTTGCCGTAAAATTAGTTGTTATGACGCTAAAAGTTAAGTTTAAAAAATATCTAAGGTTTGGTCTATTTTCATTGTATTAATTTAATGTTTATCTTTTCAGTCTTGCACCGAATTTCCAAAATCTAGGCAAAATAATTCATTGCAATAGAGAATATGTCTATAGGTTGACAGGTGTCTAGCCGTTAGGCCATTTACCCCATTATTTTAACAAAATTAAGTTCACCTCTAATAGAATATTTAAAATACACATTCTTAATTTTAAATAAGTCTCAACTTTTTGATAACCTAAGGTAAGTGCTCCCAAGATGGTAGTACTTTGCATGGTATCACAATATTTATAGTAACAATGAGTAATGATATGATTCACCATCCTGATACATTGGATTAGAACAGAAATATTTAATTCAATATTAATCCTTACTGTAACTTTTTCCCCTTATTTGTTCATATTATATCTATACATACATATACATAAATATATATACCTACACACACACACACACACACACACACACACACACACACACACACACACACACACACACACACACACACACACACACACACACACATATATATATATATATATATATATATATATATATATATATATATATATATATATATATATATATATATATATATATATATATATATATATATATATATATATATATATTCTTTTTTATTTTAAATATTTATTTTCACATAATACAAAGACAATAACAATTAATTTTCCAGGTTCTGATAATGGAACCAGACAACAAATTACTTATAGAATAAAATTTTTCCAAGTAATCATTTCATTATATAATATACAATAAAGCTAACAGATCTCGCCACCCATGTGACACAGTTTCAGGTTGTCCGTATATACTGTTCCCTGGTAAATTTATTGCAATATTATTAGATGTTTTTACTTGTTAAAATATTCGCGAAGTAAGCATACAGTAAATAACACACAGGTGTTGGCATCAGCGCTTTCAATGTTGGCTATTTTTTACTTACGCCAAATGCACCAACATCCTCAAAGGCCGTGGAAAAAATTTTTCAGTTTTGTTGTAGTTATCGTTCGTTTGTTGTTTCTTTATTAGCTAGCTTGAGTGCGGTTACAAACTTATACAATTGTTATATGCTAAATAAAACTTAATTTAAATCAAACTACGTCATTATTGTAAGAACATTTTACTGCAAATGTAGGCTATAAATACAGCGAACCAGATGTAAAGTGAATTAAAAAGGCTCATTAAATCTATTATATTCAGTTTGACCTGTTATATGTGTATAGACAAGGTATAATTTACAACACTTCCAGAACTTTTATATGCACCACATTACGTCAATATTTATATATATAATTAGAATATATATATACTTAATAGAATTTTTTCCACCTGCAGGTACTTTTTTAATCAATATACATCATGCGATCTCAATTAACTGACTAATTAATTAAATTTTTATTAACTAATTAATTAAAGTTATAAAATAGGTGGTATCAAAAAAACTATTGGCTGAAAAAAATAAATTATTTAAAAAAGCTGGATTTAAAAAGGAAAATAATGTCGCTAGTTAGGCCTGTTTTTAGGACGTCGAAAACCTGTTAGTTTATTCCTTCAATGTGACTTTCTCAATATGGACTCGTGCTATAGGAATATACGTAATGTGACCAGACGTCCCGTTTTGAATAGGACTGTCCCTTTTTAGAGTTACGAGTCCCGGTGTCCCCGAAAGGAACTCTGGGACACAAAATTGTACACTTTTTTGAAACCGCGCGAAAATTTGATTAGTCGAGCCGGCAGGGCAGCCGTCGCGAAAAAATGTCTCTGAAGTTTGCATATAAAAATGTTTCTAAAGTTTGCATTATTGAACGATTGCCCTCACCAACCATTGTCCGCCCTCTGCTTCTTTCCTAAATCAAAACTTTTGGTGCGAAGAAAAAGTGCTAAATGATAAAATATTTTATTACTAAAAGTAGCGCGAAAAGCTGCCAAATATGTTACAAAGATAAGTCGACAATTTTTCTCCTGAGCATGCGTTGTTCTGTTCTTTCAGACTTCGTTTTGTTCTACGGGGTGGTCTGCAGACGAACGTATTTTTTGTTCGCCCACTTCTCGATATATATATATATATTGTTGTTGTTGTTTGATATTCGTGTACCTAGTAAATAACTTAAACTTTTGTTTTGGAATCATAAGTTAAAATGTTAAAATGCAAGTGTACGTTCAATGTTAACTTACAAGCAAAATATCCGACATCAAGCAAATAAATACTCCCTCAGGTGTCAGATGTGAAAAGTGTCGTACATAATTTAACGTTTTCCATGGTGGTGCCAGTGATATTGAACAGCATTTAAAGTCTGAAAAACATAAAAAAGCCAATCGTGTCGCCGCTTCGTGTTCTTTGATGTTAACTTTTTTCAAGAAATCGGACGAACCAACTTTAAAGGATTTGGATATCGCCGCGGCAGAATGCGTCTGGGCTTATTACACGATACAAGAAAACCACAGTTTTCGCTCTAATGATTGTGCGTCGAAATCAATTCAATCATGTTTTGATCCCAAATTTACATGCGCGCATACGAAAGCAGAAGCTATTGTAGTAAATGTTTTGACGACTACAGCAATGAAAGAATTAAAAGATGATCTTGATAAGTCCAATTGTATTACAATACTAAACGACGCTTCAAACCACGGTAACAAGAAAATATACTCTATTCTAGTGCGCTTTGTTCAACTTTACGTAGGTGTGCAAGTAAAAAATTTTAGATCTCCAAGACCAACCAGGTGAGACTTCTGACATCATATCCGATTATTTAAACCAAGTGTTGACAGATAATAATTTGACAGCGAAACTCGTGGCATTTTTCGGAGACAATGACAGCGTCAATTTAGAAGGCGAGGAACTAACAATGTGTTAACTATAATTACAATCATCACTGAAAAAGCCATTGATAGGTATTGGATGTGGAGCCCATGTAATTCACAATGCAATAAAATCTGCTGCAGACAGGCTACCCTTAGATTACGAAAGCATTATTGAGAAGATATATTCATTTTTTTATATTTACACGATTTGAGTTAAAGCTCTAAAGGTGTTTTGTACCGAAATTGAAACAGAATATCAACAAATGCTCGGCTATAGAAAACAAGATGGCTTGCTCTTATGCCTGCCTTGGAAAGGGTTTTAAAAATGTATCAGCCATTAAAAAACTACTTTTTGAGTATTGAAAAATGTCCCCTGTTACTAAAAAACTTTTTGAAGATCCCACATCCAAATTGTGGCTTTATTTTTTACACGCTCACTCAGAAACTTTTCATCAAGCTGTATTGAAACTGGAAGGTCAGACTGTATCGGCAATTGAAGCTGCAAAAGAAATCAGTCAACTAAAAGATAATTTGACTCAAAAACAGACCAATCAGTTTCTTCCATTTATGGTCCGTCAATTAATAGTGAAATCGAAAGATAATGTTACCGACATAGATGCAGAGTTTGTGAAAAGGGCTGCTACAGAATTTTATCAAACAAGCCGTGAATATCTGGAGCAGTGGACTTGCTTTCTTACCAAAGAAATGGAGATATTTTATTGGGCAGATTTAAAAAAGGTCCCCGCATGGGAAGACGTTCAAAAATCTCTAGATGTATTAATAGAAAAGGAATATATTGACTGTAATAAAGATGCAGAAGTTTTGACGAATTTTCGTTAATTTGTAACAACATTATATCGCAGAAAGTAACCGAATGGAATAATCTAAATGTTTCCACGGAAACTCGTTGGGTGAAAGTATGTAAACACTTTCAAGCCAACAATCTTCAGCATGAAAACTTTTCTATTTTAATTGAATATATTTTATGTTTGCAAGCTACAAATGTTCCAGTAGATAGAGTATTTTCTATGATGAACAAATTGTGGACATCTGAGAAGATCCAGTAACAAATTTCAGTTCATGTCGATAATTAAGGTAAATATAAAAAAAAAAGTGCCAAGAGTTTCATTCTTACTTAAAATCATCACCTGCTATATTAAAGCAAATTTGTTACTCTGATAAATATAAATATAACTAAACGTTTCGGGTATATATATTTTTAATTCGTAACTTTTAAGCTAACTGACTTTTTCTGAATAAATAACTTTAAAAAAGTGGTTTTTTTTTTTTATTGACTACCTGTTAATTAACCTAAATAAACCAATGTCCCGTTTTGAGTAAAAAAATAAATGGTAATGTCCCGTTTTGAGTAAAAAAATAAATGGTAATGTCCCGTTTTGAGTAAAAAAATAAATGGTCATGTTAAGTATACGTCTTCTTCTCCAGTCTGAGAGCTCATAGGATTTGATTGCTTCAACTTGTTGAATTTATAGTATCTAGGATCCTGTAAAAGGTCAAACTTGAATAACAAACAGAATCCTTTTTAGCGGTTTGGGATTCAGGCTTTAACCTTGGCTTACTACCACCTCCAACCCAGCCTGCCTTCAATCTTGTCCACTTGCTTTATTCAGGAACCGGTTTTCCATAAATCCTGCGCTGGGGCAGCCTACTTTGCGGAAGGGGGAAACAGATAATAATACGGGATGCAATCTTATGAGAAAAGGAAATATAGAAAGGACTTCCAGCTAGGGAAGGGAGGAAAGAGTAATTTTATCAATTTATAAAAAAAATATCCACAGCTAGATACTACAATACATGTAAAACTAATATCATGTGCGAAAACTTTTCACTCCATGCATAAGCTAGATTTCTGAATGAAATGAAAAGAATCGTTTAGTAAAACGATTTTCGCATGCTATTATCCTTTCATACATGCTGTTTTGAATTCAATTTAAAATTCACTTTCTATTAAAATTAAATCCTGGATTTACTTATAACACTATAAAAGTGACACGACCATCTTTGGAGTTTACGGTTCTCCCAGGGCAAACAAGTCTTTTCCACCTGCACTTCGGGCAATACTGACGAAGCCAGTCCCGAACATCTACTGAACTGTATTGGCTTTTCAAAGCGTGAACTTTTTTACAGCCCTGGAGCTGTCCTCGATTCTTTGAAGGCGAGGGATGTCATGGACCTGGTCTGACTCAGACCAGGGGATAAGAAAAAAGAAGACACTATAAATGTTTAAATTTTTTAAAACGCATTATGATTCCATACTCTATAAAGAAGTAAAAAAAAAAATTATTTCTGTTAAATTGATTGTTGGTTAAACTTTTAATTAAATTTCTACTTTTCTGATTTTGAATTTTTTTTCTTAATCTAATTATTGAAGCTGTAAACTTTGCGTTTTGATTTTACTTGTGTTATAAAGCTGAATTCTATTGCTTTCTCATTACAATATCTTCACATTATTATATTTACATGGGCTATTAAGCATATTTTGTGATATTAATCAAACTTCAGATTCAACATATTTCTACCTAGGGCCTGAGCAGCTACCAGGCGCGTCGGCAGGTGGTGGATAGCCGAACGTCCTGTAGGAATGACAGGATAGCTTTGAATACAGAATCAGAGGCCGCGAACCAGCTCCCGAAACCCTGGTGTTAAGCGACCCGTGCCTAGGGATATTTGGCACCACGGTAATGATATTTTAATGGAGCTTCTAGTTGCCTGGCGAACTTCTAGAGCTTTTTTGCCTTTCCCAGTAACTCAGACAATGCTAGGTGTACTGTTGTATTACCTGAACCTATTAATTGTTATCTTATGGCTGAAAAGACAAAAGTAATAACAAACCTTTCTGCATTAGCAGGTGAAATCTCTAAAGTAGACCTTGCTGAAAAAGACAAGGGAACCCAGAAGCAGTCTAGTGAAGGGGCAGCAGTGAATCCTTCACAGGAGGTAGAAATGACCTCCAAACCATCTTCTGGTATCAGGAAGCTATCGTCAGCATGACTGACTCTCTGACCAGAATCAAGCTTAAAAAGAGACTTTCTGTTACCCTGAAGAAGAAGCTGGTGAAGGAACGCAAAATCGTCGAGGGGACTTGGGTTGAAAAACCCAAGGCAACTAAAGGCGAGAAGCGTCCAGCCAACTAGACGGACCAGGGCAAAGCCAAAAAAGGCTGTTAAAAGTAAAGGACCAGGGGGATTTACCTACAGGTCGGCTCTCACGGCGGTCAAGATAGCTGTTCTCATAGAAAGCCATCCGGAAAAATAGTTAACAGAGGAACAAGTCTCCGACCTAGAACTCTTTTTAACCCAGAAAATAGGAAGGAATGAGGAGGGTTTTGGCCCAACCTTCTTATCCTGTAAACTTGAAAATGGGGCACTTATTGTCCTTTGCAGATCTGGGCAGCTCAAAGTGACTGGAACAGACTGTCAGTGACATAAGCCCCTGGCAGGAATAAAAACTCTTGGTGGGTGAGGCAAGGAAACTTGTCAGAACCACCAAGATAATTGTAAAACTGCCGAAAATCTGCAGTAAACTGGAACCTAAAGAGGTCCTGAGGAAAATCGAGGCACAGAATGGTGGGGTCACTGCAACGGAGTGGAACATTCTTAACATCAAGAACGACCCATCTGGGCAGACCATCGTTCTTAGTGTACCCGAAATAGATGCTATGACAATTGGTGTAAGGGGATATAAATTTCATATCGGATTTCACCAAGTGCAGGCAAAAGTGCTTGACAAACCCGCTCCTGCTGATGGGAGTGAAGGTAGTTCAAGCCAACCTCCACCACAGTAGATGTGGTACCACTAACCTCAGTAAAAAGTTTCTTGCTGGGGATATACACCTGGCCCTTATTCAAGAACCCTGGCTGGTTAGGGGGAGAATCAGTGGCCTCAAAGGAACTAAAGGTAAGCTTATCTATTTTACCAATAGTAACGCTAGAACTTGCATACTTTTACATAAAAACATTGAGGTTTCACCACTCTCTGAATTAATCCTCAGGGGCCTGACAGCTGTGAAAGTCAGACTCAACATAGAGGGAGGGGACAGAGAAATTGTTTTTGGTTCTGTGTACCTGCCCTATGAAGAGAAGGCTCTACCTGACCATTCTCTGCACAAACTCATGAACTTTCGCAGAGACAACAATTTACAGGTAGTCCTAGGATTAAACTGTAATGCTCACCATGTTGTCTGGGGAAACAAAGACACAAATAAAAGAGGTGAATGCCTTTTAGAATTCATTCTAAACTACAGGTTAGATATTCTAAATGAGGGTAACGAACCTACTTTCATTACTTCCAATCGATCTGAAGTGATTAGCATTACTATAGTGACAACGCTAGTTAGAAAAAATATCAAAAATTAGAAAGTAGATAGCAGACCTTCAGGTTCAGACCATCAAAACATCCATCTTGAAATTCACTCTAATGTGTGCTAGAACAGTTAGAACGGAGTGGAAGAAATTCCAGGAGGATTTGACTGGGTTGGTTGAGCTCGGGAACAGTCCTATTAGAGATAACTACGATCTAGATGTCACAACAGATCATCTGCACAGTAGTATTCTAGATTTTTATCCTAACAATTGCCCTATTCGCACTAGGAGAGCTAAACTCCAATGTCCTTGGTGGAATGACTCTCTAGCAGACGAAAGGGCAAGCGTTAGGAAACTTTTTAATAAAGCTAAAAAAAATGTTGAATGGGAGAACTCTAAAACGGCCTTCACTTATTATAACAAACTTATTAGGAAAAGCAAAATTAACTCCTGGAGAAAGATCTGTGAAAATATAGATTCTATTTCTGAAGGAGATAGCTCCAAAAACTCCTCAAAAGGGATGAACCTATTTTTGTTGGCACCTTAAAGGACGAGGAGGGTAATTTTGCTGCTTTGGGGAAAGAGGTTATAGAAATTATGACCAAAACCCACTTTTCAGGTGCTAGAGATATTTATAGCAACGAAGGGGGGCACTGCATTGACTCTTTGCAAAGATGCAATAGCGATCAATGGACCATCGCTGAAAATACTGTTAATTGCAACATTGTTAAGTGGGCAATCTCTGCCTTTAAACCTCTAAAAAGCCCAAGGCATAATGGAATTATGCCTATCATGATCCAGAAGGCAGAGGAGGTTATCATACCAATACCAATACTAGAATTTACAGAGCTAGCTTAGGGTTATATACCAAAGATATGGCAGAAGACCAGGATTGTTTTCATTCCTAAACCTGGCAAAGACACATATGATCAGGTCAAGTCTTACAGACCTATCAGTCTTTCTTCATTCTTTCTTAAAATTATGGAGAAAATCATTGATCGTCATATTAGAGATTACTTGGGTAATAACAGTCCCTTGCATGCTCCTCGATTTCCCCATCAATCCGGCAAATCTACTGAAATTGTTTTACATCAGCTAGTGTCTAAAATTGAAACCACTCTGGATTAAAAAGAAATTGCCTTGGCAACCTTCCTCGACATCCAAGGTGCGTTTGACAACACTTCCCGTCTATTCATCCTCAATGCACTTAGAGGGGCAGGGATTAATCAGACCCTGTGTACTTGGATTGAGGCCTTGATTTCGGATAGATGTATACAAATGAGCATCTTCGGTGAATCATTTGAAAAAAGACTACTAGAGGTTGTCCTCAAGGAGGTGTTCTCTCACTATTACTTTGGAACTTTATTTAGACCAAAAACTCACCTGGGGTAAGCACATTGATGATAAAATTAACCAAGCAAAGAAAAGCATTATGATTTGCAGGCGAAGGCTTGGTAAAAACTGGGGTTTACATCCAAAACTACACAGCTATTGTCAGGACCATTTTCACATGTGCCTGTGTGATCTGGTGGCGTAAGGGGAACAGAAGACTATGATTAACAAACTAGGAGGTCTACAAAGACTAGCCTGTCTCTGCATCACAGGAGTAATGTCCACCGCGTCAACCAGAGCATTGGAAGTTTTGTTAGAGCTGACTTCTTTAGACATCTTTATCTGTAGAACTTCCAGAATGACTGCATACAGAATGAAGTCACAAAACCAATGGTAAGACCAACCTGTTTCCATAGGTCACAGGGGTATTACCGGGAAAATCCATGATCCTACTTTTCTGATGCCCTCGGACATCATGGAAAAGTCATACATGTTTGAAAGTACATTTGAAACAGTTTTTACAACTAGGGATGAATGGGACAACAACATGTTCGAAACTAAAACAAGAGATCTAATCTGGTACACAGTTGGATCACTGAAAAACAGCCTCTCAGGACAGGTGGTGTGTGGCGTGTCACCAAGAACCAGCTTATCTGTAAGTCTTGGGCGATACGCTATGGTCTTCCAGGCAGAAGTTTTGGCCATTATCCACTGTCTGTGACTAAATAAGAGGAAGGGTTACCATGGTGAGCGGATTCTCATTTTTAGTGACAGTCAAGCCGTTTTAAAAGCGCTCAATTCTTTTGAAATCAAATCTAAAATGATTTTGGAATGCAGAAACATTCTTACAGAATTGGCAACTAGAAACAAGATGATCCTTGTATGGGTGCCAGGGCACAAAGGTATCGAAGGTAATGAAAGGGCTGATGAACTTGCTAAACAAGGATCGTCTTTTGTTCCCATCGGTGCAGAACCTTTTTGTGGGATCAATTTGAAAACTGCAAAAACCAATGTTCTTAGATGGGAAAAACAGAAGATGTATGAAGCTCGGCTCAACACTCTTGGTCAAACACACGTTAAAAGTACGATCTGTGGATCATCAGCGAGGATTACCTCTGAAATTCTAAGATGCTCTAGGTAGAAGATGCGTTTAATCGTAGGCTTCTTAACTGTTCACTACTATTTCAGAAAACACATCCATAAAATAACTCTGTTTCAGCAAGACCCTATCTGCAGGGAATGTCATATGCAAGAGGAAACGGCCAAGCATATCATTTACGAATGCGAGGTCCTTGCACTCCCTAGATTAACTTCTTTAGGCATCATCCATACTAGAGAGCTACACCTAGACTCCATTAAAGGGTTATCAGACTTGATTAATAAAGTAGGTGACCTGAGCTGGAAACCTGAGCTGGAACTAGGAAACATTGGGTTTGGAGTTAACAGTACAAAATGCTGATAAAAGCAGAGGTGCCCAATAACATACAAACCCAATTTTAAGAAGAAGAAGAACATATTTCTACCTTTGAAACGTATTTCTTTGCCATTTTACAGTGTGAATGGGTTGATAATTTTTTTTAAAAATTTAACTTACAATTAAAGGAATATATATATTTTTTTAGTATAGCGAAGTAAAATTGAATGAATAAAAGATTTTACAAATTAATATATAAAATTTTGGTTCAGTGTAGAATTGGGTACTCCTTGGAGTTTGGCGATAAAATTTAATTTCTGGTTATCTTGGTACTTAGTTCAGCTTTCGTGTCGCGATAGAAGCCAGCTTGTTAATGACATCTTGGCGTCAAATAATAATAATAATAAATAAATAAATAAAATATCAAGGGATAACTGTAAACTTTTACCATGAATATTTAACATTTATCACTTAAAACTATCCCTCGTGTTTTAAAACTTGATACTGCTCAAAAAAATCTATTTTAAATGTACACAAATAATTTTGTTGAAATGTTTTAAAATAACAGATGAAATGGAACATCCAAAAGTATTATTTCACTTGGAGGACATTGCAACCATGAATTGCATAACGGGACCCTTATTAGTGAATACGACAGATTCTCAAGTAAAACCATATTCGAATTTATAACCTTCCGATAATGCGAACGATGCTATGACCCACTAGGCTACAGCAGCGTATCTTTTCATTAGTAGACCCTATCAAATCTAGCCCAACATTTCAAGTCAGCTAGAAACCAGAACTCTGGCGTTTCTTTCCGTTTCACGTGACTCCGTTCTCGGACAATAATGGGGGGGGGGAACAAGAAAAAGAAGAATTTTATTTATATAACTATATTTAAAAGGGACCATGCATTTAATATATTAACATAGTATATTCATCTTATGCTTCAAAATATTACAGCTCTTAACAATATGTGTGGAAAAGAATTGCTTCAGCTTATTTCACACATATTTCTTTCTGACAGCACCTTCGAATAAAATAAAGAAATAATAAACATAAACTGAATGAAGCTTTGAAGCTTTCATATCTATATCTATCTATCTATATATATACGCTGAAAGTTTTCGGTAATAAATAAAAATAATTTACAAAGAATAAGCTTTCACCGAAAATTTTAATTGTTATAATTTATGTCACGGTATATAGTACGGTATACATAATTAGATTTATAGTAGATTAATTATATAATCTTAATCAAATTGGATCAAAGCTTTTTTATCCAGTCTATCAACTATGTTCAGTTCATTTGAACTGACAAATGTCATTTTATTTTCGTTATTTAATGCAATTATTTAAGCCATTTAAAAAATAATCACTGTTTTATAATGTGATCACTTTAATTGTTTTCTTGTATAATAATTCTTATATGATATTCGCAGATTCACAAGTTTTGTAATCGTACATGCTTTATTTCTCAGAAAACCTTTATTATTTTTAAATTTTCCCACGCAGTCAATAATATAACTCTTATATAATGTTCGTATATTCTCAAGTTTTGTAATCGCAACTATTTTATTTCAAGGAAAATTTTTATTTTTTAAAAAATTTTCTCTCACACTGCCTAACAACATAATTCTTACGTAATATTTGTATGCTCACAAGTTTTTTAATCGCACATATTTTATTTCTAAGAAAATTTTTATTTTTTAAAAATTTTTCTCTCACGCTGCCAAATAATATATTTCTTACGTAATATTTGTATGTAAAATTTTTCTTTTCTAAAGTTTCCCATCACAATACCGATTAATATATTTCTAACACAATATTTGTATATTCACAAATGTTTGGGTTTTAGATCCATTTTATTTTCACAAAAATTTCTATTTTTTAAAAAATTTTCTCACACTATTGAATAATATAATTCTTAAATAATATTTGTATATTCACATGCTTTGGGATCACACTTATTTTATTTTTACGAAAATTAAAGCGGTTGAAAAAATTGTCACATTTATTTAAATCTAACATGGTTCTCGGTGCTATTTTAATTAGAATTCATATCTGCAGATTTTTATCATCTTACCAGTCTACGCTTTCTATCAAGAAAATGGGGGAAAATGGTCCCCGTAGCAACAGTGAAAACCGGTGCACCCCTCCGGATTAAGTAGTCCCCGAAGATTCTAAGGAGATTCCAAAAATCCCAAGGTCATCAAAGTGGGTGATTGGAGTGTAGCGAATATAAAGACTAGTCCCTAAAATCTAAATAAATAAATAAATAAATGCAATCCTCCCAAAAAGTAACAAGGCAGAAACTACAGCGCATGCGCCAATAAGGCCGAATCTGTGCAGAAAGCATGAGACAAAATATGTGCATTTTGTGTATCCGGGTACAATTTTGACGCGTCGGTGAAGAAGCCGAGTGTGAGTAGTAATATTTTTATATTTGAGCTATATATTGAATACGTACTCACTAAATTTTATAGATCATTTTTTAAAAAGACATTCATATTATAGAAATGAATAAGAAAATTAGTGTGATAAAAATATTTACTTTTAAAAATAATAAATATTTACAATAGTAATCCCCATATGTCGGAACTGAAAGCTGTAGAAAGATTAATCATAATTATTTGGAAAGGTAACTGTTATACAGTTTACAATGCATTGAAGCTCACATTATTGTGAAAACTTATTTATTACTTCACATAATTTGCTAAAATTAATAAATATTAATGAAAAAGGAATATTTTCTTTATGTTCTTATCATTGTCTCACTTTTTATTTTCTATTATATTTATTTCAAACTATAATTTCCCATTTTCTTCCTTTTTTTTTAAATTGAAATTTTAGTTTTATCAATTTATTATTTTATAAATACCCGTAAAATTAATAAATTTTTATACTTATTTTTTAATCGTGTTTTTTCTTTTATTATTCATATATTTTTTATTTTCAAAAAATAATATTATGATTTAAATATTTTTACTTTTATAAATCAACTAAAATTTTATGTATTATTAATTTTATACTTACAAATATTTCGTAAAAGTCAAACTATAAATTTAATTCACATTTTGATTTTTTTACATCGTGATTATCATAACTAAGAATTTTTTCTCAATATCTAATAGTATTTTCCCATTTTGGACGATATAACTTATTGAGAAATAAATCACTTAGATAAGTAGTCCACGGAGATTTCTAAACCTGTATTGACCCATTTTTATTACTTCACTTAAAGAATTATAATAAAATTATTCAGATGAAAGTCAAATCTTCCATTTATGTTTAAATGATTTTTTTCCCATAGGGAAATTAAATCGCGCATTTCAGCGGCACTAAAAGATTCTTCCACACACGGCTGCTTATTGAAATATTGGCAACCATACATCGCTATTAAATCCAAAATCGCTAACTAACGTTTCTTTAGAGTGAAATTTATAAATAAAGATAATTTCGGTTAAAAAATTTTATATGCGTGTGACTTAAGATAAAATGTTTTCTTTTAAAAAATTTTTAAGAAAAATTTTTAAAAATTTTTTAAGATGCTAAAATAAGCATTTGGCCGCGCTAAACCTTGCACTATTTAGAAAATTCTTCAATTTATTCTCTTAATTTTTTTTATGTAATTTGTTTTAGCTAAATCTTATAAATTAAATATTTTTAAATATATTTTAATTTGGTAAAATGTTGAAAATTTTCTGGTACAAGCTAGTCACCTAATAACATTAACCTTAGATAAAAATTAATCCCAAATTCCAATCTTACCATCCTGTTTTATAACAATGGAAAAAAAAGTGGTTATTCCTCTAAGTTAAACGTATGATGAAATTTGCGACTGAAAATTTTTAAATACTTTTAAATCTTGTCTCACTTATTTAAGAAAGTGTGTTATAAAAGTAAGTAATTTTCAAAAGAATATCAATTTATCAAAAGAAGAAAGCACTGAGGATATTATTAAATTATGCAGTAAATAAGCCTTTAAAGAAATGCCCATATGTATTTTCTGTAAATTTACTCAATGAATTTAATAGGATATATATTATACTAATGAAGAACTTGGTATAAATATAATATTAAAATAAAATGATGCAAAAAATTAAGATTCAAGATTTAAAATCATTCTGTATGTGTTGAAGTGCTAATCTATTTAAGAATGTTCAATTTTAATATGCAGTGTTAAAAATAATTCAGAAGTTTAACATAACCTTAATTTGCATACTATCACACATTGTGTATTATTTTTATGAGTATCTTGTATTATAAATGTTTTCTTAGAAAAAGGCAAATATTTGTATTAACTACATTTAATGGCAAAAAATTTAAAATTTGTGCATGTTAGTAGTAGAACATATATTGCAATAATAAGAAATAACTTTCGAAAAATGTTGAATTGATTTAGTAAATTAAAATACCAGTTTCTTTTATTTTTTGGGGAAAATAATTAATTACTACAGGTTCTTGTAGTTCCCAGACATTCTCAGTTTTTCAGGGCATTGGAAATTCCAACAATTTCAAGTTGACTCCTAGAAAATAATTAAAAACTCCTGGAAATTTTTAACTTTTTTCTCAAGATAATCTTTAGTTTGGAAATGTTTTATCACTTTCATTAATTTTTTTTTTTTTTTTGAAATTTTCAATTAAATTGGGTCATAAAGTAATCAATTAATTGGGTAGAATGATTTTATTAAACTTAAAATAAATTTTTCCTCCTGTAAACACACACACACACAAAAATATGTATCACAATTTAAATAGATTTATACCAAAAAACAGAAGATGCAGAGCTGCCAACTTGTATGGTTTGACGACACAACTTACAGTTTTTTGTTCAACATTGAGATCATAAGTGACATTGTGGTAAAATCGTACAAATTCACCATATTGTCAACATAATGTAAATATTAAAAAAAAGCTTGCCTTGATTTCTGGAATGTGACTTAGAAGCAATTCCACAATGTATACTGGATATAAAACTTTAAGAAGAGAAGAAGTTAATTTTACCGTGTAATATATTTCCTTGTAAAAAAGTTATAGCTACCTTAACAGAAATAGTATCGATTTATTGGATTTTTAAATCCATTTCTAACCACTGTTAGTATAGTTTAATTTAGTTTAGAAAGACCACTGAATAATACATTATAGTCATTTGTTAATTTTTATTAAACTTAAAGTAAATAAATCCTTTAAAATTGTATATGTGGTCATAAAAGGAATACAATCTATCCATATAATTCAATTCATGAAACTTCATTTCCTGCAAAATATTATTGTCAAATAAAAATTTTTAAATAAAATGTTTTAAATAGAAACTAAATCTAAGTTTTCCTATGAATATTAAAGTGATTAATATTGATGGATGATTTTAATTTGGAAGTTTTGCCTAAAAGTAAAATTTGTATAGTAGAAAATTCAAAATGCCATAAGTTATTTAAATTTCAATTAGAATAATGATTTTGTAACTAAAAGTAGTATGCATTCTCCAAAATTTATTTTTTTTTGTAAACTACAAAAAATAGTTAATAATTACTAAGCATCTATTCAATTTAACTGAAGCAAAAAATTGTTGATTAGTTCAGAAATAATATCAATGTTTAGATTCTTATTAGAAAAAAAAAGTATTTTAAAGTGAGTTATAGAAAAGGTTTTTCTTTATGTATCAGTGTAATCAGGGCCGTTAATATAATCATGTATATTATTGAATAAGAAAAAATATTCAATTTTCTTAAATATCTGAATGCTTTGAAAAAAATTTTGATTTGAAAGAATTGTAATTTTAAACAAATAAAGTAGTATTGTATGTTTCTTTCCTTTAGTTGTATTCATAAGGTTCATATATTTTTTATTAAGTTATTTCTTAATTCCTGATGGTTTTGTTTTCGCCTATAGTTTACATGCAGTGATTTGTTGCCTGAAGTGGATATATTTTATGATTTGGTCCTTCAAATGTAAAATGCAGAAACTTCATTGTTTAATGCATCTGAAATTAATATACCATGCCTTAAAATTATTTTGTAGCCTTCTAGAAGAAAATCGTTGAATAACTATTTCATAAATTTTAAATCACGGAACCATCCTTATGCTTTCAAAATTATATAAAAAATTATGATTTGATTAAACACAGCAGCTTTTTACTTTTAATATACTATCAAATATATAAAAATGTTATGATCTTAATTTACTTTTGCTTCCCTCTGTTCAAATTCTACCTTGGGGTTGAATATTTGTAGTGGTTTGGAATTCATTTTAAACAATAGGTCCCATTCAAATTAATCCTTATTTGCAATAAAATTATGATTCAGTTAGATTAGTGGAGCAGCTCACCCCATTTTGCCATAGTTTGCACAAGATAGCAATCAATTAATATAAAAAATTAATTATAATGTATTTATATGTTATAGTTTCTGTATCAGATGGCTTGCATAATTCTTTTGAAATCATCATGAATTTTAAATCTAATTAAAATAAAAAAAATGTTCTTATTAATTTTTATGATTATCTATCTCCATCATTTAAAAATGTAATTAAAAATATTATGCACATATAATTAGAGATGTATGTAAGTAATAATAAATGATGGGGTATTGCTTATTCAATGTTTAAATATCTCATGAAAAATTTTTTTGACTGCTTAAAAATTCCTTGAAACTTTTAGAATTTGTTTTTGAGAATTGAGTGTAAACTATGTTACTATTAATTTAAAAATCTTAAATTTATATTTAGTTGGTAAACTTTTATATTCATAAGATTTAGTATACAAAATATGATTGCTTATCATAAATGTATTTCAAGTCTAATATGATTCTATATATTTAAATTTATGTTTGTTTACTTTATAGGCATTTGATGAAAGTTGTAATACAAGCCACCAGCAATTAAAATATTTGGAACTAAAGAGGTACTGAGATTACTTGATTGCATATTTATACTTTTAATTAAATTATCTTTCACTTCTTCATTTTTTCCACTTGCTAGTTATTTACTTTGACATCTTTTTTTTTTCTTTTTAACATTGAACATTTTTAATTTATATATAAATATAGGATACCCAATCATTTGATAAAAAAAAAAAAATATTGGTTAAGCTAATCATTGTTTGCTAAAAATTGTCTTAAAGCACTAAACGAATTGAAACATAATCTTTCTTTACCCTGAGTTCTAGTTACCAAAAATTGATAATTTAAATATTAAAGGAAGAACTATTGTGAAATTAGATGCCTCTAATACAGAATTATGTCTACCTCTGAACAATCAAAGAACTAATATATTTAAAATGAAAGTTTATTCAATGATAATCTTGATCTTATTCATATAGTAGGTGTTGTAAAAAAATGCAAACACTGTTTTAAATTTACTTTTGAACCTGCCAGAATTTATATAGTTTATAAAATTAAATTGAATGATCAAGGTGATTTATATATTTAGAATGGATGATAATACCAAAAGTGGATTGGTTGTTAGGTTTATGTAAAATATTTAAAAATTATGTTACATAAATCTTACAAGCAAGAAAAGGGGTAAACTCAAAATGAGATGGATAACATCATTGGAGACTGATTTCCTGGCTATTAGATAAGAAACTGGTGCAAAAGTGTAAAAAATAGAATGCAGTGGAGCAGAATTCAGAAAAAGACCTTGGCCCACCCTTGGCTGCTTAACCAAATATGATGGATCTATATGACCTAATACCATTGTAATAAAAATTTTTACCAGCAATTGAGCCAAAACATTTTTTTTCTAAAAATATACATAACAAACTAAAATTTGACAACAAATTGTCTGTGTACTATATAAATTTTATATTAAAATTGTGATTTTAATAATACTTATTTGTTGTTCGTTTTAACAATATATCCTGCAATAGAAAATTAAAAAGAGATAACTATAATAAAAAGACAAATATTTAAATAATTGTATGGTAAAAATTATTGAGTAATTTGTGTAATCAGAAATATATCTCCAATACGAATATTTCTTTAATATAAATTATGTATGTAACTTGTTTCAAATGAAGTTGGATTTGGTTTTTTATTAATTTCTCTGAAAAATGATTATATCAATGATAATTCAAACAAAACATTTTATTTATAAAATAAAGAAAATTCTCTATAGCTAGTTCCTAATGGTTTTTCCCAAAATTAAATTGTAATTTATATTATATTTAAAAATCTTTGTTTTGTAATATAAAATTAATTTGTGTTCAAAATGCACATAAATTGACATACTCATCTCACACATTTAAATTTTTTTTAATGCTTTATATATTTTGACTATAACTAGTTCTGTAATCAAAATAAAATAAATAAAACTAAGAAGTTTTTTATTCAATTTCTAATTAGATTTTAATTTATAATCTTCTAATTTCTTATTACTTATTGTGTATCACAAAATAGACTTATTTTTTTATCATTCAGTAAATTTATTTTAGTGACATTAAATATTAAAATATCTTTGCAGTTATATATAATAGGTATTTTGATGTGTTAAAAATAAGATTATATAATAGTACAAAGTAATCAAGATTAAAACAATAATTAATCAATGATACTCCATGTAAAGGTATCATTTGTTAGATATAGATTTAGAGCTAATTTAATAAGATTTAAAGTAAAACCTGTAAAGCTTTAATGCCAAATATTGCATTTAATAAATTTTGAAAAATAAATTAAAGCAAATCTTTGTTGCTTGCTATTTTTTCAATTCCACATATAATAAAGTCTTAATTACTTGCAACACAAAATTAATACCATTAATTTAAATATCGAAAAAAATTTAATATATGAAATTAACTTTTATCTTTCATTATATTTGTGTATTTAAATTTCAGTTTTAAATGTTACTTTAATGATTAAAATATGTTTAAATCATTACTTAAAGTGATGACAATTTGAAAAAAAATAATTGCAAATTGTTTTTTAAATATTAATTTTTTACAGATGATATATACTACTAATTTTATATTACAAACAATAAGTACAATTTATCAAATTAATATTTATTCTTTCCACTCATTTATAAAGATAACTTGTAGGCTCTGATGTAATCAGCAGTCATGCACAGAAAATGATCTTTGAGTGACAAACATTTCAAACAAATTACTAATGAAATTATTTGAATATAAAATACAATGACATTGTTGAACATAATGAAATTGATTTGTTTATAGTAGTGTCATTTGAATTTAAAATATTCAAAAGTAAACAACTATTTACATTTGTAAAATTTAAATTGGTTCATTTAATATTTAAGTAAGAAAATAAGCCTAAAAATATATTGATGGTAATTTTTAGTTTAAAGAGATGAACTAAAATATAATAAGTTTAATGTGAACATATAATATTATAACATAAAATGTGTTTATATATATATATATATATATATATTGCATAGAAAACATTATATACTATTGTGGCAAAATGTATAATTAGATGTGCTTTATTCTTTTATATTTTGTATCAAAATTATTAAAAATACTGTTACCTTATTCCAAAAATGTAAATAATTAATTGTATGAATTTATTGTATTTAATGAGAAATTTTTTAAATTGTCATAACTCTTAATTAAATTTTATAAATAAACTTAATGAATTAATAAAATTAATTTATCTCAGGTAACTTCCTCCTTTCCTTGAAATTAGATTGGTAATAATTTTGATTCATGTTTCATCATTATAAAAAGAATTTGGAAAGATAAAATTTATTTATGTGATTTTAAACAATAAAATAAATTTATGAATTTTGAAGGTTAAGTTAATTTATTTGAAAGATAAATATTAATCTATGGTAAGAATATTTCTCCCTGAAATGTGGTTTTCTGATTGTTAAATGATTAGGTCATAAAAAGTAACTTCTGTTGAATAATTTGAAATAAAAAGTTATTTTGTGAGAGATTTGCTCATGTAAGAGCGAAATGATATAGTTTCTTGAAATGAAATATTTTTTAAGGTTTTTATAAGATAGATATATTTGTTGCTTTCATTTTGGATGCATGGAAAAATGTGTGAACTAGTATTCTTTTATATTCTACTTAGATATCTCTTCAGATCATTGTAATTTCAGTCATCATCATTCTTTGTTAAACATTAAAAAAAAAAAAAAAATGCATGTATTTTTTATTTGCAAAACAAATAGTTGCCATATATAAAATGTCATATTAATTACTTAAATTTAATTAAAAAACTTTACAGGTGCTATAAATGCTCTAAAAACAAGTAATTTCAAGTATTTGTTAAAATTATATTCTCGTAGTATATAATTGTGAATTATATATTAATAAATTTTAAGCTGTAAAATTATATTCCATAAAATTTTCCTTACAATTATGATTATTTCAATTATATTTGTATTTAACAAAATGTCTATATATTTCTTTCTTTTTCTATCATAGATGTATGAAATATTTGTTCTTTGAAAGATCTGGTGGACAAAATAATTTTAGAATATTTATTCCCCCTTAAACTGGGGAGAGACGAGCAAATTGAGTGCTATGTAATGTACTGAAACAATTTTTTTGGTTTTATGTATTTTTGACTTCATAAATAATATTATATAATGCAACAATTATTATGATTATATCCAATTCTTACTTCATGAGTTATTAGTAAAATGATTTTATAATCTATCCTCTATGGTCAGAAATTTATTTTTCATATCATAAATATAGTTTCTACAGTGCTACCCATTCTTTGGCTTTAGGTTGTTCTTTAGTTTTGGTGAGGATAGCTTTCTTCATTTTGATCATTCTTTGATAAAAGAGCTCTTTCTTAATCCTTCCAAACTTGATATTAGTTTCTACTGTGAGAATCATTAAAAGTTTGTATTCCAAGCTACTATTTATAAGTTTGTAGGTTTGATTCCTATATCAGATATGTCAAGCTGGTATTTGAATGATATGCACTCTTAACTTTTATTTCAACAGTTCCTGAGTTTGTTTCTCACTGCAGTGGCTGAGAATCTACTTTAAACTGTAGTCTCCAATCTAAGAATTAAGAAATTTTCCAAGCTCTTGACTGGTCAGCATAGTATGTGGTGAATAAATATCAGTGTATTTAATTCAATAATTGCACATTTGAAAATTTTGATTTATATTTTTGTTGGCAGAGAAGTAAAAAAGGATAGAATTATAATCTCTTTACTTTCCCTTTCTCTTTTTCACTTATTTTATTAACTAGAGACAAAAGAAAAGGATTAATTAAGAAGAAAATTATTTCTAGTCTTTGGTATAGTTAATAACAGAACAATGTCCTGTATAGTTATTGGTATTCTTTCAAGATCATGTGATAATTATTAACAGGAAACTTCATTTTTGTAAGAATGAACTTCAAAAAATGCGTACCCCCTTAATTTTAAATAAAGAAAATTGTTTGTGGCAAGATAGAAAATAATATTTAATTTTCAAATAAGATGTTTTATTTAAAAAAGGTAGTTTCAATATCTATGGTAGTTGCAATAAATAAATAAATAAATAATAATATTAACTAAAATGATACTGCATTTTTAAAAAATATTCACCCAAAAGTCTATTTTCAAACTTGTCCATTTTTACCTCATAGCTACCTACAAATATATCATATGAGGAAGTTCAGTTTCATTTGTACAATTCATTCTTTTTTATTATTATTAAATGTGTGTTTGTGTATATTATTGGGAAAATGCTATGTTGAAGTTAATCACAATGAATTTGTACACAAATATTTCCATCTACAAGTAATGTGATTTAATCACATTTGTTAAAATTATTTATTTTATTAAAAATAATATGTATTTCCAAGTTTGTTATTAATTTTTATTCTTTGCTGCTCTTAGATACATGCTCATAGGAAAATTATTTGTTTAAATACTTAAAATTGTACATGTTAGAATTATACTTCCTTTTTATTGTTATTGCACGTGATAGCATGTTTTATGAGTGTGAAAGATTTTGTTGGATTTGTTATTGTTTTGTATCAAACTGCTTTTGCTTTAAGTTGAGCGACTTGTCTGCTTAAATTATAGAGTAGGTTACTTTATGTAATTGCACCAATTCATAAACATTTATTTATGAAATAATTTTTTGAAGCAATAATGATAGCAAAGTTTTTTTCTTTTCATTGAAAACTGATATTGTGTAGAAAAGGGAAATTATGAAAGTGCTTCTTGCCAAATTTATACCTAAAAATTCTGAAAAACCAAACTTAATATAAGATGAAATTAAGTATTCATATTAAGAAAGTGAAATTACTAAAACATATTTTATATCACTGTAATTAGAAAATTGGTCCATAAAAGTTAAGGAAAATAATATTAAAAATAGTGATGTTTTAGATATGGTTTATTGATGTTTAACCAATTTATCTATTATATTATTAAATACAACATATGGGAATATTGATGTAATTAACACATTCATAAACACTACAGTTATAGTGGATAAATATTTATCTCATTTGTTTGTAAATATTTTAAAAGTATTCATGACTTAAACATTTATGAATAGTTTAATACACAACCCACTATAGGAAAGCTGACAGTTTAAGATTGATTTCAACTTACGTTGTATGTGCACATTATGTGTATTTACTTTTAAAATTATTATTAATAATGCACACATTAATAATTATTGCATATCTATAATATTTATGAAAGAAAGGTAATAAGATGAGTTACCAAATTTAGCAATTATTATAATGAACAAAAATTTAACCAGATTATACAATATTTGTTATAAAATAACATATAACTCAAAAATTTATTTAGTTACAAATACTCATAATGCTGTAGCTAATTAAGAAAAATTTGAATAATTCAAAATTTATATGAGTACTCAAATACTCCTTAAATTATAATTGTGTTAAATATATTTCATATGGAATTTATTATGTAAAGTCATTTTGATACATACTGCACATAAATTATTATATAAAGTCCTTATATAATAATTTCAATATAAAACACAGGTATAAATAGCTTTTAGTTATTAAGTATTATGCTATATTCCTAAAAGACTTACTTAAAAGATATCAATACAAAATTAAAGAGACTATATTTAAGAATCTTTTATACAATCACAGGTTCACATATATCTTTTATAGAATGCATAATTGACAGTTCTGTTGAATATTTAATCAGTCAAAAGAATGAAAAAAAAAAGAAGAAAATAATAGTGTTTTTAATATCCCATCAATTTTTAAAGATTGATAAGATATGCGTTAATTAAAGCATGATAAGCCTACTCTATGCTTCTTAATAGTAATAAGTAAAAAGCAGTCAACTACTAAATTCTTTCAACTGAAGCATGTAGATGTAGAAATCATGTGATTGAAAAGTTGCATAACCAAATTGAAAATAAGACATACCACACTTGGTTATCAATGTGATTGAATGAACCTTGACAATGTACAAGATTCTCATTTCCACAAATAACTAACTGGGACAAAACTTCACCACTGAAAGACATTAACTGCTTTTCTTTAGAAAAAGTCTTACACAATGTGGTCCCCTTCAATTAAAGTGAACATTATGGTCACAGCTAACAAAGAGCATAAAACAACCATGTGTGGTAAAATTTTGTAATTTTTTTTCAGGTCGCCAAATAAATCTACCAAAACTAATTAATTGCCAAATGTAGATTGTGTGTGATATTGACATCACAAGAAATTAGTCATATGAGTTAATTAAACAAAATTTATCATTCCAATAAGTGCCATTTGCATTTTTACTTTTAAATTTAATGTTAGAAAATTTTATTTTAGAAATAAGATTTTACTGAATATCATGTGTTGAGATGACTATAAATTATATGATATTAAATTGCATCAATTAAAACGATGTATTGTATCATAGAAATGATCAACAGGATGATATGTATTATCTTTTTTTATTATGTTATCATTAAATAGGCTCTGAAAAAATTATTTTTACATTTTAATAATTTGCAGAATTCTATCTATATTAATGGATCCACCAAAATGATTTTATTAAACATATCTAGTTACAAACATGCATTTACTAATACTCAATTTCCATTATTTTATGTATTTTTAAAAAGTTATCACGTGTAATTTGAACTTCGATTTTCTTATAATTAAATTACTCTTAATTTTCTTCCTTTATTTCATATCTTGTAGCATATTCCCTTCAACTATTGTTAAAAAATATTTTGAAAAATAAAATAAGTAATATAACTTATAATCTAAACAATACAAATAAGGAAAGTTTATATATCATCAAGGTAAGAGTGTCATTATATCTATATTTCTTGTACAGTAGAGTTGTCCTTTACAAAAAACCAATTTTGCACATTAGGGATGTGCTCACCGAACTCCAATCAAAAAATAATCGCAAATGTTGCTACTCTGATAATAATGTTTCCTTTTATCTGCTTCTTCAAAAGCTAATTTCTATATCTTCAAGCACTTTTGTGGGATATTAATGAAAAATCTTGTGATATTTTGTCAGTTATCAGCTGGAACAGAATCTATGAAATTTCATTGAGAAGTAGTGAAATTTTTATTTTTCCAATTGTATTTCTTTCAATTAACATAATGGATCATAATCATAAAAAGTAGTTTCTAACATAACATTTATTTCATTTGAGCTTTAATACTTAAGATATAATTTTTCTTCACAAAAAACAGCCTTTATGCAGTTTTTTTTGCCCCACTGAAAATTTTTAATTTTGCTTGGAAGAACTTTATATAAAATATATGGAGGTATTAATATTGGTTCATCTTAAAATTTGAAAATATAATTTTTCATATGATATTTGTAAATATCTTGCTTTTATAGCTTTATTTAACATTTTGTTTTGACAGTAACATTTATTAAGTTTAAGTATAATGGAAGACCACAACTGCTATTCTTTTCAAAATTTATATAGCTTTATAGAAAGTGTCTTATTTAGTGCCATTGAGATTTCAAGTAAATTATTCTACTATAAACTCAGGCTTCTTACGAAAATGTTTTCTCAAAGTAGTTAATTATTTTCTTATCTTTTATATTATAATTTATAAATTTTACAAGATATTAAATCACATTTATTTTTTTCTGCTAAATTACATAATATAAAACTTTTATATGAAACAAAATATCAGTGTAATACCAAATACAAAAATCATTGTTTTTATAAATTTAAAATTATTTACAATTGCTTTATTTAAACATGTATTTTTAGTTTTAGACTTTTGTACTTAACTAGCTTATATAAAATGTATGCATTTAATATCATACAGTTTCAGGTATAGTAGCCCCTTTAAACAATATTTTTTTTTACATCCAAAAAATCTAGTTCTGAGGTATTTACCAGTTTAAGAATTCTTTGTTAGAAACAATGTCGTAAAATTGCAAATATTGATTCATTTAATGTTAATAACTAAAAGGCCTGGTTTAAAAGTAAAAAAAAAAAAATAATAAATAATAAAAAAAATTAGATTGTCAAAAAGTCCTGCTGGTGCATATCAAGCCAAACTGTTTCAGGCAAAAAAACATGGGTTCCTAATGGGACAACTGAATCAAAGCAGCAATCCATAGAATGGCTGCATTCAACATCATTTGGGTAACTGAATTTTTATCAAACATTTTAATTTGGAAAATCACATGTACTGTTTTCTGAGATAAAGAAGTTTATTTGGTTGTGGTTTTTTTTACTTTGGTGTGATACCATAAGATCTACGATCTATTGTGAGTCCTAGAAAAAATTGTGCCATGTCATCCAAAACTGGAGGTAAGTAAGGGTTTGTAGCGTGAGAATAAGGGTTTCATGTTAAAATTAAAGGAAATTATGTCAAAAAGTAGCTTAAAATTGAGACTTTCAGGTTAGTAGAATTTCTGAGGTATTTTTTAGTTTTAATTTTATTTTAAAACTTCCTAAGTAAAACAGGCTTTGTAATTATTGGATTAAAATTGCAAAATAGTTGTTTGAATTATTTTGGAATGTTAAGCTTTTCAACTTTAAATATCATGGAAGAAAGACTTCTTTCATACTTTCAGAATACTTTGGTTGAAGAATACCATTGCTTGAAAGTAGATGATTATTTGTTTCTGAACTAGTACCAGATATCTAAATAGTTGTAGAATTTTGTGTTGATTCAAATTAAAAGTCATAATGTTATATGTTTATGAAAATATTTCATTGTATAATTTAATTTTAATTTGTCCATTGATTTAATTTTGTTTTATCATTAAAAATTGTTTCATATTTTTATTATGCAATATATTTTAGTAGATTTCTTTTTTTTTTTTACAGAAAGTGATAGCCATCAACAGCATGTGGTCATTCATCTAATGATCTATTGTGAAGATTATAAATCAATGAAATGAAATGTAAACTTGAATTAAATCTGAACTAAAGTTCTTGTACGCCAGGATCTTTAACATTTATATCCATGAGTAAAAATTAAGAAAATCTGAATATTATAAAAGAGTTTTCTGATGCAACTTTGATTAAGGGTGGAAAATTAATGTAGAAATTCCTTCTGGAGTTTCTCTTAAAAACGAATGTATTCCTGATAAATGTGTGCAGAAGAAAGATAGCTCGGACGAGGAGGAAACTTGAGGTGTCAACTAACAATATACTTGAAGATCAAATAGAGTAAACAGTACTTTGATTAAGAATTTGCTGAATATTTTGCAAAAGACATTAGTAATGGCTACTGACACTAAACTTTTTGAAAATGACTTTGATTGTGTAGAGAGAGAGATTTTAAGAATAGTTAAACACATAAACTTTATGTGTCATGATCTTTCAATTAAAAGTAGAAAAAGGTCTCACAAATTTCAGGAAATACAAAACCCATCAAAATCATTCGTTATTGATCCATTTGAAGATAAAAAGTATCGCAATGGAGCATCAACTTCTAAAATGGAAGCATCAGCTTCAGCACCAAATCAAGAATTAAGGTTGGATCATACAAATTCAGCGCTTGAAAATTTACCTCAAGTCTCATCCTTGATAAAACGTATAGAATACCAAAGAATATTGGCGGAAGAGTTGTTTCTTTCTCGACGTCTGCATCAGCAATTAATGAAAGGCCTTGACACATTCGATCGAGTCTTAGGTGAACCGTTACAGCAAATGAATGCTGCAACTGAGAGCTACAGCTTTGGTGAGCCAAGTTATGTTTCAACTAGGGAAGATTCCAGAAATGAAGTAGATACAGATATTTATATATCTGAAGACAATGGTAGAAAGATGGATGATTCCCCATGCATCGCTGGAATTAGTCGTAAAAATTTTTTAAGAATAAAAAAATCTGTGGAAGAAAATATTTTTAATTTAGAACAGTGGCTCGAGGAAACGGAATTTGAAATAGAAAATTCAAGGGAAGAGCTTAATATACTAGTTGGCGGTAGAAGAAATGATAAACAACGTAGAATGAACTCATCTTCTGAAATTGAATCCTATATTTATGATTATTTTGATCGAAAAGATAGCGATTTTTATCACGAAATGCGAATCGAACTTAGTGAGCTTCAATTAGCAGAAGAAGGAATAAGTAAATGGAGCATATATAGGTCAGATCCAAATAATGAAAGGTTCCTGGAATTTTCGGAAAATGGATCTCCAGACGTACACAGAAATACCGCGTTACTTTCCCAACCGACTGTGGTTGATGACCAAATCTTTTTTGATTACTTTAGGAGGAGAGAAAATAGAAAACTCCATAATGAGGGAATTTGTGAGACGTTTAGTGAGAATAAACCTTCGTCTTCTCATCGGAGACAATGTACAGGTCGACCTGAAATAACTGTTCCAGCTAATGAGGCATCTGAAGCCGTTAATACCTCAGTGGAATTCAGTGCAAATGGTGCTGAGAATGAACGCAATCCGAATATGAAACCAGTTGAGTTTATTAGCCAATCTACAGATCAACCCGAAATAACTGTTCAAGCTAATAAAGCGTCCAAAATGAATGCTTCAAAGAGACTCAGTGCAAATAATGCTGAGACATCTGATATTGGAAATACATCAAAATAGTTTTCTCAGTGCAAATGAATCTGAGAATGAACACACTATGAGTCAGAATATCAATTGAGTTGAGGAAAATACATGTAATATGGCAGGAAAATCTCATTAAATGATGCTGATTATGATGCTAATAACAGCAGTTCATTATGTTCATTAAAATACTGTTCCATACCTTAAACTATCTGAATGCTTATTTTTATGTTACAAATTATTTTTAAATTCCTTTTTTGTGAATTCAAAGCATAAAATGTTGAAAAACAATTTCTTTTCGTGAAATGTTTCTGGCTGTTTTATTTAGTTTGTACTTTTCTTTATAAACCTTGAACCTAAATAAAAGGGTTTTTGTTTTTTTAGAAGTCTGAATTAAAATACATTAGAAATATTTTTGTAAGAGTAAGGTTATCAAACCAATGAATCTATAGAATACAGGTTAGTTACAGGAGAGAAAACAATTGGTGCCAATGAAATCAATTTTTTAATTTAAAAGCATAAAAAGTAATTTCGTTTAACTTGAAATAATTGTCTGACTAGTGATAAAAAAGAGAACTTTGAATAAATTATATTTTATTATAGATTAAAAGAGATTCATATATGTATCTTGTTTTAAATTTATCAAAAACATTTCTTTATTTCATTTAATTAATTCCTTGATTGGGAAATATATTTTGTTATGTATAGTGAATCCCAATTTTTTTAGACATTGAATTATTATATTTTAAAATTATTTTGTTAATAATTCAATCGTAAAACAATGTTTTGTTAATAATTAACTACACAATGTTTTAAGTTTGCATCTAATTTATGAATTACAACTTTGCGTTAAGATCTATTATTTTCACTAAAATCCTCTAAGTGATTTGGTGTGTTGTTCAAAAAAATCTATTATAATTGGAAGGTCGTGTTAAATGATGGGATCTCGTTATTGGATCCCAGTTAAAATTGCAGTGATTGATTAATTAATGACTTCGGTTGGCAGAAATAATTAACAGGAAATATCTCAGAATCTATTAACATAAACTAACGTCATTGCGGTATTTTTTCTGTTTCATGACAATTTTGTCTTAAAACAAAGAATACCCCAAAATGGCTGAGACAAATTTGTTCGAAGATAATTATAAAGCATTAAGAGTAGTGACAATTAAGCAAAACAAAATAATTAAATGTTCATAATAAACACAATAGCTAATTATATATATATGAAGAAAAGTATTGGCAATCAATATTTTAAACTTTATAACGTTTTAGAAAAGGGTTATGATGGTGTGCTATTAAAGTTTATGTAGTAGTAATATGACGGAAACAGTTTTGGAGCTTTATGCTCGTAGGCTTATAGTGAGTAGTGAGTACATTGAGTAAGATTGAGTTTTTTCACAAAACTCGTCAAAAATTTAGACCACCATTTTGGTGGAAAACTAACAAACAAATTTTGATATCATTTTAAAGTTTATACTAACAGTTTAAAGAGAAAGCCTAGCCAACCACGCGACATGCGGCCTTGCTTATAGGTCGAGATCAATATTAAACTTGCATCCTGTCGAGAACAACAGCACACCGAAATATAAATTGTCACTAGGTGGTGAACTGATGCGTTTAGCCACTATTATAGAGGAAAATGCATTGATCACCATGGGATTAAAGATTTTTTTTTTTTTTGAATAAAACTGAAAGTAATGTTAAACAGTTGAATTTGCATGATAAAAATATTGAATATTAATCTATCATTTATTGTAGTAAAAAAGATGATAATGGAAATACATGATCTGACATTTTATTATTGAGTGTCATGCAGAATGAAACCATTTTATTTTTGTTTTTGTAAACCGTGAAAAAAAATTTTTTTTTAGAAAATTCTTTGTGATTACTTTTTTCAATATTATTTTAATTGTTATATTTAATTTTTGATGTTTTACTCTGATTATTTTAAATTTTTATGATTGATCCATATAATATAAAGTTATTTTGCTGAAAAGCACAGTTTGATACATTATTTCAATGCATTTTATCATTAAAAATAACTAAAATTTTAGAATTATTTTAGTATAATTAATTTGAAATTAAATTTCTTTTAATAAAAAATCAATTTCCCTTCAATTATGTCTTAATATATTTTTTTTATATAAATATAATTATACTATTAAATTTAATATTTCCATTAAATAGTTACATAAATATAGCATTTCTTAAAATTACACGTAAGAATTTAAAGTTAAATTCTGAAAGTATTTTTTTAAAAATGTCTCTAAAAAGGGAATAGATAAAAAAATAAAGAAAATGAAAAAAAAGCTTTCTAATTTTTTATTATTTTTTCAGATTTCTAAATTTACATACCTCTTATGGATGGAGTTTTCAATGTAAGCAAAAACTAACCTCAGATGACCGGAAGCCATCTCAAATACTTCCGGTTTTCTCTCTTCCCATTGAAAATCAATGCAATCACAAAAACTTTTATTTAAATATTTTTTGGCATTTATTTCTGTTTTCAAAAACTTTTTTTATGTTATCCGTTAAAATCATAATTTTTAATAAGAGTGCAATCAGTGGTGATCCCGTAAATTTTTAAAAAAAATTTTAATTTTCACTTAAATAATCCTGATGGATTACCATATTTTGTGGAAAATCCTTTTTATTGGCGATATTAGGATCAATTGTTGATAAGTTATATATTGTAACACACATTCTAACTCTTGTTATTAATTATCTCAACTGTTAATCATTTTCTTCTTTAACTTAATTTTAATTTTATGTATTTATTCCAAAATTTCAGGAAATATATTTTGCGAGCAATTGAACTATAAATAATTTCAAATATTAAGCAATGTATTATTTATGCTTTCATTTATAGTATTATAAATTTCATTAAAATTTTCTTGATCATGGAAGAATATATAAATTGCTATCAATAATGAGTAGAACAAAATTGTTATGATGTGTTTATTTACTTGTGTGTTGTTTATTAATATTTTAAAGAAATCATGGTTTTTATTGCAATTAAAATTTAAGTCTTATTTTTAAATGTTGATTTAATATATAGTTAATTAAATTAAGGATTGTAAATCGGGTTCCATTGGAAATTTGAACATTTTCACTTACCAAAGTAAATTTGTTCCAGCTCGCATATTGCAACCAAATGCTTTGCAACAACAAGTAGCATTATTTGCTTTCTGCATTTCAAAAATTTTTATAGAATAATTACTTTTAAATGAATATTTCTCAAAAGTAATGGAAACTACAGAAAACAAACACAATGGTATAAGACAGTAATGGAATAGTAAGCAGGAAGTTTTCTATATCCCCACGGTAGTAGCGCCCTTTATTCTACGCACTACAGAAACTTCCATCCATAAAAAAACAGCAATAAAAACATAATTTAAACTAACTTTTTGTTTCATTTTATATGAATCACATACCTAATATCCTATTTCACTGAGTCACATTTTTAAAATAATAGCACCTCATACAAAATATGGCATTTAGTTAATTGTTCAAAATGCAACAAACTATGTCTATAGTAATGAATGTTTGTATATCATGGAAATTTTATTCATTATATTGAATTGTATATCAATTTCTGCTTAACAATATTTCGAGTTCCGCTTACAGAAAACTAATTACTTGATTGAATAATAAAAATTACATAGTCACACATACAGTTATGGTCGTTGAGTACCCCTTGCGATTAACCATTGCTGCTTCTTCCTGTTGCAATTGTAGCTAGAACAGGTCCGCGGTGACAGTTTAGCCTGTTGGTAGCTTCTCAAAATGAACCAATTGATGACCAGTTCAGTAGACACGAAATATAATTTTGCGTGGGTGCATAGATCTTGCACTGTGCGGGACAGTATCCTGGGTTGACAATCAATGTTTGGAAGAACCCATTTTTCGTCACACTCGATTAAATATGGATCTACGATAGCGAGAAAGCAACGGACTTCCAACCGCGTGTCCAGTCGTCTTACCTAAGTGGTGCAGATAAAGTCTGACCGTTTCATCGGAAGCGTAAAATTTTCTGTAAAGCTCACATTACGTTTAACTACAGTCCTTTGCAATGGCTACCTGTTGAGCATCATCATCATCCTAGGCCTGTAGTCGTCCCCTGCGAGGGACAAATCTCCCGGCCTGAATTTGAGAAAAACCAATGCCTTTTCGTTACGTTCATTCGGAACACTATCGCCAAAGGCTCTTGGTATTCGGCAACTTGATGCGGCGGTTGATAAGCCCACTTTGAAGTCAATGACATCGAACGTGCCCATTTCTGTTCAGCACTGTACGAGTTACTATTGATGAGTGTGAGCGGTTTACCTGCTTTTATAACGACTGATATTTTCAGTCTCTATTGGCCAGTGTCTCAACCACATCATTCACTAATTTGTATACTTATTCTCACTTCATTCAATGGCAATGCGAAAACGGCAAGATTCTTATTTATCTTGTATTTAGTTCCTTTATAAATATTAAAGGAAAAGCATTTATTTATATAAAGATTATTTCTTTATCATTAACAGAAATTCAGTTATTTTTTTAAAGTTTATTTAAATTTTTTTTTATATGAAATTGGGTTGTAATTAAAAGCTTATAGATTAGCTTAAAACATTTCATTAAATTATTTAAAAATAGTTTCCATAAGCAATTATATGTTAATAAATTCACTTACAAATTATTTATTACTCAAATGAAATTTTGTTTCATAACTTATTGGTGAAATTTATAAATAGTCTGTTATTGTCAGCATTCTATGGCCGGAGTGCGGCCACTGATAAAAATGCTATGCCATCAGACCTTTTTAAGAACCAATGCAAGATTATCTGCAACAATACTCGGCAAACTGCGTCTTGCGAGACAAATGCTTCGTGAATGTGGCTTTTCCACAAACTATCATATGGAGAGCATGCGGTTGTAAGCACAAACAAATCTTGAAAGTACAAAAAAGACTATCAGATTTTACGCGAAAATTACAAAAAACATTCGTTAGTTTTATTCTTTGGAATTCTTTTTTGTACTGATTTTCAGCATTTTGATTGTTCTGATTTTATACTGAATCGTGCTATAATAATGTTAAATTTTAACTAATGAAATGCTTTGAATGAGAGTACCATTCAAATGACAAATTTATCCTAATGTGTGAGAAACCAAATTACTTAAAATGGAAATTTATATTACTTGACTCCTTATTAAAATATCAATTTCAAAATATTTGGATTTCTAATCTCTGTACCTTCCAAATTAAAAATTTTTTTTAAATTTCCAGAATCAAATGAGTATTGAAATTGAATTTACGAGATATAAAATACGTAAAGGATATTTGAATTACACATAGTATTAAAAAAAAAAAAAAATTCAAATTGGAAATATCTTTAAAAACAAAAAACATTATTTTGCTAAATGAAGTTAAAAAAAATATTGTGTTAACTCTAATAAGATTTTTAATGTTTTCATAAATGCAATTTCAGTTCAATTACACCAGAAATACTGATATCCGCATTCAGTTGTGTCTCTATTTGATGCGATGAACAAAGACAATAATAATATAAAAGTCAGGAACAACATCATCTTCCTGACTTTTATAGAATGTTTAATGCAAGAGATACTGCCTGCCATAAATCACGCAAAGAGGAGAAAAGTTCTATTCATTCTTTCTCATAACAAAATGGCTACAAAGAAATGAAAAGCTGAATTTTAATAGACTGAATCCTTCGCTATTATTTGAAACTCTAATGTTCTTTCGACCTAAATTGCTTGTCAGAAAAAATTGGCTAATAACAAGCAGTGAAACGCTAAAAGACATTTCATAACTAAACAAGTATTATTTAGAGCTAAATACCTTGTTGCTATTGTTTCACCAGCGTAGTTCCTTGTATGTAGACCAGAGTAGGTCTCTGACAATTAGTGGAAGCAGCTGGGATTGGTCTTCGTTATTTAGAAGCAGGGATCAAATAGAAGACTCTTAATACTTAATCAGCACACTTGGAGTACATTGCGACAACGACCTGTTTAACGAGCTCCAGCCACGGCACAGATGCCATATAATCCAGGATGTCAAATACTGAGTTTAGTGATTTTTTGGCGGACTTTCTTGTGCATATGGCATCCTGGTTTCCGTTACGTCATATATATATGAAGACCTATAAGAATTACGCTGAACATTCTATTTTGATAACCCTAGTGCTTACGCCATTGCACACGTCACAATACGTATCTTGGCAATATTTCTTCATCGCCGAAAAAATTCAGAATTTAGCATCCTGGAATATACGGCCAAATTCTGAGTTTGGTAACTTTTTGGCGGATTGTTTTATGTATGTGGCAACCTGGTTTCTATTACGTTATATATATGAAGAGCTATAAGAATTATGCAGAACTCTTCAGAACACATTAAGGTTATTCTATTTTGGTAAACCTAGTATTTACGTCATTGCACACGTCACAATTGGCAACATTTCTACATCGTCAAAAAAAAAAAAAAAAACTCAGAATTTAGCATCCTGGATTATACGGCATCACTTTTAGTGAACACTAAGTTTGGTTAAGATAAGATTCGAAGTTACTAAAGATCTTGTTAGTGGTAAAAGAAAGAAAACAGTTAAATAATTTAATAGGAGTCAAAAAAAAAAAAAAATTCTGTATTGAATAACTCGATGCAATGTTCCGTTATTATCAATATTGCAAACTCTCTGCTTTGCAAAGAGATTGCTAAAAATCTTATATAGAGATTGCTTTGTTCACAGACATTTCAAGGGAACTTTTGTAAAATTATGGAATAGTGATTAAGGTTATTTATTTCATTGTAGATGGAACCCTTATGAATCATCACCAGTTTAACGAACTTCTAACACACAACTAAATACGTATGCATGCAAAAAATTAATTAACTATATCCGGTTGCTTAACAGTACCTGCAATCAAACCCTCTACCTTTCGCTTTTAAATGCAATATCTTACCGCAAAAAGTTATGGTAAAACATCTGAGAAGAAAAAATTATTCAATTAAAATAAATAATCTCTTTCGGTTAAATTTTTTTTTCTTTTTTTAAAAAAAAGCTTTAATTTATTTTCAAAGCTTGTTGAAACATCCCCAAGAAAATAATTCACACATTGACAGTTGTTATTCCAAAATAATGGTTTTAAATACGAAAAAAGTTTTCCTCAGACGGCTTCAAGAACAAAAAAATTTAGTATTTTTTTTAAAAAACTAAACTCTTATAATGTATTTTAAAAAAAAAAAAAAAAAAAAAAAAAAAAAAAGTAAAATCTTATAAGAGCCCATACCCTTGGCGACAAACTTAAAAAAGCGCCAAGCCAGAACGAAATTCCTGAAATTGTTTGGTTTACTATATCTGGTGTGTCGAAGAACAGTTATCAAGAATGGCACAAGCCACAATTATCACCAACAGAAATTATTCACGCCATGGGTGTGGGGTATGCTGGGATCCAACCAAAAAAAAAAAAAAAAAAAAATCTTTTTTTCATATTGACGTTAGCAATTTTGAAATCTAACTGTTGGATTAGGAAAAAAAAATTATCTCATGAAAAATCTGAACGCCTTAGTGCTAATACAGAAACACTGGATAAAAAACGAATGCGAGTTCAGTTTATAGAGGAAGTAGTATATTCTGGACACACCCTGGAGAAGGAGGATAGGTTGATATTCATGGAATAATATTTCTGATCCATATAATCAACTAATAGTACAAGTGTTTGTGTGTTCTTACCCCCTTTATTCACCGAGCTGGCAGCCGAATGGTTAGCGCTCTTGCCTTCGGTTCAACAGTTCGTGGGTTCGAGCCCTACCTTGGGCATGGATGTTTGTAGTGGTTCGGAATCCACTTTAAACCGTAGGACCCGGTCTAATTAGCCCTCGTGTGCAAAAAATGACCGTTAAGCAATAAACAAAACAAATACCCCCTTTATTCGGGGCTGCAAATTCATGCGAACAATCTTTTACAAGCGTGAATTTTATTAAGAGTAAATTGAAAAATCATCGTATTGACGAAAAAACTTGGAAAAATCTTAAAGTTAAAAATAACTTGGGAATCTGAATTACACAATCTTTCAAAAGTGATGCAATTATATTCACATTAGTGTCTTTTCGTCATTATCATGCTTTAATAAATGGGTAACTTTCAATTTTATTTTATTAAAAAGCACCCTTTTTAGTTGTAATATCACAAGTTAATATTCGACATACTTATATAATTTAAATTAATATACCTACCTATATTTAATTTAAGAAATGTGTGGCCACGCAGCTTAGTGGTTAGAGTATCTGCATTCCGTCCCGTAGTGTGGGGTTCGATTCCCAATGACGCCAAAGACACTTCGTGAACATGAGACAGGTGTGCTCGTTAAATCTGTGGAATTGAAAGCCTTGTGGTCGCGATTATTGAGCAGTTACGATGGGTGTAATGGTCTGACGATGTTTTTTCCCCCAGATCAGACAAAATTGTGATAGTGGATCCTCTAGTGGTGCCATCTATCGGAAGAGTACTTAGAGCAAAGTCATACTTTCGTGGTGTGTCTCGTTAAATAAAAGACGCACTCTACTCACTTAAATTCGCATCTACCACTAGCAGAACGAACTTGGCTTGTCCAAGTGTCATAAGCAAAAACAACAAACAGGTCTCTCAAAAGAGATTTCAAATGTTGATAAAATTGGGTTCCGTTTGTTTTGTAAAGTTGTATGCTGAAACGAATCTTGTGTGTGAAGTTCACGTTGCTTCACTAATCTCGCCCCAATCTGAGAAGCATTTAAGCCCAATTTCCGCGAGTAGTTTGGGAGAAGTCTCTGTTAAACATGTGCTTGGGAGCACACATAAGGCATCATATTTCTTTCTAACGATTGGAATTCAAACTCTGGTATCAGTAAGTTTCTGAATTGATTCTGTGGGAGTTTTTTTTGTGTTAGTATTAATGCTTCTCCTTTTATATTATAGTTGTTGGATTTTGTATATGATACTTTTTTAAATACCTGAACAATAATCGATATAAGCAAATCACGTGCAGGACTTTGACTTCACGCGAGTAAAAGAGTCTCCTGAGAGTTAATTAAAACTATATATATATATATATATATATATATATATATATATATATATATATATATATATATATATATATATATATATATATATATAATTTCCAATTTGCATTTTTACTTTTAATTTTAATGTTGAAAATTTTGTTTGAGAAATTTTCTTTCTGAATAATTTTTTGTTAAGATGGATATAAATTATATGTTATTATCGTATCAGTTAAAAATATGAATACTTTCGCAAAAGTGTTCAACGACCTAATACACATATATCTTTTTTGCACAGATGCTGTATAATCCAGGATGCTTTCTGAATTTTTTTGATGAAGAAATATTATCACCACTAGTGTTGCGAAAGTAGAATTTTCTGCATATTTCTTATGTCTCCATCACAATGACGTAATAAACACAAGGTTAGGTGCAACATACATAAGAAAATTCGCCAAAAGAAACCTCGAACTCAGAATTTGACATCCTGGACTATATGGCATATGTGCCTCTTTTTTATTATATAATTGCTAAATGAAATTCGAAAATATATATGTTTAAACATATATATTTTCGGATTTGAACTTTTTAATAATTCGCAGAATTCTATGTAAGACCAATTGATTCTTCAAAATAATTATATTAAGCAGGTATGTAATTACGAACATTTATTTATTGGCAAGGTAAAGCAATGTTAGTCAAATGCAACAGCAATTTTGTACAAAAAATTCTAGAAGAAGATATAGCAAAGCGAAAAATGACCGTAATCATTGTCTTAAGTAAACTCTGGCACGCCAATATCGAAAGATCTCGGAGTCTTAGGTAAGAAATGCTCTATAGAGACAAAGATTTATGAACTCTGAAATTCCTATTTTACTTTTGAGTAGAAGTTATTAAATATTAAGTTTTAAACTGCGGTAATTCGATTTTTTATAATTACGATACATATAATCGGCCACTTTCTTTTCTGTATTATAGTATTTTTTTTCAACTTTGTTTTAAAAATATTTTTTGAAATCACATTAATAAATTTTTAATACCATTATTGTAGTATTAAATATTGTTAGTGTTCACAATTTAAAATATCCTGCCATCTTAATTCCGATTTCTTATAAAATTACTATCCTTCAGAAAGAACCAACATGAGGTTTGCTAACCAAACTTCAATACTACATCCTCCTCAACTTGGCAAAATAATAATAATAATCGCCAAATCGTAATGTGTTGTTCACTTTTATCAAGAATGACCATTACAGTTCGGTTCAACAAGGGACACTCTTTAGAGTGTTCCTTGTTGAAAATGGCAATTTTTATGCACCAAGCTTGTTTTGGTGCATGTTTGATGAAAAAAGGGGGCACTCAAAACACGATAGACCAATCAGAAATAAATCAACATATCTAACAATATAGAGAGAAACTAAGGGGTCCCTTAAGTAAAGACCACCTGAAAAAAATTTACTGATTACCATTTTTGTATAAATATTTTTAATTTTCCTTCTCAAATTCTTCAATTTTATTTTTGTTAAAACAATTGCCAATTACATACGTTTTTTTTTTTTTACACCAAATTCTCAATATATCTTCTGGTTAATTTAAAGGAGAAAAATACGATTAGTTATATTTTGGCTGCTGATTCTAGCAAATGTGCGCTCTCCAAGCAATTGACTCTTCAAATAAAAATTCCCGATACGAAGAAAATTACAAAGCAGTTTTGCCGTCTTGATTGTTATTTGAATTTTCAATTTTTTATTAAATATAGGATAAAAAATACTAAATAATGGACTTAATTCAGTGACATCTGAAAATGCTGGACAGTAACTTTACACGTGGATTTTATACTAATCACAAAACCGAGCTTTAGTGGATCAGTAGCTTTACACCGTTTCTAGTTAAGATCAGTGAATGAAGCATCATTTGCCACGGACTGTGATTGGGAGGGTGACCACAGTCCACCTCATTGTGTTATTGCAACTCAGAAGAGAGGTCCAGTGGCTCAGTAGCAACACACCACTTTCCGTTAAGATCAGACTGAAACATTACTTGACGCGGACAGCGATTGGGAAAGTGACCATATATTCTCTCACTGGGTTGCTGGAGCTCCATGCGTCGGTTGGAGACGTGTCCACGCTTATCTGTAACATCCAAAAGCCTTTCGTTAGAATGGCGTATACACAAATAAAAAATTCCAGTTCAGGAGCACCAACATGCTTCCCTGTAATATAGCTTCGAGTTGGGCTTACCAATTAGATGGAAGTAGCCGGGTAAGAGTTTCCGTAATTTAGAAGGAGAGACCACACAGAAGACTACTAATACTTGATTTGCCACTTCAGAGGGATCATTTCACTTAGAGGATATTGCTACCACGACTTATTTAACGTGCCCCAGACGCTTTTAGTGAACATGAGGGTTCTTCAGTTAAGTTGAGACTCGAACTTTTACTATTTTCCAATAATGAGTATGACCTCTTAACCATCAGCTCATTTGTGTGACTTGAAGGTGATTCAAAATTACTTGGTGATCTAAACTAGTGTAACCGATTCCTTACGGAGCTCATCTGCATCGTTCTATGTGACTGTTTGCGTGAGATATGAATATCATTTTCTAGGATTATTAAAAATAATATAAATATTATAAAAAACGTAAAAATATTTTATTCATAATCTAAAGCGCAGAATATTTAAAAGGAAATATATATAAAATTTTAGTAATTAAATTTAGTTAATTTAGTAAAATTTTAGGATTTTAAAAACTGAGTAGTTCTTTCCTCGCCATTCTCCCAAGTTTTATTCTTTTCACGTTTTATATCTCTGGATAAGACTCGATAATCATTAGTTTGAAAATATATTTCGTTGAATAAAATTGAAATTTCAAAAATTATTTGTTTTATATTTTTTGGTGCTCCACTTTAACTGGGGGCCTGATAGATCTCCTTTAAGCCAGATTTTCCTTCATAGAAATTGCATCTTTGAGCTGTTAATCTTTTAATACTCTTTCGGCAAGGGATATTTTCGATGAAAATCACAAAACCTCGCAAACACAAATCGATACCTGACATTGTAGCTTGGTTGGTTTTAATGGCGCAAGCTCCAAATAAGCTGCGCCACTGAAATGGTAGCAAAGAGTATGCGTGAAACTGGAAATTTTTTTTCCTCCTCCTCCACCAATACAATATTCTATTAAAATTATTGAAATCATTTAGTAGGTATCTTCTCAATTCGGATCATTCTCTTTTTGAAACATAATGTATTCAAATAAAATCATTACTCGTAATGACTTCCGATGCAGCAGAAAGTTCGGAATTAGTTTCATATACGACATTTCTCATATTTTGGATGATAGTAATAAATATTAATAAAAAGCAATTTTTTATATTTAAACTATGAGTGATTGTTTCCAAAGCCTTAAATGTATATGGTGACACAAATTATTTTGTTAAAGTTTTCCAAATCACTTACTTAAATGACTTGATTCATTATTTATCTCAAATCTGCATTACCTTTTTCTCCCTAAAATCGGGACAAAAAAGCAAACGATTGTTTAAAAAAGAAAATGCCTGATCAACTAAGTTTGGAAAAATATAATCCTTACCAAATAATGCAGGACGCTTAAATTATATAAATTTAAGATTTAAAATTTATATTTTAATGTCCAAAATATCTGTGAAAAAATTCTGATAGACAATTTTGAAAGTGTAGCAAGAATAATTTTACAGAGAATAATTATAACAAGGCGGAATAATACTTAATTATAGCACTAAAGCCAATGGATTCATCCCATGGTTAATTTCTAACTGAATTATTGTACAGTTGTTAGGCCATGACACTTTCTAGCATTGTGAGAAAAATAAATAGTCAAGCTTGAGCAGCAAGTATTCATTTCCTAATGGACAATTATAGCAAGATACATTTGTGCCAAATCATGGCATTCAAACCATTGTATTCGTTCCATGGCTATGATGTCTTAGTGCTCAATTGCACTGGTGACAATTTTCAGTCCTGTTGCGCCATGAAAAAAAAGTATAAATCTGAGACAATCTTGAATATCAAGTGTTCATTTCAAAATGAACATTTATAACAATATACATTTGTGTGAAACCATAGCATTCAAATCTTAATCATGACTATTACTATCTTAATCCATTATTGTGCATCCAATTTCTGTCCCTGTTCCATTTAGTAACGCATAAAATAAAATCAACTTTGCCAAAACAAATTTCATGTGCCATAATCAAAATTCTGCTTTGCTAAGGGTTAGCTATCCACATCTTAAGTGATATTAAAAGTTATTATTATCGCCATTAAAAAATTACTCGAAGCAATTGTAGCTTAACAGTCTGCTATCACATATCGGCATAACTATTCATATAAGGAAATATAAATATTGTAAATACACAGAGTGTTAAGACTAAGCAGATTTCTTAACAAAATAATTAAAATTTATTTTAAAGGCAAAATTTCGTTAGGAAGAGTAACTGGGCATTGTGCATTTTAAACTAGCGAGTTTTCTAAAATTAAACTGAAAGAATAAAAGGAAAATAAAATATATATTTTTCCATTATATTTTATTTAATTTATACATTATTAGGCAAGTGATAAAATTATTTATTACTTGACTATAAATGAAGCAATAAAAAACTTTTGCCATTTATAAAATTACTTTATTTGTCAAACACAACTTCCCATAAATACAGATAATCTATATTGACATGCAGCTTTCACAATGTTTCATAATATTTAATTAACAAATTTGAAAATCGTTTCAAATATATCAATACTAATGATAAACACAAACTTAATTTTCAAAATAGACAACATAAAAAAATTCTGAATGTTGGACAAGAGTCAAATAGAATTTTCAAAAGATATCTAAAATTTTACCACAACAATTAATGTCGATAGAAAAATATAAATATATTTTTATTTAAAGTAATTTTTCGTTTATTAACTAATTAAAAACATAAGATGATTTCTTACAAGATATACTATTATTTCAATTTCCTTTACACTCATGATTCTCAACAATTAAAAAATAGTTTACTTTAAAAGATTTTTAAGTTAATATAAGGATTTTCATAAACACTTTAAGTTGATGTGATCACTTATAGATTAACATAGTTTTGGAAAATTAAAATGATTTCTATTTCCAGACATTATCTTTGTCACCCTTTGAGAAATAAACGATGATAAAAAGTTACAAAAAGATTTAAATTCTTTAGATTGAGTTAAAGGATGTAAGACAACAAGAGTACTAATTAATTCGTCAAATTTATGAGCATAGCAGTCACAATAAAACCAAAAATAAGGCTCAGGACTACTCAGCAATACATTCTGCTGAATGAGATAATTGGAGATAATGTACTCCTCTTTTATGACTTTGTTATAAAACTGTTCAGAATCACAATTTACTGGAGGAATTTCTTTTACATGTGAGCGACCAACATATGTTCGATGATAAACAGCACACTGAATGGACACCAAAAGCTCTAAATTAGAGTTGTTTGCAGTGTTTTGTTTATCGAGGGAATTTTTATCTGAATGCTTGTTCTTATCTATAACTTCACATTCGACCAAAAGTCCATAGCGTAGCAGATCTAATACAGACTGACAGACAAACTCATACCATATTTCTTTCCAATTAGTTTGTAGCAGAAGTAATGAACAATGTTTGTACATTAAATTAATGTAGAAAGAAAATTCTTTTCCAGAAAAGGGTGGATAGAAAATTTGATTATTTCTTTTCTTATATTCATTTTCATTAAAAAGTAGTTGGAAAGAATTTCGTTCATCGCCTAAAATTTCAGTAGCAGCAAGCAGAGCACGTTTAAATGCATAGAACACCTTGGGTTTCACATTCCGGCCAACATTACAAGATAATAGCAATGGGTCCTGAATACACATAGGAGTAATCTGAAAAAAATTAATACTGAGTGTGACATTATATATTTAAGTTTAACTAGTTTAAAATTTTAAAAATCATATAAATATGATATGCACACATTATTTCTATGATGCTCAAATAATATTAGATCAACAAAATTTTTTTGTCTATTTTTAGAACACAACAAAATAATAAATACTCCAGTATTTGAATCAAAATTTCTGAATAATATGTCAAAATTATTATTGATTTACTGCCAAAGTGACAGCAAATTGCACAGCATCACCCTTTTTTAAAACATCTTAATTTTTAAAAAGGTTTTTTTTAAAAATGAGCAAAAAATTGACCTACTACTTATCTGACATTGCGATGTGGTTATAAATATATTTTTATACCTTTACATTTTTTCTTTGCTGGCCAACTTTCTTGTTTGATTTATCTGTTTTTAAGAATCTTTTCTCTGACTGTTACTGCAACTTTTTTTGTCACACATTGCATTCTAAAACTTCAATTTTAGTATGCATTTTTTATTTCATCATGAGTTGAGGAGGATGCAACAAAAAGAAGATCCAGAGAAAAGCTATATTCAAAATGGCGAGGAACTGCAGAGGACAAGTTTAATTCTACTATGTTTTAATGTCCGCAGTCTCCATCATCATTTGGATTTCTTCTGGGAATCTATTTTTCGATGCCCTACAGAGCTTGCTGGTGTGGCATGGATGTGGAGAGTAGAGTGCCAACTCAGGTGTGTCCTTGTCACTTGACAGTGGTTCAAAATAATGAGGTACTTGGTTCTGAGCGAGTATTCTGACCGAGTTAACCTAAATGCACAATCTGGAGCTCACCTGCAAAGCTACATATGCCCTACACCTAAAATGCTTCTGGTAGGAGACAGATGTCCAACCATGGGACTGTAACGCATCTTACTCGGCTGGAAGCACCACTATATTTAGAGCGTGAGTGATCTGTCACTTAATTTTGGATGAAATGAGTAATGCTCAGTGGTGATATATATTTTCCTTTTTTTTTTAATGTTTTTATTTCTTCTGCTTACATTCTTATTATGTATCCCACCTTGAATACTGATATTTAACTTTTAATATACTTGTTTGAATAATGTCTATTTATTAAAATACTTGTTAAAAAAATAATTTTCTGATTAAATGTTATTAAAGTTCTGGAAATTATTTTTTGTTTTTCAAACGAAATAAACAACTGATATCAGCATCTTTGGCTATTACATTTTGATATAATAACTCTGATTCTTGGACATAAATTTATCATTTAAATAAACATAATTTGTAACATTCAATAACATCAATATTTTAAGAATATTTTATTTTTTGATCTAGTGGTTAAAATATGTCAAATAAAAATGTACTTATTTGTGATTAATCTTGATGCAAAATTTTTCAAATAAATTTTTCTATATTTTATTATTTATCTATAAATATCTTTTTCCTGAATTTTGAGTTAGCACCTCATAAATTTTTGGGTTAAAAACTTTCCTTATTTCAATATTTGGCTCCCCCACTTTATTTTATTCAAATTGACTTCAACAGATATTTTTTTGGTTTATGAATTTTTAGGCACAGAGAAATTTTATAAGGATAGAAATAGGTGATAATCGGAAGTTTCTAGATTTAGAAAACACAGTGAATGATGCAAAAATTTTCAGAAAAATTCTGTGAATTTCTGATGTACTAAGGCAAAGGCAGCAAGCCTGTAGCTTTGCATTGCCATGAAGCAGTATATCTTTTTATTAAACATCATCAAGCTCTATAGGCGTCTTGTTTTTAAATTATCCAATTACTAAAAACATATCACAGAATTTAGCTTTACAATTGGATTCAACAATTAAAAATGTAATGGTCCTAGAAAGTACCATTACACAAATACTCGAGCTGAACTTGGTTGGGGTGCAGGTTATCTTATTTTTCTACAGCCATTCTAATTCAACTGGGATGCTTTACAGCTTGAAGTAGATTCTGAACCACCATAAATATACAACACCAAGGAGGGACTTGAACTAATGAATTTAAAGGTGGAACGAGCAGGATTTCTGGGATTACAATATACCACCTTTTTCCTTATGATGTCTTCAAAAATAATAATTTTTCCAAAATCAGTTATAATCTCAGCCAAGATGGGGTTGATTTGTTCCAAAAGCAAAGATGTGCAAATGAAGACAGGATCATTTATATTATTTTCAATTAACTCATACACCAATTCCCTTGAATATTTCAATAACAATGCAGTTTTTGAATATTGTTTGAAATGGTTTGCAAAGCTGAATAAAGCCAGCAATTTAAGATGTTATTAAAATAGCACTCAGCTTTATAATGATTTTGTATCATCATTAATCAAAGCTGTTTATCCAAAGCAAGGCTTATCATAAAAGTTAAAATTATATCTATGACGGTGATTTGGTTTGTTTGTCGTTCCTATTATTTCTTGCACATACGGGCTAATTAGATTAGGATTCACAAATTAAATGGATTCCAAACTGTTAGAAATATATAAACCCAAGGTGGGATTCTAACTGGTGCACTGTTGAATAAAAGGGAAGAGTGTTAATTATTAAGCTGTAGCTTGTCTTACCTATTTGAAACTTTTTGATACACCTTTTAATGTTTTAACATAAATTATAACTTTAAACATTTTCAATAAATTTCCACTAGCTACAATAACATTTATTTCTTGTTAAATCAATACAAAATACATTGCCATAAATAAACTTTATCAGTAGACTGTAATGAAACATGAATCATCTTTATTTTAGTTTTCATGTACAATACATTAATGGATGCACACATTCATTAATAGAAAGAACCAGATATCCATCAGAATGATTATGCACAGACTTATTGTAATAGGAAAATACAACGTTTCATTTTATATAATACTTAACTATTTAAAAATATACTAAACCCTCTTTATGGCAAAATCTGAATACATAAATAAACATTTGGAGTTATAAAAAATTTCATTATGTGATCTTAAAATAATAAATAGGTAAATAATAAAGTAAATGAGACATTACTTCCAAGTTGGGATTGCAGAAAAAATTAAGGCTAATAAATTTCAAAATGTATTTTAATAAAATGAAGTTAGATAATTCATTTTTCACAAGAAGATACATATACTTCAGAAACTGAAAAGGTATTTTATTTTAAATGTAAGTTATATTAGTTTTATATTTAATTGGGCAAAACTGATCTTAATATGCATAAAAACTTAAAGGTTAGATGAATGCTTACCAACCAAAAGTTTAAGGTTGCAAATAAAATTTTATATTTTCAATCACTACATCAATATGATTTAAAGTTACCTAAAGTCATAAATACAAGAATATAATTTAATATTACATAAATAAATTACTGATGCAAGCAGCCCACTCCATCTAGAGGTCAGCGTGCTGGCTGCAGATAAGGAGGTCTTGGGTTCAAGTGCCAGTACGGGCATGGATGTACTTTATCTCTGTCTATCCTGTCTTTGTCCTTTCTCATATGAATGAGTTGTGAATGGATGCCTACCCTATAAACAAGTACCTATGACATGTGTGTACTGAGGAAGTCAGATTCCACACCAAAATATGATTCAGCTGAAAAAGTGGAGCAATGCACCCCTAATGCCAACTTAGTTGGCGCAAGACAACAACAAATTACTGATGCAAATTGAAAACAAACAGAATCCATGAAACACCTACACAATTTTGGATTTAGTAATCCATAAAATGATGGTGTAAAGCAATTTATGGCCTGAATTTATAGACTCATACCTTTTCAACAGTATGAAAGTTTCTACAGATTATTTCCTTTTTTAGTTTGAATACCTTTTCTTTTGTAAATATCATGTACACACACTATGATTTTCAGTCAATTTCTTTTTGCAATTTGATTTTTTTTTTATTTTCCTGAGTTCAAATGCAAATTGCATAAAGAAGGGATGGAAGTTGTTGGATTCATAAGACCACAAAAATTGGAGGGGATTGTACTTTAAACAAACTTTATAAAGTATTCATAAATTTTCAGAGACACCCCAGTGTTATCCAAAATATATAGAAACCACAATAAATATGAATTACACAAAAAGAGAGAAAAGCAACAAGAAAAAGTAATAGTAACTACAAAAAGAGGTCACAATTTTGTCAAGAGCATGAAAGGCTACCAATATCAATCACCAACTAGGAAATCATTCATAAAATGAACATCTCATCCAGACTTATATGCTCATTTTATTTATATCAAATATTGCAATTTAGTTTTACTAATTGTAGTATTTGATATAAATGAAATGAGCTATCTACTCCATCCCCATTCTGCAGAAACATCAATATTATGAAATTTTAAAATAACACTTTGTTCCCAGCAAACATGAAATGGATAAATGGAACAAATATTTGAATAGATATTATGAAATTTAGAAACAATAAAATACCTCAATAAAGGGGACAAACAGTAGATGATATATTGAAATATAACCTGGAACAATCACAATTAAAAACAAGACAAAAGCAAAAATTGATGTACCACAATAAGGATGATCAGAAAAATGAAAATAAAAAATTCAAGTAAGAAATCTGGGGTGAGAGATCTGTAATGTTTTATAGTAGAAAATCAAATTACGGTATTAGTATACTCAATTCCTTCTGATTTTAAGTATTATATTTCATTTATTAATATAATTTTTTTTAAAATTGAATTTAATGTTTATAATTTTCTCAAACTAAAAGTTCTTATGAGTAAAAATTAAAAATCGTGGGACAATAATAAATAGCTTGATAATTAAATTCTGCATAGTAAGTTTCATTTGTTAAATTGTTTAGACTTTGAAGAAGAATATTCATTAATGATCTTAGTTAATATGAAGAATCATTAATATTTTCAATTTAAGGAGGTGATAGTGATTTAAAAGTGTTCTTATATCTCATTTCTAGAAAAAAATGTGATTTAAAAATATTTTTATATGATTATAAAGATATTTTTAGCAAGAAGTCTTTCAATAAAATAAATTTTGATTATCATCACAATCTCCATAAACTGATTTTAAAAGTTTTAAAAATTGTTAAATTTGCTACACAATTTAAGTGATGCCATTTCAAATTATTTTCAGTTGGCTTTTTTACTTATAATTACTTTTTACACTTTCAACTTTATTTACTTTTAATATCCTTTTTAGTAAAGAGGATTTTGAGACTTAACACCAATTTTTCTAGCTGTTGCCCAGTTTTGTATTAAATGGTATGAAAGTCCTATAGATTAGTTTCATTTGTCAAATTGCAGAGATTAAATAATAGTTCTATCTAGATTTTAATATAATTATGATAGTTAATTTCAATATTAAATTTGATTTATCTTCTCTTGAAGAAACAGATTACTTATAATTTTCATTTTTTTTTTAAAAAAAATTCTATTTATTTTTTACTTAATTAACTTTTTACAATTAAGGGAAATAAGAGAATTTTAATGTTATCTTCCTCACTTGGTCAGTTAATACATATATTGGGTTTCAGACAACTGAAGACATGAATTATGTTTTAAATTTCAAATTTTGTTTCTAAAATATTTAGTATTACAGCATTCTTATGTTGTCTTAAATAATATGGGAAGCACGCAAAATATAGCAACCATGCGCTCAAGCCAGAAAATAATAAATAAAAACTAGTGTGAGATAAAAAGTGTCACAGTAAATTTTTAAGTATGCCAAGATAGCACTATATGATCAATAGAGAAAGCTATAAGTAGATTAATTAAGATCTATTTTATGCGCACTTAAATTACTTTATATAATAACATAAGACATTTTTCTTTAAAGATCTGTGAAAGACATAGCTTTTACAATGTAGAGCACTAAAAATTACACAATGAGAGGCAGCATTACAACTAAGAGTTGACATATTTATTCAGGCTTTTAGTAATTTTTTTGGTGATTTGTAAAGAACATTACTTATAGAATGAAAGTAAAGAGTAATGATAGTCTAAAGTCAGTATTTCAACTACAAAAGACTAGGGAAAATATAATGGGAGAAATCGACCACTTCTTCATATTCTATGTGTGATAAAAATTTTCACTTGGAAGTTCATTGATAAAGCTTTTAAAATCTGGGGTACTCTTTCATTATACCTCCATATGATAATCCCCATGATAGGAAAGAAAAAAAAATCCTAAATTAATGTCGTAAATATTCCATTTGCATTTGTTTAAAAAGGTGTAGGTGTTAAGAAACTACTAAAAAATAAAACAAATATTTTATATTTTATTTTAAAATTTTATAAATTAAATAAGTATCCCTTATTGAGAAAACTTATTTAAACGGCAATGTTTATTTCTGGTAGAAAATTTTTTGCAATCGAATCGGTGATTGATTGCATAAGCAAAATGTAATAATATTTTTTCAATAAAACAAATTTGCAATTTTTGCCCTCGGTAATTTGTGACCGTCATGTTCCTTTTATATGACATTATCACTAAGCAATTTCTTGCACCAACTAGTTTTTTCAGCATTTAGCTTGTTTACTATAATTTATCACTTTTTAGTCAATTTTTACACAATAAATAAATAAAATAAAATAAAATCGATGAGTACATATTAGATTTGAAATAAAGTTTTGAGCCAGAAAAATCATCATATCTATGTTATAATATTTTCACTTCTCTATAAGAAATATGCTATTTCATTAGGAACATAAATGGGAGTGTAACTGAAAAGAACCAAATATGGCAAACTATAAGCATAATTAGTTAAAATCCATTTCTATCAGTTCGTGAATTATAAATATAAAATGGGCCAAATATTTAAGAAATCTAATATCATACCAAATGAAACTAAATATCAGGCAAAACTAAATCAGATGTAAACAATATTTTTTAATTATTGTAGTAAAATATAATAACAATCATAAAAAATTAAATGATGTTTGTATTTTGTTTTATTTTCTACATTCTCTAATTAAGATATCAATGCAATAACAGGGAATGAACACAAAGTGTACAATCTAAAAATGGATAATGATAATGTTTTAATAAAAATAAAAATATTTACTTACATTAAACTTATTGGAATGTAGTCTAAATTGAACCGAACGATTATGTGGTTGGTTGGTTGGGTTTTATGGCGCATGGATGTGCAGAACGATTATGTGATAGCATAATCAATAATAATCAATTGTGATAGCATTTTATTGAGGCCTCCACTATGCAAATAGAAGATATTAAAAAATTGCATGTTGGAAACTGAAAACTTTAAATTTGTTGTAACATAATCCAAACTGAATTGAATTGAATGATTAATTCAGTGATGATATTTTAAGGAGGTCTAAAGCATGCAAATAGAAGATTTTAAAAAATATGACAATTAGGATCAATTTCTAATCTTGCAACTATGAACTAATTCTATACTATATAATAATAGTGGAAATTTAATGACTTCCTAACTGTATCATTGATGATTAAGAAAAATTAAAAAAAGATAGGCATAAGTAACAAAGGTATGGAATTTCTTAAAAGAAATAAGTTGTTATATGCTGTAAAACTAGAACATACAACCAGTGCACCATAAATCACAAATTCAAATCTAAAAATTTTAAGAATAGAAATTAGCAAATAATCAAAGTTAAAATTATTGCAGTTAAAGAGTGAAGGAAAAACATTATGATTTTGAAAAAAATTTCATAGTTGATTAATGTTTTACTTTTATTTTTTGGATTCAGTAATGTGTAAGCGATTTTCTCTATGAACAATTTACAATAAATGAAAACCATTGTATGAAAATTTTGATCTAAAATTAAAATACCACATAAATTAATAGACATCCTGTTTTCATTATTTTGTAAAACTAGAAAAATACTAATGAAAAAAAGTATTAAAAATATTCAAGGTCACTACTTAAATGTTATTTAATATTCTCACTCACATAATACATGCTGGCATTTATTTTTACTTCTCAAAGAAAAGCTTTATTTTATAGAGAAAAATTTAAGAATTTAGGAATAAGTGAAGACATATGACTTTAATCTGTTTATATCACATTAGAGTAAATTGTTTATTATTACATTAGAAAAAGTATATCATATTGACAGTGATGATATAGGTTAAAAAATAATCCTAGTAAGCAAAATATCAAACAAAATATTTAGGATTTGATCCATTCTTAATTAAATATTTTAAATGCACATAAAAATCGTTGCAACAGATTTCTATTATAATTTACCTTTAAATAGTTTTTGTTTATAAATAGCAGAATATTAGGATTGATTTTTTTATTTTTCCAAAGAGCATATGCATAATTTCAATAAATTGTCATATATGTTAATAAAAATTATTAACCAAATATTATGATCGAAATTATTTACAAAAATTGTCATACATTTATTAAAATTTATTTATCAACTAGTATGATAGAAAAGTTATAGATTAACATTTTACTTTTGTTCACTTAAACAATTAAACTTTAATTTATATATATATAAAATTTGATACAAATTTTAATACGAATTTAGCCTACCTCAAAGTCTTTTAAATTTTCATCTTCGCTTTCAATTATTTCCTTTATATGCAAATCCTTACCTAAGTATGGGCAAACTATTTTTGTTGTAAAATCAAATTTCCAATAAAATGTGAAAAAATTCTTCAGAAGTTCACCTAAGAATAATAATAATTAGTGTGAAATTTTTGTTTATTCTAAATAATTCTGCAGAAAATAATTTTATTAATGGGTAATAATTAACTATACATACAGTATGACAAATAGATAGGATATAATTCTTTTTCAAACATTGATGTAGTGGATATATAGTAATATTATAAGTGACATAAGATTTAGGGAATAACTTAGCTGTGGGAATAATAACTAATATAAAAGATTAACATAGCAAGGTTAAGATAGCAAAGATAATTATTTTTCTACAATGTAAGAAAAATAAAAGTTAATTAAATGTTCTATTCATAGTAATTTTTAGAAATGTAAAGATAAAATTTCAAAGATTTCACATAAACATTCTGTTTAAGAGTATAAGTCTAGTTTAAGTGTAGATTTATTCAATAACTTTTAATTTTCTAATAAAAGAATCAATATCAAATATAGATTTAAATAGAAGCTGCATTGTTTAATGCATTAAGAAGATTTAATAAACTATTTTAAAATTATTTAAAACAAATAATAAATCCATCTTATTTTATTTCTAATTTATTTTATGAGAAATTAATTTTTAAAACTATTTATGGCTTTTAATTTAATGAAACAAAATAGTTTTAAATTAAAATTCATCAAATATTATAAATTTACAAAATTTTATCTTGAAAATGAAACAATTTTAATGATTAGATGGAAAAATTTAACATTTTAAATACACATTATTCATTGCTGCCATAAAATTCTGTCAAATCAAAAACCAAATTTTAGTAATCAAAATTTTTTACACAAATTTATTTGAAATTTCACAGCCTTTTAATTACAGTTAATAATTTTTAAGTAAAAATTTCATTAAAAACAATAGCCATTTAAAAAGAAGAATATTAACACATAATTATAGATACTATAGGGTGATGTAATTGTAAAATTTTATAATTTTGTAGCACATAATTACAGATTTCTTTTACCGGGAGATTTTTCATTTTTTGAAACTTTTAGTTTAGAGAGATCAGTTGTGAAGCCAACTTCACTGTTTTCAATGCATTCAGATGATCCTAAAATATAAGATAAAATTAAATGAAAATTAGAAATTTCATTAAAATGTAATTTTTCTAACATTGACTAACATTTTACTAAGATTTTTTAGAAACTTAAAATTACTATAAAATAAATACATGACCAAAAAAAGCAAGATACTATAAGCAAATATAGTAACAAAGTAAATAGTTGATTTCACAAATTCATAGGGACCAATAAAATAGTTAAAATCAGAAGTCTGTAAAGTATAGATATAAATGTTAAACCTTGAAACTTTTTTTTTTTTTTTTTTTTTACAAACTTTACTTTTTTTGTAAATAAATTACTATTAAAATTAGAATTTAATTATTTTCAAAATAAAAAAATAATTCAGGATATAATTTTTTTTTCTGTTCAAAACTATATTTTATATGCATATTTTTCTTTTTTTTTCATTTAAAATGTTCTTAATCACTTAATTATCCCATGATTCTAATATACAAATTATACCCAAGTCCACATATATAAAAATTCTGAAATAAAATTAATCTCTTCTTTTTTTGCCGAAGTTTAAGTTCTTTTTTCAAGTTAAAAGGTAAACATATTCATACTTTATATTAAGCAATTTACCACTTCAAACATGAGCTGTTTTGAAGTGGTAAATTGCTTAATATAAAGTATGAATGTCAAAATAATGATTTATGAGTATATAATGCCTATAATTTCAATTTCACTAGATCAGTGGTCCTTGTTATTCAAAAGAAGCAAATCTTAATAATTTACAGTAGAAATTCATTCATATAGAGCCCTTTTTTTTAAACAAGTTTCCCTTTAGTAGGAAACATGAAGTTTTCTGTTATTCAGGAATTATTTAAAATTAAAAGTACACTTGTCTTAGCTAAATAAGTCTGAGTTTTACAAACAGTAAATAAAATAAAACTCAGTATCATACATATAATATTTAAAAATAACACTAGTAAAATAATATAAAAGGTATTCTTAAAAATAACTACAAATACACCCCTAATTTGAAAATTGGTCTTGCATTTCCTTGGAAAGTAAAGGTAAGTCAGGTTTGTATAATGTATTTGATAAATTGAGGCACAATTAGAAATTCTCATTGATAAGCTCATTTAATTTACTCATGATATTCTTCATACTTGAAAATAATTATTCAAATATGGAAAGAATAACAAAAGCTTTTCAGTTGAGTATATGAACCAGAGTTCTAGTATTAGTGTTAAAAATCAACATATTTTCCCTCTCCAGATCTTTTTAAGCAGATCACTTGTGTTGTAAACTTTGTTCACATTTCTTTCTTTCCAATCTTTGGTACAAAGACACTTGAATCTTGTGAACTCCATAATTCTTTAGTTTTTAAATTAAGCAACTGCATTGCAAAGCTGCCAATATCAATAAAGGGTGAAAAATTAAATTCTAATACCATGATATTCAGACTTTTTATTACAAAAGCTAGCATCACTTTACTGTTTTTGAAGTCTTTAAATCTGCTGCGAAAAGTTTTCTTCATATTTATTAGTGTTGTTTTGAAGTAACAAATGTCAATATGAAACTTACTTTCTCAAGAATATTTTAATAAGCATGAAACATGAATTAAGGTTTTTCTTAAAATCTATTTTTTTTTAATTGGCGATGGCAAAGAACTTTAGCTACAATAGAGTTAACAATCTTAATCACCAATACCATTATTTTGGAAATTTCTTCTGAAAATGTCTGCACGCACAGTGCTTCTTGATGAATAATACAATTGTAAGTAAGAATCTCGTGATTAATTTTTTCTTTCAAAATAGTTACAAACCCATTTCTTGCAGGTCATCAGTTAAAATTGAAATAATTTTTTGGAATGGAATTTGATGTTTCCCAAAGCAACTCAGGGACAACATTTGCTACATCAACTCCATGTCCAACAATCCCAAAAGTTCCTATTTAGTGTCTGTAATAGAAATAAATCGCTCAAAAAGAGAAACTTGTGCTATGTCATTTAAAACACAAGACTTGTCAACTGCTGTTGATAAAGAGAAGGCCAATTTAAGATCTTCAACTTTTCAAAACCATTAAACTTTTTAAAGGAATGATTTTGAAAATTTTTTGGACCATTTTTGAAGACTCTGTGCTATTTTTGCTTTCTATAAATGTGCCCCTTTTTTTATAACCATGTGTTTCAAAAATTTTTTCTCATCTCTTGCAAGACAAGATAATAAGTAATTCCATGCCTGGACTAATTTTGAAGAAGAGCCTTAGAAGTGGAGGAAAGAACTGCAGGCGGATCATGATCAGCAGTCTGCCAATCACTGAACTAGATGAATTCAGTCAGGATCACTTTTAGAAACAACATTTCATTATATTTACAGTTGAAACTATTAATTATACATTAATGCAGTGGTTTCCAAACTTTTTGTACCGGCGCACCCCTTTTAAAAAAAAAATGGCACGCCCCCTGTGGCAAATAATGCATTGTTTTTAATTAGTGGCAAATAATGCATTGTTTTTAATTAGTGACAAATAATGCATTGTTTTTAATTAGTGGCAAATAATGCATTGTTTTAAGTCTACTTCCTTTTTATATGGAGTTAAAAAGTAGATCTTGTTTCGCTTCATTCCGAAATCAAAATCAAAACTATCGGTCAAATCTTGCAACGCGTTTTTGTGAAAATTCCCATGAACTGATTTCAATGATATTTGGTATACTTACAATATAAGGGTCCGATGACAACGTGATATTATGAAATATAACTTATTGATATAATATCAGAATGCATTATTTTTAGTGCATTTTATAAAACCCTGTAACTTAATTTTTTTTTACCAGTTTATTTTCATTTTCCAAGATTTTGGCACCCCTAGATTATTGCCCTCCGGGCGGCCACCCGTATCGCCCTACCCTGGGCCAACCCTGTTTATATCAACGTGGTTATCGCAAGCACTACTAACGAACTAATTCTGTTCATAGAAAACAGAAACAATCAGATGCTTCTGTTTACTGAAGTTTGACGCGAGTAAGCACGAGAATACCCGGGATGTTGCGAGTGCTTATCTTTTTATTCCACGCCCCACCGGTGCTCCGCTTTAAACGCGAAAACGTGATATTTCGTTCCAAGAAGTATATGGACAGGATGCTTTAGCATTTGTACCCAGAAAAATTCGCGGCGAGGATTGTGGATTATGTATATTGCTGATTCATTTTTTGACACCTATTCGACTTTTTTGGTTCATATTCGAAAATGATATTTTGGAAACAGCTGCATGCCCCCCTTGCAACTGTCTCGCTCCCCACAGGTTGGAAACCACTGCATTACTGCATGGACTGTAAGTTAATTAGATTAAAAAGGAGAAATTTCACACAAATTATTCAAAAAATTCGTGATTTCCTCATTAGTACTGCAGTCAATCCAAAGGATGTATGATTCTCCAATATAAACTTTATTTAAATTTCTTGCACATAAAAAATTAAAATAGCAAATCATAAAAATTAAATGCAAACAGATGATTCAGAAAAATAAGTTTGCAAAAGCAGATTTTTTAAAATTTTAATTAATAAATAAAAATTACAATTATCCTTTTTCATTATAATTTTCATTCGAATAGTCTAACACTCCATATTTGTTTATTAGTACTTCTGGGGATGGAACGTTAAGTATAGGATGTTTTCTGCTTGATCCCTGCTTCTAAATCATAAAAACTTCCCCCTAACTGGTAGAATCCACCTCTAACTGTATGTTTGGAACCAGGAATTTGTTTGTAAAACTTGTATACTTATAAATTAGAGATTTGTATAAACAACTGTTTTTTCAATATAATTATAGAAATAAAATAAAAATTAGACAAAACGCACTATTTTATGATTTACAATAAAACAACAAAGATCTACAATAAGAATAATTAAATGAAATTTTAATATTTACAAAAAATTACACTTATAGAAACTGGTATGTAAATAAGTACATATATATGCATTCACTTATTAATTCATTTTTTATTAAAGTGATTTCCATTATTCTATTCTAGGAAGAAATTTTATTTATTTATGTTTTAAGAATTTATGTAAAATTTATGTCACTCAAAATTTTACAGCCAGTCTTAAATTAATTTTGCTAAAAATCATTCAAAATGAAGAAAAATATCTTACTGAGACAATTAGCACAATATGTGATTATCCTGTGATGTTTATAATTTAACATGGTTCAATGATTTGTTTGTTTTATTTTCCATGGTCCTTTTTTGCACACTATTGTTTAAATTAGATTCCATATCACTAAAAATATTCATACACTAAAAGACAAATTTAACCTGAAATCTTGAATTACCAGGTTGATCAAATACTAAATAATAAAAATCTTAAATTAGTGTATTCTAGAAATCAAATAAAAAAAATCAGTCAGAATGCATTAAAACTTAGTTTTGAATTATCACCAAGCATTTAAATTATGAAAAATATCTTTTCCCAAAATTAACAATAAATAATTTTTAGAATATATGATTATTTATTTCCACCACTTTCTTCTTTTTCAAATGATTTTGTCTAAAATAAAAATAATAGTGATTATAACCAGAAAATTCTAAACATTACAATCAAATTTTTTAAGCTATTATGTGCACATATAAAAGGGGCTAGCTAAACATTTTTGAAATCAAAGGGTCAAAATGTTCAGAAAATATTTTTATTTTTACACTAAGCACAGCACAAATTGGCATTAAAACAAATATTACAGTTACAAGTGGAGAGGTGAGGCATTAGAAGCCATAGTTCATGAAATTTTGGCCCCCACTGAACAGCTACACTGTCGAGCAGAAGAGGGCACTCATAAGATATGGAGAGAGGGCTGCTACAATTTCCCCCACTGGCTCCACTGACATCCTGGCAAGGAGACAGGATTGGAATAGTCAGGAGATCATGCCTGTCCCTCTAAAGGGTTTTGGTTAAGGTGGTCAATCTCTTTTACAAATAAAACTAAGTGGTGTTAATTCTACCCTGGTAGAAAACAATTTTGATACGAGATGCTCCAAGTCATAACAAATAAGAACTCTGGAAGTTGTCACTGAAGTGTATCAGACTCTTTCAAGAGAGAGTTGTTCACACCTTTGATTATATTGTGGTTTGGCACTTCTAGCACTAAAATGTCTCTTAATACCCTAATCAGTTTTATTGAAATAATATTTTTTATAAATATTTGCCCTATCCACCTGCTTTTTTTTTTTTTTTTTGCTTCTTTGCAGATTATTATATGTATCCATTTTCTCTACAAGATCATCCAGAGGGAACTATTGACACCAAACATCAACAAAGTGTTCCCTTACTTTTGGAGGAACTTGTACTTTCATTTGGTCTAGAAGTATTAAATTTTTCATACTTTCAAAATTCTGAACACCATCCTTCATAATAACTTCTGAGCTGAAATGATAACCTTGCTAAGTTTTATTAATCAATTTTCTATGAGTAGCAAAAAGATGCTGTAAGTTTTCTGCACTCAACATAAATCTTTTTAATAATATTTTTCAAATATAATCAAAATCATAAATTGTATCATGAGTTTCCCTTGCAATCAGTTGTGCAATATCATGGGATAAAACACCAAGTAAGCAACCCTTTTCTTTTTCAATTTTTAAAAATTTTAACTGGCATGGGAACAGGTTTAAAAACAAAGACATATCATTATCTTAGAGATCAAAGTCTGGAATTAATTTTTTAATTGTAAAATTGTTTGAAATGTACCAGTCATGTTTACACTAGCTGTTGACAGAACGAATTTTTGGGCCTCAATCTGTAATTTTAGCTTTTCTAATTTAAAATGTTGTTCTTTTTCCTTCAAAACTCTTCCTTGCTTCTTGACTTTCTCATAAGGAATTTGTTCTCATTCTTCAATTGCTTCTAATTTCATTTTTTTTTGTTGATTTCACTTTCCATTCGTTCACCAATTATCGTTTGTAAAATACTTGTACAAATATTTTCATTGTATTTTTTATTTGTTTTTATAATTTCCTTAATTTTTATTATTTGGAATTAAGAGAAATAGCAATGCCCATTTCATCAGCCAATAAAAGATGGTCTGACTTCCTACCCTTTCCCAAATAAGTCATGTTGATAAGAAGGTAAGTTTGTAGTATCAAGTAATTAATTTAAAGAAGTTCACTTAATAAAGTTTAAATGTTTAAAATGTTTCTCAGCAAAATTAACTTCATAAAAGTCACTATTAAAACTTAATTATTGAAAAGTACTATTTAAAAATATAAATCTAAACCAATTTTAGATATAAAAATTAATAACATAAGGAAATAATATTTTCTTATATTTATCATTATACTTATTTACATTCACAATCATATATGTTAGTACCCTAATACTTCATATAATTACAGCTTTTGGCAAAATGAAATCAGATACACAAATATTACCATAAGCAATAACTATTCTTAGTTAAAATTACCAGAATTAAAAATAAATATGGAATATATATAAATGTATTTACTCGTAATAATACTTATAACCATAAAGACTTATTTCTGACATAATATAAGGTTTCTTTCTTACTTCTTCATAGCCATTTAAACACTGATAATATAATAAAATATAAAACACTTAAAAATATACAGATATATAAATAATCAATAGCAGTACATTTAAATTACTACTCTATATGTATATTATTCTTTATTTATTTGAAAAGAGAAAAATTCTTTTTTTAAACTGATGTTTACATGATAACACTTACATTGTAGACAAGCACCCCCATAAATAATTACTGAGTTCTAACAGAATGTTTTGACTCTCTTAAGATCACCATTCAACAAAATATAGATTTACTTTAAATTTCATATTCATTCAAAGTTTCAAGCAAAGGCCAACACCATTTTTATAAAATCTACCTACCTCAAATGCAATATTCAATGGTGCAAAAAGAAATGTTATGTGCCAAATTTTATAAGATGGGGACTAGCTAAGTATTTTACAGATAAATGGTCAAAAGGTTCAAGGCAAAAATATTTTTACATTTACATCACCCACAGCATAAACTGGAAATCAAAACAAACATTACAAAATACAAATGGAGAGGAGGAGCATTAGCTGCTATAGTTCATGAAATCTTGACCCTCACTGAAGAGTTCCACTGTAGAGCAGTAGAGAGTGCTGATTGCATGTTGGGAGAGGGGTGCATATAAAGATATTATTGAAATTAAAAGAAATTATGAAATTTTTCTTACGACTTCTCATCTCATTCTATTTTTGACCTTTACCACTAAAGTGGAATATATACATTAAAATGCATCTAACATTAAACACAGTCATTAATGCATCTGTACAATTGAGAAGTTAAAACAATATAGAAAGTTGAATGCATAATAGCATAAATATTTAAAACTGAAAATGTAAGTTGGTGATATTTACATATGATTACTTTACTTAGACGATCATAACTTAAATATAACATAGAATAAAAGCAAATGGGTAAGTGAACTTCATCTATACATGCAAGTATTCTATTATATAGTTTAAGTATATTTAATAAGGATAAAATAATTAAATACCTGAAAGTAAGATAAGTTTCTTAACTGAGGGCAGAATAGGAGGATTTGTGCTTTGTAAAAAGAAGATGACTAAAAGTGTAAAACCATAGCTTGATAAAATACCAGGTAAAATGAAAGTCAAGCATTTTGCCCAATGGCGTAAAGTCATCACTAAGGGTCTAACACAGGAATCAATTGTGCTGTAGAAATTCAACAATTTTGTATTATACAAAACTAACCTAAAATAAAATAAGTAAATAATAATTAATAAGTTTTATGTCACAATATTTTTTCACATATTTATCTATTATGATGAGAAAATTATGTGCAACAAAAACATAGTATAAACAAAATTATAATAATAAAACAAATTTGTTCATTGAATGTTTTGAATATTTTCTGGATTATCTAGGACTTGAGATTGATTTCGAAGCAAGTAAGATGACTAGTTTAGCCTTCTAGACTAATCATTCAGAGCTACAACTGCTACTCTATGATGGCGGTGATATTAAATCTCTAAAACTTTCCAAAAGCTGGAAAAAAAAAACAGATTACTTATAACTATTTAATGGCAATATTTTCCAACTAAAGTTTACTGCATTGGGGAACAATGCTCACAGCTGTTTCCAAAATGTTTCCCAACACCTGTCACAAAGGTGCTGCTTGTTTTTAATATCGATAATATAGCATATTCTAATATGTTGCTCCAAATATACTGACAATTTGTAATACAATAATCAGTATACAAGTATTTTACAAGATTTTTCATACTTTTAACAATCCATATTTTCATAAAAATATTCTCAGTGACTGCTTCTGAAAATAATTGAGCATTGCAAACAGACGATTTCAATTTGAACAGTTGGCATATCTTTTAGATTCACAGAAAATGAATCAATCATTGATTCAAATTGGATTTCTCTTTTTCTTTCATTAAATAAAATGTCCCTTTTCTATCAAATTATACTATTAAAAAAAATCTTTTTTCGCTGTCAAATTTTTAGCATGTTTATCTGTAGAACATACTGCACACATATAAATAAGTTATGGCTTCACTTCTGCAGTATATTTTTAGAACGTTTTACATTGAAATATTTTTCCATAATTGTAAATATTACAAATATAGAAGTGCCACTTTAAAATATTGCCAAGAGAAAAAAATTTCAAATTAAAATACTTATTGTTTTATGCAGTTTTACAACATAATTAATTTGAACCACACAAATTAGTGTCCTTAAAAATATTGCAATTTTTCTTTGAGATAAATAAGTTTCTTTGGCACAATTTATATTTTAACATTAGACTAAAAAAAAGAACTTCATGGTATATTTTTGTTATACTTTACTGTTCACGAATAAGTTAATATCTAGAATAAAGGATTCTGATTTTAAAGAATAATTAAACTAATAAATGATTTCATTTTATTTAGGCACTGTAAAATTCTGATTAGCCTTCTTGCATAGAAAAGCTTGGTAATTTTTGAAATACCTATCATGTTTGTGCTTATGAAATTTTAACATAAGAAATAATATGAATTGTGCATACTCACGCATAGTTTTTCAAATTTAACTTTGTTTATGATTGATAACAACAACACCCATAATGAAAAAAAACATTCTCAACCTGAGGTATTATGAATGCAGTCATAACAGCATTCATTAAAAGAGTTTAAAAAATCTTCATCTGGGAAAACAATCATGAGTGATTCTTAAGATTATAAATTTACATTACTAATTCTGGTTAACTGCATAATTTGACTTTATTTGTTTCATTAATCATTTCTTATATTACTTAACTTCTGATTTTTTTCAAATAGATAACCCGATTCTTTTCAGATCATAGAAGGTAGGATTTGTAGTCATAAAAGCTGATAAACTTGAATATCCATTTTTTCAACTTAAATCGAACACAAAAAATAAATCAAATATTTATTATCATGAGGTAAGTTTTTCATCAAGTTTGCAGTTGTTTCTTGATAAGCTGTTTAGTGAGATTTGAATAGCAATATTATCATGAAAAATGGTTCTTTTTTCCCCACCACTCTACTGCATTTGATAAATAGATATAATAGCATATATAAATTTATACCCATTCTGCTTTAAGATAGGTATTCTTTAAATTATATAAACAAAGTAAAAATTCATGCACTGTTTTGATTTCATAAGAATTTAACAAAATCTTATAACTCAGAATGTAATCGAAGAATGATTTTCATTTGGTTTGGTTTGTTTGTCACTCAACAATGATTTTTTGCACACGAGGGATAATTAGACAGGGAACTACGGTTTAAAGTGGATCTGAACCACTACAAACATCCATGCCCAAGATAGGATTCGAACCCATGAACTGTTGAACCAAAGGCAAGAGCACTAACCATTCAGTTGCCAGCTCGGCGACTGCCATTTGGAAATAATTTTACTAATTTATTAAAATATGATAAAATACCTATGTACATATTTAAAAGAAAGTTACTTTCCTTTTGAAAAAATAAATTACTAATCGAACCTACATAAGGCTGAACAGAGAAAAACAATTTTTTTCTCTGTTCAAGCTGAAAACTTTTTATATCTTTATAAAAAGTTTTCAGGCCTGAACAGTGACTCATTTCTTATGCGATGAAAAAAAAACTCATAATAGTAAATAATAAACACATAATTAAATTTATGAAATTTTTTGTATCACACATACAGAAGCATCTATAAAAATCAATTTTCAATAGGTCTAGCAAATTAATTTTTCTTGAAAGTTCAAAAGCTTACCTCTACAGTTGAACCAAAAAAAATACTATCCAATTATTTCAGTATTTGTATTGTAATTAATTTATGTTTTATTTTATTTATTAATTATTTTTTTAATTTCAATATTTTTTATTTATTTTATTTATAATAGTAATTTAACTCAAAAATATAAAAACATAATTAATGTATGATATTAAAGAATAATGCAATTAATGATTCATACTTCCCCTCTATTATCAAGAAAATGTTTTCTGCATGAAAGCTTTTCTACTCATTTTCATCTATGCATGATTTGGTAAATACCAAATAAACAACTTATTACTTTACACATATTAATTTGGTTTTATTTTAATCCAAAATATTTATTTTTATGGTTGCCAAATTTTCTATTTCAGAGCCAGAAATGCAGTATAATCAATTTATTTAACTTATCATCAAACACTTTAACACTTTTTATTATTCTATGTCCATTTTATTTGTAGTTTACTACTTAATAAAGTTACAGTTTACTTACAAAAGACTTCTTCATGCTTTCAGTAACACCAAGAGTCATTATACAAGTTGCAAAAGTTTTTCCACCTTTAATTTGGACAAATGATTGGATAAGTCCTGAGTGAGTACAATATTTTTTTTAAAATTAAAACACAAGTGCTTTTATTCAAAAATGCTTTGTGTTTCATAGCTTGAGTGCAAACAAGAAGATAACAAGTGTCTTATGGCTGGATGAGTCCCAATTAGTCTCCTCACAGTAATACAGATTATGTGATAAGGATTATAAATCTGATTTGGAACTCAGTTAAATTTTGAATAAAACCACTATCATGTGGTCTTTTTAGTTTTAACTGAAAATTTCTCTTAAATTATGATTTTTTAACTGAAATTTAAAAATTTTCAAGCTACAAAAAAGTGGCACCTCTGTGAATGTAAGTTTGAATATAAGTTGTAAGTATTCTATGAAAATAAACATCAAGGCTCATATATATTAACATACAACAAAAGTAGTGGGTAGTGAATATAACTAATGTTCATATATATCTTTCTTGGTACTTTCTTGAAATTATAGCAATATGATAAAGAGTATACTCGAAATAAAATTTTTTAAATAATATAATTTAGCATCTACTTTAAAATAATCCAAAATCTATTATTATTAAGACTCAATGTAGGCTTTAAGTTAAAAAATATCATATTCTGGTTTAAAAAAAAAACAAAACTATAATTGGATTCAAAATTGTATCAAGTGAATTATCAGATTCTTACAATTATTTAGAATTAATTAGAAAATCTTTTATATATACTAATAATTATTTTAAAAAATATACAATTTTTAAATAAGAGAAGTTAACATATAATAAAGATCAAAACAAAGGTATTTATTAAAGATAATAATATGATATATTGTCGAATGGACCCCTCATCTTTGACTAAAAGAATTTTTAATTATAGGCCCATTGCAAACGGATCTAGGGGTTGGTCTAAACTTAGAGATGGACTTTTTGCGTAGAGGAGGACTTTAAAGTGCTGAAAGTGACAAATTGGAGAACTGTCACCTCCCAGAGAACACAAGCGAATGTTCTGAGGAAATCCTTGGACCATCCTGGGCTGCCGTGCTGAAGAAGAAATATATGATATATTAATTACACAGCATATATTTTCCCTGCCTTTGAAACGAAGCTAATTCATGAATTATTTCCTCAAAATCAATAATTTTGAATTTTTATTTTTCTAGACTGAGAAATCTTACTACTTAAGCAATTTTATCCCAGGGCTGATTGAAATGCATCAGAACTAATTTTTAATTCTCTAGATGTACTTTCACAGTTAGTAATTGATATGAAATAGTTAAAACTATTTGAAGTGCAATTCTTACATTTGGAAAAACATCATCATCATACAAGATTACAAAGATAAGAAGGTAAGAGTTTTAGATTTTATTTTTTTTCCTACTACAGAATGACATCTTACAGTCACACATTTTGATAGACATCTATTCCATTAAAATCTAAATTGCAAAATTTTTACAATTATTTTTAAATTTATCACATCAACATTTATGCTCATGAAACATCACATTTTGTTTTGATAAAAATGTAATGTCTGAAAAATGCTTCTAACACTGAGTTTAAATAATTTTAATAACATTATATGTAGATTATTAATATTAGAGTAATGACATTGTGCATTAATTTTTAAAGTATTGATGGCATACTTTTATTATTGATGAATATCCATTTCACAGAAGGAAACAATTTTTCTTATTACAAATTTTTCTTAGGTAAATTGTAAATTAAAATGTTATAATTTAATACAATATTTATATATAAATAAAATTTATAATTTATATGCTATTTAAAATAAATCACTATCAAAGCAAAATCATTTTTAATTTTTAAATACTTTAGATTTTCTTTTTCCAATCAAGTTAAATTAAGAAATCATGAAAGATATATTTAAATAAAAAAAATTGTATTTATAGGACAAGCTTTATTTTACTTGTCAGTCTTATATATATATATATATATATATATATATATATATATATATATATATATATATATATATATGTTTTACTTTTTAATTTTTATATCATTAAAGATAATAAATGATAATTATTTTCTATTGGCTATAGTTGAAAATCTTACAAACATTTATTGAAAATGCTTTCAATAAATGTAAATAAATTTTATTGTACATTCAAAATTTCTTTGATTTTGAAGTCAGGACACTTATTTATATATTAATTTTTAAGTTCTTAGGAGATTGATTTTAAAATATTAACACTTTCATTATAATTAATTGGAAAATTATTAATCTATTTTTTCTAGTTTATTAATAAACTGAAAAACTAAATATTTTATTCCCTATAGCCAGTGTATTTCATAAATGCAAAACACTACGAATTGTTGATCATTAGATGTGCATATGCAATACCTTAACTTAATAAGTTTTTCAAAAATTCAATTACACTAAATGCACAAACTTTTATTAATTGCAAAAATTTAATTGGGTAAGGTTTTGTACTCTAAATTTACAACCATCTCATCTATTTTTACAATGCTATCTTTTAAATCGATTTACATTTATCACAGATTAAATAGAGTAACACATTAAAATTTTTTGCCTTGGAAATAATTTATGAAAAAACCTCAACCTTCAACTTTATATGAAATTTCACATTTAAAATAGCTTCTTAAATCATGTTATTCAAATGATTAATATAAATATAATTACTTTCATTGCAAAAAACTTAAATCAAAAAATTTAATATTGTAAATATATGAATTTCTTTTTGATAACATAAAGTCAATTTTTCCAATTTCAAATTTAGATAACTTTTATCATTAAATTTTCATACACAAAATATAGATATACAACCAAACACCATGTACACAATATATTTTGGATATTTCTAAGCAAAATTAAGTATTTATATTTTAATAAAATCAAAAACATCAGCTAACTATTTTCTTAAGTTAATTATTTTTGTTAAAATAAGAGATTATTTATATTAAAATAAAAGCTTACTTTATAGTAAATTTCTTAAAAATTACTGTTTTATACAATAACAAAATTTTTTTTCTTTTAATAAATGTATAAGATTTAAACATTTTTCTAATTTTTAAAATATATAATAACTATAAAAGGTTTTTTTTATTCCTCTAGAATGATTTGTTTGAAGTTATAAAATGCTTTTTAAATAAATTAAAATAATTTATTAAAATATAATAATCAAGAAACAGTTTTGTGTACTTAAGCATTTAAAAAAGATAAATTAATAATTAGTATATTTAAAACTTTAAGTTTGAAAAAAGAATTTTTCATTATAAGGAACTAATATAAAGCCAACAAAATTAAAAGTAAATTTACTTTTATAATTATAAATTATTTCCAAAAAATTCTAAACATTGAAAAAGGATTTTAAATAATTTTAGTAATTTTTGGTTTTAAATTGTAAAATTATACAAGTCTGTCAATATTTTTACTGGAAAAAAATTTTATAAAATAACCAAATACAAAAAATTATGGATAGATTGAAATTTTCAATTTATGCAATGCATAAGTTTTTTTAATATCAAAATTTTCATTTCTAATAATCATTTAATTAATTTTAATAATAAATTAATAATTTCTAATAATTTTAATGAACTAATGCTATTTGCAAAATATGCAAATTTATAAGAGCAGCTAGTGATGCTTGTATAAAAATGATACACTAACCATGTAAATGGTAAAAAGAAAACACTTTTATGTACTTTCTCAGAATTTGGAGGTAACTGCTTTTTTATTCCAATAGTTGTATTATTTCCCAATTTCAGGGAGACAGTTATTTACACAGGATATTGGAGTTCTATTGAGAAAAAAATTTCCTACTTTCATTCAAGTTAGTTTGCTGCTGGTCATAAACATTTTGGACAAAGGGTAGAGCTAGTAAAAATATTTTTGGCAAGAATTTTTTCATAATTATAACATCATTAAACTAGTGGGCTACAACAAAGTTTGAGATAAAAACAAAGCCTTTTTTTATTCCAAGGATATGCATGTGTGTGATAATTTTCCTTAAAGCTCAATAATATCAATTTTTCTACTATGCTTCTTTATATTAAAAATGAATTTATGATTTTTCTTATGCTCTCAGCACATTTAAAGGATTCTTAGGAAATTATAATGTGAAAATTGATATTTTTCAGTAATTTAGATTTTGTACATTTTTTTTTTCATACTAGTTATGAACTTCTTTATTTGAAAGAAAAAAAAATTAAGAATAATTCAATCACCAAGTGAAAAAAATACAAATTTTTTATGCAACTTTACTTTTTACTTAAAATAAAAGTTTCTAAAAGTTTTGAATCACTATCCAGATTTAATTTTACTAGAGGCCAAAGGAAATATTTCTACACATATTTATTTATACTTTATTAATTTTTTAAAAATTGTGAACACATATCATATGATAATTTAATGAACTAATAGTCTAGAATGGAAGTTAACAGAAGAGGGTGAGATTTGTGTTGTAGCTTATTCGTCTGGCAAATCTGACAATAATAAAACTCCATTATTTGATTAGGCTGTCTCAGCGAAATTGCAGTGAGTAAAATTTAATATAACTTATGTATTTATAATACTAAATTATAAAAGCAATTTATCAAGAAATATGACATGAAATATTTTACATATATTCATAGGCATGCAACACTACTTAGATAAACAGCTAAAAAATTAGAACTCATAAGGAACATTGTGAATCTTGTAGCATTCACTGCTAAGCTATAACATAAGCTATTTTTTAACAACTTCTCTTTTAGGAATTCTACTAAATTATTAGATTCTTGATTTATCTTATAATGTCAACACAATTAATTTGGTAAATGAAACTAAAATGAAAAACATCTCAAATGCATAAAAATGGAATTAACCAATCTAAAATTCAAAATTTTATTTGAAAAAAATTATAATAGAATTTCATTATTTTTATGACTTGAAGTGCAAAATAATGATATAATACAATTCTTGAGAAAAGTGTAGAACATATAAAGAAAATTATTGAAGGAATAAAAAACGATAATTGAACTGATTAAAAAAAATTAAGTGTGAACTAAATGTAAAATTATTATACATAAAGAAAATATAAAATTAAAATTTTTGCCTATAGCAAGCTACAGCAGCTCCTCCTTCAATCTTTTTTATCCATCTCTCATCTTTCAGCAATAACCCCTTCTTTTCCACATTTAATTCTTCCAAGATTTTGCGATTTATTTCTTGGCATGACACAATAATTAAATTTAAAACTATCTGAATTAAATTTATATTATGATCAAAATAAAACTGAAATTTTCAGAAAAATATAGTCTGTTTTTAAAATGTGTTGGCCCCACTTGATAGAACCCTTTGCTACATCACTATATAAAAGAAGTCATCTTCAACCTCAGGATTCTTTTAAGTCATTTTCATAGAACTTTGTTAATTCTCACTTGAAGCAACAAAATGAGACATTTTTATCCAACTGATAAGCTTTATTTGACTTGATAAGTCACAGTAATCTGAATGCATCTCTTTAAGAAAATGAATATGACATGAATTTTTCTAATTTATTCAGAATTCTATAGTTTAATAATCTGGCTTTGACATAGTTAATAATGTTAACCATAAACTAATATTGCATGCTTTAAGATATGGCCATGTATCTGGGGAATTTCATTAAGCTTCACAAGACTTAGAATATAATGCCAATATGCAACCAAACTTTCCTATGCAACTTTGGCAGCAACATAATCTAAGAAGATCTAGGCTAATTTTAAAGATTTTATCAATGACTCCAATGAAAATGAAAAAAAAAAATTCACAAGCTTTATGCATTAATTGTACTTGAAGACTAGTGAAAATATTAATCTTTATTGAACTTTCTTTTATGAGAAACTGTTATAAACCGTTTTTATCTTTTTCTTTTTCCTTTTTTTTTTGGAACATAATTCAAGCAATACATATCTTTATGAATTTCTTATTGATAAACAATTTTTCAAAATTAATAATTTCCCTTGAAATCAGAAAGCTTGCTTCAGCAACTATAATTCATTTTCTTTTTCTCCTTTTTATTAGAAAAATTGGCTTTTGACTCCATATCTATTTTTTTTTAACATATATATATGATTTAAAAGTAGAAATTAGCATTGGAAATACATGCACTTTTATACTGAAAAGCTGTTCTATTTATTGGTGAGATTAGACTAACAAGAAAAAAATTCAACAAAATCATTAGTCACAGGATCAATAATGGCAATAGCTCAATTTTTTTCAGTTTGAGTGGGAAACATATAGGAAACTTACTAGAATTTATATCCCTTAACTATAAAAGTAATTAGCACACACAAGATTTATTTGAGCGTGTTTGATGTTGCTTGTTATCAATACATGATAAAAATCCTTTCAAATTCAGCAAAAGTAAAATTTAAACATAATGAAGAGCTTTATAAATATTTAAAAATTAGATTAACAAAATAATACATTTTAATTTTAGTTCTGAATATTAATCAATTCAATACTGAATATTTATAGCCTTTATGCTATGCTGATCTGTGTAAAATGGTTGGAAATATTGGGACATTCCTATTAGATTTATACTATCTGACAACTTAATTAATATAATTGTGATTATATAATATTAATATAATCACTAAAAACAATACTAAAATCACTAAAAACATGTTTATTTTCTAGTTATTCTGAATTTTTCTAATTTATTTTGGAGTGAAAATGAGACTAGCACTCTAATATACATGAGAAAAATTTGAATTTCCAGATGTCTAAAGACAAATAAATAAAAATTATTCTCCAGAATGAATTTCCTTCATCTGTAGATATAATTTATTTAATTTTAAAATTTTGAATTCTACATTTTGTTTGGTTTGGTTAATTAGCCCCTTAATGGTCATTTTCTGTACACAATGTCTAATTAATTAAACTGTTTTTAACAGTTTAAACTGAATTCTAAGCAAACATCCAAACCTAAGATGGGATTAAACTGTTATCAACAGATTAAATTGGATTCCAAACAACTACAAGTATCCACGCTTAAGATAGGATTTGAACCCATAAATTATTGAACCAAAGGCCAGGCCTTTGGCTCAATTTGTGCAGAAATCAAAAATTACTGTAAAAAAGGAATTCATTCTAATATGATAAATTAATGATTTGACTTAATTGGTGATAACACAGACAGGTTGGATTAAGTCAATTTATTAGCTGTTAAAAAAAATAAAAAGATAGTTAGCTGTTAAAAAATTTAATACAACATTCTCTAATTTCACTTAAAGTATGTTGTATTAAATTTTAAAATAATTGCTTGCATATATTTACCAATGATTGAGTACAAATTTAAAGTTAATTAGTATAAGATTTACATAGTTTATCAAATAAGAGTTTGAAATAGACATATAATAATCCATTAAAATTGAGGTAAAATATTTAGAAAAAAATTTCCTTAAGTGAAAAAAATGACATAATTAAGATTTTAAGTCATTACCTACTTCCATAAGAAATATCACAGTTTATATTGAGATGAGGTAGATAAAAATTCAGAATTGGACATCTTGCTGCAATTACAACAGGTTTTTGAATTTTGTACTTTCTTAGAACTTTACGAATAAAATTAAGTTGAGCACACACATCCATTTGTAATAATGCTTCTTTAGAAACTTTTTCTGTCTTTATATCATTTATAGAGGGAGAAGTTATGTCTTTAGTTTTGACTTTAACCTAAATGCAATAACAAACAACTTACATTCTACTAATTTTAAAATATTTAAGAAATAAAATAATAATTAAAAAATATGATAAAAAAGAAATACTGAAAAATTTGATTACTTTAAATATAAACAATATTAAATAGCTAGTATGTAATGAAAAGATTATTCTTATTGTCAGAACTTACCCTGTCACAATTTTCACTTTCAAATCCAGGATAAGGCACGAACAGTAAATCTAAGTCAGAATGTTTTGTTCCAAAGCTGTTTAATGTTGATCCATATATATACATTTCACAATTAGGATAAAATGGCTTAAGAGATTTTACAATTTCTTTACAAATGATACGTCTATCTTTGATATCATCAGGCTGGAGACTATGTAATTCACACAATTTAAGCATAGCTTTAGTATGCTAAATAGAAAAAAAAATAATTTTCAACATATAATCTAAACAAAATGGAGCATAGTTATGTATCGTAACAAAAAATAATACAATTTCATCATTATTTTACTATTGGGAATAATATTTGACTAAAACCCAAGAGTACAATTGATGAAATTTTCAAAAACATTTCAAGTGGCAAAATTACAAGATTTCCAAACATAAAATTATAAAAAGCAGTAACCCACACCTTTTACCAAATAAACAACTGGTAGTGGTAAAATTGTAATTTTCAAAACCTAGATCAACCTCAATTTCAAACATTGAAAAATGCAATCTTGCACAATTTTTGATTTCAAATACTCCGATTTTGTGAATATTTTATTATATTTACTTACAAAAGAATTGCAGCAAAACTAAAGGCTACAAACTTAACTCCATATATTTTACAAAATTTATACATTACAAAATAAATATAAATCTTTAAGTCATTATTCTACCTGTAGTCCTTATCTATTATTTGTAAACAGTTGATAAAATACAATCATAATAAATTTTTGAATTTTCTTTTAATTAATTAAAAGAATACAAACACTTTAAAAATACATTGTATACAACAAAAACAAGCATCTATTAACTGGGCATTGGGGCCTATCTTAATATAACACATTATTTTAGTTTTAATTAATTAATATAAGTCAACAAGAAAAAGCTAAAATATTTCTACACTATACTTAGTAAATTATATTTTACTATACAAAATAGCAAACTAAATAGAATAACATAAAGTAAAAGCACCTATCTAGTCAAATTCACTAACACGCCAAATTTAAAATAAAAATTACTTTGGAAATTATTTTAAAAAATATGAATTCAATTTTGAAGATAACTTTCAAAAATATAAATTATAAACTAAACAACTTTTCAAAATTATAACATCCAAATAACATATTAACTTTACGAGAAAATAATCAAAATTTCACACAGAACCAATTGCAATTAACTTAGAAAGAATAAAACACAGTATAAACTTTAAAGTTTACTAAAACTGCAAACAAATTGTGCACACTGGAATATGCCATAGAATTGCCAAACAAATTCATTCTGGTGCAGTTATCTACAGGTTTGGCACATTTAGCACCCATATCAACTTGTAGGATGAAGCTCAGGTAACAAACTTTATCGCCCTCCCAAATATTGCCAAACATAGCTAAATACACTGTGTGAAGATAAAACACTTAACAGACAAGAACTTTCGATTTCGTTAAGTGTGGATGTAAGAGATTCAAGAGGCATAGGGAGAGTGTGTCAGAGCGAGAGGAATGATATGGGTGGGTGAAAAGACGAATGGTAGCGGAGGTACCGCTTCCAGGCAATGGAAAATACATGTGTTTCGAATAATGTAAAATGAACCATCTAAATCTATGTTAGTGTATATAATTAATGTTATGTTTGTTAATGTAAAATAAATCTGTCATAAAAAAGAAAAGAAGATATGTTGGTATTATTGAATGATCCTGTAAATGACAGGTTCATGAAACAATCACATTGTTGCTGACTCCAGGATGTGTTCCAGATTTAATACAAAATGATGGGATGCTAATGATGCTAAAAGTGTCTACAAAGTTGTGAGTCTGCATATTTTGATTGCTTCTTATTCCATTAAGAACCAATATTTGTTTTAATTATGTATGATTTAAGGGAACTTTTGTTTTAGAATTTTCTTAAATTTCTTTCTAGGGTTTTGTTTAAGAAAGAAATGTAATAAATTAATAAAAATTGTTTAAATATTTGAAGTATCGAAATAAAAATAAATATGTATAATGTTCAATTTAATTGAGAATATATTTGAGGTTTGATACTGGTTTCGAAATATTATTGTTTATTGATATTTGTTCATTAATATTCAAAAAAGTTTTTTTTTCTCTAACTGGTGATATTACTAAATATATATATATATATATATATATATATATATATATATATATATATATATATATATATATATATATATATATATATATATATATAATTTTGATTTATTAAGGAGAAAAAATATTTTTGGAATAATCTGTTTATTAAAACAAATTTATGTCAAATAATAATGTTGTTGCTAATTGTCAATTTCTTAAGTTAAGTGCATCAATTTAAAAGCTTCTGTATTTTGAATAGTAAATTGTTGAAACGTATTTTTAGTTAATGTGATATAATAGGATATAAAAGTTTTGCTTAGAATTTTCGTGATCATTCTGTTGTTTAGTATGTAAATGATATAAGTTTATGGAAAATAAGAAACTTTCAAGAAAAATGCTTTTTAATTGTTTATTGTTTTGCATTATTAAATTACGTATTCAGAATTATTAAATGTTATAAGGTATATTTACTATGATTGTATTTAATATTTATGTAAAGTAACTAAGTTTAGATTTTAAATTTTGATTCAAAACCGAGAGTGTGAAACATTTATGAAAGGGGAAATTTTGAATTATTTTATGTTTTGAAAGTAATTGTTCTTGCAATGATTAATAATAGTTTTTGGTTGTTTCGGTAACTCTGATTCCTTTTATTTAAAAGTAAAATTATATATATAAATAGTGATAAACATATAAATGCATACTACTAAAAATTATTTTATCATTTTATTGATTTAAGTGGTTATATGTTCAATGATCTTCTATGATGAGGACTTATTTAATTTGAAATGCTTAAACTGGAAGTATGATTCGTATATGTATATTTTTTAAAACTTGTTTTGAATTGTTTTCATTCATTTATGTGTATCATGTAATTGAAGTTTTATATATATTATAGTATGTTATAGTGTGTATTAAGTATATCACAGTGTGTTGAAATGAAAATCGAAACTATAAATTTTTAAATTTATTATTAGAATAAATTTAAATCTTTTTTTTTGGTACATTAAGTAAATGAAAGTGTTTTATTAATTAAACAAATGAAAGGTGATTTGTATGATTTAAATGTTTTCTTATGAATAATTGATAATTTAAGGTTTGGTAATTTGCGATATTAGTTGTTAAAATGGCCTTCGCATTCTTGGGTAAAGCTCGAAAGGAGGATCTGTTAATATTGGCTAGCGAGTTAGGAGAACAAATTCCTCCGGACATGAAAATAATAGATTTTAAAAATGTGATTACACAATCTAAACATTTTGAAGAGTCATCTGTTTGAAAATTAATAAATGCTATAATTTCCGATCGGATAGAGAGAGAGAAAGCCAAAGTAGAAAAAAGGCAACATGAATTAAAATGAGAAGAAAGGCAATGTGAATTAGAAGAGAAACAAAGAGAACGTGAGCATGAAATTAAAATATGTGAATTAGAAATAAAAGAAAAGGAAGATGAGTGCAACTCGGGAAGCACTGTAGAATATGGACGAGATAAATTAAGAAACTTAACAATTTTTCTAGGTTATTTAAATATAATGAAAGGAGTAATTTTAGATCCCCTGGAAGAGCAGAAGAATGGCCTTTCTTTTTCCATCATGCTGAAAGGATGTTCAAGCTTTATGAAGCACCCGAACAGTATGAAGGAAAAGATATTTTACAATGTTTAAAGGGTCATGCTAAAGGAATAAATGCTATGTTGTCGGAAGATGATTTAGATCAGTATAACAAAATAAAAAATTTCATTTTAAGGGAGTATAGAATAACTCCATTACAACACAAGAAGAATTTTGATTCTTGTTATAAATTACACAATGAAAGTTATGCTCAGTATGTGTCCTGGGTAGAAGCTGCATTAGAACTGTATTTAAAATCAAGAGATATAGAAACATTTGCTAAACTTAAAGAACTTATTGTAGCTGACAAAATAAAAGAGACTGCCTACTCATGTAAGATCTCAAATATTTTTGAAAGAGACCGAAAATTGACTTCCTGTCCTTGAATTGGTAAGGTAAATTGATAATAAGTTTTGTAAATAATTCCCACAACTATACCAAATTTATTCCCGGCCCATATGGAACAAAACAGAACAAAATTGTAAGGAAAACTTTTCCAGCTGAAGTTAGAAATAAAAGTTTTGTTGAAAAGAAAGAATATTATAATTATCAAAAGAACCCAGATCTATGACCACAGAACTGTTTTGGAAATAATACCACTAGTTGCGCTGCAGGTAAAAAGGTATTAAAGTGCTACAAATGTCAAGAAGAGGGTCATTTGAAGAAATTTTGTCAGCAAGTGAAAACAATATCTCAAGTTTCTAATAGAAGTGAAACTGAAGAATTAAGCAAGAAAGGGTTTGCATTAAAATGGGTAATGCAAATTTTGATTGGGAAATACCAATCAGTGGAAAGGATGGTGAGCTTTTACAAATTGATTTAAATATGGAAGATAATAAGTTTCAAGGAATCATTGATAGTGGTGCGGAAATTACTGTACTGCAGAAGTCAGTGGTGCCAGAAGAAATGTTGCAGTCAAGTGGGAAAATTTACATGAGGCCTGCAATTGGATCTCCGGTTGAAGGAAAGCTTGTTTCTGTTCCACTTAGCCTTTGGTCAGCAGATGATGATATCAGGCTGTATATCATGGTGCATGCTGCAGTAGTGGAAGGATTGCATGAGCAAGCTTTGATTACTCCTAGAGTTTTCAGTTTGTTGAAAGAACAAAGAAGAAAATATCTTGGAGAGGAAATAAAAAATATTCATGGGAAAGCAATAGTTTCGAATACTTTCAACGTGGAGGGAAGGAAAATAGAAGCTCACAAGAAAATAAAAGCAAATCAAGGAACACTTGATTTAGAAAATTCTGAAGTAGAGGTCTCAACTACTCCAGTGGAAAGTAACTTGTTAAATGAAGAAATAATCGCTATTAAGGATAAGGAAAATAATATTCCAATTTCACAAGCAAGGATATTTAGAAAAGAACAGTTGTCCTGTGCTACATTAAATCAGTGTTTTGAAGATGCCAGACAGCGTGAGAACAATTACTAACTGGAGTCAGATTTACTGTACCACACAGGCAATGTGGCAGGACAGAAATATGTACAGCTTGTAGTTCCTGATTGCAGGAGAAAAGAAATTTTAAAATTGGATCACGAAACACCGACAGGAGGACTTCTTGCCTCTAAAAATCAAGGAAAGAATTGCAATGTCTTTTTGGTGGGAAGGTATGCCAAGAAATATAAAACGTTGGTGTGAATCTTGCCACAATTGTCAATTGCAGAGGAAAACCAAACTGAAAGACAGAGGACCTATAGAAGGTGTTAGTAGACCAGAACTACCCTTCCAAGTAGTGAATGCTGACATTTTAGGGCCTATTGAACCTAAATCTTCTAAGGGACATCAGTATGTATTGTGTGTTATGGATAAGCACAGGTGGTGGCCAGAGGCAATTCCTATTAAATCTTTGACTGCAAAAGTGACATGCAATGCCTTTATAGAAATTTTTATGAGGACTGGCATTCCTCAAATCATTGCTATGGACAATGGAACAAATTTTGCTGCCAAGTTAACACAAGAATTTCTTAAAAGATAAGGGACTGTACCAAAATTCTCTACACCAGGTTACCCACAGAGTAATGGATTAATAGAAAGATGGATTGGTACAATGAAATCAATGTTGCATCATGCTATAAGGTCACAAGGTAGAGGATAGGAAAAACAGTTGCCTTTTCTCTTATGGGCATATTGTGAAGTGCCAAACGCTACTACTGGGGTCTCACCATACCTACTTGTTCATGGACGCCCCCTAGTTGGACCTTTAGCAATTTTAAAATCTACATGGGAAGATGAAGTTGTTCTGCCTCAAAGTATTGGTGAATCAATCACTGATTATCTTCAGAAGGTTCAAAATAGGTTACAGGAAGCTGTGGAATATGCTGATGAGCACACTAAAAATCAACAGGAGAAATATATACATTATCATAATTTAAGATCAAAAGAATTATCTATTGGAGATGAAGTTATTGTGCTGATTCCAGACTCTACAAACAAACTTTGTTCTAAGTGGAAAAGTCCAGGGGAAATTGTAGAACAGAAATCACCATATGTTTATGCAGTAAAACTACTGGATGGAAGCATCCGTCATTTGTATCAGAATAAGCTAAGGAAAAATATCCAACCGATGAATACAGTGTGGCATAATATATAAAGCTGATAAAGATTTTGGGGAAGTTCAACCTGTACCTTTAGGAGGCCTTGGAGTAATAACAGACTGTTGGAAACAGCTAGAAGAAGAGACAGAATTGCCAAATCTATCTCCGAAACAAAAGACTCAGCTTTTAACAATTCTCAAAGGCTACAGAGTCATATTTAAGAGTGAATTGAAACAAGCTAAGGTACCACTTCATGAAGTAACATTAAAACCTGGAATCGAAAGGAAACAGCCTCATATATATACCGAATACCAGAATCACTAAAACCTCAGGTGGAAAATCAAATAAAAGAACTATTAAACAAGGATTTGATAAAACCATCTTCTACAGAGATTTTTTATCCTCTTATATGTGTCGCAAAGAAAGATAGAACAATTCGTCTTTGTGTCGATTATCGGGGATTGAATTCCGAGTCTCAAATAGCTCCATTTCTAATGCAAAATTCAGAAAAATTACAATTCAAAGCTGGTGCTGCAAAATATCTACCCACTCTAGACATTCTTAAAGGTTATTGGAAAATTCCACTGGATCAAGATAGTTGAGAACTAACAAGTTTCGTTTCACCTAAGGGACAGTATCAATGGAAAATAATGCCATTTGGACATGCAGGTGCTCCAGTTACTTTTCAGAAAATTATGAATCAGATTCTAAGACCTCATAATGATTTTGTTGAAAGTTTCCTGGATGATATCAGAATTTATTCATCTAGTTGGAAAGAACATTTGAACCATCTAAGAATGGTTTTGGAAACATTAAAACAGTACAATTTTACCGCAAAATGTACCTTTGCTTGATCGAAGGTAAAATACTTAGATCATGTAGTTGGATCAGGAGAGCATGGGCCCGATTCAGATAAAATTGCAGCTATCAAAAACTTAAAATTGCCAAGAACAAAGAAAGCCTTAAGATCAATATTAGGACTGTTTAAATATTATAGGGAATATGTGCTTCATTATGCAAACATTGCTAAGCTATTAACAGACCTGACCAGAAAATCTGTACCAAACGATATCCCTTGGTCTGCAGAGACCAAAAATTCTTTCATCTCATTGAAAGATAGTTTATGCGCTGTCACTTTATTGTAAATCCCTGATTTAAATAAGCAATTTGAACTGCACACAGATGCGTCAGTTACTGGCACTGGAGCATGTTTAATGCAGAGAGACACAGATGGGAATCCTAAGACAATAACCTTCGCCAGTCAGAAATTAACTCCTGTGCAGACTAAATGGAGTACCATTGAGAGAGAAGCATATGCTGCGATTTGGGCTCTTGGTAAGTTTGAAGAATGGACTTACGGAACTTCCATAAATTTATTCACAGATCACATTCCTCTGAATCATATCATATCTTACAGACCTCAATATCTTACAGAAAGCATCCTGAAGAATGCCACATTACAGAGATGGTCATTGGTTCTCTCTCACTATCAGGTCACAATAGCTCATAAGCCTGGTAGTAATAATGTTATCGCAGATGCCTTATCAAGGGTTTATGAAGATGATTAATTATATTTCTTTTATAATGAATCTTGTAAGAAATAGAAAATAATTTCTGATATATCATAATATTCATATTTAATTTTATATAATATAATGTAGTTAGGTTAAGCATTAAGTTACATTTAGAATTTTAGTATTATTTGGCTCTTGATGGAATGGTGATGAAAGGTAAAAGAAACATTTTAGGATTCTTCGTAATTTCCATTTGCGGGACAAGTTCCAGCAATGGAAACTGGATGGAAGGTGTGAAGATCAAACACTTAACAGACGAGAACTTTCGATTTTGTTAAGTGCTGATGTAAGAGATTCAAAAGGCATAGGGAGAGTGTGTCGGAGCGACAGGAATGGTATGGGTGGGTGGGTGAAAAGACGAATGGTAGCTGAGGTACCGCTTCCAGGCAATGAAAAATACATGTGCTTCGAATAATGTAAAACGAACCATCTAAATTTATGTTTGTGTATATAATTAATGTTATGTTTGTTAATGTAAAATAAATCTGTCGTAAAAAACAAGATATGTTGGTATTATTGAACGATCGAGGAAACAACAGGTTCGTGAAACAATCACACACTGTGTTACATGAACTAAGATTAAACTAGCATTTCATAAATGCATATAAGATCAAGGGATATAAACAGGAATCTTGAGAAATTCTATTCAGAAGATCATAAATAAATCAAACATTAAACAACTGAAATTCTCCTCTAGACTATAATTTTTTTTACTATCTGTATATATTTTCAAATATATAAATTTTTATATTTTACTTATATGAATTCATAAGTATAATAAGCCTTTCACACTTACTTGAGCTAATACAGAATTAAAGTGCGTAACTCAATGCTTAGAGAAGTACTTATTGTTGTTGAGAAGTAAAATAAAAAATGTAATTGTGTACTTAAAAATAAAAATCAATCTTTTAAAAATATGATAATGTAAATATTAATTTGTTTTTTTAAATATAAAGTTTTTTATGTTTTAGGACCTTTGAAATCAAATCAATGAACAAACTAGTAAATTTCAAAATGGAATATGAATGGGAAAAACTATGCATAATTTTAATTTTTTATTCAATTCATAACTAATATTTATCAGATATTATACTGATATATTTTATGCACGTACAGAAAATCTATGTTTGAGCACATAAGAACACAACCCCTTATTTTAAAAACTTGTTTTGTTGATGTAGCTGATAACTAAGTAAATAAATTTGATGACTTGAATAATAAATTTAAATATAAGAAATTCAAGTGATATTGCTGTATTTTAATACAAAAATTTCTGCTTAAATTTTAAATGATGTTTATGTTTAAAAAAAAATAAAAAACATCAAGATGGATTTAATTTTCTTTGATTATTAACAATATTTAAATCATTACCAATATTTATATTAATGGTTAATATTTATATTAATAATCTTCCTTATTCAGAAGAAATTTTGTTTCATGTTTTTTTTTTTTCTACAAAGATTAACTAGAATAAAATACCAGTGATTCACATAGTAATTATTTTATGAATTAGTTTTTTAAATCATACTATATTTCTTCAAGTATTTAAAAAAAATAATAAGAATTCAAAATAAAAAACGCATGAATAAAAATTACACATCATTTTTGCTAAGTTGTTAGAATAATATTAAAGAATTTCTTAAAAAGAATATAAAATTAAAGAAAATAAAGATGTTTGATTTTATAGAAAAAATCTACCAAATATTGCATTGCATTTAATACATAGGATTCACAGAGCACTTCTGATGGAAAAATTTGACTCTTGTGAAAGTAAACTGCTTGTGAATGGGGTAAAGGGTTCCAAGCAATAGTATTAGAGGTGTGATGGTTCAACAGGAAAATGATCAATATTTATTGTGCTTTTTCAACTATGTTTGAAATGCACGCTTCTGTTATTAAAACACATTCAATGAAACTGGTGGCCTGGCGCCTTAATTATGGCACTAGCTTGTATGCCATTGATAAGTTATATGCTTTATTTTTAGAAGATTGAACAAAGAGGTTTTTGAAGTATGTTAGGAAGGCATTATTTTTATACTTCAATGTGTGGTTCTTTAATTTTTTATGCACATTTCTTAAAAATCTTGAATGGTACATTTGGTTACTGAGGATAGAGACATAAATTTTACTGGCAATGAATGTGTTTGGTACATCTTCATAGATAAAATTCTATGAAGATGTATCAAGCATAAAAAGTTTAATGAATTGGTAGTAGTATTTTTATAGTAAACTATTGTAAAAGATAAAAATATGTTCTTGTTAAAAATTTTGACATTATTAAACTGTACCAAAATTTTGGCCATGAGCAATTTACAACTTCATAGAACATAAGATTAGGATACTAATCAAAATCTTTTCTTGTCAGCTCCTATTTTACACTTTTATTACTGTGCAACCTGTCAACATATTAATGTTTCATTAGATACCACAATATAAAAATAACTTCAAGGCTTTTGCAAACAATGATAATTTCTTAGTGATGCTTATGTTAATTAAAATTCACAAGTATTTTGAGCTAACTATTGGATTACTGTGATTCTTAATGAATTCTTCAACTCTTCCATGAGGTTATTTCTTCTAGATAAAAGTTCAATACTTTTTAATTTATCCTTTTGAATTTTTGCTATTATCATTATGTGATTTCAATGTATGATGGCATTAATTCTTGTTTATATAGCACAATTTTATCATCACCATCCACATATTCTAAAACATAGGTTGCATAAGATAAGTATTTTTTTAAATATCTAATGCTGATTATTTTATTTCTATATTGTACTAAATTAATTTTTATTTACTTTTGTAGTTGTAAAAATGTAATTTTTATCTACATATATACATTTCCTCCCTTTTACCTATATTTTACATAATTACAGTTGTAAGAAGAAACAATATATGTCGCTTCCACTGACATCTAACATATTACTGTTAAATCGTGAGCATTTTAGAAATAAAATCTAGCTCAGTGGTTTATTCAGCTTAAATCCCAATTTGCTATATCCAATGTTACATTGGAAAAGACAAAACTGGCTTATATAGAGTTTCACCCATACATAGAACTTATTAACTCTGTCACTGATTTGATAATGCATCCACCAAAGTATCAGATTCATATAAATCATTAAAGACAAAATTTATTGAAATATATTCTAAGAGAGAATACAAAAAAAATCGAACTTTTTAACAAGGATATGAGCAATAAAAGGCCATCTTAACTCAAATGAAATCACAAGCTGCAAACACTGTAGGAGAAAAGCAAGTAAACATTGTAAATGAACAGACTGTTAATAATATGCTATCTATTCTTGCAGTATTTAATGAATATCTAAATGGATTTTGATCAGTTGCTGATAAAATCACCAAACTTTCATATTGATCTAATGTGTAAGCTGTAAATAATACTCAAGCATAAAATAATGATTACAGGAATAGAGAAACAAAGGAAATAACCTACTTATTAACGTGACCTCAATATGAAGACTACATACAGCTAGCTTTCAACACAGTATGAAGTTTATAAAGACAATCTAAAAAATTATGCCAGAATATGTAAGGATATAAATTACTATAAGACATTTTGAATTTTTGATATTATCATTTCATGAAAAGCTTTAGACCTTTTTATTGTCTAAGATTACTTGGTAAAAGACCAGGTAACAGTGTATAGACTTGGTACAATTCCTGATTTTCATGCTAAGCACTGCACAGTTATTTTCTAAATCTAAATTAAATCATTATGTGGAATATCTTGTTACTGAATATTGATCACACACAAACTTCAACTTTGCAATTGCACACTATTTTAAATTTCAAATATTTCATTATAATTACTTACTACAAAAGTGTCAAAATGCTAATAACTAGAAATTAATCTCCAAAAGATTACATGATAAAAAAAATATATAAATAAACTAAGTATCAGGTAGGCTACAGCAGGTGATATATGGGCAATAAAGTTAAGTCTCTAATGTAAACAATCTGCATTTTTATTAAAGCTCGAATTTTAATTAACCACGCTGTAATACCCACTTTAGGAAAACATAAGTAAAAATGGAATCTATCTCCTATGTGAATCAGGCAATAAAGTTAAATTAACATAAATAAGAAGCATTTTAATTACATTATTAGACATACATTTGTATAAAAACTTATGTTTAATCCTCAAAATTCATGTAAAACCTAAATATATATTAAATATTTTACACAATACTCAATAAATACATAAATGATTATTTATAATAGCAATTTTAATTGAATATCACATAAAGTAAAAATATTTACCTAATCTTCATTTGGAGAATTAATAAATAAAATAAATAAGCAGATTTATTACCAACCATAAATTTCTGTTGCTAGTTACACACAAATATTGAGACTCGAATTTTACAGTTACACAATTTGAAAAAAAATTGAACTTTATAAATTTAAATTTTTAAAATTTAAAAAATTTATTTTAAACTTAAATTAAAATTCAACTTTCAAAATATAAAATACAAAATTGATACTTTCAAACTAAATCAACTGCTTTTCCAGCTTAAACTGTATAATGAAACAAAAACAAACTACTAATCAAATGCTTCAAAAGTTACTACAAAGCAAATTTCATGCATGAATAGTATCATGTTGCATCATAAAACAAAAGTTGTGTTATACAAACACATTCTAAAATAATAAGACAGTTTGGAGCATTTTATTTTTCTTGCTGGCACCTAGTTTTTAGCCAAATCAAATTAAATTTTAATTAAAAAACAGCATGTTCAATAAACATGAAAGGAGGTTGATACAGCATTCTTTATTAAAAAGCAAATTTTCAAAAAGCAGCATAATCAATAAATATAAAACAAATAAATTTATCATACTTGACAAGCAACAAATCTAGTAGCATGTTCAAAGAATGTAAAACAAATAATTTTGAAAAAATTGGTGTTATTTAAAATAAGTCTAGAAAACTTTAATAGGTATACAACACAAAATAATCCTGTGAATTCCCATTAAAGCATCATTCAATTTCTACATGTTATATATGTTGAATTGATTATTTAATAGACCTACAAGCATATATAAATAAGAAATTGTCTAAATTTTATAACTATCACCAATTTTTTTTAAATATCGATTTGATTTATAAATATAAAAAGTAAAACATGATAACATACAAGGAAATCAGTTGCTATATACTAATAGTTTGGTGGAAAATATATTGATTTAAACTTACTTTCTTATACAACTCCATTTTACACAGTGTTACTTTTCTAATTACAGCAACAGAGGATATATGCAATTGCTTAATGTAAGAAGGCTGTTATGTACATAACATTAATAGCCTGTAAGAATCAATTTTTATAGAAATAAGTATCAAAAGAAAATTATGTATATACACAATACACTGCTAACATTTAATTAGAGTAATATATTGACATACATTTTTTTTAAACTTAAGTATACAAAATACACACAGAAGATCAAAAACTAAACAACTTTCAAGATTCCAAGAATAAAATGTAAATATCATTTTACAAAAATATCAGGAATAAAGATTATCGATTTACAATATTAAGAGTAAAGTATTCCCAATATTAAGAATGGTTGAGAAACTTGGATTGACGTTTTCATTAATGAATGGTTAATTCTTCAAATAGTGGTTAACAAACAGCATTGTTGATGTTTAAATCTTGATTTTTCTTTAAGCATTTCATTTGGAAGTTCTTCCACCTAATTTAATTCCTTACTTAAACCCTAGGCATAAAAGAAATTAACAACTTCAAGAGTAAACATTGTTAAATACTTTTGCAAGGGGTGACAGTGACTAGGAATTGTCCATTGAAATTAATATTCTAGAAACATAATCGATACTTAATGTATACTTGGAAAGATGTTGCAGGAAAAATAATACGTAGATTATTTTAACCTAGAAAAGTTTTTATTAAAAAAACAAGTATAGAAATTTAAGAACATTCATTTGATCATAACAAAAATTGAGCCCTCATCGATGAACTTTGAGAAACTGTTACCCAATTTTCACGCATTCCTGCACATTTAAAAAGTGGAACTTGGTGTAATTCATAGTAAGAATTATCAGATTAGCAAATAATTAAGAACAAGATAAACAAAGGGGAAAAATGTTCACATATCAAAAATTTTTTTAAAAAATGACTTATTAGCATGATTATCAATAAAATAAGCCAAAAATTGGCCAAGTTTAAGATATTTTTCTAGAAAAGCAAGAGTGAAGTTCTCTCCCACATAGAAAAATTTGTTTTTAAAAATGTCTTGTGAAAAATAAGTGATTACTTTGCCTGATTTTTTAACAATAAAATGAAGGTAAGAATTATCTTTAAACAATAAATTTTATTTTTCATGTTTTTTATACAGAGTATTTTAAATAATTTTTTACTAGGATTTTATTTATAAAGAGAAATTTAATTTAAGAAGAATTAGTTTTGAAATCTAATTAACAGGTTTAAGAGTTCGTAAAAATAATCAATTATATCTCCAATGATAAAATTTTGATTAGCATTTAATTTTGATTAATATTAGTTTATTTCAAAGTTTTTATTAGAATTAATGTTAAGTTTTTAAAAGTATATTTAAAAAACTAAGAAGTTACAAGTTTAAAATTTGATTCTTCAGTAAAGTACATTTCAGTAAAATAAATATTTAATTTTATTTACTTGCATATTCATTTGAAATTATTTCAACTTTTTTTAATAAAGTATTATATTAAATAATTTGGTTTCTCACTGGCTGTCAATTAAATACATTGTAAATTATGCAAAATTAAAAATTTTCAACCTTTATGTAAACACACAAAATTTGTATTTACAATAAAAAAATCTTACAAATCTAATGACACTGCTGTGTTTTATTTGAAATAAATATAATCTATATTGTCAACAAAACAAGAATATGTTTACAAAATATTAAAAAAAATCATGGCAATTAAAAAAACAGTGAGTATATATTTCATCTGATAAATAGTAAAAACAAGTTGCAAACATATATAGGTAAAAAATATTAAAATATTATGCTAAATATTGTTTTTAAATCAACAAAAATATAATGCATTGATAAAATATTAAATAATTGGAAACTTATTATTGGAACATCATTTTATAATTATAAAATTTCAAACAATTCTTATCTTGTAACATGTATTTTCTTAAATTTCTGTTAATTTATAATATTAAAAAAAATTTATTTATGTACTTTTTATCATGATACAATAAATAATTGTTTTTGTTCATGGTATTAGTTAAGGGATTAAAACTACTGTCAATTTTTCCTCTGTTTCTTACACGATTGCTGTTACTTAGAAAATGTCAATTTACATCCATCAGGATAGATGACAATCTTCTGATACCTATGTCATCTTCAGCTTAGGAAAAAAAAATCACTATAAGTCCTCATAATAAAAAGTTTATACTTATTTTGATTAAAATCCCAAATCAATATTTAAAGTTAATCCCAAATCAATATTTTAGCCTTGTTTTTTTATCAACCTTTGTACAGTAGAACCTCATAGCATGTTTTTATCAATTAAAATTACCATTAAACTAAAAGGAAAAGAAATTTATAAATACATATTATATATAAAACAATTATGCACATATATTTTCAAAGGAGCACAAATAATTGAAATTTTTTGATTATTTCATATGTTTGGCTTTATATTTTCAAACATATATTCGTATGAATTGAGTATTAGCATCACCATAGCCTTATAAGCAGAACAAATTTTTTAAAAATTTCTTATTAGTAGAAAAAAGTTTCAAATAATGTAACATTCTAATTTATTTGAATATTTAAAGAAATTTAAATTAAATATAAAGAACTATTATATTTATAATCGATTTTAACCCAAAATAATGTAAATAACACAATAGTGTTTGGGATAATAGGAAGTCCTATCAGAACAGATTGTTTAAGTGTAACAAAATGAAATCAAAAATTTTTTTCTATGTGGTATAGTGTCATGTGTTTTAAATATATAAATTTACCAATTTACAGAAATATATTGGCGTCACATTCTTACGGAAATATTTTCTTTCTTTACTGTATTTTGTTTTTATTGAATAGATAATTAAATGGGTGACTAAGTAACTTTAAGAGTTGGCATGTACTTTATCGTGCCCCTTGGTTTATCGCCAATTTGCCACTAGGTTGAGTGATGTTGACTATGATACAATTTGTGGTTAATCTGTGGTTTGGGTACCCCTTTCTCGCCAAATGGATGATAGACGCGCAAAGCATGGTAACCCTGATTATTTCATCCAAAATTCATTCCTTGTGGCAATTCTGTCTTTTTTGTTATATTTTGTTATACAATTATATGTGTATTTTTGTTATACAATTCATAGAAATATAGTTTTTGTTTTCGTTGCCTTACCAAAGGTGAAATTCGTTAAAAACACGGATTTCGGTTTCGCCGCCATTAAAACGCCGTTTTTGCGTAGTAAAACGCCGCCATATAAAACGCAAAAACGCGCCAGTTGGCGACTTTTTAAAAATGCGCCAAGCAGGGGACTCAAAGCACATTTTCACCCAATTTGTATGATAGTTTTTAGAGTCATTTTGTTTCTTCAAATACCCACGAAAACACGTTTGGCGATAATAAATAAATAAATAAATATATATATATATATATATATATATATATATATATATATATATATATATATATATATATGTCACAAATTTTCACCAAGAGGCAACCTAAAAAATATTTTTCCCAAACTTAAAAGTTTTTAAATTTTGTAATAAAAGTATAACATTTACAGTTCAAAATAGATATAATGAAAAATTATAAGTAAATTTTTTTATAATTAAATAATGTCAATAATTAAAATATACAGTTACATCAGCAGGATAGTACATTCTCTTTCAAAGTAAATAGCAAGAAAAGCAAGACACGTTTGTTTGTTTGGAAAAAGTTTTCAAGGTGCCTGTTTCTACCGATTGAAAAGTAGTTGAACTCAGCCAATCCCACAATTTTTTAACTACATTAAAAGAGGCGGGCGACAGTTGAGCTGGCAACCGATTGATTGATGCAAATATATATATATATATATATTACGGAAAAAGAAAGTTTGCGGCTTTAATAAAGGTAAGTCATGGTTAGAGATTTGCAGGTGAGATTTCAAAAAATGCCGCTTTATAGATCATCATGACTGTTCGTTATGTTGTTATTGTTGATTATTTGCGACGTAAAGGAAACGTTCAGCGTTTTAAACTATTTTATTAAAATTTGCTCTTATACACCGTTCACACTGCCCTTTTTAAATCAATTTAAAGTTAAATCTTATTTAACTTAAATACAACTCTTAAAACCGCATTCGCACTGCTTTATTACACTTGAAACCACAGGCCAATATTTATCTTGGTCGCTGCTTGAAACTGATTAAAGAAATATTGGTTGTCGTTCAAAACCGTATTTATCGCTTGTTATTGTAAATTATATACTTTTGAATTTTTTTATATCTGAACAGATTTATAAAGAAATTACAAACTAAAATGACAATATTCAATTGGATTATCTTATTTCAAATGAGGAATACGAAACCAAAGAATGTCACTGCAAAACCTATTTCTCCTCAAAATTAATATAATTTTTTTGATATTTATTTAATACTTTTGTAAATATTTCTGGATTGATATTTTAATTTTAAATTTTGCTTTTCTTGCATTTGTTTTGATTGGTTACAAATATTTCAATAAACATTGAAACAATGTGTTGCTACGTATTTAAATGAGTTCGCCAAACTGGTTTATAACAAGTCAGTTCCAACTAATTTAAATCACAAGTTGACACAGTGAAAAAGTTCTGCCGAGACTTAAATGTGTTTAAAAGTGCAGTGTGAACAAGGTATTATTTTGTATTTGGTCGAACTTAAACAAATGATTATACTGTAGACGATCTTGTCTCAATGGCGTATGAGCTCTCCATGATGTCATTGTCTTAATATCGAAAAGAATTCATAACTTTAGACGGAGAAGAACATTTGGACTTAATAAAATGGATACTTTAAACCAATGGAAGTGTGATTATAACTTTCATTCCTTTCCAGTTTGTTATCTATTTTCTTGATTTAACTGCCAATATTAGTTTTAGGTGGACCCCAAACTTTTCCACTTGGTTGTTTGGGGATAGCGTCTATTTTATAATTATCGATTGTTTGTTATGTGGATTATAAGTATGTGGTATACCTACCAAACATGAACCAATCAAGTGACCATCAGAATTAAGCACGTAATTAATGAGATCACTTCAAGCTTTGACCAGTGTGAAAGATTATTTTATAATTTGAATTACAATATCATGGCTTTTTCATTTGCAGTATAATTTATTGTATATTCGAGATATTTTTCCATAAAAATAAATCAATCTGAAGAATATTTCAATTATCATTATTGTAAAAATTAAATAACAAATATTGTTATAAAATTACTTGAAAGGAATAGATAAATAATAAAAAAATTTATTGAATACTAAGAGGATTCAAGAAGTATTAAGAGTTCTAAAATAGTTAATCCATATTACAGAGAAAATCAAATAATATAATAAAAGCTTAATGATTTGGATTAGTAGAGGTTCAAAAAATCCTTCATGGCTACTAGCTCACAAGTGTAATTTGAGGTAATATAACTGCTGGTCACCATAAATTTAACACCTGAAGGAAGCATGCAAATAACATGAAATTTACAACATGCAATAGCGGAGGTGAGATATGCAAATGATAAGAATTTTTCACAGGTCCACACAATGTGCACATGTGGGGCTATTTCAAAGCACTATATTTAAGGCTTGGAGATTTCAAGTTCTGCAATTGTATTTTTCTTAAGTTTTTTCAAAAAAAAAAAAAAAAAAAAGAAAAGAAAAGAAACACCTTATAATTATGCTTTGTAGAGTAAAGCAATCATTTTTTGATCAAAATCCAAGCTCAAAAGTGCAAGGATAGTGGCATACCGAGACAGTGGATTATCTTTCAGGGAAATCGGCATTCGTGTTGGACGAAACCCAGCAACTGTAATGCGGATATGTGATCATTGAATGCAGAAGGGTAAGAGGATCGACGTGTTCGATCGTATCCACCTCAGTGCATAACTATACGTGATGGCAGGCAAATTTCGGGCATGGCAGTGACGGATCGCTCAGTCACATCACGAACCATAGCAAAGCACATTCTGTCTGTGACGCATCATTCAGTGCCTGCTAGTACCATTCCACGCCGCTTACAGCAGAGTGTTTTGTCAAGAAATCCATTGTTTCGTCTACCCTTGACGCAAAGTCACAGACGTCTCCGCTGCCAATGGTGCCATGAAAGAAAGATGTGGATGGTAGAAAGGAATGAAATTGTCTTTACTGACGAATCACGCTTCTGTTTGCAACACCATGATGGTCGCATTCGTCTCTGGAGACATCGTAGAGAGAGGATGCTAATCAGCTGCGTTATGCACCGCCCTACTGGTCCTGCACCAGGTATTTTGATATAAGGTGGTATTGGATATCACTCTCGCACTCCTCTAGTACGCATTGACGGTACTTTAAACAGCTAGCGCAACATCTCCGAGGTGTTGGAGCCAGTTGTCCTACCTTGCCTTCAGAGTTTGCCAACAGTTATATTTCAACAGGTTAATGCGCGACCACACGTGGCACGCATTATCCAAGAGTTCTTCGTCAATCGCCAGATTGAATTACTTTTCTGGCTGGCTCGCTCTTTGGTTATTTCGCCGATAGAAAATATGCGGTCCATGGTTTCTCAATGATTGATCCAAATTACATCCCCAACTGCCATAGCAGATCAACTTTGGCAACTTTTGGAAGCTGCTTAGTCTGCTGTACCCCAATAACACATACAAAGTGTCTTTGAATCAACGCGAGGCATGTGGCAGCGGTGATCTCCAACAATGGCGGCTTCTCTGGCTACTGATTTTGGCCGAAACTACACTTCACAGAAATCTAAAAATTTGATCATTTAATACTTGGTCAACACAGTTTATAAACAAATAAATTTCATTGCGATATCTCTTGTCTTTCTTGGTGTTGCAACTTGGGTAGCCAGCAGTATATTTTGTGCAAATAAGATTTTCCATTATCATTAATGAAAAAGATGTCTGCTCTTCTCCAGTCAAGGCTGGAGTCTAAAGAGCCATCTGTAAAAGAGATATCAGCATTTCGAGCCCAATTTGAAAGCTCTTGGATGGTATGGATATCCTTCTTCTTGATAACTGCAGCTGCTAGGGTTCAAATTTTTCTTGTGAACTTTATTGTGGCCGATTTTCTTCTGTTTTATAGAGTTGTTAGGCCTCACTCAGATTGAACTTCATGGTTATTTGTGGAGGAGACTGCTTCAATAATAAATTTCTTTTATGATAGACATACCTAAAAATATATAAGAAATCAATAATTATTGAATTGCAATAGAAAATATTGTTTCTGTTTTGTGTGTGATACAAGAGCAAATAATTGCAACTTTTACCAAATGTAACTGAATTTATTTGTTTTAAAAATGCAAAATATAATTCTAGGAAAATATCATTTTCAAGAGTTACTTTAGCTATGACCCATTAAATATCATATTTTGTATACATATACACTTTTAAATATAACCATTAGTATTTGCTAATGAGGATATTCAAGCCTAAACATTTTTTTAAGCCTGGTTATTTTAAAATCATTGTATTTTCTTTTATGTATCAAACATGCGAATGCTTATTTCTATGCAAGTAGTTTAGATAGAAGAATCAAGACATATGAGTTAGCACTAATTATTTAATAAAAATTAACTGTGAAAAATATTATATAAATTCATCATAAAATAAGAATTTTTATGTTTTTTAAGTCATGAATGATAATTGAGGGACAGTATTTAAAAAGATTAAGTTATTCAATTTTTAAGAATGAATAACATACATTATTTCTGGAGTACTCTGAATTATGCAATGATTAGAATTATTTACTTAGGAAATGCATGACCAATTTAAATTTTAAGATGAAAAATGCAAATATAACAACTGAGACTTTATGAGCACTTTTCTCTATAGCAACGCTATAATTTACATAAGTAACTTTTTTTTCAATTTGAGATAATTTTATTAAACGAAATGTTTTTTAATCTTATTTATTAATAAGTGATTTTGAATTTGGACTGACCCAAGTATCACAAAGATATTGGTCAATATTCTATGAATGTTGGGCAATATTGCGAACACCGATGAATGCCGAAGGCCGATGCGTTGCTGTTAAACAAAAATATTTTATGATATTCAGAAAGTAAATTTTTTTCTAAGCAATTTAGGAATTACAATGAAATGAAATATTTCAGAATATTAAGATTTAGGTATATTTTTTAAAGTTTATATAAATTTATGGTGTACAAATCTGTTTTTGAAATCTTCTGAACACTGATTAATATTGTATAATATTCCAGGGGCAATATTACTTAGTGAATGTTATTTAATATTTTTTTAATATCTTCGTAACAATCAATGATTTCTTTGGAAATGAAGTAAGGATGTGCGAGTACTTCTTACGGAACAAACTGTGAACAATTGAATGATTAGTAAGTGCAATGAATTATTTTAGCTGCATTTATTAGTGTTCTGGCTATTAAATTTTGCCAGAACACTAATAAATAGTGTTCTGGCTATTAAAATGTACTTAAATATTTTATTTTGTTAGATTGTTTAACTAGAAAAATTTATTTTAGCTTGTGAGACATTGAGTTTTTATTTTTTTTAATGCAAAACTATTAGACTGATAAAATGTATTATGAAAAACAAAGGAATAGTAACTTGATTGCTATTTTTTTTAATTCCTAATATCATTAAATATTGATTTTTAATATTCAGGAAATTTGAGACGACCCAGTTGTCTGCCTTTATTTATTTATTATTATTATTATTGGCGATGAACCTGGTTTTTGAGAGTTTGCTATCTTAGGGAGGAGGGGGAATGGGAGGGGAAGGGATGTTGCAAACTACAAGAAGGGTTGCTCTGAATAGGCTGCTTAGTCAAAGAAAGAGTAGGAAAACACAAAAGTAATGTAATGACTACTTTGCCACCAACTCGTCATGTTCCTGGAAGTACGGTTAAACTCCTTATGAGGTCAGTAAATTTTGTTAATAACCAGATATTGAAATAAAGGAAAAAATTATTAGGAAAGAAAAGAAAGATGTTCATATCTAATCCAAAATTTATTTTCGTAAAAAATGTTCAAAATTTATTAGGTTATATAATCATGGATTATTAAAAGATGCCAACTCGGGGGTTAACCGCATCACATCCTCACAATTCAACAAATTTTATAAAGTTTTCAGCATAAATTGGTCTTCGGAAAAGTATCACAACAGCTCCATTTGCAATTTTTCAAATTCTTTTTGATAACATATATAAATGCATATAATTGTATATGTTCATATATATAATACGTAAAATAATAGTAACTTCTAGGATATCCCCCCCCCCATTATCCACTATTGCTACTTTTTTTCGTGTTCAAGTTAAAACGCATGTTTTTAGAATAAGAAACTTCCCTTTTCCAAAAATGCGCATTTTAGAAACTTTTAAATCATATTATATAATAGCGGTTTTCTGAACTGAGAAATAAATCAGTGAGTCTTAGGACAAATTAGTGATACTTAATGACATTTTTGGCGACTTGCCACATTTTGGAAAAATGTTTAGTGATTCAGCATTATTTAGCGATATTTTTGGCCACAAAAGTTAATATTATCGAAGTTTTGATGCGGCTGGACCCAATCGGAGCCGAGTGATCATAATGTTCCTGCAGGATTATTGTGCAAATTTCCAAAGGAAGGGGTATAAAAATCGGTCTTAGACTAACATTGAGTTAATTAAGAGTAAAGCAAGGAGTTAGCCGTATGTCTAATTCATTAGTTTTCCAAACAACAGTATTTTTAGTTTCTAAATCATAGAAACTATAAATTTTTACTTTTTGGGTAAAGTTCAATCTGTTGTAATTCTGATCATTAGGACTGAAAGAACTGAGAATAAACTGTTTGCTAAAAGAAAAACTAATTTTTATTTTTGGAGCCCCCTTCTTGTTGCCACGAAAAAGATCGCAGTAATATTTTAAATAGCAAAAAAAGAAGGTACTTTTGGAATGTGGGGTTTTTTTTCTTCTCATCGTTTAAAATTTCTTAAATATAATTTTCATATTTCATTAAATTCTGACATTTGCGAACTACCCAAGCCTGTTGTGTGGCCAGAACAAAATAATAATAATTATAATATATATGTATATATATATATATATATATATATATATATATATATATATATATATATATAAATTGGCCAGAAGGCCCATTACCTTCTGGGAGCTCTTGCCATATATAGTAGTCTGTATTTACCTATCGCAAAGGAGGAAACCCGAAAGACTCCCAAGCACCTACATTAACTGACGTACATGCAGAAAGGCATCATCCATCTCCTGTTGATCAACAGTATCAGGAATCGAACCCGAGGCCTTTCGCTCTGAAAAACAATGTTATGTCTTTACATCAAGGTGAACCTCTTTCATTGAAATCGTTGAATTACCAAACACAATTTGGTCTAAGTACACTTTCTGAATTTTTCGGATTTATTAAAAACTAAGTAATTTAATAAAAGTCAATTTAAAAGCGTTTCAGTATAAAATGCAATTTTTCCTTCTTATCATAATCGTCTTTCTCGCTCTTCTTGTTTCATATTTTTTTTTTTTTTTTTTTTTGATTCTTCCATTTTCTGTAATGTTACTTTTTCTTTCTCATCAGCATTTCTTCTAGGTGAAAGTTGTTTTACTTATATCAATTACTTTGAGAGTCTAACCACTCTTCGAACCTAAATTTTGAACGACTTCAGTAAACACATTTTTTGACCTCAGGTTATAAAAATGATGTTTACTTACTTGCTGTTTGAGTTGTTACTTAAGACACTTGGACGTCTCAAGCTCACTAGCCGACAGTTATGTGAAATTAAGTCAGAAGGGTGCGTCTTTCATTTAATCAGAGCACCACGAAGGTGATAGTACGTCTTTACTCTAAAACTCCTCCGATAGATGGCTCCACCAGAAGATCTACTTCAATTTTGATTTTAATATGGACGGAGAGGAAATTTTCTCCAGGCCATTACACCCATTGTAACCGTTCAGCAATCAAACACAGTACTTTTGATTCCACAAATTTTAAGAGCGCGTTTATTGCAGCAATGTACTCGGCGTGTCTTTTGTGGCATTGGCAATCGAACCCCGCCCTTCCGGCTGGAAGGGCGATGCTCTAACATTTAGGCTACCACGGCCATTGCTGTTTGAGTAAATGGGGCAAAAATAGTTTTCGAATGACGTGCTTGCACCAGCATATTTCCTAGTAACTAATCTAGATTCGGGGTTACTCAGTTAGGTAAAAGCAATCGAATGAGAATCTTCTTTACTTAAAAGCAGGGACCATTGAAATGAGCTCCAGTGCTTTATCTGCCACTCCCAAAAGAATCATTTCACTTGGAGGACATTCCTACCATGAATTATTGAACGTGAACCGGTCACCTTTATTGAACACAGAGGATCTTTGGTTAAACCGGGATTCGAACGCAATATCATTCGATAATTGAAACCATGCCCTAACAGACCATAGTGGTCTCCTCATCACAAATGTACATGACAGATTTCGCAATTAGAATAATGACATAAGTTTTTTACATCAATCGCAATAACCCCAAAATCATTTTTATTGCAAACAAATAAGTCAAAACTGTCTATAATGTAAATATGTCATTTTTCAATATGACAGTGAAAAACAAATTCTTTCAACTTCAACTAACATCAAAATTAAAAAATTTTATTTCACTACCTTTATTCCTTTTCAAAAACTAAACTGTGTATCATTACACCAGTAATAATGCTAGTACATAAAATATAACATTCTCTTAAGCATCAAAGCTTGCCGAAAACTAAAATAAATTCTTTCAAAACATACGAATTCAAGATAAATTATTTATTTCATCTCTTTTTAATAAAATCAAAGCTACTTTGAACTAAATATTCAAAATTTAAAATATAAATTAAAGAAGTTTTCTCCTGAAATACATAAAAATTTGTGGGAATTACAAAGCAATTGAATATGCATATTTTAAGTTTTCCATTAATTCAGAATCTCATTAAAAATTCAAGGCAAAAAGATTTTAACATTCGTATCTCATGATACAGTAGAAATTTTTTGAATCATTATCTTATCAGGAAAATATTTTTAAATTTTATAAAATTTGTTTTCTAAATTTTAAAAACAAGTGTTGTTTTTTTTAGAGATTTAGAATGAGAATTTTCATATATTATGAATTTTCTCAAGAATAACATATTTTAAACTAAAAAGCGTTATTTATAAATTGAAATAATTAGTTTAAAATACTATAAAGAAAAGTTCTATTTAAAAAAAGTTATCGGTTTTTTGCTTAAAAAATACGTCCATAATACATATTTGGGTCAATCGAAACAAACTGTTCAAAATAAGTTACAAATAGAATGCTTACAGTTATGAATCAAATAAAAATGGTTTTCGAAAATGAATGAGCATTAAATAATTTTGATTTTGATTGAACAATTTTAAGTGTAATGAATAATTTCAGTTTTAACTTCAATATTATATACGCACACGTTAAGAAATTTATAATGAAAGAAAATCTATATTTATAAAGCAAATTTGTATAGAGATTAGCAAACTTTAATTTCGTTTGTGGGTCGATAGAACGGAGTGCAAAGGATGGATCGGAACTAAACGCAAGGGGGGGGGGGTCACGTTAGGCTGATCACTGAGCTTCGCACTCCAGTTTCCTCGGTCATAAAAACAGGTATAAACACTGTAGGCCATGAAGTCTCGTTTCATTACTGTTTGTTTTCACATAAAGTAGGCATAGACCACAGAAAATTAAGCTTCCATCATAAATGGTGAATTCCTCGATGAAAAGTGAAATTATGATTTGCCTTCCTTTCACTGAATTTTCATAAGGAAAAATTTTGGGTACATATATATATACATAGCGGTGTAGGCGAGCCTTGGACTGTACCTTTAGGTTAACGGGTTTGGAATACTTGCCCATCACCAAGTGTGTTTTCATTTTGAGTTACGGTTGGGTGATGAGGTCACACCTGAGCGGCAGCCTGCTTTCCACATCCACGACACACCAGCGGAAGGACTTTGCACGTCACATATTAACGTGAACACGTCCCCAACCCACAGAACTCCAGCAACCCAGTGACGGAGAGTTCGGTATGGTCACCATCTCAATCACTGTCCGCGGCAAATGATGCTTCCCTTTGCTGACATTTTGAGCACAGTAGTTCATGAGTTCGATTCCCATTAGAGAGAATAATTTTGAAGTAATTCGGAATCTCTTTTGAACTGTAGATCCTCTTTTAAACTGCTGTCTTGTGCAAACTATTGATAGTGATCGTACATTGATGAATAAAGCAGACAAAAGAAACTCTGAGTACGCGCGGATGACGTGTTTTCACTTTCAACTTACACATCTGTCACGATGTGTGCTTGGGAATATTCCTACTTTCACAATTAAGACACGGGAATTTTTTTTACATTACTAACCAACAATCCTTCCTGATAGCAACTAACGGGTTATTTTCTAAACGGTGCTAAACAGCAAAAGCTATAAATATCGATATGAATTGAGTAACTCATATCGTAATATCGATTATTTTCTGGAATATGACAGTGAAATCGTGAGTTGTATGGAATTACTCGAATCTATTTTAGACATTTCGAATTTTATTATAGTTATTAGATTGAATACACATTAACAGCTGACATTAATAATATTTATATTGAAGTAATCACAGTTGATGACATTTTTGGGAGGGAAGGCTTATGTGATATTATTGGCTTGTAAGAATTTTCCATATCTTCCTTAAAGAATCATTATTGGTTATTTTTTAAACTAAGAAAATTCAAACATAAATTCTTAGCGTTAAAATATAGATGGCGCTGCTACTCACCCAAGTGAGGGAGCTGCGTACGTAATTTTGTTAGAGAGTAGCTGTAACATTAGAAGGTGAGAGGTCTGCTGTCGGTCTTCCGTTATCCGTTTTTAATGCTTTGTTATGTTTAAATAAAAGTTGTTTTCTTTTTAATTACTCTAAGCTCTCTGTGGTAAGACAGCTTATGTGGACAAAGGCCTACAGCGCCCATCTCTGTTTTCATGAACAAAAGGCCCTGGAGTGCGAAGCCTATGTCTCGACTAAAGTGGTCAGCCTAACGGAAAACCCTCAGTGTTTATTTGCCAAGCACGCTTGGTACTCAGTATATCGACCACTGAAAGGATGAAAGGCTGAGTCGACCTTGCTCAGCCCTAGGATCGAAACCTCGGACCTGTGCCTTGGGAGCGTGAAACGTAACCACTATATAAGCCACTGGGCTTCTTTATTAAATTACAGTCCACTTAAATTCTTTAGCTAGTAGGACGGCTCCTACACTTAGAAACAAACCTATGAGATGAATTTAAACTTATATTATTAATCAAAATATAATTAAAATTAGAAAATATATACATTTTACAGATATAGTGATGAAATTTAAAGGAATTTATTAATTCACACAAGGGAAAATGAACGGGAAAAATTTACTCTTATAAATTTTAATTTAATTTTTATATCACTTAAATCCAAGCACAAAATAATTTGTGAGCAAAAACAGGTGTTATTATCAAGTCGATGGCCAACGTCCGTACGACCACCCAGACATTTTAAGTTAATCGATTTTAAATAGACTCAAAGAAATACATTTCTAGAACTGGATAATCGGCATTTCACAATCAGGTTTCCTCGAGCAAATGATTCTATAAAGGGAGATTTATGACTTATCAACCCGTCCGCGACCGCTGTAGGGGATGAAGCTATCTCCATTGCCAGCCATCTAAATGAAATTTTCCCAATACACGTTAATCAGCTCTTCCTTAGTTTAAAAAGGAATGGGTTCACGTGTTCATATCCCATCCTACAAACGCGTCCACCTAGCTGTGACGAAACTTCATTTCTTATGATGAATACAGTTAAGGTTTGCAGAGGGCTGATTGGTCAAAGCGTTCGTTCTAGTTATCAAAAGGTAGTGAGTTCGAATCTCGACCCAACCGAAAGTACACCGCGTTCCCTCATGATTGCTAAGACACGTTTAGTAGCAATATTCTCCAAGTGAAATAATATCTTTGGGGTCTGATAAATCTAAATCTGAGGGTCATTTGCTTTTCCTCTGCTTCTGAATAACGAAGGCCCACCCACTTTCGGGGTCCAAGACGGTATACCAATTTGGTAAAGTGCCCTCACTTGCATTCCTTGTAGTGCTGCAAAAGTGGTCAATAGATCCTAGCAGCCTTTCTGGAATTATAATAATAATAATATAGCCAAGACCACATAATTCCCGTCTCATTGGCTACCGTTTGGAATTCAGTGCAAATAAGCAATTTATTGTTATACACCGATATACTGAACATTTAGTAGATTAAATCGCTTCCACTTACTATGATTACAAGAGGAAACTTTAGATGAAGATGATTTATTCAACTATTTCGAATTGTATATTAAACCCATACCTTAAGTATTATGTTTGTATTTTACTGTCAATGCTGCTTTAAAGGAGAAAGTTTTATTATTATAGTTATGTATGTGAGTACATATTCCTTGTTGTGAGATTTCAGTGGTCTGATCGGTTAGGGTGTCGTTCATAATATCGGAAGAGAGTGAATTCGAGTCCTGGGGTAGCTGAAAATCCGTAGTGTTCTTTAAAGTCGACTGGGGTACATTCAGTAGGACATGACCAGAGTGTGCCCCAAATGAAATTATACCTTTGGGGGTAGTAAGGCAAGTATCAGGGAGGCTTTCTTCTTGATCTCTGCTTCCGAATGACGAAGACTCTGACCTGACGGCTTCCACCAAACTGGTTGAACTCAACTCTGTGCTAAGTACACAAGAGTATGCCGGTGCGACAACATCTTCTGTGTATTTATTATTAAGTTATAATAAATATTGTAAATCCCATTTTTTTTACCACAGCACACACATGCACCTACGCCACTGAGTGTATTTGAACCCTTTGAAAATATTAAAAATTGCTCATACCTAATTGAAGTCTGATCACCATTGACTTTAAAAATTATAAATCACAAATATAGTATTATCTAGTTTATAAACGAATTTAGTTATTTTTTATTTGATTCTTTGAATTTATTGCTTTTACATGATTTTGGAATTAATTTCAATACACATACACACCGCGTTGTTTGCAAGATTCGGTTAAATTTAATTTCAACTAAAGATATTTCAACCACTCATATGATAAGAGAAGATGCAATAGTTTGTTATAAACATCCTTCATTAGCCAATCTCTTTATAAAATCGGGATTTTGCTTATGTGAACAATAAGTTATTTAAAATATATTTTACCATCACCAAAATTGAAACACTCAAAGTAAAATCTATTTAAGACTTATGCTTTGACTATTTAGATTAGGCTATTTAGAATAAGCTTTGACCAGCTTAGACCGTCCAAAGCTGTTACAATATTTTTCAATCAATTGCGATCGGATTCCTTTTCAGATGCATTGGACTATATTTGTGTATAGAAAAAGAAGAGTAATCAGTTAAAATTCCTTAGCATCAATAACACCCGGACAGACGTTGTTGGTGTACCAATATGCTTCCTTGAATTCGGCTCTACCAGACTGACAGAAGCAGCTGGGGGGGGGGTCTTCATATTTTTAGAAGCAGAGGCCAAGCAGAAGACCCTCCCAATATTTGGCCTTCCAATTCCATGGGTATCATTTCACTTGGAGGAAATTGCGACCACGACTCATTTAACATGACTCAGCCACCTAAAGCAAACACCATGAATGTCGAAGACAGAACCGCAATATTCACCTTCCGCTATTGAATACTTAGTGAGATCGAACTATGAAACTTCTACTCTAGAGAGCGCAATCCCACCTGTTACTAAATGGCCATGATCAGCCATACAGTAACAGGCTATGAAAGCCTAACGAGCCGAGGATCATTTTAAGGCATTTTACTATTTACTGCATAATTGCCAGGAGGACTTTTCATGGATAATAGATCAAGGGAGAAAACCAGGAAAAATCCCAAGCGCATACGCCAACAGAGGTACATGCACAAGAAAGAAAGGTGATATTTATTTCCCACTGTTCACCTGTGACTGGGATCGAACCGAGATTCTTTGGCTATGAAGAACACTGTACTAACACTAGGCTCCATTGAGGCCCACCGTAAGAAGGACTTTTCTGAGAGAGTGAACCTGATATACTAAGGCATTTCAGCTACAATTTATTTAACATTTTGTACCAATCTCAAATCTAGTCAAGATCAATCCTGACATTTGCTATACCTAACAGAGAGTACAGCTCCTTGTCAAGTCTCATTTCTCCTTCGTTCAGATGACACTAGATGGCAGCACTACAAGTTAGTGGTGGATCTTCTATTTTCGAAGCAGAGACCAAGTAGAAGTCCTCCTTGATCTGCAACCCCTAGGGATAATTGGATGGGAACTTGGGGAACTTTGCGTCTGCGACATATTTAACGCGCTCCAGTCGTCATTAGTGAACACGGTGGCCTTTAGCCGGTCCCAAGATCGACATTCCTTGGGTGGGGAGAATGACGCTCTCCCGACTGAGCTACCACGGTTCTATTCCCGTGTCTCAAGGGAGAAGACTAGGAAAACTCCTAAGCATCCACCGAGACATACGATCATACGAAATATCAACATCTATGTAAATCGTTATATTATTTTCGCCTTTACGTGTGAATTGGGTTTTGATAATTTGTAAACTAGCATAATTTTATCTTCAGATACATTGCTGCGCCATATCTACGTTATGTGATCGTTAGACTCCAGCTGCTCAACATTGACTGGGATCGAACCCAGAATGACGTTTGCAGGCTTGTTATTTCTGTCTATTAATTATGATAAATATTATTCTTTTGAGTCATTAAAGTCTATTTCATTCTAAGGCCGTTCCAGTGCTATCATCTGGATCTATCCTGGTCTAAAACTTTTTCTTTTTTTTTAAATATTTTCCCTTATTTTCAAGTAATATATATATATATATATAAGGTGACGTATAATATATATCTATATAACATTATGAAGTATAAAAAATAGGGCTCATTTTTCTTATTTTAATAATGGCAAAGAATTTTTAGAAATGTTTTGAGTTTGAAAATCCTTAGATGTTTTTTTGCAACTGTTTTGATGACAGAGCGGTTTTCCCAATCGTATGGTTCTATGGGTCTTAGTAAAATGTTGTGAATAAGTATAATAAGCTGAATTGATAATATTTTATAAATAAAATGGTTTGCAAAATTAGAGCAAATTGTTTATGTTGATAGTAACTGTAACACACACAATTGAATCCTTTGTTATGAACATTCTTGAGAGGTCACGTGATGTGCTACACACATAATGGCCATTTATTTAACAACTTAACTCACTATGCAGTAAGTTTTTGATGCACAGAAAGCACAATGTACGTAGTCACGCACATTTATCGTTCTCCCGTACGAGTAAAAATCGTCTTGGAAGTGAGCGATGAAAAGTATTCTAGTGTGTTCTTTACTTTCGCGTTTCCTTACAACCCCTCCCCCCACTTTTCGACTCTGAAGGGGATGAAAAAAATTGTGAGCCATTGTCGAAGCTGTGTGAGCAAACCTGGATCCGGAAGCGTGACTAAAAAGTGACCGAGGTAGGGTCGTAACTGCAACCGCATCTCTGAAATCCGTAACCAATGCGATACCTGTTCGAAGTTCCAGCGTGTGACGAATTTTTGTTTTCAGAGGATAAAATTTGGATGTTAGGGATAGTTGAGTCTTAATGTGTTTGCTTTTTCGGAAATAGAGTTTTCAGCTCACAGTCATTCAATTTCTTTCCGACCAGGACTGAACAATGGCTATTATAGAGAAAATCGGTTCAAAACTGCAACAAAGACTACATTTTTCGTCTGCAGGTTTATGCACGGCGTACAAACAAACTTCGAAAGATATCACGCTTCAAGCACATTAAAAGCTTGAGTTGTTTTAAAATACAATTTTTCATTGTAAAAAATAATTTTAATTTTTTTCTGAAGGGAGTGTTATAAAATTCATTTGTTTACAAAATTCATTTCTTATAATAGATAGCAGTGTTTTGAATCCCCGACTGAACTTGAGGTTGACAGGCTAGGAATACTCGACTTTCATCTAGGGCCCTCGTCATTTTGAAACACGATCAGGTGACGAGATCACAACTGAGATGTCACCCTTTTCTTCACATACAAGCCACCCCAGTGGAAAGACTATAAGCTCGGAACCTACCCACGGAAGTTCCGTGCTTAGATCTTGGAGTGATACCCTGTTCGCAGTGCACTTTTTAAATCATTTTAAAGTTAAATCTGATGTAACTTAAGCACCAAGATGAAAACTGCATTCCCATTGGCTTACACTCAAAACTGATTTAAGAAATATTGGTTCTTGTTCAAAACATTATTTAAAAACCTTAAAGTGGTTGTTTCTTTTGTTTATGACGAGATCATGGTTACATCACTTTATTACAATTCTCATTGGTTTAAAATATTCATGACGTCATATAACGTTTTATCTAAGTCACACATAATTAATTACGACATCGTATTGGGATGGCTTCCTCAATCCGACTTTTCAACGAATTTACTGTCTGCCTTCCAATTACATTCTTCAAGCGGCAGCAAACAGGGCAAAGTTCACCATCAAATGTCTGAGAATACTGTCGAAGTTCATTCTGTTAATAAAATGATTTATTATGTAAAAAGCAAAACATTTTGAGAAGTCGTTTTCCATTGATTCGAGATATTAACACATGGACAATAGAACAGAAGAAAAGCAAAATAAAAAAGACAAGATAAAGCATCTATTTTATGGTTAGTTTAAATCAACAAGTACGATTTAAAGTTTTTAAAATTTTTAAACTTTTCGTAGTTGATCCTATGTTTTAAACATTTACAGAAAAAAATGACGTTAATTAAGATCATGATATTTCAAATGATGAAACAATTTTGTTTCCAAAGAATGTTACAGACACATTCATTTTTTCTCTCAAACCTAACATAATTTTTTTAATTCTTAATTATTTATAATATTAATTCTTTATATTATTAATATTATAAAGAAATCATTTTTTCACATTTTGCTTAAATTACATTTATTTCAAACATTGAAAACAATATAGACAAAACAGGAAGATGCCAAATCAATTCAACCATATTTAAATCAGTTTGCCAAATTGATTTAAGATAGATTAGTTCCAACTTACTTGAATCACAAGTTCGAACCCTATAAAAAAGTTCAGTTGGGATTTATATAAACACGTTTAAAAGTGCAATGCGAAAGGAATATGAAAGAGAATGTGGTCACAATCTCATTTTATTTCTATTAGTAAAATTTAGCAAAGTATTTTGTATTGATTACAAAATAAATAAATATAACAAAATAATAAATAGTAGTAAATAAAAATTTTGAATGAATATAAAAAAACACGCACCTTCAAAATATTTAAAATGGTATGTTTTTTCATGAGAATGTGGATGTGTATTAGCTATATATAGTACTGTTTATATATTTATAAAATTTATAAAATATATTTATAAAATTTATTACGCTGCAATAATATTAAATAAATCTCTTATATTTTCATGTTAATATTTTTTAATTAGTAAAACCCTATAAAAAGTTCGAATATTTTTGTATATTTTCATGTTAATATTTTTTAATTAGTATAAAATAATTGCAATTTTTTTAATATTCTTGAAAAAATAGTTATAGTTATTGCAAACAATGAAAATTTCTGTAATAATTATGTGTGATTTTTATGTGAAAATTACTAATACGTTTCAATGAAATATAATTTTAATTGAATTGTAACTATAACTCCTCAATTGAAAATAATAAAATTTTACTTAAAATAATAATACGTAAGAATTCAAAGAACTTTTCTTCAATAGAAAATTAATGTAAACAAAAGAAAAAATGTAGTGGCTAAGTAACAAAAATATTGAAGTTCAGCATTCAGTTAATTTACTTAGCAAGTGACCCTTTACTTCTTTAAAATCCTATTAAGAGACCAGACCGGTTCTTTAATCGGTTTTAGCAGAAGTCCAATTAGGAAATCGACTTATTAAGATCTTTATTATGTGTGAATACCAGATTTTCTTCCGGTTTGATGTGCTTGTCATTTTATAGACGCAAGAGTTAATGAAACCGGATCCCACACAGCTCAAAATGTATTCCGAAGCACTACAGGCATCTAGGTCTTAAGTGGGAATCGAACCCACGAACAAGTGCGCTGACCATTCGGCTAACAGCTCGGAGGATTTTTGCCCGATATTGCCAATTGAGAAGGAAATGAAACTGGAGTCTCCAGTAAATTTAACCGGAGTTTCCGAAATTATTAAACTAAAATTCCGGGAGAATGTTTTAAAATTTTCCGGGAATTTTAATTACATTTAAACTGTCATAAAGATTGATCTAAACTTCTTGTAAAGTTGCTTATGCCACTATGCAATAAATTGAAGAAATCGCAACAATACCCGGAACCCTTCTCGTCCCTGGTTCTACCCGTTCCTTTTAAAACTGCCCTCTCGTATCACCGCTCAAAGTGAAGGAAAAATGAAGTGCAATTGGAGAACCCTTTCTTCTAATTCTCTTCCACCCTCCTACCATAATTTTTGATATTGAACGAACGACGTTTTTCCCAATGTTTTCTTATTCAATTCGTTTTAATATACATACACACACACTCATATATATATATATATATATATATATATATACATATATATATATATTATATATATATATATATATATATATATATATATATATATATATATATATATATATATATATATATACTAAATTCTATGGCACTACAGCCCATATGGTAAAGGCCTGCCACGCCCATCTCTGTTTTCTTGAACAAGAAATCCTGGGGTGCGATGCATATGTCCCAATTAGGTGGTCAACTGAATACAAAATCCATAGTGTTTAATTCCCAAGCATGCTTGATACTCAGTTTATCGAAGAATATTATTATATCCACTGAAGGAATGAAAGGCTGAGTCGATCTTGCCAGTCCGAGGATCGAACCTTGGACCTGTGCCATGGGAGCGTGAAACGCTACCACCGGGCCCTTCATATATATATATATATATTCCAGCTGGAACATGAATACTCACTCGATCTCTATGTCTCCATCTACGATAGAGAACGGAAACAAAAGCTCTTGGTTACAGTTAATCGTTTGACTTTCACAGTTTATAATGAGACAGGTAAGCTTGCATTTCGTAAGAAACTGTGCACACATCACCAAGTAGAATAAGCGACTAAAGTCAGCGATACTCTCTCCGCAATTTTCCTCCATTTTTATTATTTACGGCTATTAGAAGTCTTTGATCTCGACTCTTTATGAATGGTCACAAAACTGTCAAATCTTTGAAAATCGCGTCGCAGGATGTCTCCGTTTTTCCCACAGATGTTTGCCGGGGTCAACCCAGGGATGGAGAAAAAAGTCAGGAGCCACTTGAAGTTCTGAAGAGGCTCGGGACACTTTCTTACATTACACATTTGTTGGGGGATCATTGTTGGCGCGATGACAGGCGGCCGCCCTCCCCCCTTTGTGCAGCGGGCTGGAATGGGCGCTTTGTAGAAGAGGCCCCTCACCGCGGGTGCTTAAAAGCCATCCACATGACAATGCGCCCTCTTTCCGCGAGTTGATTTATGAAATCAACCCTCGACGATTCTTTTATGGGATGTCCCTTTTCAAGGCAGGAATGGGTGGCGAGTCCGTTGGCGTGATTCGCTTGGCGTTCCTCTCTTTCACATTCTCACGGAGAGCCTTCTCCCCCAGTCCACCAAATATGCAGATGAAGTGCCAGAGTTGGAGAGGAAAAGCTCATAAAAATATTCCTTTAATTCCCCACAGGAAGAACTCAATTGAAGTCCAACCATTTAAGACCGCAGTCATTATATGCATTCTGGAGAACGAATTTCGGTATTCTCGACTTTATTTCACATTTCTGGCGCCATTCGTCTCTTACGTAATCTCAATTTAAGAAATCATTCTTGTAAAGCATACCTTGTGAAATGAGAAATATAATACTCTGTTGCAAATATTCCTTCTGAGAACTTGTGTCTTAAATAGGACAAAATATAATTATATATCAAATAAAACACAGATACGTCATAGTAAATTTATGAATCATTTGGTTGGCATGTTTCTCTGAAGTGGTTAATTTCTTAATTTTTAACAATGGCAGTCACGAAGAGTAATAGTTATTTGAATTTTTAGCTGAGTGCATCTTTCGCTGTGTTCCGTTTAAATTACAGAAGAGACTCGTTATTAAGGTATTCCATTAAAGAAAACTCATAATTTTAGTGATGGTTTCATGGTTTTGGTTCGGTTTGTTCGACGCTCAACTTTTATATTTTGCACATGAGTATACCGATGTCTACAATTTTAAATGGATTCCAAACCACTAATGTCATCGAAACCCAAGGTGGGATTCGAACCCACGAACTACTGAACTGAAGGATAGATTGCTAACGATTCGACTGCCAGCTCGGCTCCTAACATGGCTTTATAGACATAATGATATTGTTGATTCCTATTTATATATATATATATATATATATATATATATATATATATATATATATATATATATATATATATATATATGAAATGAAATTTTGAGCGGGTTTTTTATTTTATTTATTTATTTTTTTTCCCCTTATTTTAGGCACTTTACATTTGCATTTGTTTTTCAGCATATTTTTTTTTTCAAGTTGTTCTTTATTTCATAGTCGAGGCACCTAAATTGATGCTTTCTTTTGAGAAACATAAATCTTTTGAATTATGGATAACTAACTGAAATCAGTGTGGATCATATTAAAATCCCGGGATTTTTTTTTGGGGGGGCGGGGCATAATCTAACTACTATATAACAGCGCATGCGCAAATATTCTGAAGTGTTTCTTGCAAGGCATGATCGTTGCTTGGGCATTCCCTTGCCAATCCAATGCAGAAGAGTGAGCCCCGTGAATCGAACCCGAAGACGATTGAGCCCTATGAAATGAGCGTTCTGTATTTCTTCCACTGGCAAAGACAAGCGTCTTTTGCAGATACTGGATTCCTTAGAGAAACCAGCGCAACTGAAGAAAGCCAAGGACAGTTATCAATCATACTGAATGAAGATGAGTTACTCATTCCATGAACTTCGACAAAGAAGCCCACTGCTGCCGAAATTTCAACCAGGACTTTCTGAATGAGAACTCAGATGTAATTTGTACGTAAGAAGCATGATCGAACGATTGAGAACATAATAAATAAGAATGGGAGGGGAAAAAAAAGCTTACCGATATTCCGAAAGGAAATGAACGCAGAACTGCGTTCATCTGCAAAACAAATAAATGAATGATTAACAGGATTGAGGTACATTTGCTTTTGAAAGGCCGGTTAGTCAGAACATCCGTTCTCCTTACTGGAAGGCAGTGAAATCGAGTCCCGGCTTAATGGGAGGTATGTCATATCCACTATTGGCGGCCGGGGGACGTAATATTTGTCGTGGCTGCAATATCATCCAAGTGAAATGATATCGTTGTGTGGCAGGTCAAGTATGGAGTCTTCTACTTAGTTTCTGCCTCTAAAGGACAAAGACCCACTAGCCTGCTCGGCTAAATGTTTTCAGGCGGGAGGGAAAATTTAGGTTTCAAATGATGGCGAATCTGAAACTTGGATTACCGGAAGCTGTATCTCATCTCTCTCGTTAGGACCACCACGAGCTCTTGAACTTGATCAATGCTTCAGTGGATCAAGTTGGATACTACAATTTTTTTGTAGAAAACAATGAAATGTTTTCTTATTTCTAAAAAAGGAAAAAATATTTCTTGAAAAAAGAAAATATATATAACGGTTAATTTTTCGGGAAAAAAAAAACCGGAAGTAAAAATAGTTTTTTAACTGAATTTCATTTTGGTATGTACATTTTATAAAGTGAAAACAAAATAATTTTTTCTGATAATATTTTATAAAAAAGAAAAAAGTTTTAAAATAATTAGCTTTAAAATTTTACTGTCAAATTTTTTATCATCAAGAACTATATTTTACTGTTTCCTAAGAATTCGTAAAAATGAGCTTCATTTTGTGCATCCTTATTTAGTTTAGATCTAAGCATCTAAAATCATGTTTCCAAATTTTAAAAATTTCACACACATATATATATATATATATATATATATATATATATATATATATATTTTCATCCCACTGAAATAAGAGAAAATCCGAAAAATGAAACAAATAGCCTCTCACTAAAGTTTTGGCTAAACATCGATTATAAGAGTAATTGAATAGATAAATGCACATATATATTGTAAAACATATTTGTAGTTTTGATTAAGTAATGGTCTGATATTATCTAAGTTCAGTTAACACACGGTTTGTGTCAAAAGTATAGAAACTATAAATTCCATGAATAGAATGTAAAATGCGGTTCATTGAAACGCTGGATATATTCAACAATTGTTTTTTATGTTTGAAATTCATATTGAATTCCCTATATTCCGATCTTGAATGAGTCCGAAGTTGATTGTTGATATTTTCCTTTCAAATAAATAAATAAATAAAGTTAACTTATTTTTTAATATTTTTTGTTTAAATGCAAAATTAAATATTATGAATGCAGTAACCGCCAGGCAGACAAATTATAAGGTAGTGGCTTATTGTAGCCCAGTTGTAGGATAGGACTCTTCATAGTGAAAGGTTCTGTGTTCGATCCCAGCCACTGTTGAACACTGGGAAATGGTTTCTGCATACCTGACTGAGTGCTTGGGAGTTTTCGACTGTCTATGAAATATACTCAGACAATTTACGTCACATGGTTTGGTTTCTTTTGATATTCTAGTGGCCGAACACATTGTAAAGCATTTTAATGTCCCCACAGTATTGCTGCTCAGGCAGACTTTTCAAAGACAATAACACCGTTTTCAAATATCACAAGGTAGAAAACCTTGAAAAATTCCCAATCGATCATCTCGACAGACGCGTGTGCGTAAGGCAGAAAAGCAAGATCCATCTCCCGTTGTTCAAATGTGCCTGGGATCCAGCCTAGGACCTTATACTCCGAAAAACAATGGCCTGTCTTTAGGCATTGGTAAACCCTGGTTTGTTGCTCAACAGTTATCCACGATGGGAGGGAGAATCGAACGCATGACTGTGTAGACCAGAACACTGCCTATTAGCACGTCTTTAACAAAACAGTATTCGCGAATATTTCTTGACTAATGCCTTTTTTTACTAAATATAATATTATCAACTTTTTAACCCTAAAGTGGTAGTTTCTTTCATTCCAGTTGAGATCATGATTATACCACTTTACTACAATTCTCATTGGTTTAAAATATCCATGACGTCAGATAAGGTTTCACCTACTTCACACATTGTATACAGACGTCGTCAATCCGATTTGTCGACGAATTTATTGCTTGCTTTCAAATCGCGATCTTCGAGCAACAGTAAACAAAGCGAAGTTCACCATCGAATATTTGAGTGCCCTCAATGATGAGAAAATAAATCCATTCATAATTTTTATATTAAACATATCAATAAATAAATTTATATCCAAACTTACTAAGGAATTAATATTATAAGCTTTAAAACTTTCATTTTTAAGAGTTTTCCCAAAATTAAAATTTGAAAAATGAACAACTTAATCGAAACTTTCATAATTGCCCCCTGGTGATAAAGAAGTATTATTTCATTAAAAATTTTTTTATACTTTTGTAAGAGTTTTCAAAATTATGAATATTACCTGTTGTTCTCAATAATTATATATATATATATATATATATATATATATATATATATATATATATATATATATATATATATATATAGTTTCCATATTACTTCATTTTATTATTATATAATTATTTATTCATTATTATCATTATATTAGTATATTCATTGTTATCATTATCATTATATTAGTTTTCAAATTTAGTGATATTGCTTTCAAAACTGAATACGTTGGAAATAGAACAAGAGACAAAAGGAAAAAGACCTGACAAAATATCCATTTTATTGTTAATTTAAATTGGTAAAAACAATTTATTTACTTTTCTTAATTTATTATTATAATTATATTGCACACGAGGGTTTATTACACCAAGACCAACAGCTTAAAGTAGATTCAGAACCGTTATAAGCAGCCAAGTGGGGTTCGAACGTATGAGCTGTTGAGCGCTAACACTATTCTGTTCGGGATGACGCGATTTACAGAAAAAAGCTTTACATCTGCCATTTAGGCTCTGTGTCCTACGCGGAGTTAAAAATATCAAATAGCGCCAAACTATCATTTTAAAAAATCAAATAACTTTAACATTTCATCAATATTTATCTTTTTGAGTTCATCAAATCAAAGAGAAATTTCTGACATTTAATTCTAAAGAACAGTTATAAAAAGGGGGTAGGGAAGGGAAAAACATCGTCTGTTCTTGAGCAGGCGAACAGCCTCTTTTGTGAACAGTGTTTCCAGCCTTCCACCAACGCCTTCGAATTACAAGCAGGGAGTGCTTCGAACCGGAAAGGACTGTTTCTGCTTACCTGGTTCTGTTGAAAGCAGCCCCCTCCTTTTTTTTGTCACCGCCGCCTCTCTAAAAGGCGACACCGGCAGACGATAATTCCCAAAGCGCGCCATTTCTACATTTCAGAGGGAACTGAAATGAATTCGTCCATTTTATGAGGTTATAAAAACACCGAAAAAAATTTTCTCTTAAATATCCTCAGTAATTAAAAATAAACTTTTTGCTTATTTAACAAAAATATAAAAAAAACAAAAATGCTGTGTATAAGGGTCTATTTATTTATTTTTTAAGAAGCACCTAAGGGAACTTCCTGTGAACAATATATAAAAATAACCTTTTAGAAAATATTGAGATTTAGAAAATTATAACTATACTTTTTTAATTAGTATTAGTTTTGTACAGTTAATAATGCATTTGTACAAAACTCTATTTTGTACTACTAAATTAACTTTCACATAATGATAATCTAATCTAAAAATAACATATTGATACAAATCTAAAAAGATTATGTGAGATTATCATCTTTTTAGATTATCATATAATGTTAATCTAAAAAGAAACCGAGAATGAGGTGTGGAAGCTGGAATATAGTTTTTAGATAAAAAGTTGCTTAATATTGAATTCGGGGCTTCTTTTACACTCATTTCAATGTATTTCTGATTAGCTAGCGTATGGAAAAAAGCATAAACACCTTCGATGCCATGCAATGTATACATTTTTTTAAATAAAAGTAAATAATTATCTTTATTTGTAGATAAATACTTGGTCCTTTATGAACTGAAGAGTGCTGTTCCACTAATAAACTTGACAACAGCGCAATGGACAACTTGATAGCCAAAGGATTCTTGAAGGATGTCACGGCGAGAGTTCTATGATTAATTTTTTTGAGACAGGTGAACATTCGTCGCAGCACATTTCGATACGCGAGCATATTTAGAAAAGTATATAGTATATAAAAAGTTTTCTTTACAAGAGACATCAATTATTGGGTAACAAAATTCGCAGTGTCAAAATTAAAACCAAAAAGTTTATATATAAGCCATGAAATCTATAAAATTAAAAACAATGACGTAATTTCAGCAAAAATGATTTTTTTTATTGTTGAACATTAAATAACTGATTCCGGCTTCAATATAAATTGTGTGTTGAAATTTTTAAATTTACACACGTTTCCATAATCTACTATATTTTTACTCTGTTACTCAGATATCTATATTGATATTCTCATGACAATTTGAAAAACGTAATATTCTTGCGAAATGCCGCTCAATAAGTCAATGATGTTACATCATGAATTAATATATATATATATATATATATATATATATATATATATATATATATATATATATATATATATATATATATATATATATATATATATATATAAAACAAATAAATCACTTTTTGCCTATTTTAAATTAACCATAAAGTGGATGTTTTATTTTGTCTTTTTCATTTTGTGCTTTTTCTTCTGTTCTATTTTCAACGTGTTCAGTTTAGGAAGCAATATCGCTACAGATTGGAGAATCTGAAAACTAATTATTTAGAAAAACATTTAATCTTGATGATTTTGAAAACTTTTTAAAATGGAAAAAAATTATAATTAAAAAAATAGTTCATTTTTGCTAATAAAAATTCTGAATAAATTTTTTTCTCATCGCCGACGACACTAGACATTCAATAATGAACATCGCCTTGTTTGTTGCTACTCGAAGAATGCGATTTAAAGGTATGCAGCAAACTTGTCGACAAGTTGGATTGACGACGTCTCTTATACAATGTGTGAAACGTAGCTGAAACGCTATGTGACGTCATGGATATTTTAAACCAATCAGAACTATAATAAAGTGGCGTAATCATAATCTCAACTGGAAAGAAAGAACAAACTTTTTTTGGTTAAGGAGATAGTAATACTGACTTTAATAAGAAAACATTTGTTTTGAAACATTCAAAAATTCTATTCTTTATACAGTATTATTAAAGAGGTACTGGTAGGCAGTGTTCTGGTCTATACACGTTGTGGGTTCGATTCTCCCTCCCGTCGTGGACATCTGCAGTGGTTCGGAATTCACTATTATCCAAAACTCCTGGTTGAATTAATCTTTGAATGCAAAATTTGATAAGCGAGCAACAAGTCACACACATTTAATCTATATTATTAAAAACTAGTGAAAAAAAGACTTATAAAAGGTGTATGCATGTCAAATGAGACGATTGCTAACAGATGCCGCCACGCATATATACAAACATTACGAAACCATGACACATGATTTTTTTGTAGTTTGACCTTTGATATTCACGTTTAGTTTACATTTGGACGAGTTTCAGCGTGCATTGTGTTTCTTTTATTGTGTTGAAAGTGTCAAACTTTATGCCTTCAGTCACGATTTGCGGACAGCATTAATTTTTTGTTATCATCTGAAGAAAAATGTTGCCGAATCGCATCAAATGCTTGTAGAAGCATACGGTGGCAATGCTCTGAGTCATTTGCAGAGCTACAGGTGGTTTGAAAAGTTTCAAAATGGTGATTTCAATGTGAGAAACGAGGAGCGTGGCAGATCACCACAAAAATTCGAAGATGCTGAATTACAAGCATTACTCGATGAAGATGATGGCCAAACGCAAGAACAGCTTGCAAGACAATTGAGTGTTGACCAGAGCACTGTACCCGTCGTCTCTAAGCAATGGGCAAGATAATAAAGGTCGGTAGATGGATACCACATGAGCTTAATGGACCGTCAGCAAGAAAACCGAAAAATAAAGTGCGCAATGTTGCTTGCCCGATACAAACGCGAGTCACATCTCCATATGAATTGTGACTGGCGAATATGAATTGTGACTGTGACTCCATATGAATTGTGACTCCATATGAATTGTGACTATGGTATTGTGACTGGCGATGAAAAATAGATTTATTTTGAGAATCCCAAACTTAATCGATCATATGTTGACCCCGGACAACCATCCAAATCAACTGCAAGGCCGAATTGCTTCGTCCGCAAGACAATGCTGTGTATTTTCTGGTACCAGGAGGGGCTAATCTATTATGAGCTTCTCAAACCTAGCGAAACCGTTAATACTGATCGCTACAAGCAACAATTACTTGATTGGAAGGTGTTATATTCGGAAAACACGAGCAATACAAGAAACGGCAGCACAAAGTGATTTTCCTTGATGACAATGCACTTAGTCACCACGCTAAACTAACCAAGGACTCTCGGCTGCCTTAGCACATGCGGTTTTTTCACCATTCCCGGCTCCTTCCGTTTACCCCCTATTTGTATCTTTGGGACACGTATTGACTGGCCAACGCTTCACTTCTTACGAAAACGCCAAATTTTGGCTTGATGACTGGCTGGCCTCAAAAGGCCGATTATTTTCTTGACATAGTATTCACAAATTGCCAAAAAGATGTGAAAATGTGTTGCTAGCGATATATATTATTTTGAAAAATTAACTGTTTTTGCAAATTTGTTGCGTTATTTTTAAAAACAATTGTCTCATTTCATTTGCATACACCTGGTAATTTAGCACTAGTTCTTCAGTTTTAGTGGAAGCTTCCAGTAAGATAGGGCAATATTTTAATTTCATATTTTATCATTATAGTTTATTAACTAAAGAACATTCTATAGCACAATATAGAGAAAAAATTCAATTATTAAATACCTTCATAAATATCACTATCCTTTTAAATTAATCGGATTCTAGTGAGTGAACTTTTTATAAGTAAAATTAATACATTGAAAAGAAATTTCGGAGAAATATATTTTCATTTTAAAATATTCAACTCTTTTCGGTTAGTAAAAAAAAATTTATTTAAAAAAATAATCCATTTATTATAGTTAAATAATAAGTAAATATTCCATTTATTATATATATATATATATATATATATATATATATATATATATAATATATATATATATATATATATATATATATATATATATATATATAATATATATAAAATTGTAGTTGAATGAATTTTTTTTTCCTGTTGAACATTAATGTTTTAACCCCTTTTGCCTTTTATTCAACAGTTCGTGGGTTCAAATCCCACTTTGAGCTTGGATGTTTGAAGTGGTTCGGAATCCCCATTAAACTGTAGGTTCTGGTCTAATTAACACTAGTGTGCCAAAAATAGCCGTTGCGAGATAAACCAAAACCATCAACGAGGTATTGAGAAAAGTGTAGACACATACTGTGCAATCGCCCAAAACAACATTTTTTCAAAAACTGAAGAAAAAGTTACCATGTTTTTCATAAAAATTAAAATGCGGTATTAGAAAAAAAAGGAGATTTTTCATTCAAAATTGTTGTTTTTATACTTTAAAGGACAGACAATGAATACCTTTTTATATATAAATAAAGAAGGGTAAAGAAAAATCAATTTTTTAAAAATTTCTTATGAGTGATGATTAATGAAAAATTCTTGATAATCATTAAAATAAAAAAAATGATTTACAATTTTTTCCAAAGAATGTTGAAGAACTCTTTTAAATTCAGAATAAAGAAAACCGCGATAATGCTTTTTAAGTTCAGAACGTTCATGACAAAAGCTCTTAATATGAATTGAATGTTAATTGTTCTGATACATTTAACACATTCAGTAAGAAAGAGAAAGTTCTTAAAAAAAAACTTTACTTTTATAATTTTTTAATTTAACATTAATAATTTTCTTTAAAATCATTTTATTTGTAAATAGTTTTATTTTACTTCCACTAGTTATATAAAAATTGGATTTTTTTCAAAGTGGGGGAAAAGAGGAGGAGAGCAATGTTACATCGCGTAAGTGAATCACTTAGTGACATAAGAATTTTACAGCGATTCGTTTAGAAAAAATTATCCTTTATAATACGACGCATTTTAAACTTTAAAACAAGTCTGAAATTCACAAATTAGATGCTCAATTGTAAAAATGTGTAAATTAAGAAAAAAAATCCAAAATAACTACTCATTTTTCAAAAGTGCCCGATGTGTGTTGAAATACTCATCTTATAAGTTCTTAACAGAAATAAAATAAAATAAGTTGATAATTTGCATGCAAAAAATTTGAATCGTCTTCGCCAATTTAATCGAATCGTAAAGGTTTTTTTCTTCCCTTCTTTTGTTCTATTGCCTGCGTGTTAATGGCTTGAATCAATGGAAAGCGGCTTCTCTTATACTTTGCTCCTTATATGAGACAAGAGATGTCGGTGAGCCGAAGAGACAGGCAAGAAAACTTGATTGGGTTAAAGATCTAAATTCGAAAAGGCGATAATTTTAATGAAATTTATGAAGCATTGTCGTCGCAGATTTAAAAACTTAAAAACTAATTAGAACACCAGCTAATTTTTCTGATATTGAAAATTTTTACAAACGGAAAATATTATAATTAAAGGCACTTCTTTATTAGTGCTCATAATCATGAATGGATTTTTTTCTCAAGGCTGACAACACTGAGACATTCGATGGTGAACTTCGCCTTGCTTGCTGCCACTCGGAGAATACGATTTGAAGGCAGGTAGTAAATTCGTCAACAAGTCGGATTGATGCCGCAATCTCTATGTGATGCAGTAATCAATTATCTGTGATGTAAATGAAACGTCATCTGACTTCATAGATATTTTAAACCAATCAGAATTAATATAAAATAGGGTTATCATGAGCTCAATTAGAAGGAAAGAAACAACCACTTTATGGTCAGTAAATAAAGTTCTTAAATTTAGCCATGCTAAAAAATTACCTCAATAAAAAATATATATTTTATAAAAAGAAGAATATATAACTTTAAGTTACTCTTTCATTTAATTCTATAATTGCGAATATTAACTTAATGTCTTTTAGCTATTTTTAAGTGAAAGGCAAAAAGGATAAGAAATTTGTTTTATTAATATTATTACATATCAAATAAATATTTTAACCTTTATCCTTTAAAATCCTATGAAAATAATCTTTCATGAATGAAAAAAAATGTTCGATTCCATTTCACCAAATAATACAATTGACCTGAAAAAAATATCAATAATTGTTGCATTTTATCATGTTTTTAAAACTGCTTTTCCATATTCTTTTATTTTTATTTAAATTTATTATTTACTAAAGCAAAGAACTTTACTAACCTTTTCTTATTTGTACTCTGCGTCTCCAGAAAATATCGTTTTGGTGAAATTTGTGTTCGGGAAATGGAATAGCACTAAAAAATTTACATATTTTATAAGTATGTATTCCATTTTTTGTCATTCCAATTGTTTTCCTCTGTTTTCTAAACGTGTTCTTGTTCTTATTAAAAAAAATTCTGATTTCTTAAAGATTTTTGATTTGGATATATTTCTAGTTGATTTTTTTATATTCTTCATTATATTAAAAAAAAATCATTATGTTAGCAATTTCTAGATTTTACAATATAAATTTCTAAAGAATTTACATTGTTAATGAATCAATATACTTTTGTTATTTAATTCCTACTTTACTTACTTTAATCAAAGTTGTCAATGAATCAAATATCCACACAACCAACTAAATTAGTATATCATCTTATTTGAGTTATGGATGTAAATTCTTGTACAAGAAATCAAGTTGCTCACTTTATATAAAATCAAGCCTTGGCATTATTTACCTACGCACAAAACATTAATGTTCGTATAATTTAAAAGGCAGAAAGTGAAAGTATTTTTATGTAAATGAAGATGAATAAAGATAGATATTTTTTTAAACCATAAAGTGGTTGTTTCTTTCGTACCAGTTGAGATGATTCATGCTGGCATGATTGCGCCCCTTTATAACAATTCTCATTATTTTAAAATATATCTGACGTCATTCTATTCTTATATTTATTTTTATAAAATTTAATTCTGAAAATAGGGATTCACATTCCCACGTCGATGAAAATATTGATAAAATTGCTTTGCTAATATTATTAAACAATTAAACGTGTCAGGAATTGAATTCCATGTAGTTAGAATTTCATCTTCTGCAATTTTATTTACTTTATCCAATAATCGATTACTTTCAATGATTTCTAAATCATTTCTTATATCAACAAATTTTTTGTTCCATATGGTACTTGACTGAAATTCCACAAATTCCATTTCTAATTCATTAAAATTTAACCACTCAAGGACTTTTAATTTTTCAAATGGTATTGTATCATTATTATAAAATAATTTTTTTAAAGTTTCTTCAAATTCCTTAAACTGCGTAAACCTTGCAGAAAATTCCTGAATCAGGGATTGAATTACCACTGGAAATTCTTTCGTTAAGGACTCTTCATTTGACTTTCGTGGCATTCATTTTCAGAAAAAAAATTTTTTTTTTCTATTCGGAAAATATTTACATGAATTTGAAAGAATATCACGATTAAAAATCAGCCATTTGACTTCGAACGCTTTGACAGAGTCAAACATTATAATGACTGTTTTATTAACATCTTGTAGTTTTATATTCAATTCATTTAAGTCAGAACACACACACATAAATCCGTGAAAAAATATAACTTTGCTAGCCATTCTACATCCAATAATTGTATAATTTGTATAATGATTGTAGATAATTGTATTAATTGTATAATAATAAAATGGACAAAACTTGTCGGTTCTAGTAACATACAAAGATAGGTATTCATTACTACAAATTTATGTCATAAATTATAAATTAACTGTAAATTAACAATTTTTAATTAATTTCCATCAAAAAAGATAACTTATAAAATAAGAAATTTGTTTATGTGCGTGCCATTAAATTTTTCAAACGTGCCACTTGTGGCACGCGTTCCATTGGTTCGACATCCCTGGTCTAGATGATTTGACAGATCACAAATTTTAATTTTCTTCTGTATGATTATTTGTAAATATGAGTGCAATGCTGTGTCTTTATATGCTGTTTAAATGTAATAAATAATTAGCTTAGAAACGCTTCGTATTTTGATACACCACCGATTCCGCAGCTGGTGAGTTAGATTTCCAAAGAGGGCGCTGTGGAAAGCTTAGCAGTCGATGGCCATTTTAAAGCATCTTACTATCCAAGTAGTATTCACTTCAATATTTGCCTCTTCTCGGTAAGATCTTTTCGTAAGTAGAGGGAGGACATACTGAAAGTCTTCGGTAAGGCTTTTCAAAGTTTTATTTTTTTAATCACAGAATATTAGTGGCTTTAATCTCATTAAGTTTTGGTTTACGATAGTCAAGCTCCGCAAATTTGCATTGAATTTCGACGATAGCATTATCGACGAGAGAACGTGCCGAAAGCTGTAGACAACTTTGCCGTATGAAATACGTTCCCAGGGTGCACCACGAGGAGAAGAGCGCAGGACTTCTCTTCAGGCAAGACACACAGAAATTTCTTACCACACTATAAAACTACGCCTAAAACAAGTTTTTCAAAGAATTCAAGCTAAACTGTAAGAAAGGATAAAAGCCAAACGGTGGAAAGACGACCTTCTGAATATCCGTGATGGTCCACACCGTCAAGTTGTGGCACAGTTTCGACTTCTGACAGGTCACGACTGTTTGACTGAACACTTGCACCACAAACTGACATCTCAAATTCACCCAAATGTCCGCTCGTCAACTTGACGGAATCCATGAATAGCAACCATCTCCAATGCTGTGCTGCACTGCATGGCATCTCTGAACAATCGCTTTATTAGCAAGCCAGAGAACTTTTGGGACAATGACTCCCGTCACTTCGTTTACGTTTATGTACTGTGCTCACCTGTCCTGTCTTCGTCTCATGCCTATTTGGTGATTTTTCATGTGTCTTATTTGTGTTATTCCTTGTATTTGCCATGCCATTGGAAATAATAAAAAAAAAAAAAAGTTTTGTTTTGGTTTGCGGTTGTCATCTGTGTTATCATCATTGTTATCGTCTTCCTCCCCTTTAGAGCCTTCTGCTGCGGTCTCACTCTCATCCGTCTTCTCATCTGTTAAATTACGAAAGCCTAGATCGTCTTCAATTGCATCTAACTGCAACTGTATTCCAATGTCACTTCAGTTTCTCCCATGGAGGAAGGAACATAAGAGTAACATAAGCGTTTCTCCCATGGAGGAAAGAACGCCCTATAGTTCAGCGCTTGTGACATATCCCCTCTGTCTTCCAAAACATTACACTAAAACCTGTTCTTTACTATTAAACCTCTTGTTGAATTGAAGTATTTGAAAGAAAATATACTTATTTAAATTTCATTGTTTAAGCAGAAATTATTTTAATGAATATCTATTGAATAATCATTATAAAAGAAAAATTTCATCTGTAAAAATTAATTTAAAAGAGATTAATTTTATAAGTTTAAGAATGCATTTAATTATTTTGCTAGTGAATAAATTCCGATTTTTTAAAACAAAGTACTGAATTTTTAACATTACATTAATATTAAAATATCAAACTTCTATCAAAATATATATATTTTATTTAGTTTCTGGATTTCTTATAGTTGATTTTATATTAAATTTTTTTTTACTTTCCATTATTCAATGAAATTTATTTACAAATTATTGATAGTAAAAACTTCTTTTTCCTAATATTGGACTAAAAATACACTAAAAAAAGTATACTTTTACTCTATATAGATATAAATAAATTTATATATATATATATATATATATATATATATATATATATACACAGAAGCATAATTCTTCCTTATAGAGAGGAAAATTATAACCAAATAGCAGAATATTGCATGCCTGGATAAAATCACAGGGAAACATGGGTATTAAACTTTGCCACTGAATATCAATAAAGAAAAGAAAAATCGACATTTTTCTTGATTTTAAATATAATAATATTTCATTTAATTCATAATATTCAAAAGTGCTTATCTCAAAGTCAACAAGGTGAATAACACGCCTCAAATTTCTTTATTAAAATACATAATATTAATAATTAGCAAAAATACAAAATAAGCACTTAACTATGAAGAATAAAAATTAAATTTTTTAAAAGTAGTAAGTAATTTAGATCACTTTTAGAGTTCGGTTTGTGCAATTTAAATGAAAATAATGCTAGCCTATACTGAGGCCTGAATAAGAAAGTACTGTTTCTCTTGAAAGACAGAGTGGGCGTGGTATCGTCTGCTAGCTACTTTGCCGGCGCTCATGATATTTCGTGGTTAGAACTACTCCTATATATTCCTTCCTCCATGGTTTCCCCACTTTCTTGTAGGGTGATGTGAAATCATCAAAATGTAAGACCGGATTAAACGGAGTTCGGTTTAACAAAGTTTGGATTGATGACGTTTAGCTGCATCTCTATAAATATATTTAAATAACAAAATGTGTATTGAAATTCATATATATTTGATTTCACATATTTTTTAAAGAGTAATCTTCTTAAGCCGATTGAAAAATAAACTGAAAACCCCTTATATTTTTAATATTCCAAAATGATATAAAAATACATTTATTATTGTTGTCTTGTGCCAGATTGGTCAGCATTATAGGGTGCGCTGCTCCACTTTTCTGACAGACCCTTATTTTTTTTGTGTGGAGTCCGACTTCTTCAATACACACATGCCATAGGTACCCGTTTATAGGGTAGAAAAGCATACACAACAATTTCATACAAGAAAAGGACAAAGACAGGATAGAGAGAGAGAAAGTACATCCATGCCCGAATAGGGATTCGAACCCAGGACCTCCCGACTCGCAAGTCAGACACGATGACCACTAGGCGGTATAAAAATATATTTAATGTTCCATTTAAAGTATAAAATATATATTTTTTTTAACTCCCTCCCTTTTTTTTTTTTTTTTTTTAAATGAACACAATTCTTAACAAACCGGATTTTAAAGTCATAAACAATGATTATGCCTGGAAAATAGCATTTTAAAGTAAAAAGAAATTCTACCATTACAACGAAACATTAGCTCCGAAGGTGTTCGAAAGACTACTTATCTGATACAAATTTTAAGATCCAAAAATTTGAAATTGGAAGGATATATAAATATTTATCATCAGCACACACACTATGAGCTATTTACAATCCATCATCTCCTATTCATGAACTTTTATCATTTGCCTCTTTTATTTTATTTTATTTTTTTTTATTTCACAGTCTGATTATTTGATTCTTGATCATTGAGGGAAATTTTACTTTTTATTTCTCTCTCTCTAAGCTCTACCTATTCATAGAATACAATACTGAATGAACACTTTAAAAAAAAATTCTATCTCATTGTAATTTTCGTAATAGAAATAAAAATATGCTTATAAAATACTTGAGAGACAGGTAAGTAGAAAAAGGGGAAAAATACAGAATAGAGAGGAAAACGTAGTTTTTCACTACAAAAAGAGGCTTTATTAGTAGCGCAAAGTTTTTAGTTAATCTATATGAAAACAATTCATTCGATTTGTTTTTTTATAATTTAACTAAAACAAATCGAATGACTTGTCAAACGTTTCCATTTAATTACTCAGCTATTAATTATCGAAGAGCCGGGATTCCCTTAATTCCAATGCATTTCCGATCGGTGGTATTCTAGGCTAGTGTTAACACATTCTCTGCAAGAGTAAGCCCTGTATTTTCCTAAAATATCTTGAAAGTAATATGTATCGTTATGTAGTCGTAATTAAGAAACAATTTACGTTGTTACATTATAGAAAGAAAAAGGAAATCATATACAGTACATATATTTTTCTATTCCCAGAGCAATTCTTATAAAAAGAAAATAAAAACACGACTCCGTTCTTGAAGCGAGAAGAGTTCCGGAACGGAATGTTTCACCCTTTAATTAAACCACATCTTTGCATAAGCAATTTTATATCAATGAAATATCCTTTAAAATGATGAAAACATGTTAAAAAAATTCCGAAATTAAACATCCCAAGTTAACTAGAGAATAACATCCTGAATTTTTATTCCATTACTGAAATTATTCTGAATTTAATCTTCATTCTATTTTAACAAATCTGAGAAACAAATAGGACGTTAAGTTTTGTAGCGATTTAAGACTAAAATTAATGAATTGAGAACCAAACATCACTAAATTAGGTATGCATTATCAAATACACTGACACAATTGATTTATCCCAAAAATTTTATTCACCCACACACATGTATATACATGTACATATATTCAATAGCATCTAAATAAGTCATTAAAAATTCAATTAGAAAAAGAAAATAAGAATCAAATGGAATTAATAAAATGAGAAAACAAATAAAAGTTGGCTTTTTTCTTTTTTTTTTAATAATTTATATAGAGGGGATTGACAAAATAATTATAACAAAATATTATTGGAATTCGATCATCAAAAAATTTTGTTAGACCCAGCATTAAATCGATAAACCAACCAACCTATTATGTTAGTTGTTAGCAGAATAGATTCTTTCAAAAGTCTTTTTTGTCACACATGCCGAAGCCTATAAGAATCATCATGATATTATGATGACTTCATTCCAAGATAATTGAAAACTTTACCTGAGTTTCTTCTGCTAGAGAGTTTTCAAACATAGAAATGATTTTTCTTTCCCTCACCGTCTTTTTCATCTATGAAGCAAATAGTGAACAAATTAAGAAAAAGAACTAGCCTAATTTGCTTGCAAGAAGCAGCGAAATCAGATGCAACAAGTGTTTGCAAATATTTTTCGACAGCAATTTACAGTGGGCGCTCGTTTTTACGAATTCATAGAAAATGGTAAAATAATTCTCAAAACCAAAAGTTCGCAAAAAATTCATACATGAGAGCTCGTCTCCACTCTATCATATCTAGAGTGGAGACGAGTATTTACCCAAAAACTAAGTTTTTAGGTAAATGCTCACGGCTTTCTTCAAATAAGACAGCTCTTGAATAAAACCAGCACGCGTCAAAATGTCCCGTATATCGTTCAGTCAGTTACACCATTGCAAGTTTAGATTGACAAATGCATTTCATCGTGGTGATTTCATGATCACTTTTTTGCAAATGTACCTTATGATATTTTCACTTGAAATCAGGTTTTGTTTTTTAAACCCGCCTTTAATAATTTCTTGACTTGCATCGAAAATATTTCCATTTTCATGGTAAGTAAAACATTAAAATCAATGGGGAAAAAATGAATGTGTGTGTGTGTGGCTTGTATTTGCAGATAATTAATTAATCTGGGAATTATTAACATGTCTACAAATTATCTGGAAAATTGTTAACGTTAATTTGGCATGTTATCGCTTTTGTTGTGGTTTTCGGCTGAGTACATTCTTGGGAGCAAATTAAGACTTATTTTGGCTATTTTTCTTTGTATTTGTATTTTTGTAAATAGGTTAACAATTTCCCATGTTGTGTTTATTAGTAGTTCATAGAATATTTGTAAATATTTCGGGGAATTTCATTCATTTAATTTTGATGACTTGAGTCGAGAACTTGAAATCGAGAAAATGTCTTATGCAAGTCAAGATATTCAAATAATTTTTCTTTTTGCATGTTTATTTATTAGAGTTTATTTATTTTTTTGGCAACGTGGAATTTCATGTCACCAAAACGAAAACAACTTGGTGCCAACTGATCCCACTTATAGAAGAATTGCTTGCAAAAGCAATATTCACACGAAAACTGAAGCAGTGATCATAAACGCTTCTACAACCTATTCATTATCTTTATGCATTAGGTTGGCTGCATTTCAATGAATTCGTACTCTCAATCCACCCACTGTTTCGGGGGTGACAGGGAGGGAGAGACCAGCATCACAAGAGAAGAATCCAGGGAATTGATTGGATTAAAAAGTTGGGAGTGCTACAAGATTAAAAAATCAAACGTAAACGGATTCCCTAAAGTTCCACTCACTCATCTCTGCTCCCCTCCCCCCGTTTACTTCCGCAGTCACCCCTACCGTCATTGAGGGTCTCGGACCGTGAAGGGTGGGAGAACTTCGCGGGGGCCACGCCCACTAGAGGTGCGCTTTTCAATTCACGCCTCATTCTGCGCCCGTCATTGGCTCGGGAGTTACTCGGCAAAAGTAGGGGCACCTCGTGCACCCCTCTTTTCCTCTTTTTTGCCCCTCCGAATACTGCGCCCTGAACTGGGACGGAAGAGACCTTCTACTCCGATCTGGGCGCGCAGATGATTGGTCGGCTACAATAAACCGTGAATCATAACGCCGAGAACGCCAATTGTAAATCGATACACGGTCACCGTGAAATGGAAAAATTAGAACGAGGCAATTTAATCTTAAATATTAACTGCAACAAGGAATATTAAAAATTATAGTCCGTTTGTGTGTCACTTAAAATATGTGACCTTAAAATGTCCCTAACGTCAGCTGTATTTTATTTAATTAAGTTTCAATTTCCTTTTAACAAGGATTAATATAATTCGTAAACGTCAATTTCGATCTACGTATCGTTTTAATTTGGATCTTTTAATGTTATTTACAGAGTTTAAAACAGATTTTCAAACGACAGTATTAATCGACGGATCGTTTTAACGAACCAAAATACAATATTTTAACTGATGCAAGTGTTTTCTAATAACTATGAATAAAATTTATAAAATTTTTGAGTCCCATTGATTTTAATGAACGTGAATGATTGTATAAAAAGTTTAATAATAAAACATTCTCAAAAATGTAACTATCAATTTGTAAAGAAAAAAAAAACTTTTATTAAGTATTAATTTATACATCATTATTTTAGTGAATTTCTTATTATTAATGTCGCGCCGAAAAATAATGTAAATTAAATAAAAGAATTTTTTTGTCAGAAAACTATCTACATCTTTTGAAAATGTGCTCTAACAAACTGTCACAGAAAATGCTTCATAGCAACTTAATAATAAAATCATGATTTATTTTAACAAAAGTCGTAGAAAATATGAATTCTTAAAGAATATAAATATGAATGCGAATATTTTATACGAAAAATTTCAAACAAATTGAAATAAATAATAATAATTATTATTATTAAGTATGACGTATGTACTTCGCATATGTCACAAAAATGTAATAAACATTTATCTAATCAAACGATTTTAATAATTTCAAATGCCTATATCTTTATAAGCTTTCAAAAGCTACAATCTTTATTAGTGAAGGTTCGGTGATTGGTTGGGGCGTTGTTCTCATTATTGGAAGGTAATGAGTTCGAATCCCAAACTTAGCCGAAGATTTGTCGTTTTCACTAAAGGTGACTGGAGCGCATTCAATAGGTCGTGGTCGCAATGTCCTTCAAGTGAAATAATACCTATTGGAGTTGTAGGTCAACTATTAAAGGTTTTCTGCTTCTAAAAGACGAGGGCTTCCACCCAGCTGGTTTTACCTAACTGGTAGAGCCCGACTCAGGACTATGTTCCCGGAAGTAGGTTGGTACAATAACAGCCTCTCTTGGAATTTTGTTGCAAATTTCTTTGCAATGTTGTCTAATTACAGCATGTTACTAGGCCTAACATTCATAAGCTTTGCAAACAAGGGGCAAATCTATGCAAATAAAATCCTGTTTCTGTTCTTCTGCCGACATTTTATTGGGGCCTGAACTAAGAATAGCAGCATGGAATGGGATGAAACTTTCTTTGGTCTTCGGATTTTTGCTCTTAAGCAAAGCTTCAAGAAAGAATGCATGGAGTTACTTTTCTTCTTTTAAAATTGTCATCTATGTGTATTACAGCTGGAAGTAAAGAAAACGTGTTATGAGCAAAGAATTCCTCTTCTTTATGCATTCTCACAGTATGATAAAAAAAAAAGTTTTACATAATTTTTTTTATACGAAAAGTATTGTTTTCGTTCATTGCAGTATGACTGCTTACGCTTTTTCGAATACGCTACCTTTCAGGAAATGCATTGGAACGCTGATGAAGAAATTTTGGTGTCAACATTTAATAAGTATGTAACTAATGGAAAATTATAATGGTGTCACATCTCGTTTTGATTTCCTTATAAATGACAATCATGAAACTTCATTTATTTGTGCAAAAATAGCGTATTGATCTATTTATTTTTCATAGCTGTACATTATTATCTGTAATAGCTGAGAACAAAAGAATGTTTGCACTCTATCAGAGTTAAATTTTTTTAATTTATATAGTAATATTTTTACTAAAAATGATTGTAACATAAAAATAAGAAATTTTTCCAAAATAATATCATTTATTGCCAGCATTTTCCGTTGCTATTTCCGCATAATTTGAAAATGGTAAAAAAAATTTGAAAGTATGTATCTATATATCTTTTTATAAATGGAAAGCAATGAAAATAAAGCTCGAACATTCAATCCTAATCTTAACAGTTTCATGTATATTAAATCGTGAATTGTCATTACTCTCTTGAAACATTAAGTGTTTCCAGAGATAAAAAAAAAAATTTGTTTTTATTTAATTGCGAAACTAAGCTACAAAATATTCTTTTCTAGATAACCATAAAATTTCTTGGTTTTAAGATTTTCCGAGAATTTCTGAAATAATTGATATTTCTTTATTAAATTATAAATGTTAATAGAAATTATCTATTCGGTAACTGATAATTTTCAATTATGAAAATAAGTTAGAAATCAAAATATTCGAATGGAAATAGCACTTTCTCGTCGTAATAAATTAATGGAGAGATTTTTTAAGCTTATATTACATGCGGTTGTGCTTGTTTGTTGATCAGCGGTGCTATTAAGTAGAAGAGGGTTACCTAGAATGGAATCTGCAAATCAAAGGAGTTTCCGAACCACTACAACGTCTTAGCCTAACAAGTGAATCGAACTCACGAGCTGTTGAATCGAAGGCCACAGAGCTTATTATTCGGATGCCTGTTGGAAACAATACACGTTCTATTTTCGATAAGAGGAATCGGAAGAAAAGCAGCAACTTTGGTTGATTCAACGATTTCAGTTTAACATGAGGTATATAACCTTAAATACCACCATAAATACAAGTCATAGCACCCTTAATTCCAATTTAAAATGGACAGTTCTTGTTACCATAACAATCACTAACTACTTTGAGACTGTTATTTTTGTAGTAGACTGATATTTTAAGTTAAGCACACATGATATGTGTGATTCATATCAATTTTTAAGAACTTTTCACAAAACGTGTAATCAACACAAAAATAGTTTGCTGTCAGTGATTTTATAAGTAATTTCACAAATAGAAATCGATAGTTATTACTTTTAAAATTCAACTAAACATTCATAAAACTATTAACAATAGCTTGGGTTTTACACAAGGGAATTCCTTTTCTTTCTTTTAGGATTTGGTAAATTAACAAAATTAATCTTCATCTATCTTATTAAAATAATCGAAGTACAGGTGTCATAAGAGCTGCCGTATAACCCCTTTGGCAAGTTTTTATATTTGGTTTTTTTTTTTTTTTTTTTTTTTTTTTTTTTGGAGGTAATGATCGTTTTTTAAGTATTATGGATTTGTCATCAAGTAATAGAGACTAAAATACTAAGAATACAATATACAACATTCTATTTTGGCAACCCTTCTTTTCACGTCATTAAGGGAGAATTTAGAACCATGTATTTTGATAAAAGATTCTCATATTTCTTATATTTTATAATTCGCTTTTACATTTGCGAAATAATAATTGTTTTTATATTTTTCTTAGTAGTTGTATTTACATTTGCGAAATAATAATTGTTTTTATATTTTTCTTAGTAGTTGTATTTACATTTTCGAAATTGTTATGCTTTGCTTAATTGTATTCACATTTGTGATCATAATGATCTTTTTTTAAAATCCTAATATTTCAAAATACGTTTAGGTTTTTTATTATTTACCTGGTTTTGTAGGCCGTGGTAGCCTAGTAGTTAGGGCATCGGCCTTCTGATCCGGAAGGGTGGGGTTCGATTCCGTATGCCGCCAAAGACCCTTTGAGTATATGCGATATACGTGCTCGTTAAATATGTGGAATCGAAAGTCCTGGGGTCGGTCGTTGAGCAGTTACCATGGGTGCAATGGTCTGGAGAAATTTTCTCCCCCTTCAGTTCAATGCCAAAATTAAAAGAATAGCTTCTCTGGTGCTGCCATCTATCGGATGATTTGACGAGCAAAAGTCGTACTTTCACATTTATGGTGCTCTTATTAAACAAAAGAGCTCCCAATCGACTTAAATTCGCACAGCCAAGGAATAACGAGCTTGGCTTGTTCAAGTGTCATTAGCAACAACATGATTTTATTTTATGAATAGGTGCGTAGCGTTTTTTTTTTAATTATTATGTCCCAATTACGTTAGTATGGCTACATTTCTCAGTCGCCAAAAAAATTGCCTAATGGGTTATACGGGAAATATGTCGGATAAGAATATTAGAGGAAGAAAACGAATATAGAATGCGACATTTATAAACATAATAATAATAATAATTATAAGAAAACTAGATTAAACTAATTAATAAGTTTAAAATATTGCGTTTTATTTTCATTTTGAGTATTGAGACACAAAATGAAAATAAAACGCAATATTTTAAACTTAGCAGTTTAATAACTTTTCAACGATTAATAAACTTAAAAGGGATGTATAAAAGTTTTTCAGGTTTTTTTTTTCTAGAAGATCTTTGAAATAACATTCAGAATTTTTGTTTTTTAAAGGTTGGAAACCTTCCCATCAGATTCACTTTGACAGTTGTTTTCGGCCTCACGTTCCAAAATCTCCGATGTGCTCAATACATAATTATTTGATTGTTTTTGCAGCTAACATATAATAGCACATTTCTGGAATTTTTTTCTTTATTGAAACAAGATTTGTGTCTTCGCAATTCGATGTTTCCTTCCCCCCAACTTACAATTCCTTTCAATTAATTATTTTACTGTGGATTGACATTCAACTTAAATAAAAATGTTGATCAGCTTTGTGTATTAGAAAAATAATCATAATTCACGATGACTTCTTTTATCTAGTTTTTGAAAATTATATCAAAAATGATGAGATGAAACATTTATTTTGATCGAAGATTTTCCAGATACGCCAGTAATTTCGGCTACAATGTTCATTTGCTATTATAATTTAAAGACAATAGTTAATTAACATTCATTAAAGCATTGAATTCCACATTCATATGAGTTCAAGAATATAATGCAGCTGTCTTTTATTTATAATTGTAAGGGTCTAAAAAATGCACATGCAATTAAAAATAAATGTCTTTGGAGATTAAAAATGGCTATTTATTCAGGAGAACTTTAAATTTTTCTAAAGTTAAAAATGAAATTGAAATTTTTATTATGATTGATTCACTATTAACATTTAAAAATTCTAGTCTTAAGATTGATGTATGCTTATTTTGGGGATAAATTAAGAAACAGGAATAGCATTTATAAGCCCATCACCGAAGTATTTCTAAGTATTCATAAGCCGCTTGGAAAGAGAATTAAACAAAATTTTGGTTATTATAGATTGCTGATATATTCTAAGGAGTGAACTCTAAGGATCAAGAGCAGTAATTCTGATCCACTTTTTTTAAAATGAGAAGTGGCTGTTTCTTTAGTTCCATCTGTGAACATGATTATATCACTTTATTATTATTCTGATTGTTTTAAAATATCCATGACGTCATATACATTTTCATCTACGTCATTTAGTACTGAGCGGCGTCGTCAATCCAAGTTGTCGATGAATTCACTGCCTGCCTTTTCAAATGCATTCTTCGAGTGGCAGCAAACAAGGCGACGTTCACCATAGAATATCTGAGTGCCGTCGTCGATGGAAAAAACCCATTCATGGTTTTTACCAATAATAAAGAAGTATTTTTTAATTATAATTTTTTCCCCATTTGTAAAAGCTTTCAAAATCATGAAAATTACCTGTTGTTCTAAATAATTAGTTGTTATGTTTTCAAATGCTTAGCGATATTGCTTCAAAAATTGAACGCGTTGACAATAGAACAGAAAATAAATAAAAAATAAAAAAGGCAAAACATTCATTTTATGTTTAGTTTAAATCTGGAAAGACAACTTTAATTTTAATTTTTTTTTTATTTAAAACAATGGTTCAGTGCCTGAGGTGATCACCATCCATACCCTTCTACGAGCATAGAGGGCAATAATTGGCGATGATTTATGACACGTGGCGATTTTTATCCTTGACTCCAATAAGATGTAAAAGCTTTCGCAAAGAGTCGAGTCCAGTAAACAACCGAAAGCGATTAACTCCTGCAGATAGAGGCAGGGAACTGAAGATTCTACTACTTATCTTGAGCAAGACTCTATTAACAAGGAGGCTCTATTATTTTTTCCTTTACTGTAAGTGATTTTCTTTTTAAGATACATTTTCAAAAATAAAAGATGTTTGGCAGGAGCGTTTTTTCTGTCATATAAACTGATTTCCTGATAATGTTTCTGACCAGCATTTTTAATTTTTACCAAATTCAACCATATTGAAGACATTCTTAACGAGATTGAAGAGAATTTATTCGATTTTTCATAAAATAATGATGAATCAGTAAAGGTTTATATTCTGTTTATATTTCTAATAAACGTTTTGCAAATATTTTGTATATTTTCATTAATATATAAACTTTTCTTCGTGTAGTTTAAAATTTAAATAACATTCATAATTTTTTAAAATTTTGCTTTTCAATTTCGACTTTCCGAATTCAAATTCGTATTATAATATAATGTATTGAGAAAATTCGTTTGCAGAAATTTTATTTTACATTTTAACTACCCCCAAATATATATATATATATATATATATATATATATATATTATATATATATATATATATATATATATATATATATATATATATATATATATATATATATATATATATATATATATAAATTTGAAGTATGCAATAAAGAATACGTAATGTTTTTGGCCCATTTTGATAACAGAAATTATGAAGCGAGAGGATGAAATGTTTTTATGTGTGAAACCCATGACTCTATTAATTAAGGATGGACCTAGGCATAATCAACAGAACATCTGGTCTGTATCTTTGGTTATGAGATAGTGATCTGCCACGTAATACATTTAATTATGACAGAATTGCCACATATTTTGAAAAATAGAATTTCAGTGTTGCATTTCAGTAGAGTTCTAACGTTTGAAGTTACAAAATTAATTGAAGTAAAATATCATCCCCAAAACATTTATGGAACTTCCGCTGAGGGAAATGACGTGGGGTAAATATTGTACAAAATATTGAAAAATAGCTTATTACTAAAACTTCAAGTGCACTTGATTATAAAAATTTAATTAAATACAGGTGAAACAATGGTATAAGCAGACTATAAAAAGTGTTCTTACTGTTGTTTCTTATGACACTTGGCTCGCTGTGCCGGTGACTATGTGAATTTAAGTCAGTAGGATACATCTTGCGTTTAATCAGAGCACCATGAAGGTTAAAGTACGATTTTGCTTTTCAAATCCTCAGCTAGATGGCACCACCAGAGGATCCATTCCCTCAATTTTGACATTTATCTGAAGAGGAAGGAAATTTTCTCCAGACCATTGCACCCATGATAACTGCTGAACGACCGATCACTGGACTTTCGATCCCACAGATTTAACGAGCCCGTATATCTCATGTGAATAAAAATGTATATACAGTTTATAAAATTTATTCTATAGAAGAGTAGGAAAAAAAAAAAAAAAAAAAAAACCAAGCAGAAGTGACAGATTTACAATAATGTACTTGTTATGCTAACTGCGTTATGTAACACTGCATTTCTTCATGATGCCAAAGGTCAATATTGTTTATGCATAAACTATTAACTTTACAATAAGTATGAATAGTATAAAATTGAATGTTCAATATTTGCGGTAGGTGATAAACTGTGCTCGAATATTTAAAATATTACAGATTGCATTGGACTGAGTCAGTTAATTAATATGCAACAGCTAGGGCCATTTACAAATATTAAAGCTAGTATATCCTTTGGTGTAATTCTTGCTTAACAAACGCCATGTTCTTCTCTCTACACACCCATGCAATTTCAGAAGAAGCTGCCAAATGGTGTGGGAGTCAATGATGAAATTAGCACTTGTATCTAATTTTAGTGTAGTAAATCTCTTGAATAAAGGCCTTGTCAGCTAATGTGCTTTGTCTTCAGTGAATTAATAAATATTCTTATTAGGAATTTCATTACATTTTTTGGCTATTATTGAATCAGTCAATAAATTCGTTGATTTGAAATTACGAAAAGTGGAACTTCTATAAACAGGAGCTAAAATACAGAAATATGACAGCGCTTTTTTTTTTTTTTTTTTTTTTTTTTTAGCTGTACATATCTGTATATAATAAACTCTTCCTGAGTATGAAAATAATTTAATGCATCACTTATGATGTAGTTATCCATTTTGTTAGCAACTTGTATGTTATCGAGGATGTACAAATGAATTCTTCTAAATTTTTTCGTATATCCTTGGGAATATACAACTGTTTTCTTACATTCTCGTGGTATTAGGGGATTCTTTCAAAGATTCTTGTGCATTATAAATTCCACTAGACTAAAACATTATATAATATATTAATATTATTTACAAATACGTATGTATCTATGAATGCATATCCACATATACTGTATTCTCTAAGACCATTTTTTGATGAAGAAGGGAAATATTTCCTCCCATTCTTTTTCCACTTCAAACGGAGTCTATGGGAAATACATGAGAGCCGACAGCCTCATTGGCCGCATATATTATGCACCTATTAATATCGTGAAATATTGGCGTTGTTCTATATGAAGTGCGCTATTCGGGGCACAACCTCCCTGCGGCCCCCGGTTTTTAGGAAAGGGGCAAGTATGGGGTGTTTGTTCATCCATCACGATCTCCTAGTCGCGAGGAGAGGGGGATGGGTGTGAATAAGTGGGGGAAAGGGGCTCCACAATAAAGAGAGAGAGAAGGGTGAGGAGGGGTTGCGAAGAGTCAAATAGCCAATCTGAATCCATTGAATTGTTGCTCAAACTGCATTCATCATTATGGTAGATTCTTCTCAATGGGTATCCCCATCGCTCGGTTACACCATCTGCTCTTAAGAGTCCTCTTTAGAAACAAGATCCCTCTGAAGTGCGCTCGCAGCGAGTGGCCCTCCCCCCCAGTCCGAGTCACGCGACCCATGGCCTTCAAGCAAGTGCGGAATCGGACATCCCTGTTCCGACCGTGGGCCTTAGGCGATTCCCTGAAGCAAGGCATCCCTTCGCTGGTCTCCTCTTGCCAAGAGACAGAGAAGCTGAAGGAAAACGATATTCAGCTCACCAAAGATGATTCTCCAGTGAAAAATCTCCAAGCAGTATCCTCGGATTCGAGTCTCTTCGCACCGTCAGCTTTCAGGTCTGTAGCACCGATCCCACTGACTCTCAGCGACTGCCCATCCCTGCCGCTGCCACAACAGATCCCTTTCTTGCAGAAGCCTTCGGCCCTAGATGCAACAACAACCATGAGTTTCGATGTGCAGGCGAACTCTGTGATTGCATGGGACTCTTCTCCAGAGATTTCGCTGCTGACGTCGTCGCCGCAGTTCAGTCCCTCGTTGGAACATCAAAGCGCTTCTCGGTGGAAAGCAAAGAAACAGAGACCTAAAAGGTTCCAGTGTCCGCATTGCCAAGTTTCCTTCAGCAACAATGGCCAGTTGAAAGGACACATAAGAATACACACAGGTGATTGTACAGAATTTTATTGTTTCTCTTGTTCTATAGTTTAATGTCTAGTCTCTTGTATAATTTTTGTCAGAGAAAAGTCCATTTTAATATAAATAAAATTGTGTTTCTTTTTCAAATATCACGGTGAATTTCATTCACTGCTTCAGATGTATCCCAAAATTTCATTGATGTTTGACAAAGATTTCGCTATTAATTGTGAAAAGTAAGACAACTAATTATTTACATTAACATTTTAATAAACTATTTGACTCTTGAAACTTGACTGAAAAACTATTTGATTTGACTATAAATAGTTGAAACTTAAGATTCCAAGTTGTTATAATCAGTAAATCCACGCTCACGCAGTTATACTCTACAAAAAAAAAGTTATTTTTTGTGTTTATGCTAAAATGCGTTTCATTTCGGAATTTTGATCTCTGTTTTTAAGATTGATTAACTTCATTAACTTTAATTTGAATTTAGAATTATTCAATCTGGAATTCTACCCGCCTCAAAAACAGAGGACTGTAATTCGGCCTTCTGGAATGTAAAAAGAAAATATGCAGGATTGGAACCCTTTTTTCTTTTTGCATGCCAACAATTTTAATTTTTTTTCAAGTGACACAAAATACGCTGTCTATTTAATACTTCAATTGTAGCATAATATTTCATAGATTACAGATAAAAATTCTACTTTCAATCATAAAATGTAAAACATTTATACCCGGAAATGCTTAAATTAAGAAATATTTTTTAAATTATGTTTGTTATAACATAACCGTAGAAAATAATTGCGTGTTAACTTTTCATTATTGTTACTATATTATTACGTCAAACAATCATAGTTTACAATTCATATCCGTAAGAATAAGAATAGACTTTTCGCTTGCCATAAAATTATGAGGAAACCGTTTTCATAGTTTGTTCAAAATCATATTTTTTATATCAATCATAACAAAATTCAAAACAATTTATAGATTTTTTATATTATAATAAATTATTTTCATATTATAAAAAAATACTGTCTTATTTTTTATGTTATAAAAAATGTTCCTCTATGACAAGGGACTTTCAGCTTAAAAATACATTTAAATTTAATATAATTTTGTATAATATAATTAGAAAAGCATTGAAAAAAAGTTGTTATTAAAATATTTAAATATAAAATTTTTTGGCGATTTCCCATTATAACCCCCTGCTTATTATCTTAAAGGAAAAACATGTTTCTTACAGGGAAGCAAAAGTAATATAAAACAGATACGATCATTTTATTGGCTCAAAATTTTATTTTAAATCTAATATATAATAATCAAATTTTTTTGTGCAAAAATTAATTAAAAAGTGTTAAACAATGGCAAACAAACTAAATGCTAAACAAGGCTAAAACTAATTGATGCCAAAAATTCCTAGGTGATAATTTTGTCGGTTAAAAAAAAGAATCATAATCCAAATCACCAAGGGCAAAAAACAGCTAAATACAGCAAAATTTAATTTTGTTTCATTGAGAAAAAGGTTCTCTATTACATTATAACTACGCAATCGATCACCGATGCAATTAATTTCTGAACAGTTTCGGCCAAAAATAAATATTGACGTTTAAATATGTTTTATCAATTAGTGATAATTATTTAGTTTATAAGAGTAAATAGAAAATATTTATGTTATTTTTTTAGCAGTTTTTAAAAACATTTTAAACAGTACACGATGAATGCAAATAAAATATTTACTACACAATATTTTCTTCTTCTTACTAACCCCTCAGATTTGAAAACAATATTTTAAGTTTTTATTTATTTATTTTAATTTTTTTTCCCGTTGCAGCAATTATTGTACAAAGGAATGAAAAAGCACCAATTTTTTTTATAAAATATTATGAATTAAATAATTTTAATATAAAAGAAAACATTTTAATATCTATAAATTGATTTTTGCTTTTGACTATCATATATTTAAATATTGAAAGAAAAACTAAATACACACTAAACAATAATTTATCTTCACACAATGTTCAAATTAGGAATCCAAATTCATTTAATTTTCAAATTAAACGCTCAAATTCCTATATTATGAAAATCAAATATTTACAGCATTTTGTAAAATTACTTAAGCTACTTCATAGCTTAAGTATAGCATTAGAATATAGACCAAAGGAATCGCTACTTTAAATATTTTCGTATAAAAAAAGAGAATTTTTACAAGCGTTTTTTTTACCTCATTCGGTGTATTTCTACTTGCATTATACAAGATTATATATTTCATGGTGCAAAAATTATGAAATGCATTTTGAAATGACATCAGATTTTAGATAACAAAAGTAAACAATTAAATAAAAAAATTTCTCCCATATGTTTATTCAGTCATATTTTAAGTTAACTAATAGAAGTTTCTTTAAATTATCAAACAAAAAAACAATATTTTTTAAAGCTTTTTTATTGCAAATTCAGCAATTAATCGATGTTTGATATCTACATGAATTCTTAATCTTGTTTCAAAATTTTTACTTTTTAAATGTATCTCCGAAATTTATCAAAAATAAAGGCTTAGAATTTTTATATTAAGGAAACATGCATAAGACTTTATTGATTATTTTATTCTTTCTCATTAAGGAAGCGTGAAAATGACTTTATTAATTATTTTATTCTTTCATATTAAGGAAACGTGCATATGACTTTGTTGATTAGTTTATTCTTTAATATTAATGAAGCGTGCATATGATTTTACTGGTTATTTTATTTATTTACATTATTTAAGTATGTATATACCTTTACTGGTTTAGTACTGTAGAAGAAGACAGCGCTGGCCAATTTCGGGGTGCATTAGCTTTTAGTGGAAGAGAGAGAGTACCTAGCTTTTGAGATAAAGTAGTGAGATTCGGAAAAATATTATCTTTTATAATGTACTTAATTTCGTTCAAAAGCTCATTTGTCCTAGTAAATGGAGTTTTAGATATAGGTAAAACAAAAAACAGATCAAATGAGTTAGTATACACAAAAAATTTCAGATTCGTTTCAAAAATATTTAAATTGCAGTCGGAATCTCTTTTATACATTTTCCAATTCACTTCCTATCAGTGGCTTACTGAGGCTTATGTGAGCTCTTGTAGAGCAAACAATACTTGCTGATCAAAACTGAAATATATATATTCCAGCTTCATATATCATCATAGCTTCATCATCATATTAATTCCAGCTTCATATAAGAAACTTCATCGGAGCTTCATTAGCGGTTTAGTGGTGGAAAGCTCGTCTGTCACGTTGTCGGCCCGGGTTCTTTACCCGGCTGCTGCAGAAGTGCTAGCCTTCGCTTCAGCAGTGGATTCAAATCCCATCTTGATTACATTTATAGTGATTTGGAATCTGTAGTTCTCTTAGCCTAATTAGCTCTCGGATTCAAAAATTGATTGTTGTGCCACAAACAAACCAAATCAGGTTTCATTACTGTTCAAATAAAATTGCAGACGTTGTCGTAAAAATTTCAGAATGAAAATTTTATTTTCAGTTAGACAGAGATAATCATCCTGATATATATTTCCTTCAATTCCTCGCTGACGTTCTTATTTCATCCTCAGATAAAAAAAATTCTGTCAACATGCAATTTTATCTATATAAACTCTGAGAATATCCCCCAAAGCTTCCATACACTTGTTTATCATTCTGCACATGCAATATTAGAAAATTTAAAGTAAAATAAAAATAAGTTCAGTCACAGACAACGGTTGAAAATGTTGCGTTCACGACACAAATTTTTAGGGAAATACTTTTTTTTTTTTTTTTTTTTTTTTTTTTTTTTTTGATGATCTACAGGTGGTACATTTTCTGGACTCCAGTCGAGACCTCTCTGACGCCAACATCAGAGCTTGCTAAAATTATTCTCATCATTTCCATTCAAATTTACCTTAATCTATTTTTCTTTATTTTGTGCACCTCTCTAACTTTTTCTTCGTATTTATACTGCAAACCTTTCTTTAAACTTTTTGTACTATTTTTTACCTATCGCTTGAAGTTAATCTTATATGAAAGTAACACAAATTAATTACACACCCAATATATATATATATATATATATATATATATATATATACGAGGGTTACTCTGAAATTTTTGAGATACAACTAGGTTTTTAAAGTTATACTTACAAAATTTTAGGTGTGCTTAAAGTAGTCTCCTCCAGCATCAATGCACTTTTGTAGACGAATTTTCCACAGAATAAATGCCTCAAGCCATTCATTTCTTGGAATAGATGAAAAAATGCATTTATAGCCACATCAATCTCTTCTTCTGCATGAAAACGACGTCCACGTAAGTTCTTTTTTAGATTAAAGAATAACCAAAAGTCGCACATAGATAGATCAGGTGAATACGGTGGACGTTCGATCACTTTAATTTGTTTTTGCTTAAGAAACTTAACTGTTAATCCGGCTGTATGTGAAGATGGATTGTCATTGTGAAGCATTAGTCCCCTAACATTCAGTTCTTGTAGAATTTCTGGAAGACATTTAGTGGTATACCAGTTTGCTGTTACTGTCTTCTGTCCTTCAAACATAGGATTTGACCAATCCCATTCTTCTGAAGAAAACGGCATACATCACTTTTTTCAGTGCGCGTTGTTTTGTCACCATTGTCGGCGTGGGATCATCTCCAAAGACCCATGCTTTGCTTTCTTGACGTGTTGATACGTCAAAAAACGATATGTACATTTCATCACCTGTTACAATTTTAGAAATGATGCGGTGGCCACCATCATTTAGCAATTTAAGAGTTTCTTTACTGATTCTGACACGCTCCTCTTTTTGTGCTCAGTTAGATTATGGGGAACGCAACGGCAAACCACTTTTTTCATGTGTAATTTGTCATGAAAGATTTCGTGTATGGCTGCGGATCCAATGTTAAGCTCCTTCTGTATCACTTGATAGGTATAGAGATTATCATCCATTAACATTTTTCGTATGGCAGACACATTATCCGGAATTACTGCCGATGGTGGCCTTCCTGTGTATTCTTCATCCTGAAGAAAATTGCGACCTCTTCTAAAATCTGTAAACCATCTGAATACAGCAGCACGAGCAGGAGATTCATCACTAAAGGCTAATTGCAGCCTTTGAACGCATTTTTCTTGATTAAATCCTGCTTTAAAATCGTAGAAAATCATATCGCGAAAATGTTCTCGCGTCAACTCCATTTTCTCTTAAATGGAGTTGACGCGAGAACAACTCCATTTTCTGTTTAAAATTTATTCTACGCTAAGCAAGTTGAAGTAAGTCAATAAAAAATCGTCTTCTGTGTTAAAATACTTTGTATTTTAAAATTAAACCGTTATTTTTATTTTGTAAATTCTCGTCTGCGCGTATCTCAAAAATTTCAGAGTAACCCTCGTATATATATATATATATATATATCTATATATATATATTAAAATGAAATAAATAAGTATATTTTTCATTCTTATTAATTAATCTAAGCTTTAAATGTAAATAAATATAATTTTTACTAGAAAATCAATCTCAATTTCAAGTGTTAAAATAAAATGTAATAATATTTGCAAACGAATTACTGTATGTACTTTTCTTTTAATTTTTTAAACAAAATATACATCACATTTATACTTTAACCTGTATTCAGAACAAAATTAAATGTTAATGTTTCCTTAACTGTTCACTTAATTCTTGACTCTAATCTAGTTAAACATTTAACATTATTTAAAGTTACGCTTCTATGTAAATTTCGCAAAAAATTATAACATATGACCGAATATTTTGGGCAAACCTATCACTTATTTCATTCCAAATTTAATCTAATTTTCGAAATCCACCATCTTTAATAACTCTTTCTCTGGTAAATACGTATTTCAATAATTTGAAGTTTCGATTACATATTTATTCTAAATATTTTATGATATACATATCAAAATTAATGGAATTTCTATTTATTCAAAATTTCAAAATTAATGTTTTTTCAAAATTTTTTTTAACATTTTATTCTCATTAAATTCAGATTTTATGACGGTGATATAACAGATATTTTTTAAATTTTAAGATAAAATAAATGTATGTATTTTAATTTTAAAATTATGCTTCATTTCAACATTTTAACGCTGTATGATTTAACATTTAATATCATTCAATTTATTTATGAATTAAATTTTAAAAAGTCACTAACTCTTATTTTGAATCATCAAAAGTATATTCCTTTTTGTACAAGTTGTTTTTTTAATTCTATTCATGGATTTTAGAATCAATTAATAATTTATTATTTTTGCCAAACAACAATGAATAAATCAAAATTTTTTCACATTAGAAATTGTGAAAGGAATATGATTGAATTGAAATGCAATTTTCGAACTTTTTCCTGCGTTCGTTAGATTTTAAATGCAATAACTGTATTTTAATATCCTACTTAAGTAATACAGAGTTTCTAAAATTATGCAAGATAGAAATCAGTTCTGCTTTTAAAAACGTGTCTTTAAGTTATTTAGTTTATTGTTATGTATGGATAGATATTTTTTTTTCGAAGTCTCTCAAATTTATTGTGGCATTTTTCGGCGATTCCAAGAGATCAGAGAATTAAGATGCTTTATTCCGATATCTATATGACAGTAAATGAGAATTTTTACTGAACAATGCAGCCGAATTGTCATTATAACACTTTTTGAAAAGCATATATTTACTAACATGGTATACAGCAAATATTTAAAGGATTATCCTTGCATATTCTCTTTAATTAATTTCTAGAACAGCTGTAAATTTTATTCTGTTTTACCAATCAATTATTGTTTATCAAAGGTATATTCCTTTTTTTAGAATATTCTGAACATGAATTGGTCTTCAGATGCACAAATAAAGGAGCATTTTTTGCGTTTTCCTTGAGTACACATATTAAATAATCTTTGTAACAATTGAAAAATAAATAATAGATTTTCATCCAAAATATTAATTTTTTTAAAAAATAAAATTAACCAATTAATCAATTCTTTTAACTTAATTTATAAGAAATAAATTGGAGAATGTTTTCCATATTATAAATAAAATATGTCTCTTTTTTATTATTATGTCTATGCAATTATTCTGAGTCTTTCTGGATTTCCTGAAATAAAAATGATCCTCTTTTAAAGTTAAGTTATTGTAAAAATCGACTACTTTGTTGGAATATATAATTAATTAAATCTATGTTTATCTAAATCTATATATTGTTAAAATGTTATAAATTGCTTATAAACTAATAGTTGCTTAAAATGATTAAGCCGGTAAGAAAGTAAATTTTAGAAAAAGGAGAAAAAAATTTTTTTTCACCTGAAAAAAATTTATTTTTACAGTAAGAGTAAGCCTTAATGGCATTTTCAAATACATCAAATGATTAAAAGTTCTCTCCTTTAAGAAAGAAATCAATGATCATATTTGACTAAATGTTTTAGTCAAATGAAACGATTTTTTACAGTGGCTAAAATTATTCGATGAATGGTGGTTACTTTTCCTCAGATTTTAAGACAATAAAAGAAAATAATAACGCACAGGGAATTCTTTTTCCTTTGAGCATAGAAGTTATCTTTTGAGGAGAAGTCAATGAATTTATTGAAGCAGTTTATGATTAAAATTTGTTATCAAAAATCGAACGATTCTTAAAACTGAGAAAAATCATTTGAATGTCATTCCTTCATAAGATTTTAAGCCAATGAAAGAAAGAAAATTTGCAGAGAATACTTATAGTTAATAACAAATTCAATTTCAACTTTAAAAATGAGCTGCTAATTATTCTACAGCAAGTGTGGCCAAATTTTCTAGTAGAACAAATTGTAAGAGTGCTAAATTCACTTGGCGAATGCTATTTTTTTAAAGGATTTTAAACTGATAGAAGAAAGAAAATAATGTAAAATAATTGAATAAATAAATAATTCTTATTGATTGTAAATAATTCAATTTTAACTTCAAAAATAAATTCCGAAATCATTTTTAAGGTGCATCTAAATTTTAAAAATTTAAAAATAAAATAAAATCCGACTAAATATTTTGGTACAAATAGAGCGTTTTATTACGCAGCAAAAACTCACTTTGATGATAATTTTTTTATAGAATTTTAAACCAATAAAAGAAATTTGAAGAAATCTTTTTAATGCTTGCATATAACTTAGTTTTATCTTGAAAAATAAGCCACACAGGCTACTTTTAAAATATATCTAAAACTGTAAGAACAGAAATCAATTCATTATTAGAATAGTTATGAACAAATTTTGTAGTCAAAAAGAGAATGATTTGTAGGATTGGCGAAAATCCCTCGGTGAAGGTAATTTTTTATAGAATTTTTAAGTCAATAAAAGAGAAGGTTATATATATATATATATATATATATATATATATATATATATATATATATATATATATATATATATATATATATATATATATATAACGAGTAGAGAATTCTTATTGCTCGTAAATAATTCAATTTTAACCCCAAAAATAGCGTACAAAATATTTTTTAAAGTTGTCTGAAGATTAGAGATTTTTTCCTTTAAGAATAGACGCTAATAAATTCCATGAAATATAGTTCATACAAAATTTTTCGATTAAAAATGGAGTGTATTGTAACACTGGCCAAAATCACTTAGTGATATCATTTTTTTTCTTTTTGCACAATAGTGAGAAGATTAAAGAAAGGAGCTGCGAGCGGAGAATTTTAAATGCGCGCAAATAATTCGATTTTAGCCGTAAAAGTAAGCCACAAAGTCATTTTTAAAGTTCCTGTATAAAGCTTAGAAACTCTTTTTTAAGAATAGAAATCAATAACTTCCGCGGAAAACATTATAAATGGAACGATTTGTGGACGAAATCACTTGGGGAGTGCTGCCGCTCATCCCTGCCTTTCACGCCCACCCCGCTGAATACCCTTGGGGTATTCGGAGACTGGCAACTCTCTCAATATCCTTGTTGACCAGGCAGTTGACCCTTCCGCCCTGCCACAATGCCCACTCAAGAGGTAGGGCCCCCCCCGCCTGAGGACCATTCAGCAAAGAGCCATTGAAGGTGACTTAAAGGAGCTCATTTTGTAAACACCTCTTATGAGTTACATTTTTTGTAAACGTCTTCATAAAAGATTTTCTTGCCACTGAATTTTGAATAAAGTCTGAGGAAAGCTCGGCGAATGAAGTTTTGAATGAACGTGTCATCGTATTTCTCACCAAAAACTGGAAAAGGAAAAGCGATTTGTTAAATATTTTCACGTAATTTAAAAAAAATTACGCATTGAGTATTGTATCGATTCCGCCATTATACCGATTTAGACTAACAAAAAAGTGGATGTTTTGTCTCCTCGTTATAATTTATCTCCCCAAGTGATTTCTCACCAAATCTGGAGTCCTTTGTTTTCATTGTAGTGTTACCGGAATACCCTTTGGTGATGCCCATTTGAGTTTTTGTTGCATTTATAATTTTTGTTACCAGGCTTTGTTTTGTCTTTCGTTTTTCTTCAGTTTAGCGCCATATATATAGTTTTTTTTTAAAGCGGTTCAAGCATTTGAATTTTGGGTTCAGCGCTTCAATTTGGCAGACATTGGGTAATTTTTCGTTTCAAAAATACGCTTTCAGATTGGTGTCGAAAAAAAAATCGTAAAGGCCGCCAATTGGGGAATACGACATCATACTAGTTCCGTCTTGTCTTTTTCATTTTGCATTTTCTTGTGTTCGATTGTCAACTTGTTAATGGTTTGAATCAATGGAAAACGGCTTCTCAAACCGATGTTTTTGTCTTTTATCATTATTATTAGAGATCGTTTTATTATCAAAATAAACTTCTACAATATTCGCAGACATTCTATGGTGAACTTCACCTTGTTTGCTGCCGCTCGAAGGAATCACTTTGAAGGCAGGCAGAACATTTGTCAAAAAGTCGGATTTATGATACGATGTGGCGTAGATGAAACGTTATCTAACTTCATGAATATTTTAAACCAATGAGAATTGTAATTAAGTGGCGTAATCATGATCTCAACCGGAACGAAAGAAACAACCATTTTATGGTTGAAAAAGTAATACAGCGTTCATAACATTTCAACAGAACTTAACGTTAGAAGTTGCAAAATTAAGAGAAATAAAAAAAATCATATACAAAACATTTATAGCATTTCCATTATGGGAAATGACATGATAAATATTACACTAAAAAATTGTAAAAATAGCTTAATCCTAAAACCTTTTTTTCGAAAATATTCAAATGACTTTGACTCTAAAATTCTACCATTGAACTACGGGAGATGAACAGTGGATTTCTATCTTCTGCGTACACATCTGTCAGGGTGAATGCTTGAAAGTTTTCCTGGTTTCCTCCCTTGCACACATGAATACAGCCCATTGTCTATGAAAAGCACTCTCAGAAGGTAATATACACTATGCGTAACAAAATGTCTTCGGTGGGCTGCCCACATCATGTCCTAAAAGTACTCATCCCCACAGGTTTTGCATGTAGAAAGGCAATATCCAGTTTTCGTAATTCAACAGCGGCTGACATCGAACCCAAGGATTTGTCACTGCTAAGAGCGGTGTAACGTTAAGTTCCTAGCGCTGCGTTTGTGCCAATGAGGATTTTCTGCGAAATATTAAACTTTTACAACTAATTTCCTTCAAGTGTGATGTGGTTGTATCATTAACTTGCTTCCAGCCCTGAGTTGAGCTCTACCAATCAGATAGAAGCAGATACCTCCGAGGTATCATTCTATTTAGAAGACATTGCGTCTACGATCTATTGAACGGGTCCCATTCGCCTTTAGCGAGCATGACGGATCTTCGGTTAAGCTGCGATTCAAACTCACTACCTTCCGATAGTGAGAACGACGCCCTAACCAACAAAGCCACCACGGCCATGAAAGTGTGATGTTTATGCTTTCTTCCTACAAATATATAAAGAAGTTGAAATGCAGAAGATCCCAGCTGAGACGCTCTACACCAACTTGGATTTGGATACAAACTTGGATTTCCACATCAGAACATTGATGGAAGTAAACACAATTCTAAACTATACTTAGACTTTTAACTGACAGGTTAAAGTCACAGTTTATTATTTGCCTATGGTATCTAATATAGAGGGAAGATGGATTATTATAGGATTTTTCAGTCCATATATTGCAAGGACGGGATGCATAAAATTCCATATTTATCAATAGAGAGCTGAGAATATTTTCTTTAATCCCTATGATAAAAAAATTTTCGACTCCGCATGGTGGGCTGCCTAAGGCCGTTGTTAAGATTTTAAATTGCATCCCGCAAATGCTTTCCAGAAGTTTTTCCATAGAGAGAGGGCCACGAGCAGCAAGGGAGAAAACCCCGAAAACTTCAACTGCTCTCCCCAAAAGTCGTGCATTCAGATGGCAGCCAAGATCTATCTACAATAATGGGGACTCAATATGTCTGGGATCGAAACCGAGAACTTTCGCTGTGAAAAAAACCCTATTATACTATTAAGCCATGCTTAGATTTAATGACAGAATTTAATGCAGATTTTCGGTATCAGAATGCATTATTTTCTTTTTAATGTATCAGGATGCAACATTTCTTTGACTGTATCTCTTTACGAGGACGCATTTCGTCGAATGTTTACATGTGGTAAGGAATGATCCAAAGAAGTTGCCCCAAACATTTATCCAAACAAATACACTTGTGTTTTAAACAGTTTAAAAGGATAATTATTTTCCCCAAAGATTTGCAGATTATTTTATTCGGCACTCTTTTTCATTATTTCAGATTATAATTTTTTTTCTGAATATTTATTTGTTGAAATTTAATTTTTCCGATTCAATTTTTTACGAAATATATAAGCACATTTCCTGTCAATTTATAGCACAGCGCTTGTCAAGTACTTTTAAAATACTCACTAAAACTAATTGACATAAATCAGTGAGATATATATATATACATATATATATATATATATATATATATATACATATATATATATATATATATATATACATAAATTTTGCTCCTACCATAGAGATGATTTTGGTATGCAGCATTATATATCGGTGAGATGATATTAACATTTCTATGATTTTCTGTGAAGTGACGATGCATTACTATGATTATCTGTAAAGTAATGGTGCATTGCTATGATTATCTGTGAAGTGATGGTGCATTGCTATGTTTATCTGTGAAGTGATGGTGTATTGCTATGATTATCTGTGAAGTGATGTTGCATTACTATGATTATCTGTGAAGTGATGTTGCATTGCTATGATCATCTGTGAAGTGATGGTGTATTGTCATGTTTATATGTGAAGTGATGTTAGTATAGCAATGATTATCAATGAGGTGGTTCTCGTATTGCTAGAATCATCATTGAAATAATGCTAGTACTGCTATGGTAACCAATGAAATGGTTCTAGTATTATTATGATTGTCAATGATACTATGATATTATTGCTACAATTATCAGTGAAAGGATGCTCTAGTATTGACGAAGTATGACCTGTGTGCAAGCAGTGTCATGATTATCAGTGAAATGATGGTGTATTGCAATAATTATCTGTGACTTGATGGTGTATTGCCATGATTATGCGTGAAGTAATGGTGTATCGCTATGATTATCAATGAAATGGTTCTCGTATTGCTATAATCATTATTGAAATTATGCTAGTATTGCTATAGTAACCAATGAAATGGTTCTGGTATTACTATGACTGTCAATGAAACTATGCTATTATTGCTACAATTATAAGTGAAAGGATGCTAGTTTTGCTATCCTTATCGGTATCCTAGCATTGTCATAATTATCTGTGAAGTGAAGGTGTATTGCTGTCAGTATCAGTGAAGGGATGCTAGTATTGTTATCCTTATCTGTATGCTAGCATTGTCCTGATTATATCTGTGAAGTGAAGGTGTATTGCTGTCATTATCAGTGAAAGGATGATAGTACGTTGAGAGACTTGATGCTGCCATTGCTATTTACAAAATTGTCCAGTGCAGAAATGGTGTGGAGTTATGCAGTTAGGCAGCACTGTTCCTACATTTTCTTACGCAAAAGCAGAGTTCCTTTCGCCTCATTTCATTTCGATTGCAATCAATGTTGATGCCTACTCCGTTGGCTCCGTTATTCTTCTGCATCGTATTGTGGGCACCAGCATGACTTTGGCAGTTATTCAAGTGCGCTCCGGACCATTTTCATCAAATTGAAGTTGATGAATTGGAGACTGGACTTACTCTGCAGTTATTGCCTTATGCAGGGTGGGAAAAAATCTACATTATTTCGGTGATGCGAAGATGAGGGTGCGTCACCTATCGATAAACTCCCCCCACCACCTCTTCCATTGTTCGCATCGATCCAATAAAATTCAGCCCCTGAACTGATGGGAGGGGAGGCTGATTAATCATTCAATTCCCGCCCCCCACTCTGCCCAGATTAATGAACACGGAGGACGAATTTACCAGCGAAATAATTTAATTAACTCCAGAATACTGACTAATTTAATAAAAAAAGCAACTTAGAAATCCTTACTTAAATTGTTTTAAAAAGTTCAATTTTTTTTCATATATTTATCATAAATTCATGATAAATTAAAAAATTCTTTTTGAATATTAGGTAAATAAAATGTGAAATTACTTTTAAAATTCAACCAATCCCTAACAATAATAATAATAATAAAATAAAGAAGCACATCTATTTTAATTTTTCTACTATTAATTTTTTATTACGTTTTAGATAATTTGTAGAACTTTTATAAGAGGATAATTTATATATTTTTGAGTCACCCGCTTTTTGTGTTCTTGTTAATTGGTAATAGTTTATGGCAATTCACTTATTTAAATATTAATTTAAGTAAACGATTACAACATTTCTTATATCAAAACACAATAATTAATTTTTAATATACCTTGTTAAAAGTGAGCATTACGGACACAATGGTGACTTTGGCGGCTTTTAACTCACTAATACGAAAATGACATTAATATCGGGAAAGAGTCAGCAGGTAAACTGGATTTTTCTAAGTGAAAACAGCCACATAAGAAACGGAGGAAAATGGCGGTAATTTTAAACCGTTAACCCTAACAACATTTAAGGGGACAGAGAGATTAATCATTAATTAAATGCTTCATTGACTAAACTGATAAACTTCATAAACTTGAGAAAAATAAAAAAAAAAAAAAAAAAAAAATAAAAAAAAACATTTAAACATTTAAGATTTTATATTATTTACGTATAGTTTTTGTGGTATTAATTCTTATATATATATAAGTGAACTTTGTTCTGAATATAATCAGTTATGTACAACTTTAGAGATGAAATTTAAATTATGAACATGGAGTTAGTCGATTTAGCAAGTAAAGCATCCAATTGTACGTTAGTTAAGAATGCTAAATAAATGAGTAAAAAATGTAGAAATTGTAAATCAACAAAATTAAAAAAATACATGCCAGAAGAAAAAAAAAATGCTTGAAATTTTACTACATATTTATACAAGAACGATCGTAAGATTTTTGTAATTGATTATATTAACTAGAATTCTATTTAATCTCCTATCTAATTAAAAAAAAAAAAAGATCTTTCACACATTTAGTAATACATAAATTATTAAACTAGAAGAATATATATTTCGTGGATTTCTTCTAAAGATTATATAATCATTTTACAGCAATGTATAATATTACAATAAAATTTAAGAGAATCTTTCGTTTAATTGAATTCTAATTTATTACCTTAAAATATAAAAAAATATATATCTCTTCTGGTAAGAAATTAGAAGTCGAATTCTGACACAAATTGGAAGATATTTGATAAACAAACACAGAAACTATTCATTTAACTCATCTAAAGATGGAATTTTGTGTGAGATAAAATAACATTAATAATTATCTAATTTTAATCTCTCTTCTTTTTAAATTTTTACAGAAAAATAATTTGATAGCTTTCTCTATGAAAATGAAAAAATGAAATAAAGCTATATTCTAACCTTTCCGAAAATCAAATGAACAAAATATAATGATTTTACCCTATAAGTGAGAAAGACACAATAAACCATTGTAAAATCATGGACGACGTTAAAGATTTTTACGCATCGAATGCTATTCTAAAAATGCAAATAGAACAAATTTAAATTATGAATGTTGTTAATTAAAAATTATTCACAATGGGTGTAATGAAATTTTTTATGTAACAACAAAAATAAATCAACTTATTTTTGGCGATTATTTTCCGAACACGAAAAATTTCCACAAATTCTTGAATATTTGGATAGTATTTTTCTCTCTGGTTATTTGTGATTATATATTCACTCGAGGCAATATTTTCATTCTATATAATAATATCACAGAATATTACAAATGATGAAAAAGTGGGAGACGAAAGGACTGCGGATTTAGTAGTACTCGTCCCCTTCAGAGAAAGTTATTCTGAAAGGACCTAACATACTTCTGTTTTACCTATATGTGGAATTTTTGAACGGAATTCGCCAGTTCAAACGTCTGTTCCGTCGCTTGACTGTTGTTCTAAATTACAAAAATCGCGAACTGCTATCTGTTTCAAACATTCGAATTATTTAAGGGATTCGAACGGCAGCTGTAGAAGCCAGAATCTGTGTCAAAAATCTTACTCTGTATGTAGTTCAAACATTTTCCTGGGTTGAAGAGGGTGTACGGAATGGAATGTCACATCAAGATGTTGGATTCTGGCTAACTGGAAATAATTGCTATTTTGAAACTTTGATTTCCGCTTCTGTAATTAATTTAACAATCATTTGAACTCATTGTTGAGTTACTTAAGCCATGATAAACATCATTCGAGAGTTTTGTTCGTTCAATTAGACTGATTCATTTTTAAATTTTATCCAGCGATTTGTAATTTATCTAAACCGTGCTGATGTGAATTCACTTTAAAATGGCTTCGATGCACTTCGATCAGGAACTTTGCTTGTTACTAAAGCGAAAGTAAGTGGTTCTTTCCCTTCTTTTAAAATTACTATTTATGTGTAATCATTGGAAATGCAGAAAAGAGTGAACGTAATTAACTTATCTACAATCCAACACTTTTTTTTTTTAAATAACTATATTTGCTATTTTTAATTTTTTTGAAAATATTTGTTTTTATCCTCTACAACCAACCGGTTTTCCGTTCTTCCAATAAGTCTCCGATTAAAGGAGCAGGGATAAACGATATCCCAATTTTAATAATAAATTTCGTTGTAACTAAAAGTAAATTTCAAGGATATTCATACATTATTGGAATCGTTTTTCATTGACTTTACGTGAGGATTTATTTTGTGGTTCAAAGTATCATTTCGTCGGAGCTAAGTTAATAATAAATATCACTAAATACTTTTTTAAATAACAATTTTTTCTCTTGTAAGGTAAAGGCTACATTTTCCAAGGAAAGTCACAACTTGCTAATAAAAAATAAAATCCAATTAATTAAAGTAAAAGGAATAAAGGAATAAATAAAAACTAAAAAGCATCATGTCGCGTAGTTGAAATGTTTGGTTTATATATATATATATATATATATATATATATATATATATATATATATATATATATATTCTAAAACCGTGAGCTAACTGTGTCACTTTATTCCCAGGTGAGCGGCCGTTCGCCTGCAACCACGCCAACTGCGGCAAGACCTTCACCAGAAACGAGGAGCTGACGCGCCACAAGCGGATCCACACAGGGGTCCGGCCTCACCCCTGCATCCTCTGCGGCAAGCGGTTCGGTAGGAAGGATCACCTCAAGAAACACGTCAAGACCCACCAGAGAGTGCCCGCCCCCGCATTCCACGCCATCCCTTATTTCGTCTCCTGGTTCTGATCTAAAAAGGACCTTCTGTACTATGAAAACTAATGGAACATCTTGCAGTGAAAATCTTTAATTTTGGACAGAAGTTAACTGTAGGTGTTATTTATTTTTATATGAGGTAATCACATTAAAGCTCTTGCCGTTTTTAATGGCCAAAGAGAAAGGGATTTACAGAAAGTGTAGTCCATTATTAGCTTTGCTGGGATTTATTTTTTATTTGCGTTCATTATCTCAGAGTGTTCGACATATTTACCGATTCGATTCAGCTGCTGATAAGTCGAATTTAACAAAGCAAACAGCACCCAATGAGTTCCTTGACCTGCTTTATAGCCTCTGGAATACCTATTCTCAACCAACAGATTTTTAAACCAAAAGCCATATATTTATTTGAAAACATACTCTCCCTCAATGGTGAGAACTTAATTAAAAGTCATTTTATATCATATGTATATATATTAATCAGTTGTATATCATTAATTATAAATGTCTAGTTTTAAAGCACGGAATTTATTTTTGTAAAAAAATAAACATGATATTTTTTATGAAAAATTTTTTACATTAAGATAAACATTAATGTTTTTCTTAAAAAATGTGAGATAACTCCCTGATATTTCAGAGAGGATGTACAACAGCTGCATTTTAAAGTTGAACAAACTGAAGGAAACCTGAGAATTATGGCACTACAAAGATGAAGTGAATTATTTTCTAATTTCATCATGTGATATTAAGTTTTTAATATGAGATATATAGCATAAACATTACATTTATACTGTGGAAAACGTGCTAAACAATTTAATTTGTAAAGAGTTTGACGTGTGATAAAATACTTGATAAATTATTTTTACTGTAAACTGTATTTTTTCTATTTTACTGAACATATCTGAAAATTAGTGTATGTAAATTAGTAAATGTATATATAGAAATTTATTGTATATAATCGTGATGAAATAAATTGATATTTTATCAATAATACTAATTATTTTATGAAATTTACTTTTCTAAATCTATGACGAAATGAAAATGTTTACAACTGAGCAAAGCAAAAGCATGGCCCTTTATAATGTCACTGAAAATGATACTTTAACTGTATTAATACAATATTGATTAATACAATTATTGTGTCAAAACACCATATCATAAAGGAAAAACATAACTAATCTGATATTTATATAGATATATTTACCTTACGCGAGCTTCAGGACTTTAGCATGTTTCAAATTAACTTTGTGCGAATGGATGAAAACTGTTTTATGTTCCAGTTTTATATCCTTGGCAATGTATAAGTGGTAAATGCCGGCCACCTTTGATCATTCATCTATGATTTTGTTGACACTTTTGACAATAGGTTTACATGTGTGAGTTTTTGCATCTTTAACATGAAAAATACTTGCACGGAATATACAAAATTAAAACTGTACTTAATAAGATGAATATAATATCAGAACCATAATCATCATCCACAATTTCAGCCTCCTGGTTTGCATTTTCGACTTTATCAACAGAAAAAAAAGTTATTTATGTCAATTGTATTGTTATATAAAAGATGTGTAAAAAATAAAATTTAACATTCTGCTTAGAACGTAAAATATATTTGGCCGAAGAATAAGTCTTATGAATATAATGGATAATAAATGTTATTGTTAAAATGGACTATTCCACAGCAAAAAAGTGAAAATAAATTTCTGCTCCTTGGTGAAAACTCGCCAATCCAGTGCTAGACGACTGATACAATCATTGTAATCCTAATCTAACTCTATAAATCAAAAAAGCAGGAAACAATTTGTGTTCAAATGTATGTAAGTATGTATATAAATTCAAGATTAAATATATTATTTACTCATTATACTCTGTCCACCATTTACTATAACTATAAAATCATTTGTATTACTACAAAAGAATTGATCACCAAATGTATGAAATTTTGATCACTTTCCCCAAAATGTGAAGGGAAAAACACTGCATTTTATTGAAACTTTTATTTCATTGAAACAAATTGATTAAAAATATTCGTAATTTAAAATTCACTTATTTTAGTCATAAAGAAAAACATAAAATGAGAGTTTAAGTATAACAAAATATGTCACAAAATAGTAGCCATTAACCTGCAACATTTGAGGCCATTCTTTACAAGAAAACAGTTAACATATTACAAAACTTTTTTAAATAATATTAGAGAATTATTCCATATGAAATTTTTTTCAGATACTTTCATATTATTTCTCCAACCATAGAATTCCAAAGGATTTTATCTTAGCGGCATATTTCTACAGAAATTGTAAGCTATGTATGCTACTATTTTTAGTATTACAATTATAATTTCCAGTTTATACAATCTTCCAGTTTTAAATATAAAGATATTTTGTTAAGGAATCCACAGTGGTTTTAAAGGTAATATATAAATGCCATGTTATAAATGCATAAAATATTTTGTAATATTTTGCATTTTCAAAACAAAAAGATATTTGAAAATTATGAATAATTTAAAACATATGACCAAATATGCATAAATTGTTTATTTAGGTAAAAAAAATTTTAAATAAGGAAGAATTTAGAAACAAACGAATAAAAAGTTTACATGGAATTCACACACAATTTTATGATCATAAATAAATGCTACAAGATCCTATAAGTTTGATGAAAATAATTACATATTTAAGCTCCTTCAAATACAATGTTTTTAGACTATTCTTTACTTCATAAATTTGCTTCGCCTAACAAACAAAAAAGTAAGAAATAGGTTTAAGACTTGGTAACAACCGAATTTCATCAGTGGAAAATTTAATATCTGATTATATTAATTGGTTAAATATAACTCATAAATGTACTAAAAAAATGCATCTGTAATCCATGCATTTTTTTCATTCCTAATAAAACAATGAAACTATTCTAAAACATGAAATGAATAAAACGTTTTCGAATGTCGTTATCTTGTTGTCATATCATCGAAGAGTTTTCTTAACAAGGAATTAAATAATATTCCAACATACAATAAATATATCATTCTTGCATTATTTATAACAATTCTATCCTGATAAAAACAACAACTAAATACGTACTTATCTAATGCTTGTCTTGGCTCACTGAGGAAAAATTGAATACTCCGCCATTTATCATCAATGGCTGACAGTGCTGACACAAGCACTTCGCAGTTTTTGACGTCATACTTGTCACGCGGTATAAATAATAAACTGTAAAAATTTGTTTCTTGCTGAAAAGTAGCTCTTAGGGTAAAAAGAATAAGAGGTTATCTGAAAATTTACTAATATCATATTAAAATACCATTTTTTCATGAAAAACAGTTTTTGCCAATAAATTTAAAAAATCGTAATAAAACTAACTGTCTTAATTTTGCTGGTCAACAGCTTCAGGGTCAATAATGGGCAGAATGTGTTGGCTCTCACTATTTATCACCCAACTTCCGCCCGGTTTATTTTGGCCAGCACTCGTAATGGCCAGAACCGGGCCATCAAACAACCATGAACGACTTGCTGTAGCCAAGAGAAAACTGGTAGCGGTTTGTGTTTGTTGGGGTATTATAATTATAATACAGTGTCAGTCGTTCAGCACTGGATTCGCCAGTGTACAGTAAGTACTTCCGCAAAATAGCAAAATGAAAATATAATAGGAAAATCCAAAAAATTTAAATCGTCCTTGCCTCTTTAAACTAACCATAAATTGGATGTTTTGTCTTGTCTTTTCATTTTGCTTTTTCTTCTATTCTTTTGTCAACGTGTTAATGGTTTAAATCCACGGAAAACGGCTTCTCAAACTGATACTTTGGTTTTTATGAAAGAAATCGCTTAGTTAACAAAATGAACTTAATTTTTAATTTTGTTTCCAATGTTTTGAAGCCATAGTGTCGTTATTCGATATGAGTGTCATGTCCAAATCAATTCCACTGTTGTTGATTCAGAGATTCGAAGCGATTTCTGGATTCATGGTTTCGGATACTCGTAACAATCAATGTTTTACGAACGAAATAATTAATTAAAAAAATAAATAGTTTATAAATTAATCATTAAATTTAAATTTAAAAAAGATACAGAGGGTAAGTGAGAATTATAGAAGCTTCAACGGATTTCAAGAGAACATGAAATGGCACAAGAGATGTCAATGAGCCGGAAAGGCAGGCAAAAAAACTTGAATTGGTCAAAGACACAAATTAGAAAAGATAGCAATTTCAAGATATTTTGGAAGCAAAATCGCTAATGATTTGAAAACTAATTATTTCGAACAATTGGTAATTTTCATGAATTTGAAAACTTTTATAAACGGCATAAAGTGGTTTATCCACGATCTCAACTAGAAAGAAAGAAATAATTACCTTATAGTTAAAAAGAAAAAAAAAAACTGTAAAATGTACCGATTTTTTTTCTTGTTGATTTCTTTTTTTAAACCCTGTAACTCACATCTGAATGGACCAAACAGAAAACAGCAAAAGAACTATCAAGTAAGAAGTGTCACTTTCCCTGAAGAATCTGAAATTCAATATGAATAAATATTTATATTGATCACCATAGCCAAGTATGTATGTATGCATGTATATATATATATATATATATATATATATATATATATATATATATATATATATATATATATATATATATATATATATATATATATATATATATGTATGTATATATATATACATATATACATATATATATCCATATATATATATGTATATATATATATATATATGTATGTATATATATAAAAATATATATATATGTCTATATATATAAACACACATATATATATATAATATAAAACATGAAAGATATTGAAACCATTATGGTCTCAATAATTTTCATGTTTCATATTATTTATATTCATATATATATGTATATATATACATATATATATATAAATCTTTCTTTAGCTGCTTTTCCGCTGGCTAGATTTCTTATAATGTATTGTAGTTCCTATTTTATTACATTGTATTTTTAGTATTGTATTTATTACTTTACATGTATATATATTTTTTGCTTTATATATATATATATATACATTCCTTAAAAGTAATCAAATTTCATTTTTAACATTTTGTATAAAAATAATATTTAGAATTCGAGGTAACATACATTTATCTTTATATTTATAGTTTACAAAAACACTTTTTAGGAATGATGTATTAGTTATTAGTTAATAAGAGGTTTTAGTTGTTTCAAATTAGTTGGAATACTTATATGTAATTCATAATGGATATAATTTTAGGAAATATAATTATCATTTAAAAGTTATACTTGAGGGAAAATACCTACACATTAAAAAATTAAATGTGTATATTTAATATTAAATAATATGAGTAAATATTTACAAAATGATCCAAAGATAGAAATTTTCTTTTATAATAAGAATATAAAAAGCGTACAGTTATTATAGAGTAGCTCAATGAAATAAAAACTATAATCAAGCTGCTTTTACATGACGTGCGTTTAATAAACCATTTTGCATGGTAAAAAGTGAACTAACATATCCTAACATTTAAACATCAAATTCCAGAAAAATGTTAGATTATTTTAAAATCAAATTCGGACAAATTTCTTCTTACATTCTAAAATAATTATATAAAATTAATGTAAATCTTATAAAAACTGTAATCGATATATATATATATATATATATATATATATATATATATATATATATATATATATATATATATATATATAACTAATATGGTTCATAATAGTTTTAGTTGATAAAACAATGTTACAATGTTTCTGAAATTACATAGATTATGAGTATTGATATTTCCACTTACGTTAAGCCTATATTGGTCATTAACTGAAGCCACGTTAACAGAAAAGAGGTTTTATATATTTTATGTGTGTCTATACAACTATTATTTTAACCCTAAAGCAGTTGTTTCTTTTGTTCCAATTGAGATTTTGCTTACATCACTTTATGACAATTCTCATTGGTTTAAAATATGGATGTCGTCAGATAACGCTTAATCTATGTCACATTGTATTGAGACGGCGTCATCAATCCGACTTGCAGACGAATTTGGTGCCTGCCTTCTAATCGCAATCTTAGAGCGGCAGCAAACAAGGCGAAGTTCACAATCAAGTATCTGAGAATAGTGCCGAAGCTCATTTTGTTAATAAAATTATTTCTTACGTAAGAAGCAAAGCATCGGTTTCAGAAGCTGTTCTCTATTGATTCAAGACATTAACGCATGGGCAACAGAAAAGCAGAAAAAGCAGAATGAAAAAGACAAGACAAAACATCCACCTTACGGTTAGTTAAAATTGCAAGGGAGATTTAAATTTAAAAAAAAATTTTTAACTGTATCTAATATTCCATTAGGAAGTTTCTGAATTTGCAATTTATCATTTCCAACTTTGTATATAATTGCTTAAAAATATATATATTGGTTATAAACATTATCTATAAAATTATTAAATTTCTTACTCGTTTCTCATACGATTAACAGCCACAAGATTATTTAAAATTTTTCTTGTATTGATTCACAGACTTAGTGATGTTAGTTAGAAGCTTTTGACCCCGTGTAAGATACATGCTGACTGACTAGGGCTGTGGTAAGCCATTTTAGTGTCCACCATGTCTGTTACCATTCGAACTTTATGGACAACAAGTGGTATTCACGTATCGTTAGAGAAAAAGCCTAGAAAACTTCCAAGCACCCACCATGATAGATATGCATGTAGAAGGCATAAACTCAGCATTCATCTTTCGTTGTTCATCAGTGGCTGGGATCGAACATGGAACCTTTTGCTCTGAAAGCGTTGATCTATCACTAGACCACAATGAACCTGGTCAATTGAAAAACACACGACTTATTCAACATTTTTATCCGTGGGAAGAATGTTTCTTTGAGACTGATATTTTTATCTAAAATATTAAAAAATTCAGGAAAAGTTTTACTTATGCACGACAATACATTATTTTCTACCCTAGTAAACTATGTGACATATACTTATGAAACAGTATTAGTCAACTATAAGACATAACGGACATGATAGCAAAATTTTTCTAAAATTTATTTTTCATAATCAAATAAATGTATTGATTTAATTCAAGGATAAAACATACACTAAACTCTTCCATTAATTATAATAAAATTTGGATATTTATTGACTTTTAACAAATTATTGAATTTCATACCCCGCGTTTAGGGCATTATAAATTGAAAATTAAACACACACGACTTATTTAGCATTTTTATCAGTGGGAAATATCTTTTTTTGAGACAAATATTTGCATTTACGTCATTAAAGAATATTTGAAGTCACCCACCCTGTCCAGTGTTCCTGATTGCGTATAGCGAGGTCCTTGGTTCGAATCCCAGTTCGGGTATGGATGTATATTCTCTTTATCTCCTGTCTTTGTCCTTTCCTTGTATGAAAGGTTTGTATATGGTTGTCTACCCTATAAACGGGTACCTGTGGCATGTGTGTACTTAGGAAGACGGACTCAATACCAAATTACGGATCAGTTGGAAAAATGGAGCAAAGCATTACCTATTGCCAGCCTCGTTGTAACAAAGCAACAATAAAACACATAAGGAAAGCGCTTTAAGTTTGAAAGACAATAAATAGTATATTCTGAGTGATTTATTTGATGATTTATTAATGTAAAACATACCAATGAAACATCATTAGTCAATAATGCGACGTAGCAAACAAGATGGCACTTTCTTTATATCTTTAAAATTTTTTTTTTAATAATTGTTGCATTATTTTATTATTAAATAGATGATTTGAATAAATTTAAGGGAGCATCCTACATTAAAAACCACCAGTAATGTAATATAAATCGAAAATTTATATTGAGTTGCAATCAAATGATTGAATTTCTGATCTCTTAATTGTGGTATTTAATATTTTGAAAAGCAAATACGCGAGTTATTGAGAATTTCTGTGCATGGGAAATATCCTTTTTTTGGCGCTAATAGTTTTATTTATATCATCACCAAATACGTGACAATGCCTACAATATTTAGAGGTCAGTGTGAACATGCGATGCTAGACAAGTTGGCCAGCTAAAATAGAGGGGGCACCCGGATACGCTCTTAAAAGTAAGTATGCAACTCATAGCTTAAGTGAAGAAGATCTAGTTTTCAAATAAATATAAGAAAAATATTATTTTGGAGAGTGTTGTTTATAGCTTCTGATTCAAGTCATAAAGTAATGAAAGCTAAGCGAAATCATTATATTTTGAAAAACTTTAAGAGTAATTTTATTAACAACCAGTAGAAATTTAAATCACAAAAGTATGCATGCACTCTGAATTTTTTACTTTTAAATAAGCTGAATGAAACTTTTCAAGTGATTTTTCGTATTTCAGTGATAAGTTTAGAAATTCTGCTACAAAGCTTGTAAGTTTAATATTTAAGTACATCAAAAATTCACCAATACCACCACGTGGAAAAGAATTATCAAAAGATCTAAAGGATGCAATAATAATAAAGCTCTATAAGGATAGCAAGTCCCAAAGACAAATCGGTAAAAATCATAGGAAAAAGTCCTGCAAGAGTGAAAAAATCATTGAAAAATTCCAGACTATGGGAAATACTCTAAACAAGCCAAGAACAGAACGACCGCCCAGTTTCATGGATCGAAAAAGGCGAATTATTGTAGGAAATGTGAAAAAAATCCGAAGATTAGCTCACCAAAATTAACAACTGATGTGAAAAACAACTATGCAAAGTCATACAATCCTGAAACAATTCGCCATGTGTTGCGGAAGGCAGGATACCATGGTCGAAACATGCGAAGAAAACCACTTGTTAGCAAAGTGAATCGAAAAAGAGAATAGCTTTTGCAAAAGAAAATGTAATGCAGGACAGAGATTTTTGGAATTCCGTGATTTTTCTCGGATGAAAGTAAATTTAACATCCACAGGTCAGATGGACATCAGAAAGTTTGGAGAAAAGCAAATGCAGCTTTGAAACCAAAGAACATGAGAGGAACTGTAAAACACGGTGTTTGCTCGATTATGGTTTGGGGTTGCATGGCAACAACTGGAGCAAGAAATTTAGTTATAATCGACGGAATAATGAATCAATATAGCTACTTGAATGTTTTAAAGAATAATCTAAGCCAAAGTGCTTCTAAATTGGAACTCGATGGATCCTTCACTTTCCAACAAGATAATGATCCCAAACATACTGCTCGGATTATTCGAGAATAGTTGCTAATAATGTGCGGAAACCGCTAGAAATCCCACCAAGTCATCTGATCTTAATCTCATGGAACACTTGTGCAATTATCTCGATCGCCAAATTAGAAAGCAAGAGATCAAAACTAAGAATGATCTAAAAAAAAGTCCTTTGGGAGGAGTGGCAGAAAATATCACCTTCTGACACTCAAAATTTAATAAATTAAAGCCTTATAGATTGAGAGCTGTTATAAAGGCTAAAGACTATTCAACAAATTACTAATTTTTTTCAAAAATTGTAAAATTTGCAATATTAATGTTTTTGTTTTTGTTTGCATACTTACTTTGATGATGAAATTACATCCTATTTTAACTTAAGCTCATCTTGCTCATTGAGTATTTGTATTTTTTAAATATTTTTCATTTTGTAATTAAGCTCCATTTTGCTGTAATCGAAATAAATTGTTAATTTAAAAACTCTAATATTGTAGTTCTTTTTTTATTCATAGGATATCATCATATACACTCTGCATACTTACTTTTGTGACTAAGTGTATATTGCATGTGACGAAAAAGATATTGAAACATACATAGAAGAAATCGAAACCCTACAAAATGATTTAGATGAGCTTTTATTTGCTTTTAGAACGCATAAATTTGAGTTCGTTAGCTGACACTAAGACCCAATTTATGGATGTAAGATTACCTCAGTTATCGTTACCGACATTTTATGGTAATTTAAAAGAATGGCTTTTTTTGTATTTATTCAGGGCCAATGTTGATTTTAGTAGTATAATTTGTCTAAGGCCCCAAAACTTCAATATTTAAAAAGCTCTTGTAAATCATATGCTCTTAAAATTATTCATGCTGTTCCTGTAACAGATTCAAATTACAAAATAGCTTGGGATTTGCTTAAAGATGTGTAGATATTCCAACAAGATAGTTTGAGTACAGTATAGGATCTATTATCCGGCATCCTCGGGACCAAGCATATTCTGGTTTCTGGAATTTTCCTTTTTTTGGATCGAAAATTTCAATAACCACTTACAAAAAATCACTCAACATTCTTCAAAATTAGGCGATTCAAGAGAATTAGCTTTAAAAAGATTTGTATTTAGAAAATAGGTAAAGCAGACCAAATATTTACAAATAATTCCAAGAATATCTTAATTTGGGATGTGTGTGTGTGCATCAAGAGGATACTGATTTTAGGCATATAATTTGGAGAAATAAACTAATATCAAATTCAAGAATATAGACTCTTAACTGTAACTTATGCAACGTCTTCTGCACTCTTCTTGGCTACTCATTCGCTCTTACAACTTTCTTTAGATGAGAAAAGTAGTTTTCCAGAAGCTTCAAATGATGTAAGACATGATATTTACGTGGATGGTCTTTTAACTGGTGCTCCTTTTAAAGCAGCTGGAAAGATTGTAATTCATAATATTGGTAGTTTAATAGCAAAGGCGGTTTTATTTTAAGCAATATGCCCAAAATATTAGAAACTTATTACCTGAACTCAAAAAGATTCCCAGAAGTTAGATATAGTAAAGGATTAACCAAAACAGGTGTTAAGAATAAACTAGTATCCTCATAGCGATGCGTTTGATTTTATTATACTTCCTTTGAATATTTCTTCAGTTACAAAACGTAATGTTCTTTCAGTAGTAGCAAGAGTAGATAGAAAATGAGAGTTCACAAACATGCGGAGGTGCGGAGCAGTGGAGCAAGTCATATCAGTGTTGGGGGTGGAGCCACGTCATAGGTTTGTAGTCTTACAGGAGGGTTCAGAGTGACGTCATATGTTTGTGATCTTACACGACGGTCTTATCACTAATCAGATTGTGTGACGTCATTGAATAGTGCTGCCATCTATTGAGGAATTTTCAAACCATAATTTTGATGCTGATGCTGCCCTCTATGGGAATAATTTTGAACTGTTTATTTTTTATTTTAAAAATTGAATTTTGCCATCAGCTGGGATAGAACCGCGAACCTCAGCAGTGGTAGTCCGTTATCTTACCTACTTAGCTACTCGGACTTCGGTTGGGAAAGGGTTTTTATGGTTTACTATCAGAGGGGATGATTTGGACTTAGAATTTTTCGTAGCGATTTCCAACAGAAAATTTATGTTTAAGGATTATAATGTATTTTAAAGTGTATAATACTATGAATTTATAAGTAATAGAATTTAATTTCACATAGAATATATTTTTCAGAATTTTCACCTAGAGTTTTATTTTAAAATAAAATGTGTTTTTATACAATATTGAGAATTTTAGAATATTAATTAAATTTTATCCAAAAGACAGAAATTATTTTTGATAGTAAGATAAATTATTTTTTGAAAACTACTGACAGAATTTATTTATTAAAATATTAATAGAATTTAAAACAAATGTTAATTGTTATTTTAATTAATAATTTTTTAAATAAAATTATAGACATTTTGTAAATGATCTGAACTTAGAATAAATAACTGAATTCTATTTACCTACCTTTATGTTCACATTATCTGTAAAACTTTATATTAGTTACAATAGTGCTGATTTCCACACCACGCAAGGCGTACAGCACATTTGGCGCGTTATCTCCTTTTATTTTACGCTTGGCGAGATTCCCCATTAGGCATATTTTCCGAGCTTTTTATAAATTACTAATCATTGGAAATTTTATAATGACCATGTGCTAAAGTATGTATCCCATCTTCCAAAACATATCTTTTATCGTCAAATGGAGATAAGGCTACTTTATTTTGTTGCACTGTGTATATGTGATGTTTAGTACTTTGAATTCTGCAGAATTTTTCATAGGTGGGTGACTCACTCTCTAGACAGGTCTTGTACTGCAGATGTTTAAGTTTATTCTTTATGATATTCTTTAAGACCCCTTTTGCAGTCTTTTTTTCCACATTTTCTGATAAAATGGAATACATTTTCGGTCGAAGACCGATAAACTCAATGATAGGTTTAGAATTTAGCTCATCTTTAAAGCAACCAATTCTTTTTTTATTAGCAATGTTATATAAGGGATGCTCTGCAGGGTAGTCTGATGTGTCAAATATATCAGAATATGCAGACATATCCTTGTATACATCTTCTGTTTGTATTTCATATGTAAGTGAATCAGTATCAGTGAATAAGAGACTTGCCTTATTCCCATATTTTTGTTTTATTACATTATAATGAAAATCATACATTAATACCTTACTAATTTCTAATATTACAAAGCCTACATAAATTGGTTTATTAAGCATTAGGGTTTCTTTTACCCTTTCCACTGCAACTAAGTTGTTATCGAAAATTTCAAATCTCTTAAAACTTGGAGCAGAAACAAGTTTTTTAGCTCTTTCTTCAGTATTCACTAATTCGACATTAACGCGATTTCTTATATTTTCCATTGTTTTGCCACAGACGGAATTATTCATTAGTTTAAAGAAATCTTTCTCAAACGAATTTTCTGCGTTTTTTCTTTGCTCTGTGTTGAAATCTATACATTTTTTTAACCAAGGTTTCTGCTTAAATTTTATAATTTTATGTATTTTTTGCAGTTTAAGACCATGTTTTAAGTAAAATTGTAAGTTTTTATAATAAATCACATAATTTTTTTTATTTTTTAAATTAGGTATTAATTTTAAAGACTTTACATATTTCACATTTTTCAATGAATTTTTAGAAAAAGATTCGTTTTCGTTCCATTCTTTTCATTTCTCTTTGAAAGAGACATCGCTTGTAGTTATGATGCTTTAACTGTTTTCTAACAACATTTCTGTATTTTTCAAGTACTACTAACAGAATTTATTTTTTAAAAATATTAGTAGAATTTAAAACAAATGTTAATTGTATTAATTTTATTTCAGTTAATAAAAATTTTTTAGACTTAGACTCGAACCCAGGATCTAATAAAAAGACTTCGTGGCATGTGCAGTTAATTGTAACCTTGAATTGAATTTTAATTCACAGTGATTACACGCATGTATTTTATTGCGCTGTTGAGTTAACACATACCTTTTTAAATCACAGTTATGTGTAAATTTTTTCTTACAAATGTCGCATGTGAACTTTTTAATACCAACCTTTTACCACATTGATCTCAAACCTAAAAACCGAAATAAATCGTTTTAGAATTTTTATTTCTATTTTATTAATTTATGAACATTTAATATTTTAATCGATTTCATTATTATAATTTTGTAGAGTATATAACTAACTATATTTTACTAACAATTGTGTTATAATAATTTCTGAATATAAATTCAAGTTAAATTTTTTTTTCAAACTTTAATAAACTTTGAATCAATACTAATGTTAGATAATTTAAATTGTAGAGAGAGAATTCTATTACTAACATGGATAAACTAAAACTGTATTAGTAATCGAAAATAGGACTAGGCATAAATTTTATATAGTACTCTGATTACAAAATAATATCATAAAACATGCAAGTACTCACATGAGCAGATGAGTTTGAAGTCGATGGTTCAGTCTTTGATTGTTTTATTGTTGATGATACACCACTAGATTATGTAGTAGCTTCGACATCCCAAACAGAGTATGAGTCATTCCATTCATTTTGCAATTCTGCAGCGTTGAGAATTTTTCTCAATTCCTCTTCGGGAATGCCAAAGTCAACAAACTACGGAAAATAAAAGTATTAGTATAATGATCTAATCATGTTTTTCCTTTAATTAAAATATATTAAAAACAGATTGCCTCAAACTTTTTCTAAGAGAACTAATGTATTTCTAAATGCAAATTAAATTCAAAACGTTTAAAACATATTTATGTTAATACACATAACACCTATTGAAATATATCAATGCATTATGTAAATTAACTTAAAAACTATTTCATCAAAACATTTAAAATATATTTATGTTAATATGTGTGAAACATATTAAAATATTTTCTACACTATGCAAATTAAGTTAAACACTTTATAAAAATATTTTGATCGAAACCATTAAACATTTATATTTACAAACAATATGTAAAATAATTTAATGTTAAATAGTCTTAAATATGTAGATTGAAATCATTAAAATAATCAAACATTTATATTTACACACTCTATTAAATAAGTTAATATGAAATAGCCTTAAACGCATAAACCATTAAATATTTACAGACGATTGAAATATATGCAAATTAAGTTCAAAACATTTAAGCTGTATTTTTAAAGAAATTAAACATAGCACATAATTAATTGAAATATTTACTATATAAAATAAGTTAATATTCAATAAAGCGTTAAACATGTAAATTGAAATTAAAACAGTTAAAATTTTTTATTTACACATGATATGAAAGAAATTGAAAACTCTATATTAAAATAAAATTGTAACCAATAGATAATTTATATACACAGTTAAAATATCTCTCTTTAAACTATACAAATTATATTAAAAATTTTGATCTAAATAAACACTAAACATAAATAACAATAAATGTAATACTTTAAATATTAATTCAGCTTATGAAAAAATTTACTTACTTGAAAATATTCCATGTCTGAATTCTGAGTAGATTTCTGACAAATTATAGCTGAATTATGATTCTGAGTAGAGATTCTATAGTCGATTGAAGAACTAAAAGCGTACTTTCACTTAAGCAGGGGAGAATAAGAATGAAATGTTGATAAAGTTTCACCCCCCTTTTGATACCCAGTGAAAAATGTTCCAGAGTTGATAACATACCATCATCTTATCACTCTCCTTTTATTGGTTTCTATCAGATTTTAACAGATGAATATTTAAATCGACTAACAATTTAGTTTAATGTTTAAGATTCGATTACTGCAATTTTGTATTTTATATCAGAGTTTGTGTTGATTATATGAGTCGTTAAAATAGAATTTTAAAAATCTAAAGACTTTTATTCGTAACAATTTCTGAGGGATAAGGAAATTCCAGCTGTACAAATCACAAATACACTGCTGCAATATATCTAATGCAACCGGAAATGGCTTCAAACACAAATACCTCAGACCGATAACAGTTTCATGCACTAGAATAGCATTCAAGACTGAAAGTTTCACTCTTGGTCTAGAGATTTCATGAGGTTTCTAGCAATTCAGCCATTTTCATCATTTTGTAATGATTTGTATACCTTAAAGTTGAATTTGACTCTGCTGTTTAACCAACCATTATAGTTTTATAACACACAAAAATTGTGTTTAAGTGACCCAAATAGGTTGATAACAATCCACCAGCGAGATACGAACTCGCGATCTCCTGTTTACTAGACATGTGTTTTAAGCAACTATGACATAGCGCTTTTGTCTTCACTACTAAGCCTTCTATCTTCGTGGGTAGCATTCATATTTGTCTTGACGTGGAAAGAATTTCACCAAGAATCTCGCCAAAAAGTCCTAAAGTCACCAAGAATCTCGCTAAAACTTGTCAATTCACCAAATCACTAAAAAGGCAGTTTTTAATATAGAACCTTACTGCATTGAGCAATTTCTGACCAAAACCTATGTATTTTATATTTTTGAGATATTTTAAGACAAATACACATACAAAAATTTTTAATGGTATAAACAGTTAACAGTAAAAAATTTATAACAGTGTTTTATTGATTTATATGTAGTGAAATTTATTTTAAAAGTTAAATAATTTGTAATTTGAACTCTAATATTTAACAATTTAATTAAATATTTCATAATTTAGTGCAACAGCTTAAATGCATTGAAATAAAAAACATTCATTTATCTAATAAAAGGAAACATAAAGGAAAATTGAATATAATATAATTGAATACAAACATTTTACATGCTGAATTATAAAAGTTTTCTGCTTTTACTCCATGATTTTTTGCTTTTAAGAACGAAATTTATGTCTAATAATATTTAAAAAAAATTTTTTTTTAATATTTTTTAAATGGTAAAATTATATTTTTAAAAACTCTATAATCTTACAACTGAAATACAATATACTTTTACAATTAAATTAAGTATATATATATTATAAATATATATTATAAAATTTATAGTATATATATATATTATAAAATAGCCTTCGTATTATAGGGATTTCAATGCTGTATCATTAGTGGGGAATTACTACTAATAGGGACTTGTATATTTTTCTTAGTTTAGAGCTTGTTATTTTTTAAATAAAATTATGTGGACAGTTTTTTTAAGGATTTGAGTTTAAGCTAAATGATCAAATTAGAAATTATACAAATTTATCGTTTTTGCAAAGTTATTAATGAAATACACAATTTGTTAAGATAAAATTCCCAATTGTTTGACATATTTGATATATATCATTCACCATGTAAGTAGTCGAAGTCTATTTTTAATACAACGTATTATCTATCCTATTATATTAACTGTGTGTGTGTGTGTGTGTGTGTGTGTGATTAAATTATTTATAGGAAATAGAATTATGTTTATTATTTATTGATCTTCTTATATAAACTTTAATAAGTTTAATGAATGTAGAAATTTTTAAACTAGTACTGTTTTCAGGTAAAATATATTTGCAACGTTTTTGATCTAAAAGAATTGTGAATGACCTTATATACAGATCTCATAAGTAATAGGTGTGTGTGTCTGAATTTACCAGCTTAACTAAGTCGTTAAGTAATACCTATAAACTAATTTTTATATTCATAAAACATATGAAAATAAGTTATATTTTTGTGAGGCCTTATTCTACAAATAATATTCAAAATGCATTGATTTATTTACCGAGTTACAAGTAGCATTACTCTGCTTATTGTTTCATGCGTACTGTTCCGATTGAGAAGTTTCTTCAATTTCCCTACTCGCATGGCTACTAAATGACTTCTAATCAGCAAAATACTCAAAAGCCAGTTTCAGGACAAACCTCTGATTTTAATTTGGATGAGAAAGTAAGTTATATTTCTGTTTGTTCCTGTCGCGCTTAAGATCGTTAGATTATGAATCATTTTTGAGTAAAACACATATATTAAGAATGTATGCAAAATTATAGTAAAAAAATATATCTTAAATACATTATTAAATGATTCAAGCAAATAATAGGGTCTTATAATGAAATATATAGCATTATATTCAATTCAAAACATTTCGTAAAGAGGCAAATTTGTGTTAAAAATTTTTTATAAAATTCATTCCACAGTCGATGTTCAAAGGTAGCCACGGACCACACGTTAGAAGGCCCTGACCTAGAGTATTACAGAATACAGGAAAAGTTCTACTTATGATCGTAAGTAGGATTTTCTGCCTAGTACTTTCTGTGTGACACATACTTACGAAACAGCATTAGTCAACTATTAGACATAACGGACATAATGGCACTTTACCCCAAAAATTAATTTTTCATAATCAAATAAATAATTTTAACTAAAGAGCCGACTTAAATTAAAAGCTTCCATTAATTAAAATAAAAATACAATATTTATTGAGTTGTTACAAATGATTGGATTTATTATATCGCGTTCAATGCTTCATAAGTTGAAAAGTAAAAATTCGACTAATTCAACATTTCTATCCGTGGGAAACATCTTTCTTTGAGACTGATAGTTTTATCTAGATTATTACAGAATTAGGAAAAGTTCTATTTATTTGGTAATCTATTGCAGTGCATAGGATTTTCCCTAAGTGCTTTCTATGAGACACATACTTTATGAAATAGCATTAATCAACTATAAGACGTAACGGACATAATGGTAATTTTCTCCTAAAATTTGTTTCTTATAATCTAATGATTTACTTGAACTAAACGATGCATCTTACATTTAAAGATTTCATTAATTAAAATAAAATATCAATATTTATTGAATTGTTACAAATAATTGAATTTAATACACCGTGTTCAGGGCTTTATAAATTGAAAATGAAACATACGACTAATTCAATATTTTTATGCCTGGCAAATATCATTCGTTAAGACTGATAGTTTTATCTGAATTATATATAACACAGTATAGGAAAAGTTTCGACTTATGAATTTCCTTACGAATCTCTGCCTGAGTACTTTCAATATGACACATTCTTATGAAGCAGCATTAGTCAACTATAATACCGGATGAGCCAAAAGTTCGTTACAATTTTAAAATTTCATAAAAAAAGAAGAAAGTGAGATAAAGAAGTGCGGTTTGCAAGAAAGGGCTCTTAAGGTAGTCGGATTTTTTTAGCAGCAAAAAAAGTTTTAGTTAAAAAAGTCACCTATAGATGGCGCTGACATCGAGAAATTCAGCAGAATTATGCAAATTAATCTTGCGATAAAAGGCCGTGATACTCGAGAATTTCTCATTCGCTTTCAGAATGTTATCATTACCCGATCGAGCGTTGTTGGTGAAGTTGTTTTATTTGAACGGAGAGTCAGCAACTATTGCGTTGCGAAAATTTCGCACGACGAAAGGACTGAAGACGAAGAAAGGCCCCATATCGTGTCCTGGAATAGTCAAGCTTGTCAAGAGGTTCGAGGAAACTGGCTCTTTGGAGGATCGGCCACGCAGTGGAAGACCCTCGTTGGCGGAGAGCCGAATTATTGCGGTGGAAACCACAATGAATGATTTAGCGGCGGAATCGTCCATTGGGAGTAGCAGTGCTCGCGAAGCTGGAAGAATATTGGATGTGCCTCAATCATCGATTCGACGTATCCTCCACGGGATATTGCATCTCTATCCCTACAAACTGCAGTCACTGCAGGAGTTACAACCGGGAGACACAGCTATGCGGGAATCATTTGCCTAGTGGGCTATGGCAAGAATCGAAAACGACCCTCAGTGGTTGTTCAACGTTTTCTGGACGGATGAGGCGCACTTCACACTACACGGGGATGTCAACACCCATAACACTCGTATATGGGCAACGTCTAATCCTCGTGAATACACGACGAAATCTTTGCATCCAGCCAAGATGACAGTCTGGTGTAGCTTCACCTCATCTTTCATTGTCGGACTTTTCTTCTTTGAAGAACCGTGTCCCAGATTGGGCTGGAAAACGTGCACAGTAACCGCTAAGCGTTACCTCACTCTTTTATGTGACAAAGTCGTGCCCGCATTAAATCAAAGAGGTGTGTTATCTGTAATAAACTTTATGCAGGATGGCGCACCACCACATTATGTCAATCCAGTAAAACGATTCCTTTTGAGTACCTTTGGTGAAGAGAGACTAATCAGCCGAGATTGCAAGATCGCATGGCCTCCACGATCAGCCGACCTCACTCCGGTCGACTTCTGGTTGTGGGGCTATTTGAAATCACGTGTGTACCGTTCATCTCCTTCAACATTGACCGAACTCAAAGATTCCATCTGTCGTGAGGTTTCTGCAATTCATTCCGACATATTGCATTCAGCTGTAACGGGCGTTGCGAGTCGCCTTAGTTGTGTCGTACAATGTACTGGAGGTCATATTGAACAGCTGTTATTACCAGAATAAATGAATGGAGCAAACTGTTGTCCTTTTCATTGTGTTTCGGACATCTATAGGCGACTTTTTTAACTAAAAAATTTTTTTTTCTGCTAAAAAAAAAAAAAAAAAAAAAAAAAAAAAAAAAAAGAAAGAAAGAAAGAAATCCGACTACCTTGTGAGCCCTTTCTTGCAAACCGCACTTCTTTATCTTACTTTCTTCTTTTTTATGAATTTTTAAAATTGTAACGAACTTTTGGCTCACCTGGTACTTAACGGATATAATGACAATTGCCAATACGAGGGTTACTCTGAAAATTTTGAGATACGCGCAGACGAAAATTTTCAAAATAAAAATAACGGTTTAATTTTAAAATACAAAGTATTTTAACACAGAAGACGATTTTTTACTGACTTAATTCAACTTGTTTAGCGTAGAATAAATTTTAAACATAGAAAATGCAGTTGACGCGAGAACATTTTCGCGTTATGATTTTCTACGATTTTAAAGCAGGATTAAATCAAGAAGAATGCGTTCAACTGTTGCAGTTAGCATTTGGTGATGAATCTCCAGCTCGTGCTACTGTATTCAGATGGCTTAGAGAATTTAGAAGAGGTCGCAATTTTCTTCAGGATGAAAAACACACAGGAAGGCCGCCGTCGGCAGTAATCCCGGATAATGTGTCTGCCATAAGAAAAATGTTAATGGATGATAATCGCTGTACCTATCAAATGATACAGAAGGAATTTAACATTGGATCCGCAGCCATACACAAAATCATTCATGAAGAATAACATGTGAAAAAAGTTGTTTGCCGTAGGGTTCCCCATAATCTAACCGAGCCCCAAAAAGGGGAGCGGCGTGTCACAATCAGTAAAGAAACTCTTAAATTGCTAAATGATGGTGGCCACCGCATGATTTCTAAAATTGTAACAGCTGATGAAACGTACATACCGTTTTTTGACGCTCCAACACTTCAAGAAAGCAAAGTATAGGTCTTTGAAGATGATCCCACGCCGACAATGGTGAAAAAACAACGCGCACTGAAAAAAGTTATGTATGCCGTTTTCTTCAGAAGTATGGGATTGGTTAAAGCTATCAAGTTGGAAGTTTTGCCTAAAAATTATTTTTTATAATCAATTAGATTTAACTAACGGGTTCATCTAACAGTAAAAGCTTTCTTTAGTTACAATAAAATACGATATTTATTGAGAATATTTAAAGAAAGAAGTTTAAGGAATATTTTTGATACTATTCCATTATATTCTTCATTCAATCATCGAAGTGATTGCTAAGTAGTTTCCTTCAGAAATAATCTTTGGTACTTAAATAAGTTTTCTCAGAAAATGATGAATATTTAGCTTATAAAATCTATATAAAATGTGCATTCTATTTTCTATTAGTTTATTAACAGAAATTAGTTGCAACTGAATGATATTTTTTCAAGGAATTCCAGAAGAAAACGTTCGAAAATGTAAATCCGATTTAAGTAATACACAAAGCAAATATTTATGACAGTGTGATTGGAATTTTTTAAATTTCCCGTTATGGTGATTATTGAAAAATTACAAATTCTCAAATAATTACTTAAATTTAACTTTTTTTTTTTTTAGTATATTATGATCATCACTGCGCCCACTATTAAAACGACGCCAAGACGATCGCCAAGTTAGAATAGTTCATATTAAGTTAGTAACTGACACTCCTCCCCTATTTTGGTTTTAGTATGCCATCAAATTCTTGTACAATTCCCTTCACATAAATTACGCAAATTGCGATTCTAAGGGGTGAGCCGTAAATCCAATGTTCTCACTCCCTCTCTTTTTATTTAATTTTTCACTTTACCCTATCAGTTTCATTTCGTGCTTATTGACGCATAATCGATTACAATATTCGTAAAATATTAAGAAAAACATATACTTAAAAAAGCGAACTATCATATTCACTCCTCAATAAATTAAAAAAATCACCCATTATATTGCAATATTCAATTTAAAGAAGAATATTATGATGTTATACGATTCGGCTAACAGAAGACAAAAGTTAAAAACGTTTTATGATTGACCTTCAGGAGGCTGTTTTTGACTGAGTTTTATTGATTTAGTAACGTAAAAGTTTTTACCTTTACTTCTGATAAATATCACTCTGCTAAGTCGTCAAAACACTGTTGCCTCTTGAGTTTGGCGATTTATTGAAGTTTTACGGTATAACACAAAATTTATAATTGATCACTACGTACAATAAAATAAAAAGGAACGATTTCACCTTCACAAACTGTACAATATAAAACGAATTATAGTTTTAATATGAAATTATTTGTCCATTTACTCATGACTCCATTAGACATAACTTCTCAGGTTTTACTTCTCGGTTCAACAAGTAGCGAGTTCGAATCCCACCTTGGCCTTGGATGCATGAAGCTACTTTAAACTGTATGCCCCGACCTAAAGACCCCTCCTGTGAAAAAAAATGATCGCTGAATGATTAACAAATCAACTCTGCGTTTCTCATTTTCATCTCGGCGTTTATTATTATGATATATTATATTTATCGCATTTTTGTGATATTTAAAACAATGTAAGAAAAAAAATCATTCAGAAAAAAATAGTCTTGCTGTAACAATAACTACCATTAATTCAATCAATTTCATAGAAAGAATTATTCTGTCAATATACATTCTCTGCTTCCTCTCTATATTGATTAATAAAATTATCTGTGAAAAATACGAAAAATCAGATCTTACAACGGCTGAACAATAATTCCTATCAACATTACAGTTATTTAAGTACTATTATTATTACAAATCAGATCTTATTCCCAGAGAACATAAATTTCCAAATTCTTTGTGGTAAGGCTGCACTTTTTGAAGCATAAGATCCCTGATGAAGAATGGTGATTAATGCTGCCTTCTGCGATCTCGTTTGCCTGTGTGAAAAGCTTAGGATTTTTCAGAGTTTCTTCCTTTGCTGCTCGTGAATACGGTCCACTCTCGATGAAAAGTTTTCAAGAAAGGTAGTTTACGCCGTGGATGCTAACATGTCTTTACAACAACCTTAATGCGTTATACAATCCACAAGATGTCAAGGTTTGCAGGGGTTAAAACTGTAATATTTGGCGATACATCGCAACCTTTGGTGACAAATTTTTTATCCAGGAAAAATACGTAAGTACCAAATGAAATATTAGATATTAAGAGTATTATATATATTAGAGAAAAAGAGGTAAAAGAAGCTTATATGTATGTTATACTGTTACTTGCTTTGTGACCAGATGTTCAAAAGATGAGAAATGCGAAAAATATGCTCGATAAGAATAAATATGAAGTCGCAAAATTTGAGATAATGACGGTTGAATCAAAACATGTGGCAGAATGAATTGCTTGTGACTGAAAGATAGAAACCTGTGTGAAAAAGATGTAAATAAAATTCGGGAAAATCTGCTGTAAATGTCACAGATGTTCCTCCAAATTATTCTGTCAGTCCTGACACGCAGCGGAATCAGTTCAGAGTAAAACGAGGAGTGATTGTTCTCAGATGAGAACACTGACTCTAAGGACAGATTAATATTTTACCAGTAAAGATCTCAAGAATTTTCATTCAGCAACCAGTACTTGATGACCATTTTTGGTAGCCTAGTATATTATTCTTGCCTTCAAAATGTTAACTTAAAGAGCCATAAGAGGGGAAAGAAAGTATAAATTTAAATAATTAAAACAGGAGTTAGAAGAAAAGATACAAATATTTTTTCATACGCTTTTAATAAAAAAAAGTATGAATGCTTTAATATGTTTTCCTATTAATAGTTTCAAGATTAAATAAAAAACAAAAAAGAATAGCATTATAAGAAAGGAATATTCATCTGTAATTTAAAATCATTATCTTGTGAAAACAATCGAGTTTTTTTTATTATTGCTATTTTTAACTCCCGAATAAAACTTGTCTTACTGATTTTTTTTTCTGCTTGTATATGTACTATAGTAGTATAAAAATGTTTATTAAAACCATTATATTTTATTTGTCAACTAATAAATATTGTTTTATGAATTTAAATATTTTGATGTTCTTTCTTTTATTCTGAACAAAGTAATATTCTCTTATGGTTATTATTCTAACAAAGCTACGACACTTATTTTTGACATCATTCTGGAATAATTATCGCTATAACAGCGCTATTTTAATTTTTATATATTTTAACTAGAAAAAGGGAAATTAACATTCATAGTTATATTAAGTAAGCCGATGTTGACTCTTGACACTTCAATAAATAAATCTCACGGGGAAGTAAAGAGATAAAACCCACGACTCAGTTAATCGCTAACCTTTAACTTCTCGCTAGAAACGATGATCACAAAACTATTTTGGATTAAAATTATACTTTAACTACATCATAAAATAAGATGGATAAAACACATTCATTTTTCGGTTTATCATGTCTATATTTTTGCGTAAATGAAATTGCTACTCTTTTATCTCTTGGTAAATAACACATTTTAAAATGCATCGCTGTAAAAAAGAAAAAATATTTATAGACTTCAAAAAATACAGTAGGTATGATCAGTTTTTAAAAGAATGGCTGACTAATTGACTTTTATGAACACAAAACAAATTTGCGACCGTTGGTGTGATAATAACAGTCACGCCAAATGGCATACCTTTAACAAAAAAAAAAAAAAAAAAAAAACCCGATAATAGTTATTGTATACTCTTCGGAGGACTGAAAGACATTAAACATGAAGTGAAAAGATTGTCATAAGTGTATATAGTATTAGTTAACCGCAATTAATATCTAATGTCAACAAAAGAACATAATTGAAAAAACTTCTTATGGAAAGTTTAATAAATGACAACCACCAGGAACAGATGTCTTGTTTATAACCTCAATGTACACTAGACGTTCGAGTCCTTGTTCAACAGGTGTTTCGATTGCTTTTATGGAAAACATACACCTTCACACCTATGAGAAGCATTTAGACAGGTAAATCAATTTTCATAAGTAATTTCGATACAAGTTTTTTTTTTTTAAGTGTGCTTGTATCCAAATCCCACTTTTTGCCAGGTGGCCCACTTTCATCCGAAATTCAAATTCCCTGCCGGCGTGAAGAAGAAAATAAGGGGGATTATCGGAGGGGGGAACAGGAGAGTTACGGTTGTCATCACATGATCAGGCTTTTGTGGGGGCCGGCGATATAAATGGCGATGCATTGATGCGTCTCGTTAAGCAGTGTTTGTGGCTTCCTTGGAAGAAACCGACTTTCCTCTGTCATTACAACCCTATTACGATTATGTCGCCTTGTATCCGCTTGTTGGTGACCACCAAACCACGAAACTGTGAACTCCGGTAGCTTGCTAAGAAAGAAGCTTTGATCGCTCCAAACGAGCCGACAACACCTCCCGGACAATGGCAACGACACTTCATCCCAGCATCAAGAAATTTGTTAGCGCTTGAGTTATGCAGCTTTTGAGGTCTCCATCGGAAAATTGACTGCTGCAGACACTATTGAAGGTAGTTAAATGGACTTCAGGCTCTCAATGGGACTCGATAAGTTGGTGCTGAACGCGCGTGATACACACATACTCTGAAAAAATAGAAAGAACTCATAAATGGGAGTGGTTTTGTGCACTTCCAGTCAGACGAAGCAAGCAGCAAAAAGAAATGAAGTAGAAGGAGGGTGGAAATAGAGCATCTGGAAATTTGTTTTTGTATACAAGCAATAAAAAAAAATACAAAATTATAAGCACTTTGTTCTATCGATCAAGTTTTAAACATGGGAATGTGTATTTTTTAAAGGATAAAACTAATTTACACTAGTAAAATCTTTGCCTGTTAGTTGTCCACCGAAATTTTGTCCAGACTTGAATTCAGAATGTTTGCACAAAATGAAGTTTAACTTTTTCCATAATGTCTGTGTCTCTTAACTTAAAATAAAAAATAAATTTCATTTTGATATTTCAATTGCAGAATTTGTATAATACAGATAGAGATGTAAAATTCATGAGAATTTTAAACCACAGAAATTTACTCGGGACTTTTGAGGGAATTAACTCACAATCATCTTTCATGGATTGTTTTGCCTAATATATGAAGAGAAGTGAACTAAACTACTTAAATATTTAAAAAAAAATGTCTGTTTTGTTTTAGAGTACAAAAGTTAATTAGCTTTGTAACACAAAATATTTGTTAAAAATAAAAAAAAATAATTAATTAATATTATTATAATTAATTAATATTATTATAATATTAATTATAATTAATCAAGATACATTTCTATCAGAATGAATATCAACATTTCCTTATTTTTTTTTGTTACAAATTCATAAATTCATGCTGAGAAAAAGAAAAAAATATTTCCCCATTAATTTTTTAAGTTATTCTAAAGTTTTTGCAAAAATCTAATGCAAAATTGTTTTTCCCTGGAAAATTTTCTATTACGCTAATTAGCAGTAAAAATCGTAAAATAAGTGGATTTTTATTTATTTTAAAAAATGGCTGATGAAAAAAAGTTCAAAAAATTTCAAAAATAGCGTGGTCTTTCAAACTTTCCGGGAATTTTTGTTGTTGTTGCTAGGCTGACAATATCTGGTTCGCGTCTCCATTTTTTCAACTGAGCTTTAATTTTCTGTGGAGTCTCACTTCCTCAGTACACACATGCCATAGGGACCCGTTTATACGGTAGGCAACCATTCACACCTCATTCATACAAGGAAAGAAAAAAAAGACAGGATAGATAGAAGAAGTAGACCCATGTCCGAACCGGGATTCGTACTCAGGGCCTCCGTATCCCCAGTAAGGCACGCTGCCCACTAGACAAGGGAGGTGGGCTTGGAATTTTTAAATTTCCTAAATCGGGTTTATTCCTGGAGATGAATCTAATTTTTCACTGCTTTGCAACACTAAATACAGAGGCTGTGGACACACATTTTGTAGACGATTTTATTCCGCCGAAAGAAGCCGAGCTAGTAGCCGAATGGTTAGCGCTCTGGTCTTTCGGTTCGCCTGTTCGTGGGTTCGAATCCCACCTTGGGCATGGATGTTTGTAGTGGTTCGGAATCCACTTTAAGGCGTAGTTCCCGGTCTAATTAGCCCTCGTGTGCAAAGAAAGACCGTTGAGCGACAAACAAACCGCCGAAAGAAAAACACATTTAAATTTGTGTCATTGGCGAATAGTTTGCCTTAATTATTGTTGTTGAAGAGTATTAGTTTTCTTTTCTTTCTGACATTGTTTAGCGTAGTGAAATATTTGTCTCAATTTAACTTTTGGGGTAAAATAATTCATTTCTATTGAAAGAAAAGTAGAATTTTGGCGGAGCAAGGCAATCATTTGTGGGGAAAATTACTCTTATATATATATATATATATATATATATATATATATATATATATATATCAGAAATTTTTCTGGAGTTAAATTTTTAAAGAAGAAAAAAGTTTGTAACCTACAATTAGTTTTTTTGCATAACAAAAGGCAATTATTTATTTATTTCCTTCGGAATAATTCGTACCATAATTCAAATATGTAAATTGTCTCGAAAAAGCTCGTAAAGAAATTATAATTACAATAAAAATTAGACCAAATAGATATATAGTTTTATTTTCTTATATTGCTTATTTATAAAATAACAAAAACAGATTATTTCGAAAAAATAGGAAATAAGTTTACACATTGGCAAATAAATTGAATATTCACATAAGAATGTATTCTTAAAAAGTAAATGGGTGTAAGAGAGTATCGAAATTCATACAACATATTTCAACTAGGACTTTTTTTTTTATACTTTAAATGCAAGTACTTTTCTCTTACATTTAACTTTACATAAGCAATTAAATATTAAAGTCAATATCACAAATAATCAGTTTTTTAATATCAATGTGAAGTGTTGTTTAATTAAAACACTTAAATATATACGTTTATTATGCATTGTGTGGATATTCTTCTTCATTATTTACTTTACGAAGATGCCAAAACATTCGAGCGGACATATGGAATAATTAGGGTTATAATAACCCGTGCCCTTCAACCACGATTATTATACACTACATTTCAACTGCGTACTCTTCGATCACATGACCTTAATTTTCAAAACAATTTATATTTTATTCGAAGTTTTAGCCATCATTTCATAGTTTTGTTTGTTTCAGAAATAGCACTTTTATAAAGAAAGTGGAAGAAAGGAAGGATACGTTTACGCTCTTTTTGAAATGGATTATTCTTATTCAGTCATTTGAAAATGTTATAAAAAACGACGGATGTATCTCGAGTCACTATTTACATTTGCAATTAAAGAGAAGTGTGATCTAAACATCAAAATCTTTTAAAAGTAAAAAAAAATTGAGCATTGACCATTTCTGTACCAAATCAAATGTCGATTAGTTTGAAATTGATTTAAAAAGATTGGTTACTATGCTTTAATTAATATGATGAAGTTCTCGTTTTGATTGATTTTATATTTAAATGATATAAAACCAAATTTTAAATAAAAAATGCAGCAAATTTTGAAAGGAAACGTATCCTTTACGCAAGCAAAAGTTTCATCAGCCAGGAATTTCTACTTACATAGAGTTACGATGTGTTAAAAAAAATATATATATATATAAAGCCATTGTTTGCAAAATAGGTAGAAAAGTCACCGAAATATCAAGCCTGCTATATCAGATTTCACTGATACCGCCTGTTTCTGAATAAAGATATAGCACACACAATACAGAGTTGAATGGGACCATAATTCAAAACTTTATTATGAAAACATTTGTTAATCCACGATTTGGCAGCTTTTTATTTAAAATTTCGATAGCAACGAATCAGATTTTTCAATACTTAACGGATTTTGTTTGTCCTGTTGCTCAACGATCTTGTTTTTCACATGAGGGCTCAGTAAGCAAAAGTTTAAAGCAGATTTCGAACCACTCCAAACATATACGCGTGGGATGGGATTCGAACTCATGAGCTGTTGAAGTGAAAGCTAAAGTGCTTGGCATTCGGCTGCCACTTCTGCAATGACTTGCACTTTACTATGTTTTATCTGTTTTAAAAAAAATGTTTTCAGTCAATTTAAAATTTCTTTTCAGTAAAATTTTGTATAATATACTGAGAGTTTGATTTCTTTTTCAGGATGATTATATTTATTTTGAGAACCTAACAACCTCTTATAAACAGTTCTCATTTATAATTCCCTTTTGAGTTGTATTTCCATTTTATGAATTTCCTTTTAAGTGATATGTCAGAATTTCGACACCGTGCAACGGGCAGCTTGTGGAGGCTGTAAGCCACTTAAATTGTCATTCGGGAGGACTTTTATCAAAGATAATGAGCCGCATTCACGTATCACCATGGAAAACTCCCGAGCATTCACTCCGACAGACGTGAGTGTAGAAGAGCAACATCCATTTCCCGTTGTTCTTCGGTGACTGCGATTGAAATGCCAATATTGACATTTCTACACATGTCGATATTTCGCGACATTGCCGTTCACGCGACCTTTCTGTGCAAATTTAAACATTTTCACATTTTCTAAGCCATTTTCTTCAAATGCGGCTTTTAGCTTGATACAGTCTTTCTTGGGGAAAAATATAGCATTTAAAAGGGGAAAAAAAAAAAAAAAAAAAAAACAGGCTATCTATTATTTGGCTAAATTGCTTAAAACAGAAGGTCTCGAATTCGATGCCAGCCATTGTTATACAACGGTATATAGAGGAGCTTCTATCTTTTGCTTGAACGTCTGTCTGGTTATGTGCGGTCGGTAGACAGGCTCACCATAGTCTACGTTTCTAGCAGCGTTCTGCAGAACGAAAGGTTCCGAGGTCGATCCCACCCTTTGTTGAACAACAAGAAAAGGATTTTGGGTTTCTACCTTTCTGCATGCATGTATACAAGAATGGATTTTGAACGTTTTCCGAGTTCTTCCCTTTTAACTCGTGAATGCAACTCTGAATTTATAAGAAAAAAATTCAAAAATAAAATAAAATTCTTTTCAAGCGAGGAATGTTAAAATGCTTCACAACGGCCCTAATCTGCCCATTATATAATAATATTATTATTACTATATAATGGGCAGATTAAGGCCTATACTTTATACTTTAGCATCTGTCTCTCACGCATATTTAGTGAAATTATTAAAGAAATTTTTTTCAATAAATTTTGTGGTTTATGATAAAAATGATAGAATTTATTAGAGCGTGATTTGGAATCTACTTCATTTTTAAAGAGTAAAAACTAATGATCCTCTTTTTTACTGTTTTTAGAAAAAAAAATGATAATTTAAAAGCGTTCTCTCTAACGCAAGGCATGTCCTTGAAACGAATATCACGGCGTTGATTTGTTGGCGGCGGTTTAGTTTTTTTTAATTTAAAAATGTGCCTTCATCAGCGAATGAAACAGAACGCGCTTTAGAAAGCGCTTACGTCGCTAATTCTAGGAATGGGATCTGTTTGGCTGAACGCATCAAATTTCAGAAACTACATTTCCCCTGGTGTTCGGACAAGCTTTTACAAAATGAAAGAAAAATCGTGAAACTACCATTACAAATCTTGAATCGATGTGATTTACATTTCTACAGAATGAAAATAATTTCTGTCAAGCGTACGTCATAAAAAATTTCGAAACGAATGCATTAATTTCCAGTCAATCATCTCCGAAAATCCATTTTCAAAAATTGAAAGCAACAGGATGTTTATAGAGAAGGAAATAAATTTATAAGATTTGAGCTGACTGCTCTGTTTATATGAATAAAATCTTTATTCTGCCTGTCTGGGCCTCTGTTGAGAACTGAATGGAATGAAATTAGGAGGTTGGGCTGTGTGACTAATTTAAATAAAAATAATATTACATTGGAAAGATAAACTTTGCAATTCAAAAGATGGAATGAATCCTGATTGCAGTTTACTGTAAGGTTGCTTATGCCGCGATGCACTGTTTCCGATGTGAGCGCGTCTCCCAAAACGGAAGCCCGCGATTACTCCCCCACCCCACTTTTTTTTCTAAAAAAAATTGCCACCTGCGAGATAGCGTTGATGATAAGAAGCAAAATATTGTTCGGTTCGAATCATTCTACATTCTTTATATCGATATATTGCAAATAAAACAGTATTTACGAAAAGGTGTCCAACACAGTTGACTGCCTAATAGAGTTATGACATCCACCGCACAATCGACTTCGGGGTAAGCGTTTCATAAAGAGTCGGCCGTATTTTCTTGCCGCGAAGAAGAAGGCTGGAAAACTCCCAAGCACCTACTCCAACAAAGCGCATGTTGAAGGCAGACATGCAACACCCCTATCCTGTTATTCAACAGTGGTGGCATCGAACTTAGAATCTATCACCCTGAAGACCGTTAGCCTATCACTAGATACAATGACAATAGGTGCTTTAAAAATATAATCCTTTTTGTTTATTGCATAAATGTATTCTCTTTTTTCTAATACATCACTGATTGGAATTGCATTAAAACGCAAATGATGGGAGTTCCGAATTCATGATACAATAACGTGCAATTCACGTAATGGGAGTGTTCTAGCTTTCTACGCTGCTGAGCCCCAATGTAACCTTGTGACAGGGCAGGAATCTGAACAAATAAAATCCCGTGCTCCATCACAGCCACTGTTTAACTTCGGGCGATGGATGTTGCGATTGGCTGTATACATACAGGTCTGCAGGGGCAAATGCTTGAGACGTTTCCAGGTTTCCTCCCTTGTGACTCGTGAATATTGCCCATTATCTATGAAAAGTCTTCACTATCATTCTAATGTTTAACATAAAGTAGCTTTAATATATATATATATATATATATATATATATATATATATATATATATATATATATATATATATATATATATTTTAAAGCTACTTTTGTTTAATAATGAATAATGTAACCTATTTATTACAATTCTAAATTAATGATTGCTCCCTAATTTTACGTTTAGACTGAGGTCCTAAAACATAGGCGTCAGCGAGTTCCTAAGAACTTTCTTATACATTTAATAACCCGCAGCATTCTGTATATAAACCCGCTTCAATAGGAGCAGTACACACAAATCTCTGCTAACGACGGTTAGGGTCATACCCATGTTAGAGATGGACAATTTTTAATCATCTTTTCTTTAAATGAATGCTATTTCAAATGTATTTGTGTCTTGCATTGACTGTTTTAACACTTTCTGCAGACTGCTTCTAAATTATGAATTATTATATTCAAAAATAATCTATGGAAATTTAGATGGAAGTCCGTTTCCTTGAACTTGCAATTCATCGTCAAAACGAAGCTTTTTAACATTGGAGGGAATTCAAAAGTAGACATTCTTTTTGCTGACATATTTATTTGCTAAAAATGTAATCAAACTAAGGAATAAATTACTTCTTGAACGGAAGGAAAGTAAGTGGGAATCCAATAGACAAACAGCAAGCATAACAGAAACTCTCACTTGAAATTAGTTTTTATTTACAAACTCGTCATTGGTTAAGAGGTATGACATCATTTTCTTGTGACCATCTCACTGGTTGAAGCATAATAATGTAACTATCCTCCAGTGGACGGAAAAAAAAGCAATAAAATGGTTATTTATGAGAACTGAAACCAGGTTTCAAAAGATGAAAACGGATTGAGCAAGAAATGTCCTGTTCATAGAAGAATGAACATGTATTTTGAGCGGTTGCCACTTAAATTATATATTTTTTAAAATTAATACAAGCAGACATCAAGCAACTCAACTTTCAGGAGTAGACAATTCAGCTTCTAATTAAATTGAACTTTAAGTTTTTTTCAGTTTTAGTTATTACAAGGGCCACTCATTTATAACTTTAATGTTATATTCAAATAAAAATAATTTCAAAATCAATACAAGCAATAGTCAAACAACTCAACTCGTAATTTATATGAAATTTAACAATTTTGTTGTTTTAATTACTATTTTTGCCACTCAATCGTAAAACTTTTGTTGTCACAAAAATAATGATAATTTCAAAATTAATACGTACAAGCAAGAGACGAACAACTGAACTTTCAGGAGTATACAGCAAAAATCAAAGTAATTAAGGCACAGCTCAACTCCAAAAAAACGAGAAGTGTATCTCAGATCTATTTGAACACTCCCTATTTCTAACACCATCTTCGCTACTCCTGGTATTTTTTAAAATACAAACGGAGTAGTATAAAAATTCCCTCGCCAATAACTTCTTTCTTATAACAAACGTTCCAAAACAGTCTTCATACTTATATTTTCTGAAAATGGAATTCAAGAATTGAAATATTTCACTATCTTTTTTATATTTAGAAAAATAATTGATATTTTATAGCTATACTTGAAACCATTCGAATATTCATCTTCTAAATGTGATATAGAATTCCTCCTAGTGTTCAGTTATATTTAATTATACGTAAAATATAGCTTATTATGGGAGAATTACTTCAAAACTCTTGTAATCAACAATAAAGGAAACATAGAAACACAGTATAATCTTACCAATATAGAAGTTGTTTAAAGCTATAAATTGCAAGAATGTACAAAAGTTTGCAAATTTGAGTTCAGCATATGATATTTTGCTAAATTTCCTAAAATTTCATTAAAAAAAATGCGAAAAAGAAACACAAAGTTCACATAATCATTAATATAATAAATATTGCATTAAATATGGGCTTTTAAAGTTTTAAAAACTGTAAAATTTTTGGTATAGTGTAATAGATTTTAAATAAGAAACATATATTTCATTGAGAACTTTGTAAAACCATGATTACAGAATTTTACCGAATTTCTAATAAATATGATTTATACAATTAAATAAATGTCTGATTTTATTCCTACAATAATCTTTTATACTAGAAATATTTTTTTTCAACTGTTATTTTAAATAAAATATTTTTATAAGAAATATAATATGCTATATATCCACACACACATTTGTAGGAAAAAAAATTACAGACTTCCTATTTTGGATAATTTGCTTAAGATTTACATGGACTGATGGGAAACATACTAGCGTTGAAAAGTGATGTAGTTGATTTGTCGTTTTCCAGCAGAATACGTTCTTTATATCATTTGATAAAATCATGTAAGCAAATTCTAATCTGTTCTCAGTGAAATTTACTCCCGTCTTTTTATTCATTTAGTGATTCTTCATTTGTTAAGTATGTCTACCACTTTGAAATTTGAAGGGTTTTTAAAATTTCCCGCCTATTTGGTGAACGCTGTTCGTAGCTTTGATGAAAACACTAAATTTGGGCATTGGATATTTAAACGTCTTTAGTCTCTTTAAAAGTTGAATTTAGGAAAGCACAGAATCTCTGAAGTAGAAGAAACCTCCAAATTTATTCTTCAGTAGGAAGTTAAAGTAATTTATATGATAGAGAATTTTTGCTATATCATTTTGCTATAAATATATTGAAAATGTAAGGAATTTACGAAGATATATAGATTTTATAGAATATTCTTTTCTTCTTATTTCATATAATTTTTAAATGATGAAACATGTCTAAAAACTTACCTACCAAAACATCACATTTTTATTTCTGAATATTTGCAAAAATATTTTTCTTTAAATTACTGTTTTAAGTACTTGCTATTTTAAGGAAATTATATATTTTTTGGATTTACATAGTCAACTGCATATGTAAAATGCCTGGAATGCTGGCGCACAGGGGAATCTCGCCAAACATAAAATTAGGAGTTCATCACTATTTGCTGTATGTACCCATTGCGTCGTTGGGAAATCAGTAAATTAATTAATAGTGTTATCCTTTCTCTCTCTAAAGTTAACATGAAAAAAGTCTTCATATATTTTAGTATATAGATAAATCTATTTCATTAAATTATATAAGAAATCTATTTACCTGAACATAAGTGATTAGACATCATAATTTCACTATAAAACTGTAAACTTGGAAGAAATTTATCTCTTAAATGAAATTCATAACAATTGCTATTCAAAGGAAATATTTATGATATATCTTAAAAACCATGGAAAGTGTGAAATTTTATTCTTAAAATCTGCGATTTCCATGTTTTATGTCATAAAATAAGTTAATTTATTTTAATTAAATGTATTAAAATTGCAATGTGCTAATTTTTCAGTCATAAAAGTTAAGTTATTTTAATTAAAGTTATAATAATTAGAAATCACATCTACCTTTCTATTAAATGCTATTAGAAATAAATTTTGCGATAGCAAAAAATTAAATCCTTGAATAAAAAATTGAAATTATGATTCAAAGTTTAGCGTCTAAATTTTTTTTCTGTGTTTTATTAGACTACCCAATATTTTAAAAATGAATGCTTTTAAATTACTGTAATAGATTCTAATGTATTAAATTAATTTGTTAAATATTATAATATATGTATTATAAGTTATTTAGCATATGAAATGTAATTTATTACATACGTCAATATACTCCAGTTAAATGCAATAAAGTGCAATCATCGAATCCAAGGCATTAAACTAAATGATTAGTTAATTTCAATATTCTTTTAAAGTTTATGAATATTAACTTTGACTCAGGTTTTTGGTAAATGCTAAAAAAAAACAATAAGCATGAGAACTTGTTTCAGAAAACACCTTAAAAATTAAAATTTGTCGTTAAAGTTTAAAATAGTGAATAACTCTGTTTGCATTAAATTGGGAATATTATTGTAAAGAGTTCTATCTACACATATACTCTGCTTACTAATGCTGTATCCTGTAAAAAAATAGTTTTGAATACATTTTTTACATTTTTCAACACTTTAGTATATATATATATATATATATATATATATATATATATATATATATATATATATATATATATATATATATATATATATATATATATATATATATATCACGTTGCTTTTCCTCCTAAGATAAAAATGTGTCTCATTCCTACGCCCTGAGAAATGACAGCAATTGAATCAAATCTCATCGTTTTAATGTTTCAAGTTAAACTAAAATTGTTCAAATCTTCCGAAGTCCCCAACCAAACGTGAATGGTCAAGCAAACTATCCCCTTATAGCTCTTAGCAAGAAAGGAGGGGGAAGAGGCGTCGAGGCACATGTTTATACTGCTCATTTCTATTGTTTCGGAGGATCAAAAGAAATCCCCGATTAAAGGTTTGCCGATTCATTTCCTATTTTTTTAAAAATATAACAATTTAAAATAATGCGACTCTAAACCAGTGTTTCTTAAACTTTCTAGCAAGTCGTGTCCCTAAATCTGAAAATATATCTCCGCACACCATTGAAAAATGTGTTTTAATTTTTTTAGTCTAGAAAAATACATTTTATTGCGAAACTTATTGTTTATTGAAAAACAGTGTGCACATTTTATATAAATACAAAACAGTATTATTTTTATTAATGATTAGTCTGTTGTTGTTTGTTCATTATTATACTCACAAAACGAGATTCCTTTTTCGAAAGACATACACGACAGACAAGACATCACTTGACATCATCATAAAGACATCACTTGCATTTCTCTTTAGTTTTTATATGCAAAAGCGCGATGAAAATCATATTTCGCACAGGTAGGTTGTAGCAAAGGGTTATAGTAACTGCAGTGCTCCGTTCGCCAATTCTGGATAACGTTGTAACTGTGAACACCAAAGTTGTTGCAATTCTAATTGTCCGAATTCCATTTCACTTGTCCACTTGCTCGCATTCAGTAATTTGATCTTTTTTCAGATCACTATCTTTTATCAAATTTAAGTCAAATAGAAAGGGATCCAGTGTCCATCTCTGAGTTTTATTTATATTTCTGGTAGAAACATATCCATTGAATGATTCGCTCAATCGTCTCAAATGTATTGCAATGTCGGGTATAAATGTATTCTTTTCATTTTCCGCAATAACAGAATCAAGCAAGGGAAAGTTTGCAAAATTCCCCTTTTCCACTCGAAGTATCCAAATTTCTAATTTTGCGATAAATGATGATAATTTTTTTTTCACTAGATATTAATATATTTATACCAAATCCTTGCATTGATAGATTCAATTCGCTTAAATTGCTAAATCTGTTGGCCAGCCTCAACATTGCATCATTACTCTCAAAATCTTTTACTAAATAACAGTTTTGACTAGTCAGTAATTAAATAATTTCCTCACGCAATTCAAAAAATCGGTTAAGCATGCGACCCTTAGATAACCATCGTGCTTCGGTGTGATACAGGAGCACGGTATGATCAGCACCGATTTCTTCGCAAAATGCACGAAAAATGCGATGATTAAGTGTTCGCCCTTGAATGTATTTTACTACATTTACTGCTGTAGTTAGATATTGTTTTAAACTTTCTGGCACAATGCTTTCGACGCCACTGCATGACGATGCAACATGCAATACGTTATTATAACTTCCGGTAATTCTCTTTTCATGAATGAAAAAATCCTGAATTTTTGCATAACATTGCTGGGGCTCCATCAGTACATATTGAGCTAATCACATTTATTCGTAATTGATATCTAGTAAAAAAATCTTTGATGCGATTGAAAACATCAATTTCTCTCGTATATAGCTCCAGTGGATCATAAAATAGAAATTCTTCTATCATCTCTTTTGCCTTTACATAGCTGACAAATACCAAAAAAAAAAGTTGGCAACAATTATCAATATCAATTGACTCTTCCAAATGCATGCTTATTTTTAGTGGACTGATTTTTATGCCTTCAATTACTTGCATTAAAATATTTTCACTGAGATCTTGTATTCGCGATCGTATAATATCATTCGATAATGGAATCTGCTGGATTTTTTATGTGCTTCCGAATCTAATACTCTTTTTTTAGCAATAATTAAAGCAGAAGGTTTAATCAAATCTTCAACGATCGCGTGAAGTTTCCTTTTTTTTCCCCATCTCTCTCTTTTTTCACATAAATATGCCACTTGATATGACGCTTCTAATAAAGGTTGTTGAATTGCTGGTCTGCACAATTTTAAGATAGTTCCCTTGGTATCAAACCAAGCCTTTGACTTCAAGATGTTCATGCTATGCGCTTTTTCGCCGCCATGCAGATTGTTGAAATGCTCTAATAATATTGATGGTTTGAGATTGCTGTTTGAAAATATCTTGGAGCTCAGGATGCATTGCGGCCGTTGCTTGAAATCATTTTCGGTTCAGCAGATAAATCCATAACCGGCATACTTATCGTTCCATTGTCATTTTTTTACATAGTGGGGTTTACTATAATTGATTTAATTATTTAGAAATAATGTATTATAATATATAGAATGTTCTTACATTTGTATTATCACAGAATTCTGTTCGGCTTGAACGGTCAATAATAATGTATTAGTCTCAAGAGGTTTCTGGACAAGTCAGAATACACAATACACATGTCGCAGACACAATAGTTGACTCAACCTAACACAGGCGCAGTAGAAACAACCTAACACAGTAGATGCAGATACAAATCTGTGAATCCATGGATTCCATTGGAGTAGCACATATTGAACTGAGCGCATGCGCAAGCTGAGATAACATTCTCCGTTTGAATGCCCACAAAGTTTTTTTTCCTTTTTTCCGTCACCTAGCAGCTTGTTCGCGTTCGTTTGTAGCGTTTCATGCCTTTTTTCGTAGCGTAGTATAAATGCCCATCGGCACCGGCTCTTTCCTATGTCTTTTGCTGATAAGTGAGCTGGGTGCTACAAATTTTTATGAGCTTCAATATTGGGAGCACTATTGCAGATATCAAATATTCTATTATAAGAAATTTAATGTTTAATATTTTTTATGATTAGGTAGGAACTTCTCCAGCACCCCTGGTTAAGAACCACTGCTGTAAATCAATGAAATTCCAAAATAAAAATTAAATAAGATTACAAAAATAAAAATAATCAATTAAATGATCTAATATTAAATAAACGTCAACTGTACAGTCAAGTGCATGGTGGGTGTGGCTCATGACCACATGATCCTCGTTCTTTTACGCAAACAGGATAATGACGTAACCCCTACTGACACTCCCGCCTTTTGCTATACCCTTTGCAGCATTCTCCCATTGTTGAGTTCTTCCCTCTTTCTGCCACCCTTAGACAAGCACTTACTACTCCCGTTTCCTAGTTTGCGTTTGAACTCTTCCAAAGGGACTAGAAATAATGTAGGATTTACTAAAAAATATTCTAGAATATTATTGATCCCTTTAATAATTTAATTTTTATGGATGAAATGATATTCCTAATATATATATATATATATATATATATATATATATATATATATATATATATATATATATATATATATATATATATATATATATATATATATATATACTGGAAAACAAAAATGCCTTTGCGATTTTTATTTAAATGTTTGCAAGGAATAAAGTATGTAAATTTTTATGATTTTGTTACACGTCCTTACAATTCTAAAATAAGTAAGTGATAACACAGGTTGTGCTCTAACAAAGCTTCTAGTTTGTCTGGCGAATGCATGAGTATCTTGCTTTATTCAGTAACTCTGGACCTTCTAACTTCCAGAGATAAAGGTGAAATGATACTTTTGTGTGTGGCAAGCCAAGTAGTGGGGTTCTTTTGATTAGTCTCTGCTTCAAAATCACGAAGACTCCTCCAGGCTCCTTCTATTCAACTGGTAAAGCATCAGGGCTAGGTACAGGGAAGCATGCTGGTACAACAACTTTCAAAGAACCACTACTTATACAGATAAAACCTCAGTGGTAGACCTATCTTTTCGAGGTAATAATTCCAAAGTAAATCAACTAAATGAGTAGAAATGACTCCTTCGATACCAGAGGTATAGAAATGATCTTTTGTCCGTCCATGGCTGAAGTAAAACAGGAATTTATTTGTAGCATGACTGCCTATGCAGACAGGATAAAAGAAACAACTTCATAAGATGGGGTTTTTCTCATAAGACCTTGTATGTAGAAAATGCCATAAGAGAAAGAAAGTTGCGCAACATATTGTATATGAATGCGGTCCAATGGTATTTACTCGATTGACTACTTTAAATAATCATGATAATAAAGGTTTACACCTCAATCCATAAACAGCCTTTCTGACTTCATAAACGAAGTCGGAGGTACTATTAGATGGCGATAGATTATTTCGAATTCTTGAATCTTTGTACAAATTGCTTTAGCAAAGGTATTTGGTAGTCGAATCTAATATTGAAGAAGAAAAATTATAATTTCTCAGTGAATGAAGTAAAATGGAAAAACTACAGGCCTTTCACCATTTATAAAAGAATTTATCGTTGGTGACCTTTAGCATGTGCCTAAATCTTAAAGATAGTAAATTTCAGTCGCTTCTCAAGTCAGCCACGTCAAAGCTGTTTAAAAATTGAAATCAGAACATCACAGTCCTTGTCAAGAAAACATATTTGATGTTTAAGGATAGTTTTCTAAGAACATAATTGGCGTTGCTTTCGATTAATTGTTCGGCAGAAAAGAGATTCTATTGTGCTTTAAATGACAGAAATCACCAACTAGGTCTCTTCCAATCAGATTGCAGCTTGAACCATGCTCAGAGAATTGCAATGGATAAGAATGTATAATTGTATGCTAATGAAAAACAGCACACATTTCTGCCCGAAATGCAAAAATTCGTTTGCAGTAGTATCGGAAAAGAGGATGTCTGAGGATCGGAAACAGGTACGAAAGACGCTCGTTTTTACGAATCAATAATTTATAAGCACACACGATTTTCAGAATAAGTGACTGGTCCCTAACATGGTTCCATAGACGCAGTGATAAATTTAATCTTCTTTTATGAAGTAAAATTTTTAAAAAATTTCTAATTTGCAAACAGATTTTCATACATTCTTCATTTTCGTTTTATCTTTTGTCATTAATTTTTTTTTTATTCTAAGGTATAAATACTTGGATAAATTTTTTATTACAGAATTGTAAACCCTTCGAATTGCATGTAACTAATTGCATTATACTGATGTTGAAAATTCACAATTTTTAAGGAAATTCTTAGTAAATTTTTTTTCTCTACTCTAACCTCTGTGTTATAGCCACAGTAGAGAAAGCATCACAGTAGAATCAATAATTTCAAATTCAAGTTCGTCTTTTTTTCAAGGAATCATAAGGTATTTTTGCATGAATGATCACACACACACACATATAGCTCAAAAACGCATTAGAAAATCCGCATTCTAGGTGTAATATCAATATATGCTTGCAATGCTGTTGATGAAAAATGATATCTGATACTGATAATGGAAATGATATTGATGAATTCTTTGTAAGAACTTTACTGAAGGAAGAACCGTAATCAAATATAAATTCTTTTCACCGCATTAAATAACAGCTGTTATCCATGGTGGTACAATAAAACATTAATATTTGGTTTCTAATCCATTGATCGGTGTATTGTTAATACTATACATTTGAAAATTATATATTTCAAGTAATCTTGATCGATAAAGGTCTTATTTAGGAATAAAAAGACTGCATGGTTAATCCCTTATTAATTAGAAATGGCTTTACTGGAATGATTTAGAAGTGCTTCATTATTCTTTTTGGCTAATTTTACAGTACTAGAAAAATTATTGAGTGGGGTGATTCTGGATACTGTATTAAAGACATGAGCATTAAAGTCAACTTCACATTGTTAAGTATAATCTAAATGCAAAGCATAAAAAATGAACATAATTTTTAAGATAATAGTAAGTGTTTGATTTTATAAATTATGTGTAAACCGTAAAAAGACCTTTCTTTATATTGAATACCTATCTTACATTAAAATGCATTAAGTGAAAAATAAAATAGAAAATTACAGCGACATTTATTTTAAATGACAATTAGACATTTTCTGCATATGAGTTTTGGAAAACAAATTATGAGCCTAAAACGAGACAATTTCTTAAATGAAGGGTGAAAATGTAACAATAAACAAAGATACTCTCCAATATCGAAACTATTTCCCTAGTGATTTAACTTTGCAAACTAGCTATGACAGTCCCTTGAAGTTATTGAATAAAGAAAAGTCATATTATTTTTTATTTTTTGCACGATGTGTGCGATTATTCTGTTGCGACCCATCTAGCAATAAGTTTTCTACTCAATGTTTTTAAATCTTAATCTTGATTAAAATAGTCTCTGATTAAAACCAGAGAGTAAACTTTTGATTCATTTTTTCATAATTATCTGAAAATGCACTTTTTGCTATTCTAAAATGGCAACACTAAATGTCTGTTTTTATTATTTGTTTCTGTATCTCTGTTGACATCAGACTAATTTCTGCGGTAGTTTGAGAAGATGGTTAAACATATGTTTAATTAAATATGATGATGTTGAAATATTTTATTACGATTATTTTATTTGTTTTGCTTGCATTTCACGTGAGCTATTGTAAAACGGAAGAAGTAAGTTTAGTTATGTAAAAACATTTGGTGTTTAATTTTTCAGAAACTACTCTCGATTTTAACTTTTTCTAAGATTTCAGTATCAAATTTTTAACCAGAGAATATGTTACATGGGTAATTTTATGTTTATATGTTGAATTAATTATACATTTTCAACATGTACATGTTAGATTTTATTATGTTCATGTTACTTTATTTAAATAAGCAAAAATGTGTTAATTTACCACTGCTTTTGTTTTCTTAATATCTGTACAATATAAATAAGTCATACTTTCCTTTAAAAATGAATGATACATGTTTTCTTTAAATATTCAAAGGAAAATAGATCAGAAGTCGTAAGTTTGTTGCTGATCAGTCGCTGAATTACTTTTAAAATATTATCCGAATAGGAATTACATAAAATTATTTTAGTTTTTTCATATCTTGTACAGATCATTCTTTGTTAAATGGTTTAATATTTAGCTATAATTTTTGCCATGTTCATTAAATTAAATTGATGAAAAAATTAGATTTTCAACATTTGTTTATATTGGTATATTTTCGTCGATAATTCATGTATTGTTCAAAGCGCTCTTCATATATATATATATATATATATATATATATATATTTGGAGCAATGGACTAATATAATAAAAAATTAATTTTATTAATTGAAATTTTTCTGTTATGTTAGTTTATCGCCACTCTAGAATTATTTTTTATATAAAAGGACATTTCTTTTAATTTTCCTATTGTGAGTTTTCATTGTAAAATATAGTACCAGTAGGACAGTATTAAAATTTTAATTTTTTAAATATTATTTACATTCATAATTCTATGCAATTTATTATATAAGAGCTTTATCAATTTTAAAATATATTGATGGTAAAACTATGTTAAATTTTAATCATATTCATAATTAAAATTGGAATATTTTTTACAGCTCAGAATTATGATATATGTATTGAGCACACAAATATAATATGCAATGACGTTAGTTAAAAGCTAGTTTGGGAAACATTATAGTATATTATTAATTGTGGAAAATGTGAAATTTCGCTGTATATTTTCCTCTTTTAAACTGTGGTATAAATGAAGGTTACTTTAAACTTTCCATGATTAGCATCTATGTATAAACTTTAGCATTATCCGTTTAACTTAAAATAGCATGTTTAACTCATTGGTTTTTCATTTAAAAGTATATTTCTGATAGCAGTATTTTTCATTTAAGATAAATTTATTTCATCTACTAAAGGTTTTACTTTTATTTAGTTTCATTAAAATTAAAATAATGTAAAAATAATAAATATTTTGACAGAGTTTACAATTATGTAAAAAGAGTAGTAAAAACTCTAAATTATTTTTATTTGATTTTTTATTTTACTAGTTTAGAACTATTAATATTTTTAGTGTGTTTCTTTAATTGAACATTTTCTTTTTTAGTCCACAGGCATTCTTGTAGTTCAAGATCCTACCATTTTAGTTTCTACATTAAATGGCACTTTATTTGCTATTAATATTAAAACAGGTGCCATTAAATGGACTTTACAAGAAGGTTTGTAATTATTTATATGTTGATTATAAATATTTATAAATTAATTAAAATTTATACCAATTTAAAACTTTTATTTTTGCAACTTTTTTATAAATTAAAATTTTTGTTATATTTATTGATATATTCATAATTTGAACTAGGGATATATTTAACTTATATTATCTAAATTTTAGATAATAGCCATTTCTTTTTAAGCTTGATAATATGTACTATTATAGATGTAAAACATGTAGCAAATGTCAAATATTTAAAAATTTACACTATATAAATATATAGAGGAAACCTATAAATTTCATTACAAACTTTTATTTTGTAGCCTTTAAATTTTTTTTATAATTATCTGATTAGAATTTAAATATATATCACTTTTTAATAGTTTCTTTAAAGATTCTAGTTCTAACATTTGTTCGCATTTTAGCATATACTACATGTTGTTAAAATAAAGAAATTATGTCAATTAATCCTTAAGAAATTTTACTATCTTTAATTTAGTAATAATACTTTTTTATGATGAATGTTCTGCTTATTTTGCTGGTTTGATGTTTTTTTAGTTAATATAAGCTGTCAAATTTTTACATATATTAATGACACATTAGTAATTATGTACAAAATATTTCCTTATATATCATCAAAAACCATTGTCATTTATGTTACATTATTTATTATGAAGTTAAAAATATTTAAAATGTTTGGTATTTAGCTTAGTATTACCCATTAAAATTGCTACACTAAGAAAAAATGCAATTTGCATATATATGGTAAAATCTTATTTTGGTCCACTATTTGCCACAATTTCCAATTTACTTTCCAACTAAAGTGTGGAAAATTGTCATTTTATACTATGAATATGGTAAGTTTGAATATTTCTTTTACATGGGGTACTACTTTTCTAACTTAAGGATTGATTTCCATTTTATGAAAATTTTTAAAGCATATTTTTATTATCTGAAACATTTCTTTTAAAATAATGCAGATTTTTAGTAAAAAGTAAAAATAATGTAGATTTCTTAAATTTTCTAAAAAAAAATTAAAAAATGGAGATTTTACAATCTGTGTATCTATATAATCAATTTCTTCAGATCAATGTTCATTGACCAGTCTTGACCATCTGTGAGTGTTGTGTAAGGAATTTTTAAGCAAGTAATAAAAGGTGTAATGTCAGCTTTGAGAAATAGTAGATCTTGACATTTTCTTAAATTTCTATGAAAAATAAATACTGTGAGAAATAAAAAAAAAATATCCATAAAGTTAATATCATCTGTAATGTCAAACATTTATCTGGACTTTATTTTTAGTAAAATCAAGTACAATTGCAATATTTTATTTTAAAAATAATATTCTCAATTATTGTTCAAAAGGATTTTTAAGTTTGAATAAACAATGTTTTCATTAAAATATTAGTAGACTTTTTTTTGTTCTGGAAATACAAAATGTGGTAGGAAAAAATTTTTGAGAATGAGTTACTGATCAGTTTAAAATTTGTTGCTAACTGAAAAATTGCTGAACTTGGAGTGATTTGCATAACTATAATTACTTAATTTTTGTTTTTGGTTAGTAAGATAAAGTGACATTCAAGCCATTTATTCATTTGCCACAATTTTAAAGATATTTTATGAAAAATAATTGAAATTTAGTTTTTCACAATGTATAAGAATATTGTTAATCAAAAAAGTAAAAATATTGTTAAAAATAAATTATATAATTGCAAAAGATGTTATTTTTTCATATTCAACTGTAGCAAATGTTTTATAGTTTTATATTATTCACATTAACACATGCTTGTAATAGGAGAAACATTGGTTATTACAAGTCTAAGTTTTTAATCAAATAAGCACTGGCATTCTTAAAAATATGTATAGAACTTCTGGGAGGGAACAGTAAATTAATGAACACTTCCTGATATGGTTAATATTACTGATATTTATTTTTGAGAAATCAGGTCCAAGTGCATATTTTAAAATTTCTACTCCATATTTAATTTAACATTTAAATTAATACATAAAATATTTGTCATAAATTAGATCATACCCATAAAAAAGTGAATGAACTAATCTAATGTTTTACAAAACTTTTAGTTCTTTTAATCTGATCTTTTTGTAGGATTTAGTTCAGACTTTATTAATATCAGAAAACCACAAGTAAAAGTTTCTTTTCCTTACTTTTAAAGCATCTGAATAATTTTAATCATTATAAAAATGTTCAATTATGATTTGTGTTAGAGAAATGTGCTGTACTTTTTCATTAATTAAAGTATAAGTGTCACTACCGCAGCATATTTTAAATGAACGCACTGAGAAGTTAATCATTTCCTTTTCTTAACTTTTTTTTTTTTTTTTTTTTTTGCTTGTGAAGTATTTCACCTTTTTTCTTTTTCTAACAATTTTAATAGCCAGCAATGTATAAATAAATAATCCCTCTTATATAGTTATTTTTTGTTTAATAACAATTAGGAAATATTTCTAATGAAGCATTAATTAAACTATGTTTATTGAAAAATGTCACTAGAATTGAAATTTATATATATTTTTAGGCATATATCTCTTATTTTATTATATATATTTATTATGAAACTTGATTAAGCATATAAAAAACTGATATTTTTTTACAATTTTTCCAGAACCAGTGTTTAAAGTAGGATCAAGTAGTTCAGAAAGGTAAACGCAAAATTTAAAACCTTGATTTTACTAGAAATTTATAAAGTAAATTTTTTTTTCTATTAAAGCATAGAAAAAAGCATTGTAATTAATGTTTTTGAAATTCTTATTATTTTTAGTCATTTTTTTCTATAAGCATCATTTTTCAAGCAATAAAAGTTTAAAGCTTTTAAAAATATTTGGTAAAAGACTAGATAACTATGCAAGTTAGCTGCATTTTCCAATTTTTGTGCCAAATGCTGCACATTTATTTCACCAGCCTAAACTTATGTCACAATGCGCGATATCCAGTTACAAAATACTGATAACGCTCTAATTTCAATTTTATAATTGAACTTCTATTTTAAATTCAAAATATCAAAAATTTTAATTACGAGTATACCATTATAATTACTTACTACATAAGTATTATAAAGTGTTAATGACTAGAAACTAATTTCATAAAGATAACATAATAAAACAAATATAACCTATCACACAGTCTCTAACAAATGATACCTGGCCATTGAAGCAAAATCTATTATAAAAATGCATTTTTATGAAAATTCAAATTTTAATTAACTAGGCAATGGGAGCCACCTTAAAAAATATTCAGTGTAGCACAACCTATACCTAAATTGAACTGAGAAATAAAACTAAATTTATAATGTAAATAAAATGCATTTTTCTGTAAACACGAATTTTTAATTAACCAGGCAATTTAGTTTTAATTAACCATTTAAAAAAATCGGGAAAATTTGAATCTATTTCTGGAGAGAAATGAGCAATAAAGTTAAATAAATCATGTAAATAAGATATATTTTTATGAAAAAATTTGATTTTTTTATTACATTAATAAACATTTTTTTTTAAAACTCCGGTTTAAACCTTACAATTCATTTGTAAACCTAAATATATGTCAAATATTTTACAAAATATTCAATAAATTGAATAAATTAATACCTACAATAGAAATTTTAATTCAATTAAAAATAAAGTAAAAGTATATACCTAATCATTACTTGAAGAATTAAAAAAAAAGAAAACATTTAATTTATTATTTATAAATTTTTATTGCTAGCTACACACAAATACTAAAACTCAAATTTTACAACTAAACAATTTGGAAGGAAATTTAACTTTGTATAAACTTAAACTTCACTTAATAAACTTTAAAATAAAAAAAATTCACTTTAAACATAAATTCAAGTTTAACTTTCAAAATCAAATTTTAATATAAATATGAAATTGATTCTTTCAAACTAACTTAATTAAAACAAGCTTAAATTGTTATCAAGTTGTAAATTTTTCAGAATTTTAATCAAAAAATAATAATAAATATGTGAAATAAAAAAAAATTGAAAAAGCTTTTTCCCCCCTTTATGTAAAATTCTATCTATATTCATGTTGTATATATTTCAAAATATCCTTTGGCAGTTGATTTATTCCCCTTATAATTAACATTTAAAATTTTCGGTCATAAACCTTTAGGAATTAGAAAAAGGGGCAGGCCCAGGTTAAAGTGAGATTGACTGTGTAGAGAGGGATTTTAAGATCCTAAGAGTAAGTAATTGGAAACCTGTTACAAAAAATAGATCAGAGTGGTAGAAGGTTCTTGGAAAGGCCTTGGTTCATTAGGGGTTATCTTGTGAATAGAAAAGGTTTGATTTATACTTTTATCCTTATTTCCAACTCTATTTAAATTTATAAAATTTTAAGGACTGTATATATATGATTAAAATTAATTGTAAATACATAGATGTTACTCCTCCTTTAAGAGTAGCCGAGCTGGCAGCCGAATGGTTAGTACTCTTGCCTTCGGTTCAACAGTTCGTGGATTCCAATCCCACCTTGGGCATGGATGTTTGTAGTGGTTCGGAATCCACTTTAAACCATAAGTCCCAGTCTAGTTAGCCCTTGTGTACACAAAATGACCATTGAGTGACAAACAAACCTAACCTTTAAGAATTAAAAGTTAGGTTTATTAATTCTTTTTTTTTTTTTTTTTTTTGCTAAAATTTTTAACACATGTACTGTTTTGGTCAATGAAAAATTTATGCTGCTGATGTATTGACATATTTTTCGGTCATCAAATGTGACATATCTAATAATAGCTTTTTTAAATAAATATTTCAGATGACTGAAAAGAGAGCAGATTGAATGCTTTTTATTTAAATGATAAGTTATTTTCTCTTTATTTTGAAAAAAAAATGTCAAAATTCTTTGAAGGGTTTTCTGAGTGTGTAATAAGAAAGAGAAGGAAATTTACATTTCAGCTTCATTTAAAAATTTATCTCAATTTATTCTTTACCAGTAAGCTGAAATTTTAAATAAAGGAAATAAAATTCTGAGCAAATATTGTGAATAAAATTGAAATGAAGGACTACAAGTTATTGAAATACATAAACTTCAATGATGCTGATTTATATATATAAATTGTAAAATTCTTTTTTAATTTTTGTTATAAATCAAGAATGAACATCAATTGAAATTATTAGAATGTCATATTTTTTATTTTTAATTCTACTTTTTATTAATTTAATATTATGATCATTGAACAAAATATTTTAAAATTTTAGTCATAGTTTGAAATATTTTACTGCTTTAATTTATCATAAAAAGGACATATTACTGAATGCTAGAATCTTGATTTCATTCATTTTATTAAAATATATGTATCATGAAATAAGTGTGGAAAAACCAAAAATCAGAACTCTGATATTTGTGTTTATATTTATATATACATACATATATATAGAGAGAGTTTGAGTATTTCTGTTTAATTATTCAAGCAAGCACATTTTTAAAATACATCTTATAAGCATTGTCAAACAGGATTTAACAACCGATTAATAAAGTTAAGTCAATAATGCCTATATAACATTGTTTTAATTTAAACAGAGTTTGTTATTAAATTGCATTCACTTTTAAAAATTCTTTTGTAATGTTTTCAGGTAGAGGTCAACAATCGATAATGAGGCTAAAACCATTATGTGAATAAAATTTATTAGTATGAAAACACTGTTTCTAATTAGTAAAATTTCATTGTAAAAAAGCATATTGAAATAATTTTTACTTATATTCCAGGTGTGAAATGGTTATTTTCAAATGATTGCATAAATTTGATGAAAAATGTGTTATTAAAGAATGATCATAAGTTTTCATTAAATGTTAATATTATTAATATGATAAATGTGTGTGAAATTATTTTTTGTTTTTTAAGTTTAAAATACTATTTCTCATGATTGCAGAAAAGTCCTTCCTGATCCCAGGGATGGATCATTATATGTTTATAATCATGCTATGCAAAACTTAAAAAAAATGCATTCTACAATAGCACAGCTAATAACAATGGCTCCTGTTCGTTCTGGTGCTCTTTTATATTCAGGTAATTGTAACTTATTTTTCAATACTGAAGTTTGTCTAATACAAACAATTGTAGAACTTTTTATGTACATCCATTTATGACACTGCATAAAATTGATTTAAATTTGCAAAAAATTTTGAACTTGAAGTGAAGGATGAAATGTTACCCATTTGTGCATTTTCTGTTGCCATATTTAATTTTTACATCACAAAATTTCATTTTGATTATTGCAGTTTGAAGTATTTTCTTTAATTTTATTATTGGGAGGTAAAATGCAAAAATATTGAAAGATAGATTTCATACTGGATTACAAAATACAACAAATATTGAAAAATAAATTGTAGTAAATAATGATCATTTCCAATAAATTGACAGTTTTTTCATAAATTTTTATTATTTAAACAATGGAATTACCTTAAAAATAATCTTTTGTAATACTAAAAAGTAAAGATCATATATTACACACAAACACACAAGTGGTTATAAAAAATAATGGAAAAATTTTTGTTTCATAAAGAATCTTTTCTTAGTATGGTGGTGGATTGCCTTTGGCATGTAATACAGCTTAAACGTTTTTAAGAATTGATTCATACAATGCTGAATAGTGTTTAGAGGAATAGTGCACGATTCCTCATGGAGATACTCTTAAGTTCTGGCAGATAAACTGGTAAAGATATTGATTCCATATAGAAAGTTCTTGAAATAGATCATAACAATTCAATTATATTGTGGTTGTAACTGGCTAGGTAAGATAGATATTTAAAACTTTCTCCTTATGTTCAACAAATCATATTTGAGCAAGTCTGACTGATGAATAGGTGCATTATCATCCTGGAAAAATTATGTTTTTGTAGTAAACTAAGTTTGCATTATGGGGTGGACCTAGTCACCTAAAATTTCTCTATATTTCTACCTAGTGATCTTTTCTTTGAGGTTTACAATTGGTCCAGCAAAAAACTGCTATATGGCATCCATATCATGACAAATCCACCTCCACGCTTAACAGGTGGAAGGAGATTCTCAATCATATGCTTGTGCAGTTTTTTCTAAACACGCACCCATCCTTTTGAGGAAAAAATGTGAAAAGCAATTAATCAGATTTTATGAGTGTGATACCATTTGAGTTGGCATTTGCCATTAACATCACATGGCTTGGGAATGGCTGTTCTGCCATAAATATTCTGTTTATGAAGGTACCTTGTTACAGTTATCATTAACACTTTAGAATCCAGATGCTGAATAAGCTCAGTGTTCACTTTTGCTGCTGTTTCATTGTGTTTTAAATGTGACAGACCACTTCAATGCTCAATTTTTTCTTTTACTGGGCACCTTTTCCAACTATTTGGCCTGTTTGAAATTCTGAGAGTTGTGACATTTTACTTCGAAAAAATTCCAAGATTTCCAAAACTTAAATAAAAGTATCATATACTGTCAGAATATATGCATATCTACTTATTAAAAAATAAATGATATCTGTTATTATATTTTGATTCTTATTATCCGCATTGAAAAGTATCACTTTTATTCACAGGTGTTTCTGTTATTTTGATAACCACCCGTATATATATATATATATATATATATATATATATATATATATATATATATATATATATATATATATATATATAACAATTAAAAGTATGTACAAGCATTTAATTGCTAAGTAATAAGAAAAATAAACGTATTCACTTAAATGGAATGAAAACTTCAAATTTCGTTCATATAATTTTGCATGATTCTAACTTTCAATTTCCTTAAATTTCAAAAATAAGCAGCATCATCATATTTTGGAAAAAGCAAATGTTGTAAGCAAAACACTTAGAATTGCAATTTTATTTGAAATTATCAAAGTAGTCTTAATTACTTATTAATTAAAAAAAGATTTTAAAAATCATCAAATAGGTAAGATCACTGTGAATGCAAAGTTTTATTTAATATGCTTATATACAGCATTTCAAAGCTTTAAAAATGGAAAAAAAAGGGCAATTCTATCAAAAAATTTATTTATTCATTGTTAATGTTGAAATGAATAATGAAGAAAATTAAATTACTAATGCTTTATGTGTTTATGATATTTCCTAAGTTTATTAAGTTTTCTGAAATCTTGGAAATTTAAAAAAAAATAAATAAATAAAAATAATTATTATATTAGATATAAAAACAAAAAGTTAAATGAATGTATTATTTCTTATTTCCAATTTTTCTTTTGAGTTTTCTTTCTCAATTTTGTGAATTCATAAGTATTTATACATTTTAAGAATTTTTTTAATAAATTTTTTAATAACATGAAAATCTGTTATGTTTTTTATTTTAGTAATTATAATTTTATTTGTATTATACAGGGAAGAAAATTGACTCTTGGATTGCTATCAATCCAATAACTGGACAGAAGTTGGACAGTTTTAATCTGGAAAATACGGAAAAAACATGTCCTGCTGTTGAAAAAACTGCGTTTTTTATAGGAAGGACTAGTATGTATACTTTTTCTGTTTTTTACTTGTTATTGTCTATTCTTTTTCTTCTGCTTTATTTCAGTTTTGTTAAACCTATTGTGTTTTAAATATTTACTTGTGTTTAAAAGTAGGAATTATTAGAAAATTGATGCATGTCTATGCAAAATGTTTGAATAGATTTTTAAATTATTTTCTTGAAATTGAATTCTGCTTCAATCATCTAAAACTTTCTATATATCAGTGGTAATTTAATTTTTGATTTAAAATATTCTAATGTGTGATTTGAATATTTGTTAAATTTTTGTTTACTTTCTAAATAATTAATATATTTTTTAATGATTGAAAATTTTATTTTTGACCATTAATATTTTTTTCCTTTATATTTTAAATGGAAAAGTGATGCCTTAATTAAAACATGAGAGAAAATATTTATTTTCAAAATTTATGTAAAATATTTTGATGGATATTAAAGAGTAATTATATTTAATATGTTCTGAAAATTCTCTAAGTAAAAGTATTATGATAAATTAATTGTAATTAAAAACTAAACTTTTGTTGGAATTTTATGTTTCAATTGAAAAGATTTTTCTTGAACATCTTATCTGCATCTGTGCTAAATAATGTTTTTTTAAAAAATTTTATAATATTAAAAACATTTTAATGACTACAAAACTAAAAAATTACATTCGCATTTTTATGTAATTAAAAATGAAGTATATTCATAAAAATTTTATAGTTATCGGCTCTTTATTGCAATTATTTTCCCTTTTCAACAGTAGTATAATTTAATTTCAATTTCAAAAAGTGAAAAATTAAATTATAAGTTAACAAGCTTAATGCAATTATTAAAATAATAGTTCCAATTTCTTCTATATTTGATTAATGCATTGTTATGTGTATTGAAAAATGTTTACAATTTGTAACTTGTTTTTCTTTTGCATGTGTGCTGTCTTGTTGATGAATTTCTATTTTTTGAAAAAATTTTAGCCATGTTTTTAATTCTAGAAAGTTTTGTTTTATGGCTATAGTTAATAAATATAAAATTTACATAGTTACATTTTAAAAAGAAATTTTAAATTTGAATTTGCTTAGGAAATATGGCAAAAAAATTTTTTTAACATTTTTCTTTTCTTTTTTTTTTTTTGTAGTGATTTATTTAGTTTAAATTACTATTTAGTGTTTTTTTCCTTGTTAATCAAAAAAAAAAAAAAAAAAAGAAAAAAAAAAAGACCCATTTATATTTTTAAATTGGAAACTCAAAGTATTGCAATGGGTTTTGATTATGTGAAATAAATTATTTAGTAATTTCTTTAAAGCTTATGAATTTGCTATTTTTAATATTTTTTGAATTGTAAGTTTTCTGAATAAAATGAAGATATAAATATTTTGTTATTCATTATGATTTCCATTAAAATTCAACTCAAGTAAAGTATTTATTGTTATTTTTAATTTCAGCTTATGAATTAACTACTTTTGATACTGAATATGGGGCTCAATCGTAAGTGGTTTTATAAATGAAATTAAAGAATAGTTTTACAATTAATTATTATTGATATTATAAATTGTTTTGAAACTCTATATCATGCATAATAAAATTAAAAGTTAAATTTCTAGCTATGTAAATAAATTCTTTTTAAAAGTGAAGAATTCATTTTTATCTACTCATGAATTTTAAATGAAAGTTATTTTCTGATCTTACAGTTAAGTGCTGATATTACAGCATTGTGAAAATCAATTTTAATTCTATCAAAAACATCCATTGTCCTAATTCTTAAAAAAGAAAGGCTGGCTCCTTCATCTTTCACTTTATTCAAATTCTATTGATTGTTTATATTTTATTCAGGATTCACTGAGTTTTGTCTATAATTAATTTTGTTAATAACAAAATCTGATTTCAGCATTTCTATTAATTAAATATCATTTTTGTATTGCACTTCTATAATGTCACATTCACTTTATAATCTAAACTTTTATGCTGATTATTTAATTACCAAAATAGGTGAAAATATTAAAAATAAAAATAAATAATAGTTAATAAAATGGAGTCCTTGATTTGTAACTTAATTACGATTTATTTGTAAAGGTTCTATGAAAGTTAATTAATATGTCATAAAATTTTGATAACTAAAATCTTTAAATATATAATTGGAATAAAAATTGTAGTGAAGAATTGATAGTTTAATGTTCATAGCATAACAACCTATTTTTTAACAATGTTGTTGAAATTTAGTAAGTTGATTTTGCAAAAGAAACATTCATTGTTTTCAATTTTAATATTAATATGGTATTTTCTGTGAAAACTTAATTTGAATTAGTACTTACTTTTTAACATGAAATGTTATACTGTTTAAATGTTTAACTGAAATAATTTATAAATTTAGGATTTTAGAAATGCTTTACATTTTTTATTTTTTTATTTATATTTCACATTTGAATTTTTTTTATTTATTATTTTAAGTTTAAATTAAATCCTTTTTTATCACCCATAAATTTTAGTCTAATTTTTATTTTAAAGTATATGTCATACCCAGGAATGTAATTGTTATGAAATATTTTTGATAAATGTTTATTGCTTTATTATGTATGTGTGGTATTAAATTCATTGTAAGTCTTTTATGTAATAAGCTACTTTAATATTTAAATAAGTTGCAATATTTTTTTAATAGTTGAAAGAAAATGTATCCAATTTTTATTCTTAGAATATAAGTTCTTTAGAAATGCAAAAAATATCATTTAAGGTGTAAAAACTAAATATTGCATCCCAAAAAGCATAAAAAATGAATAAAAATATACATTTTATAGTTATAAAAAAGCTACTTTTTATTGCAAAAAATTTACAATTACTGTACAGCGAAAATTTAGTCTATAAGTGCATAAAAAATTCAAACTGAAATTTGCAATGAAACTAACAAAGGAATATTTGTTTCTACTTGATAATCAGAATATACATTTATCATAAACTGAAATAAAAAATGCTATCGTCATTAGACATGTCAAATACATAGATTGAAAGACAGATGAAATGCTCATCATTATTATCTGAGAAGTAAAAGTTAGCTAGTAAATTTGGCAAGCCCATCAAAAGAACAAAGAAAAACAATGAGTTCAGTTAATACCCCTCAGTAAACCACGATTCCTATACTATTAATTTTTTAATGATAAGATACTATCCATACAAACCAAGATGGAAATTTTATCATTGAATTAAAAATGAAGATTAATTTCAACATCAACTTTTAGAACTTTGTTGAAATGTTTGCTTCCTATGAGCTGAACTGAAAACGCAATTATATTAAAGAACTGTGTGCTGTGTTCCTATGAAAGTATAATAAATAATAAAAAGAATAATGAGTATAAAATTTGGATATTCACTGTAACAACAGAAGAATACTAAGTAAACAAAAAATTGAATAGACCAAGTCACTCACATATGTGTAGCTATAAACTGACCATCTTCTAATTACACTATTAAAACTTAAAGTTTAAAAAATTGAAGGATTGGTGATATAACAGACTTAGGTTTTTACTTTGTAAATAACAAAAATAGAGGTAATTTTGTCCTTAAAGTCTGATGTCAGATATTTTTTCAAAGGTTTAGCCTTTGATTATCTAATTAAAAATGAACTATTCTAAATAAATGATGTTATTCATGTTATTGATTTAATGTGAATATATAATATTTTATTGCAACTGAGATATTATTTTCTACAAACAATAAAATTATGATAAAATTCTTTGAAGCATATTTTTATAAAAATTATTTATGAAGCTTTGTTTTAACAAGAAAGTGAAAAAAAGCATACAAAATATCAATATTTAAAATTTAAATCCAATAGATTTTACCAAAACCTTAAGTATTGAAAAGACCAAATGAATATGTAAAAATTTGCTTACGTAATCTTTTATGAAATAGAACCCAAATTTTTGTAGATTTATTAATTAAAAACATGTATTAATAATACTTTAAAAATTGATTTTGTATAATAAATAAATAGCTTTTATTTTATCAAATCATCATTACCAAGACGATAATGATATAATAGATTTATAATAATGATATAAGTTTATATATTTCTTAATAATAAAATATTGTATTAAATTTAGATGGAATGTATCATACATAGATTATGCTGCTCATAGCTCACCTGAATTTGATGATGAATATGGTATGTCATAATATTTTTATAATTTTATCAATCTGTAATTTATTGAAAGATAATTATTACATTTAACTTAATTTCATGGCACAGGAATTGCACATTTTACATCATGTTCAAGTGGAAGAATGCTGTCTGTGGCTAAACAGAGTGGCAAGTCAAACTTTTTATATATTATTTTCATTTTGAAAATTGTTTTTTGCATACAATATTATGTATTATAATATTAGTCAAATTTTGTCATTGTGTAAATCTATGTAATTTTAAATTTGTTATTTAAATAATTTTTTTATTTTGTGCTTTTGATGGTATTGAATATGCTTGAAATTCTGAAATCACAATATGAAACTTTTAAATTTATAAAGAGGAATAAAAATTGCTAGTTGTTTTTAAAAGATAATTAGACTTAAAGCCAAATCTAATTTGTCATCTCTTTAAATTATAATTTCCTTATCCAATTTAATAAGAAAGAAAAAAATAAGTGGAAGTTAATATTTTGCCAGGAGAAGTTTATATTGAAATGTACAATGACAACCCTCACCTATGTCTAAATTAAGAATTAATATTTTTCCAGACTTATCGGTTAGCAACGTTTCATACAGGCTTAGGGTAAATTGTAAAATATTAACTGAATACAATTAATGTAAATGTTAACTGCACAAATGTTAACTGAATACTTTTTTTGTAATAAAATAAGCTAAACATAATATAATAATGTTAACACCTTTGGATTTATAAATTTGCTGTATTTGTGAATAGGAATATTTAATTAAGATTTTAATTTATAAGTATATATATATAAAGATTTGATTAGTAACTATCGACAGATAAATTATATAGTTGACTTTTATATGCAGGTAATGCTACTTAGCTGCGTGACTTGGTTCACAAGTGCTCCCTAAGTAAAGATAAATTAGTAGCAGTTTCCAGCATTGTTGTGGTGAAGGTTTAGTCTTCCAAAATGCCCACTATTATTATTATTTTTTTTTTTTAGAAAACTCTTATAACATAGTAATGCATCATTGTTTCAATACTAGTGTCTCATTGGTGCAAAAATTATTTGCTTTTCAAGTTTGAATGGTACAAAATTCAAAGTTAGATCATTCTTTAATGTAAAACCAACACGCGATTATATTGACATAAATTGTGTTATTTATAAAAGTAGAAAGTTTTTTCCCACTTTTAACAAATGATATTTAAACATATTTTTTTTATTATTTTAAAAATACAATTGATATTTTTTTTTAATATTTTCAGTAAATTGCGTTTAGCATTTAAAAATAAGAATGTATGTAAATCCGCAGGAAATATTTTATTTCAAATATTATCTTTGTTCATTAATGAATGCTGATAATTTTGATGAATAACTTGTTCATATCTTTGTTTTTGATGTTCATAGGAAACACTGGCTGTGACTTTTCGCATTTAAATTCTTAGCATCATAATTGTGTGATATTTCTGTATTGAAATTATTTACATAAATAAGTTTAAATTTTGTTTTCATAAAATATTTTCTAAAAAATCTGTGCATTTTTATAAACAAACATACATTAAATATATATACACACATGCATACTCAGTATCCCTATAAACTTAACCAAAAAGGTTTTATAAAAATTCTCATACTTTGAAATAAATTCATCTTCTTTTTAATGATTAAAATACTGCTTTAGAACTAATCATTCACAAAATATGTAACAATTCATTTAGTTTTTGAGACATTTTCAAATCTATTTTTATAGCCATTCCAGGTAGGTGACTTTTGATATATTGAACAAACATGAATTTAAACATTGATGAGAAACATGAAATGAATGATATTTATCTGTAATTGAACTCTTCACTAGATTATATAGATAGTGTTGTAAGGGGTGTAATAATTGTGTAAAAAAGGGAAACAAAAAGTGCAGATTTTATGTTTCTTAACTACATCCTATTTTTCAAACAAAAATAAATAAACTAGTATATTTATTTTTAAATGTAGGATAATTAATTATTTTAGATCTTCATACTCATTATTTTTGTAAATTTTACTTGAATATGTATATATGTATGAAAATAGAATAAATTAAATATATAAATCTTAATTTCTCAAGTTACAAATATTAAATATAAAGCAAAAAAAAAAAGAAAAGAAAAAAAAAATGAATTAAGGAAATTATTATTTTACCCTTTTTAAGATTTTATTGTTAGTAAATAATTTTTAATTTTTATTACTTATTTTCTATTCATTTTTATCTGTGATAAATTCTTAAGAGCTTAGGATTTAAAATTCTAAGATCATAAAGACTTTGAATGTTTTTTTTATTTTCACTTCCATTTTGTGTTTTAATGTAGCTGCTGTAAGTGATCAAATAAAGAAATTAAAAATAGTTACATAAAATGTTTCCAAATACCTCTGTTCATATTTTTTCTGTTTTCTACTATATTGTCACTACAATTTGCAATATGGATTTGTAATGCAAATCAATGTAATTAGTATGCTTTTATTTCCAAAAAATAATTTATTCTTAAATATGTATAATATTAAAGATGTGTAATATTTATTTTATAGGACAGATAATGTGGTATAATGACTATGGTTCCCCTATAGTTGGCTTGTATTTACTTGAAAGAGGAAGCTTGCAAAGAATTCCATTTAATACCATGTCTTTGGAAACATTAGAACTCATTACACAAATGCAAGCTGCTTCTCACTGGGAACTTTTGTTTTCCAAGTACACTAAAGGAACTCTAATGTATGTTCTGTTTCTTCTTGTATGCTACCAATTACTGTTATTTTAATGATGATAAAACATTTTAATTTGAAACAATTAATAGAAAAATCAAATGTAAGAAAAGTAGTTTGTTTGACTTTCTGAATTATTTGCATTGCATTGATTTAAATGTTCTCTCTGTGTTTTTCTTCAAATTGTATTTTAAACTTTACTTTAAGAAAATATGCTTATATTTCTAATCAGATATGACATTTCTACTCTTCCTTTAGAAATTTAAAGTTTAAAAATATTTTTTTTCATTTGTTAATGTAAACTTTGAAATATTATATTTAAATTATTTACATACAATAAAAATTTTCATATATGGGAATGCAAATTTGTGTTTCATAGAGGTTCTGAATTCCTATTTGCCACATTTTTAAGATAAGTACAATATGATTCTTATATTTAAAAAATACTTATATGTACAATATTTTGAATATAATTATGTATTTCTGAGTATTAAATATTTGAGAAAGAAGTTAAAATTGGTGAGTACTGAAAAAATTTTTGAAATACATTTTTTAATTATAATAATTGAAAAAATTTCTTATTGAAAAATAGCAGCATAATTTTGATTCCTTCTATTTTTATTTATGTTTTTAATTATCATTATATTTAATGAAGATTTATTGTGAAAAGATTCTATATAATCAATTAGTTGGAATATTTTAAATAAATTGTTACAAGGGAAACATAAATTTTGCAAATGTTATTTATCAATACTTTTTATTAAGTGGTTACTAGATCTAAATTTTTTTTATTAAATTTAATCTTTATACATTCCTCAAAATTAATTCTTTAATTTTTCTATATAAAAAAGTTGTTTATCATTTACATGTTTTTGAAATGGTTTTGCATGAATTCAAATTGAATTCTTAAAAAAATTTAAATATAAAAATTATGAAAAGCATTAGTTTACTGAAAGTTTAAAATTTTATTTTGATGTTTTACCTATGTAAATTTCATATTTTGAAGGATACCCTTTCCTATTTTAATATTAAAAACAGTTTTTAATTCTCTATTATTCAAACTACTATCATATTTACTATTTTGTATCAAACATTGTAACAACAAGCAGTATTTCCATTTCTTTTTCTTATTTCGCATTAGAAATTGTAAATAACTCATAATTTTAGTTTTATCATTGTTTCTGCAACACCTGGCCACTAGAAAAAAATAATTTTACCATGAGTTAATGAATACTTTGTTTCTCCCTAATGCATTTGTTTTATTTCTACTGTACTCTAATTATTCCTTATACACATTTATTACTTAAATAAGCTAATGTTACTTATAATTTTAAACAAAGTTTTTTTATTCATTAATATCAAAAATAATTAATGAGTCTCCTGTGTTAAAAAGTAAATTAATTGCAGCTTCTTAGCAGTAAAAACAATTTTGACCATTTCATTTTTGTAAGTGTAAATGTAATTAAATACATATGTTAATAATTATGTATTTTCTGTTTAATTCTTTTTTGTATGTGTATTTTATGTAGGAACACATTATATGTTGGTAAATACAATCATAGTTATTATGCCTTAACATCTTTAGTGGATGATCGACAGCCAATAAACCTTGTTAGTATTCTGAATTTATTATATATCTCTGCTTAATTTTAAAAATAATATTTTGTAATGAATCTTATGTTATTTTTAATTAATAAAATAAATATTGTGTTTTGATTTAAAAGCATATTAATGCTAGTAAAAAATGCTTTTCAATTTAAAAAGAAGGAAATTTACATTTCTTATAAAATAGGATTTTATAGCTTTCAAAACTATCATTATTACATATAAATATAAAATTTTATTATATAAAAAATACTTTTCCTTTATTTTATTGTTAATTAATATTTTAAGTATATATATTTCTAAGTTCTAGACACTTCCACCCCTTCTCATTTTTAAAAATTTCATTTTTAATTAGATTGGTTCAAGATTATATTAAAAAAAATCATTTATTAATATTTTTAGTACTATTTTAAAGACAATAAGTTGCACTTATTTTTATTTATGAAAATTAGCAAGTATATTGTTTTTATATCAATCCTAAAGTATGAGCAAATATTTTCAACTGCTCCTTTAAGATTTAATATACATAGGAATGAAATTACAATTACTTCATGTAAATTTTAATGATTTTCCATAAATATATAAGTGACATTTTATGTTAAAAAGATAATTTCTATTATTTATGGAATACTACTTCATTCTTATGAAGAAGGAATACATTTCCATACATTTTATCATATTGTTAATTTATAAATTTGTAAAAAATTGTAGTGAATAAAATTCTGTTTACCAAAAGTTTTCAAATCTCACATGTGGAAAACTTACTTTATTACAGTGTCATTTTGAAATTAGTTAAATAAGCATTTTAGCTCTAAAATTTTTTTATTTTTTGCTTGCATGAGTCATATAATTTTGAAATATTTTATACTTTCATTATATGTTGTAAGTAAAATGCTATTTCATATGCAGATTCTTATTACAATTTACATTTTTCAGAAACGCCATTTCAAAAGACATTTATTCTTAATACTTAAATTTAACATAATTACTTGCATAACTTAGATCTTTGCATGATATTATATCGAAAATAATATATAGACTTTAATTATCATTAACTTGAATACATTTTTTATTTATAGTTTGAATTTAGCATATTAATTTCTTATCTTTACTTTAATTTGTTTTTTAAGAAATCTGTTGAAAGATCAAAACTTTCTAAAGGATCTTTTTATTGTTTTACGTTTATAAGTAAATGTAATTTTAGTGTTTACTTACTGTATTTTCAAATTTTTATTCATTAATAACATAATACTAAAATCAAATATAGGTATTCCTTATTTAAATTTTTATTTATATTTTACTTTTCCACCTTTTATCCCATAGTTAGGGAAGACAAGACCTCTTTTATTAGAAGGCCCAAATGCGACTATCACAATACCAACTTATGTCAAATCTGTGGATGAAGAAACATTTAATTACACAATTGACAAATCTATTGTAACTGGTATGTATTCGTAATTATAATTTTTTAGGGTTGTACCAGTTATTGTATTATTTTAACTTATCACTGTTTATTATAACATTATTTTACAAATTTTGTATTATTATGTTATAGTAAACAGAGCGAGAGAGAGAGTGTATGCTTTCCGTACATTGTTTTTATAATTATTTAATTGATTTGATGAAACAAACATATTAAGAGAAAATTCTTAAATTGATATAATTGAGGGAGTGATTAGCTTATTTTTCACAATAAGCTTTTTTTGCAAAAAAATTATCTTGGTTTGTTGATGCCATTTAACTTTAAGTTAACTTTTACTATGCTGCTACTTCTCTTCCCCTCCCACTGTTTATGAATCTTAGAAGCAAGCATGTGTAATGTTATTTTTAAATACTAGTATATGTTTCCAAACATTTGCTACTTATATTTCTTCTAAACATTTGTTTTGTGTTTTTCTTTTACAAAGATTGTTTTGTTTAAAAATAATAAAAAATATTTCCATATTTTAAATTTGATTCAATATTTTGATCAATCATAAACAATAAATTAAAGAAAACATTAAATGGTGTATAAAGTGTCACTTTCATATATTTTGAACAGTTGAATATCAATAAATTAGAACTAATGAACTCTTTAAAAGAAATCAAATAATTCATCTATTGCTTACAACTATTTACTAGTCTTACTCTATTAATCAGTGAAAATTTAGGGAAAAATTCTAACCATTTATGTGCAAGAAAAGAAAAGCAATTCTATTTGTGATCTGATGTCATTTGAGTATCAATTTACTGATAGTGAAAAAAACAGTTAAAAACTTGATATAGTTCATGATTGCTTTATGTTTAATTGCTATTTAATATTTTGACTTTTTTCTTTTTTGCAATGTTTAACTACATCTATTTTACTAATATTAATAAATAACATTTTCTCAAAAATAATTCCTGATAAAATTATGGAATGAAAATTTCCCAAAATATTTTGTTCCCTCAATTTTTCGAGTGAAATCTTGCAATACACAAAGAAGAGCTCTAATCTGCTAATAATTTCCTCATTATTATAAGATCTATTTCTTAATTATATGTAACATGATCATGCATTATGTGAAAGAATCATCATGGAAATTCATTATTTTCTATTATATTTAAAAATATCTCAAATAATATAGTTTTCTATTTTATTAATGTTTTTTTAAAATTTATTTTTGTATTTTCCTGTACATAATCGGTAGATTATATGTTAAAAAAAGTTCCGAATTTTGTTGTGTGTATTATGCACAGCTGCCTATAATGTAACAAAAATATATTTTTCTACAATATAAGTTTACAATTAAGTTTTGAAAGAAATGCCATTTATGTTTCATAGAATAAATAACAGGTAGCGCCAATACTCAGTTGACTTATTTTAGTTATAATCAGCATTGTCCAATTATATTCAAGAACGAATTCAGTTCTGAACTATTATTAAAGTTGCAATTTGTTAATGTCATTTCGCATTTTGCCTTGACCTGAACTCTTTCACTCTGAAAACCTTCAAATTCATATATTGTCATAGAGAAGTGTCATTAAGTTATGCATCAAATTATCATCAGTATAAATTTTCAAATATTGGTCGGAAATATTGCTGCTGATTAAGTGACGCCATTTTTTCTTTTGCTCAAATAAAGGGCTTGCTGATAATATGCCACTGTGGATTATATGCAGGAAAATATGGTACTTAATTAATATTTATTTTTAATATAATTGTAAATTTCAAAGAATACTTTATTAACAACTTTTTTGAAATCATCAGAAATTCCATCAAAATCTTAAATTTTGACTGTAGATTCTGATAAATAAGTATGATATTCAAAGGAGAATATTTTGAATAAAAAAATTATTGGAATCTTGAATCATCATCACAAACATACTTGGGAATAGTTTTTTTTTTTTTTTTTTTTTAATATTAGAATTGTTATTTTTAGATGTAATAGAAAGATGTCTTCATTTTAATTTCTTTAAGTATTTTCATGAATTGAGAAAAAATTTTAAAATTTATCTAATATTAAGGTTACATAAATTTCTAATTTTCACTTTTATATGCCTTGAAAAAATTAGAAATTATTAATTAACATTAAAATTTTTTAAAGGTGTCTGCAATGGTTCTGATATCACACAATAACTATTTTATATGTTACAGCCTTATAGTATGTGTCATTTTTTCATTTATTCTGTTTGGCTTTTAAAGCATGTGCTTAAATAGTTACCCCCCCCCCCCAAGTCTTTAATCAGAATTTTGAAATAAATTCAATCATTTAAACTAAAAATCTACTTAATTTATTTCAGGCTAAAATGGTATTCAAAATTTATGACTGAGTTTTCTGCTAGGGTTTTCAATTTGTATTATTTTAATTTGTTGTATTATTTTAATCAAATTCAATTTACATAAATGAATTTGATTAAAATAATACAACTGGGGCTCCATCAAAAGTTCAAGAAATTAAAACACCCTGTAAAATTTGACTTCATATGTATAAGCTTATATTTTATGATGTTCATTGTGGTGTCTTATTTGATTAATTTGAGTTTTATATTGTGGAAAGTATTTTGGAAACGAATTGTTTCTCGTTATGGATTTACATTTTAATTATAAGTTCTAAAAGATAGTATTCATTCAATAAATGATTTTATTTTTCAATTACTTTTATCAGTTGTTCAAAACATTTAAGTTTTTATTGACTATAACAATTTCTTGTGATCATAGCATACACTACTTTTTATGGTGAAGAGTGTATTTTACATCCAATCTTTTGAAAGAAAAATAATATACCTTAGTTAAAGGAAATTTTTGAAAATTTGTTAAGATATAAAATCTAGAAGATACAAGCAACTTAATATTATCTGAGTCATCTGTTATTATTGTGACATGTTGTTTGGAAATATTTTTAGGTATAATAACTTAAATGTAAAAGGCTGATGTTGCAGTCTTTAAATTTACCAAGAAAAGAACTTTACAAATTGGATAGACAGGAATTTGAAAAATCAGCTGTTTATGCATCAAGTTTGGTTTGGTTTATTTGTCTCTCAAGGGTTAATTTTTGCACACACAAAAGTTAATTAAATCAAGTTTCCTATTGTTGGTTATTTCCCATTTTTACATTCCAACATCAGTAGAGAAGCACAAAGTGTGCTGCAGGAAAGAGTTATATATTGTAAACGTCTGATGAGTTGTCTTCAGATATTTGATGTCTTGAAATCAATGATGGAATATAACTAGAAACTTTTACTTCACTGGAGATTTATTACATTTTAATAAATACTTATACATAACAGCATCTCCACAATCAGACTGATAATTTACAAAAATGAATATTTACAATATTTACTGAATATTTACAAAATTAAACTTAATACTAGACAAGACCAACAAATATATCTGGCAAAAGTCATCTTATGAAAACAGAAATTCTCATTATCAATGTTCAACAAATACCCATCTCTAGTCACTGGCTTAAATATACAACTTAAAATTACTCACTTAATATATAAGTTTATTAGCCAATGCCAAAACCTGAATGGTAAATATTTCTGAAAAACATCCACTAAGTGACTAAAATCTCAGACTTTAATAAAGACTGACAAGGCGCAAGTTTTGCTAAAAGCAGAATAAGAAAATTTAAACTGTCTTCTCTGTGACTGTAAACAGGGAACACATAAATTCAAGTTTCATTTTTAAATAGTCTGTAAATAATTTTAATGTAACTTTTGAAATTATTTCTGCTTTTAGAGATTGCATAACAAGTGGAGGTTGACCATATTTGAATATTTTTTTAATTAAATATGAAAAGTAATGTAAAATTTAAGAAATATTTAAAATTGTCGACATAGGGCCTACAGTATAAAATGGATTTCAAACTATTACAAACATTCAAAACAAAGGTTGGAATTTGAACCCACAAACTGTTAAACTAAAGGCCAGAGTGCTAACTGTTCTATTGAAGCAAGTAATTAGGTATTGGATGAAGCTTGTTGAAATAGCTCTGCTTTTTAATAATTACCTATGCCACTAGAAAAAAAGAGTGTATTTTAATAGATAATAAGAAAACTTAATTTTCAATTTTATTTTTAATTTGTTTATATTATTTTCTCTATTTATAATCCATGATATAAAAATGGTAAAAAATATCATAAATGGTATTTTTTACATTTTTAAATATTCTAAATCTAATTCATTTCAGGGCATTATGAAATTCCAGAATCTGACAATTCCCAATTTGTACCTCTTTTGCAAATTACTGCTCAACCAAAAGTTGTATTCACTTCTTCTTTATCAGATCCAAAGACATTTTTTTCCACAGCAAATCTTACAGCAGTTCCTTATTGTGTGATTGACAGCTTTCTTCCTTATAATGAAGCGGGAAGTAATTACAAATTGATGCATGATGTTCAAACCTCCACTGATGACTTGCATGAAAGGAATTTCTTTTTGACTTGGCCCTTTATTCTCCTGATCTTCTTTTTCACATCATTAATATTTGTTGCATCACTTATTTATTGTAAGGTTAGTAAATATTTTACTCTCTTATATAATTTTAAAATGACAGTTTTTGAGTTTAAATTTTGTCTTCAATTTTATTTTAATTGAATATTTTTAAGTGGCTGTCCAAATTCCTTTTAAATCCATTATTATGAAAAAATTAAACCTATTGTTGGTATAACTGCAGGCGTTTACAAGCTCTCTACAGTTATGCTTCGTTCTTGAAAACTTTTCGTTAGTGTACAAAATGCCTAGAAAATAAAGTACTTAATGGGAGGAAAAATTCAAAACTTCTTAAAACTATAATTAATTTAAATTTATGCATAGAAAATTATTACAATTCTAAAAAAAAATATATATTCTAGTCAGCTTTTAAAAAAATAATAATAAGTCTGCTTTGCTGCTATTCTGTTTCCAAATATCAATATTTAATTTATAGAATCAATCATGAAACTAAGAATTATATTTTAACTAAACATTACTAATTTATTAATATTTACTAATTATATTTCAAAGCTTCTGTCTCTCTTGGTTGCTGTCTTTCTTATTATTAGTTTTTGTTGTTCATAGAAAATAAAAAAATTTTCTTGTTAAATTAATTTTTTCTTGAAACAAATTATTTTCTTTATTATACTTACATTCTGAGAACTTAAGAAATTACTTATTGCTTTGCAAGTTGAAATATTCATTATTTTCATAAATATAATTATTGAAATTGGAATGAGAAAATTTTTGCATGTGTTATTGTCTGTTTAAGGAAAAAAGTTGGATTATGAAAATATTTTTTAATTTGTTCGTTTAAATATTTCATTTCTTTACGTTATATATATATATAAAATATTATTTGCTTGGACTATTTCAATTATATTAAAATAATTTCTTCAGAAACTGCATATTCTTATCTAGGAAAGTAGAAATCTGAAAATAGAGTCAGCAATATATGTATAACAAATCACGAAAATGCTTATTTTGTATGTATTATAAATAATAAAAATGTTTATTTTAAATGTATAACTAATGGAACTTTCTTAAATTCTCTATTTTGGTATTTTAATAAAAACAGGAATAGGAGTTTCATATATTTTAATAAGGAGTATATCATTTTAACTTTGATTAAACTAGAAATTTATGCACATTTTTTGCTGTATTATTTTGTTTAATGCTGATAAAGTTAAATGAATTTTCCTCAAGATGTTTTTTCTAAATTGCTGCAAAATTATTTAAAATAATTAAAAATTCCTTTTATGAACAGAAAAAATTTAATCAAACACCTTTCTGAGATTCATCAAATTGAATGAGACTGTGCACTTCAATTTGCATTATTTGTTTTTTAGAGCATTTAATTACTTTCTTTGTTATTTTTTATATCTTTTATAATCAGCATATTTTTAATTATTACAAAATGTTTATTTAATGCATAATATCTTAAGGAGCTGAAAGAAATTTCTAATTTATTCATTAGCATTGCTTTAAACCATTTATACACTAACACCTTTAACCATAAAATATAGTGACAAAAAGTTAGTTTTTTTAATCTGAATATCTCAGAAAATTCTAATTAGGAATTACTGAGATGATACTTGAGCTTATTAAAATAAATAAGGCAAATGAAATAAAGGAAAAAACAAGTTGAAAAATATATTATCAGTTTGAAAAATCTTAATGTTAGATTATCAATGTGCGAGATTTTGAAATTAAATCTATCTCTACAGTTTAAAAATAATAAAAATTTCAAATTAAGTTTCTTTAATTAAAATGCTGGGTTTTTTTTTTTTTTTTTTTTTTTCCAAATTTGAATAATTTATTTAATAAGAAATGAACATTAATTTTACCTGTTATATCGGCTCCTTTTTTTAAAATATATCTACATTGTCTACTCTATTGTTATATATAAAAAGTAAAAAAAATTTAATTTCTTCGGTCTTTGTCAGTTTTTCTGAATATAGGAAATCATTAATTTCTTATTATCTCATTTAATTTTTCAGAAAAATTACAAAATTCTGCATTTATATAAAATTTTAAGGATTCTTTTTTTTTTTTTAGTTCATTCCAAAAAAATTAACTGTATTCATATTTCTTTTAAGTTTAGTAGTTAAATGATTTTTAAATTTGATATTAAAGGTTAAGCTTTATTTTAATCTGTGGTAAATACTTTTTAATGATTTTTTTGTACATTTAAAATACTTTTTAATATCTTGAAAGTTTTTATCTTAAGGGAGAGTTAAGCTACATAAAGAAGGCTTATTATTAATGCAACTGAAAAAGTCTTTCTTTTTTAATCTTTTTAGACTCGACATTGTGTTTTCTTTGGCATTACTGAAATTCCTTGTAAGTAATAAATATTTATATTTAACTATTCCAATGAATAGATTTTTTGGGCTTTTAATTTCTTATTTCAAGAGTTTGTCTTCATTTAAAATGCTTTTTGATGAAAAAAAAATCTTTGTGTTATAGTCCAAAAATATATATTTGCAATACATCTGTTCTAATAATCCAGTATTTCTGCATAAAGTATTTCTTTTTATCATAGTGTATTTTTAAATTTTTGAATTAATTTGGTATTTCTTGATCAGTATATATCTGTAATTTACCTTAAAATCCAGATTTTGTTTTAACTATAACATAATAAATTGTATCTTTAAAAAATTTATCCATAACATTTTTACTCTCTCATGCATTTATTAATAGATTAATTTGTGATGAATTTAAAGCATGTTACATTACTTTTCCATCATGTCTTTAGTTTTCCATTGTGATCCATATGCTACAACCCAATTTTATTTGCAATGTTCAGAAGTGTTGTTATATTCTAATAATTTGTGTTTAAACTAAATTTTTTTACCCATTCAATACTTAAATAAACATCTAATCTTTGTAATTTTTTTAACAATTTATATCATCTTTTCAACATTAATATTTTTATATTTTACAAAAACAATTTATTAATGTTTGTTATAAAATTTTCTATTTTATTTCATCACTTTTTCTGTAAAGTAACAAATAATTCAAATGTTATTAAAATGTTTGAGAATCTGCTACTGTTAGTTTTAGTGCAAGAAAATATATATGTATTTTTCAGAACTTAATTTTAGACATTGAATCATTAATTTATTAAATATGTACCATTAAATACATATTAAACATTATTGGATTTATTACTGAGCTTATTAAATTCTTAAATGTTTGAGCCATACTTTTATTGTTAAATAATATATTTATATATTTTTTTTTAATTCCCATTCATTTACTTTTTAAGTTTTCCCTTGTGAAGTGTAATTTTTAAAAGTTTTAATTAAAAATTTTTAAGATGCTGTTTTTAAAAGTGCTAAAAAATTGCAATTTCTCTTTTTTAAAAAAATAAATTACTTTAACTAATACTATGCATTGAAAAAAATATGATATAACTTTTAATTTTATTATTATAGATTCATCTAATAACTATATTCAAGTTGGAAAAATTACTTTTAATCCATCTGATATTCTTGGACATGGTTGCTATGGGACATTTGTATACAAGTATGTTAGTCTCATTTTTTAAAAATGGATTTGATTATATATATCCAATATTTATTCAAACTTCATATTTGATTTTGGAAAAAGATGTAAATGCTTTACATCAACTTTTAAATTCAAATTTTCAAGATGTATGATAAATATCTGGTATCAAATTCTTTTAAGAAGTAATTGCATGACTTTTTGAACTTTTTTACAGACTTGAGTAATAAATTATTTATTTTGTTTTAGGAGAAGCACACTCTTTCCCTTTGACATATTGTATGATATAATAAAGTTACGCATAATAAAGTTACGCATAATAGTTAATGAAATGGTTTTCATTGCGAGAAAAATTTTTTGTTTTATAATTTTTAAAACTTACTCTGTGCAAGTTAACTTCTAAATCTACTTGAGTTGTATTATTTGTGGCTAGTTAAAAATAATTTGATAACAACTCTTATCTTTGATGTGCATGGAAAAAATGTTATATTTATTACATTACATACTGTTAGAAAAATATTTGGGTTGGCAATGTAATTTAAAAGTCCTTAGATTTCAATGTCTCTAATTTAATATCTAAGTGATTCTTGTAAATTATTTTTACTGTACGAATTTATATATTGTAATATTACTTGCTGTGGTACCTAATTAACCACACTTTTAAGGGGAACATTTGAAAATCGTTATGTAGCTGTGAAAAGAGTACTACCAGAGTGCTTTAGTTTTGCTAATCGTGAAGTAGATGCCTTAAAGGAGTCTGATGAGCACCCTAATGTTATTCGCTACTTTTGCATGGTGAGTGATATTTTATGTTATTTAAATATATACTTGTAGCTCAACTACTATGTAAGCATATTTTTGGTAATTTTTTATGCCTCCTTTTCTTTCATAAACCAATGGATATCCCCTTTCGAAATCATGTAAAATTTTTGATTACTTCTTTATTTAATGTATCAATAATAGATTTAAAATAACCAAAAACATAATAACTCTTTTTAAAAAAATAACTCTTATATATATATATCTATCTATCTATATATATATATATATATATATATATAACAACAGAAAATATTAAGCTCTATCCCTTAAATCATTTTGAATAATTTATGCTGAAATTGTTTTATCTATTTATTGACACTACATCATCTGTTTTTGTAATTTTTGGTAAGATTTAGTGAAAAATGTTACGGAAAACAATGAAAATACTTTACAAAATCTGAAAAATAGAGTACTGCAGTAATATTGGATATTATCAGTTGGTAACAAAACAAATCCATTTATTATTCTAATAAAGATTGGAAAAGTACAGTCCTATTACAAATATCTTATACTACTGATCTGTATATTGAACACTTTTAAAGAAAGATTTGGTATGGTAATAAAAACCCTTAAAAATCCTTAAATAGTTTATTTGTTGTGATTGGATTTACACAATAATTTCTGTTTGTCAACACTAAAGCTAATTTGAGATTTGTAGGGTAAAATATCAACAAATCCTGAAATAAGAAAATAAACCTATTCAATATTTTGATTACTTTAAAGAGTGCGCACAGTTGTAATCTTATTGGGGTCAACAAATATTTGCTCGGAAATTTGTATGAGTTTCAAGGTAGCAGCCTGAAATATAGCTAGCTCATACTAAATGTAAGTTAGCTTATATCTTGAACACCATAAATTTTGTGTTACTTCGTGTTTGGATCAGTTGCTTCTTCTCATCATTTTTCTAATTTTATGTAAGCATGAACTGGACTCACCTTTACCATCCCTTGTCAGCATAAAGTACAAATTGCATTTCACATCCCCTAAAGTTGCTAATGTAATACTTAAATATTCATATGTTTGCATTTTCTAACATAACTGTAATCTATCTCTAAATATTTTAAAGCTGTGTATTTAATAATTAATTTTATTATAACAATTGTAGCATATTTATATGATACAGTTCTTAAAATTTCTAAAAACATTTGAAAATCAAGTTTATTTATATCATTTCTGTGTAACTTTATACTTGTGTAGCTGCTTAGAGTAGGAAAGATACTACTCATAAACAATAACATTTCCTTTAATTTGCAGATCTTCCATGCAATTAGTATTAATGTGCAAGAACTTGTTAGATGAACTAACTTATAAGATGATTAACTATAGACTAACTTATAAGATGTATAGAAGAATATTATGCAAAATTGTGTTATAGATGCTCTTTTTTTTAACATAAATTCAATACACCATCTTTTCATTTGATTTTCTGATGGTAATATTTTTTGCTGTATATTGTTTCAGCATTTTTCCGAGTTGATTGTTTTTAATCATTAAACTTTTGTGTCATAATGATTTATTTTAATCTCATCATGTATATTATTTTAATAAGTAAATGAGTAAGGCTTATAGTATTATAATCATTTAAAATAAAAACAGCAATTTTAGTTTGCAGAAGTTTTGATTTTTTTTTTTAACTGATATGTATTTCCATGAATACTTTTTTTATATCATGATTTACACTAGATTAATTAAAATAATTCATTCTTAACTTTTTTCTATGTTCTATATGCTTGTTAATTGTTTCTATGGTGTACAAAAATCCTTGCAACTCCTTTATTTAGTTATAACTAAAATATGTATTTTGATTCAAATTCCTTAAATATTGTTAGTTTTGAAAAAACATTATTATATTTGTTAAAAAAAAAGTAAATGTTACTACTGGTATAAGCTATTAATTATTTTGCAAATTATCAAAACTTAATTAGCATATTTATTATTTATGAAATTTTAAGAAATTTTACTGATTTTGCTAAATTTTAAATGAGATAGTAATTAATAGTTTTTTCTGTTATTAATTATCTCTGATATTGTTAATGAAAATTTTGTATTTACATATTTTTAAGGTATTGTATGATAATAATTTACATTTTTATTTTTTTATATTCCTATGATGTCCTAATGAATATAGAATCTATTCAGAAAATTGTAACTAACAATTAGTTCTCAATATTGATTTTTTTCCTCTTGTGTAATACTCTGGCTCATAAAAAATTTATCTGCAGAAATTTAAAGACTAAAATAATTTTTAAATTTTCATTCACTGAAATATTTTTTTTTTACAACTATGAAATTGCCAAACTTTTATGAAATTGAAACAATCTTCAATTTTTTCTCATTATTTTATAGGAACAAGATAAACAATTTCAATATATTGCTTTAGAACTTTGTGCAGCTACATTGTGTGAATATGTTGAAGATGAAAATTTTAATCGCTCTTCCTTAGATCCTAAATCTCTTCTTCTTCAGGCAACTTCTGGTATTGCTCACCTACATTCCTTGGACATAGGTATGTTATTCAATCGTATGCACTCTTTGTTATGCTTGAACCATAGAAGAACAAATATCAGTTATGTAACAGACCGATATTAACAACATTGACAGTAGATGGCGCTGCTGCCCAATTTACAAAGAACATCGAATGAGATGAGCAGAGTGATGTGAGAAATGGCAAGGAAGAACCATCCGGTTCCTAAATACGTTTTTTTTTTTTTTTTTTTTTTTTTTTTGTACCACCCTGGTACTATGTAACCTTGATTTTATTTTATAATTATTAAGTGTTTTCTTTTTGTATCTAATCTTAATTATGTGTAATGTAATAAATGTTTGTTTTGTTTTAACTTCCATTTTCTTACGTCGCTACAGTTATATTTTCTTTTTAGTTCATCGTGATATCAAGCCTCAAAATGTTCTAATTTCAATGCCTAGTGCCACTGGTGAAGTTAAAGCCTTAATATCTGATTTTGGTATGTGTAAAAAACTTGCTGATGGCCGTACGTCTTTCTCAAGACGATCTGGGACAACTGGCACTGAAGGCTGGATTGCTCCAGAAATGCTTTTGGGGGAAAAGAGAACAGTAACTATACAATTTTTACTAAATTATTTCATTTTTCTACTACTGTTAACTTATAAGATTTAATATATTTCTTATAGTTTTTATTCTGTTATTTTTTCTTAGGCCATGTAATCTTTTCATATCTTAAAATTAAATAATCAATTCATTCCTATATTCTCATGAAGTAGGAAATTTTGTTATTAATTATTCAATTTAAGGAAAGAGCAACAAAAGATAAGAAAATAAACATTAGTAATATACATGCATGGGTTTTAGAATGGAGAATACATATATTGTAAAGTGCTATAAAAGTAATAATATACCAAATAAGTATATAAATAATTTCTGTTGATAAAAAAATATGAAGATATGCTCCAAGACAACAAATTAATTACTTATGATATTTTAAAAGTAAAAAATCATAAGTAATTAATTTGTTGTCTTTTATTTTTTAACTTCTACTTTTTATGAAAAACTTTTACTTTTTATGTAATACAATGTATTTAATAGGATGTTATGGTCTCAAATAACACCTGTTTTGCATGTATGTAATGAGGTATATATATTGTATTTAAAATGACTTCTCCGCTTCTAAAGAAGTATAATGTTCAGGTCTTATACATTAAAAACCTTTGAAAGTTCCAAATATGCTCGATTCAATTTAGGCCAGGAGAACATGCTGTGAATTGCTGTACATTAGGCATTTTGTATGAATTCTGGTGTTACCATGCTATGAAAAATATTAGCAATGCTGCAGCTGAGTTCATAACATCAGAACTTATATCTTTCAACTATTGAATTGCCATACAAAATAATCAGGTACTACTAATCCACTTATGTTGAATCCAATCAATGTGATCAACCACTCTATTCTGTAATGTGATCTTCCCTGACTAAATATATGGTTATTTTGTGTGCTCCTTTGTCTTGGTGCCAAAACACATTAAACACCAAACTGAATCAAGACTTTAGTTTACCATATTTTACATTCAATTTAGATGTTTAACTCCTTATCTTTGGTTCTCACGGTTTGAATATTGTGATTAGTAGAGTACATTATCCGTCTAAGTTCATGAAGACAACCTATTGAAGGTTAATTTGATTTGATTGCCTTGTCACTACTCTGTAACCTTTTGCCAAAAGAAACTGTCTTTACAATTAAATAGTCTTGCGTTCTGTGTGCTGATCAGTTGTCATCTTTAGATTGATATGTTAGTCATCTTTATAAATATTTGCTATGCACACTGAATGTTTTAAATTGTTCTACAGAGTTAAATATTTTTTGCAGCACTCTTGAATAAATAGATTGCTTATTTAACTATCAACATAACATGAGATGTTCTATAAATCATTAATTAATACTAATAGATTACTTCTTTATCAAATTGTGATGCTTACATTAATCATTGATAACTTTATTTACTTATTGAAAGTACCAAATGAATTTCATCTGTCCAGCATGTTTTTAAGACAACCTTTAACATATTTTTTTTAAATACAATAATGAAAAAAATTATTCAAATACTTCTGAAGTTTCAAAGTGCTATTCTAAAGTAGAATGATGTGATGTAAATTTACATTCTATAGCATGACTTGTCTATAACTATATAGAGTTTATTATTAATGTCTATGTTTTGTGTTGTTTAACCTTGTAGTATATTTGTAGAATCTTAAAGTTATTTGTATTAAAAAAACACATTAATACAGTACAAAATAATTCCATAAGTAGTTATTTTGTTATTGAATTAAATTAATTTTTTTATGAATTTTAGAATTAACTTGCATCTACATAAAATATTTTTGATGGTCATTCATGGTTATTGTTTGTAGATATGAATTTTTCTCAGAAGTCTCATCTTGAAACAACTTACATCCTATTTAAGATATTTATTCCGTATATAAATATATGAAATTTTTTGTTTGTTTCTTTACCATTGTTCGTAAAATATATTCCTTTGTACTGTTTTTTAATCAGACTCGTGCTGTGGATACTTTTTCTTTGGGGCTAGTTTTTTATTATGTTTTAACTGGTGGGAAACATCCATTTGGTGATCCTGTAAGAAGACAAGGAAATATTTTAAATGAAGATTATAATCTGGGAGACTTAGATGAAAAAAGTAATATTTGATATTTCTTAATTTCTACTCAAATGTTATTCTTCATAATAATAGTGCTTTTTAAAATTTTGTGTAATAATTTAGACTGTATATTATATTTTATACTGTATAAAATCTAGCTAGTGGTTTTTAAAAAGTTTGCATTTACTTTTTAAGTTTCAATGTCACTTTCCATTTTTTCATAAATAAAAAGTATATTTACAATTTTAGTGAAAAAAATTAAAAAAACTATGTAAAATTGAAAAAATATGACAAAATTATTACTTAAAATTTTTTTTTAAATATAGGTAACTTGTATACATTATTTATTAGTTGCATAAATTTTTTATTTTCTGTGGGGAATTCCAATTCTACCTTCTTCTGTTTATCAGAGTGAAATTGTTCTAATTGTGTTAATGATCTGAGAGATTTTTCTGGTTCAAGTATTTTGCGAAAATGTATCTGATCATGAATTGCATTGGATTTGTTTCTGCACATGCATATCTCCAAGTTGTTTTAATCTCCAGATAAGCTGGAAATGCCTCATGTTTTTTTCACCTTATCTATATAAATTTTTTGAAATAACTATGGCTATATTTATCAATAACTTTAATCATACTTTTTACATCAGAATTTTCATTGAACTCTTAATGTTTTGGAGAAATTCTTTTAAAATAAATGAAAACGTTTTTTCAATAAAGTTTATTAATAATGATATATTTCAAATTATTAATTTGTTTGTAAACTATGAGCACTTTAGAAATGTGAATTTTTCCTTGTTACATTTTTAATTTATAGTTCAAACCAATGTTAATTAGTGTGCTCCCTTCCATTGAGTAGTAACAAATTTTTGTGATGGTCAATGGGGATTTTGCCTTGTTAAAAACTAAATTAAAAGCAAAATCTTTTCTTTTAAATTATTATAATGTAGTTTGAAATTGAGATCAGCTATTCTGCATTTATAGATGTAACTTTTTTTTTTTTTTTTTTTGTCTGTTACTCTACATTTATACTAGCACATGAGAAACATCTTTTTACACATAGATGCTCATTCAATCAGGGCCCTATAATTTAGTGTGTCAAGAAAATATACTTTCAATTAATATTCCAGTATATATTAATAGTACTTAATGGTAACATCAAATTAAACTGTTGATAATTACTATATTATATGTATTGGGATTATTAATAAAAAGTATTTATTTTTAGTATCATTTCATAATTCTCTTAGTTGATTTATTTATTTCTACATTATTTTATTGCTCTTAAAAATTTACCCTTATTGAATTATCCTTTGTGTTTAAAATGTGATCATAGAGCTATAAACTAACCAGTCTATATCTTTTCACTAATCTATATATAACCAATCATTATTAGGCTTTTGTACAACCATTGTGTTTAAAAAATGTACAACCATTGTGTTTGCAAAAGTCAGCAGTGGGTATTAAAAAATATGACCACCTCTTGCTATTAATTACAAATCATTATTTTATGGGAAATGTATTTTATCAAAAAAGACATTAATCAGAAGAATTTCTACCATTAATATAAATCTACTGCAAAGGAATAATGGTCATTATTTAATTATAATAAGATATGCCATTATTTAATTTCAATATTTGGCTTGCTCAAAAACTAGGGGAAAAAAGTTTCAATTTAAAATTGAAAGTGGTTCTGAAAAATTAAATCTCAAGGATAAAATCTTGTTTTCCTTTGTAAGCAAAAAATCAGACATCTTTAAAAAAGTTCTTAGAAAATTCGATTTTTGTTATTTTAAAAATTATTCCAGACTCTGGATAATCTTGTGACACTTAAATCTTGTGCTTATGAACTATTATTACTTGTTTGCAAGAAATGTGAGGTTTTCTGAATAACTTGTTTTGGAAAACAAATTCTGTACAAAACCAGACTGGTTAATAAATTTATTCTCTTCACTTTTTTCTGTAGTCATTCCATTTCCTATTTTTTACTCAAAACAGTCTCATATTTCTATTTGATAAATTAGTTAATTAATAAATAACATTCTAGTTTTCTTTCATAAGTAAAGTTAAATTCATAGAAATTATGCAAATTTAAATAAAAATGATGGATTGTAAAAATTTATAAAGCAAATTATCTTCCACAACATTTTGTTGAAGATGCATACAATTCTTTTTCAGCCAATTCAGAGGCTTACTATCTCATAGAGCATATGATCAAACATGATGCCGTGAAGAGGCCTCCTATAGCAGCCATATTAAAGCATCCAGTATTTTGGAATCAAGATAAAATATTAGGATTTTTCCAAGTATTATCCTATTTCACTATTTTTATGTTCAATTTGTTTTAAATTACATGGGAATGTTTTGCCCACAATGCTTGCTTTATATTATATCCTTTTATTATGGTTTAATTGATATTTTTGTAAGCAATTCCTTTATTTTTAGAATTTTTTTCAACTAAAATAATGTTAAAGTCTATTTTATGAGCAAATCTATTGAATGCTTAAAATTTATGTATCTGAAATGAAATGTCTTATTAAAATGGTTATTTCAATTAAATTAAATTTGAAAAAATGAAGTAGTTCAGATAATACTAATAAATTATTAAACTCCAAAGAAAGGATAAATGCAAGTTAAATTATTTAAGAAAATTTGAATAACTGTCAGGAAAATTCAGTTTTTATATTTCTGAAGTATTCCTGTAGAATTATTAAAGTTTTATATAGTCTTCTAAAATTGCCTTTAATGAAATGTAATTGTGTTTGAAATCTTAAATATTCCTCCAAAATACAACTTCTTTTACTAATGCCAATTCTTTCATACTGTAATATATAATATCAAGTTCATCGCCTGTATGTTGAATGTGGGATCTTGCACCAGTGAACCTTACAAAATCAAATCAAGTTCATCAGTTACTTGTTGTTATAAGTAAATCACAATAATTAATCATAAATTTATGTTGATTTTAAATCTAAATTCATTAAGTGTCTCTTTTTGAATCTAAATATAAATGTATACATTATATATCCTTGGGCTGGGCAAGATTAACTCAGTTTTTCATCCCTTCAGTGGGTTGTAAACTAAGTCCCAAGCACGCTGGGGAACTAAACACTGGGGTTTTGCATTAGGCTGACCATCTAATCAGAACATATATGTTGCGCTCCGGGGGCCCTCTTTCAAGAAAATAGTGGTGGGCACTGTAAGCCTTGGCCCTCATGGGCTGTTTTGCCACAGAGTTTAGATTTAGTTTTAGTAGGCCTTATATTGTTTAAAATATTTCCTATATTAAAAGTTAGGTAGATTGGAAATAGTTTAAGTAGTTTATTTTCAAAAGTGAAATTTATAAATTAAATGTTCACATGCAAATCTTTTGACTGTACTAATTAAATGTAATTTGAATTAGGACACAAGTGATCGTATTGAAAAGGAAGCAGTAGAAAGCACTCTAGTAAAACAAATTGAAAAATATAATTACTACATTGTGAATGGAGATTGGCGAGATCATATTACTGAAGAATTGCAAAATGGTAAGATATATTGAGAAACAAATAATTATAAATAGTGTAGTTTGCAGAAAATTGTATATAATAAGAACATCCTTAAAATTTGAAAAGTAGATATACAATTTTAATTTATGTACTTTTGAATATTAATACTTTGTAACCATTTTAATAAAAATTAATCATAGTTTAAAAGCATAACTGGCTAGAAAATTTTTGTTTTGTAATTTTTTTATTCAAAACATTGTACACATTTAACTTTAATTAGCAAAAAAAGTGTATTTATTATTTGTAAATAAATATAAAAATTGAATGAGAATGTTATAATTAGTAATAATAAATAAAATAATAATAGGTAAAGATTTATCAAATTATTATTTTACTATCAAATTTTCAGAAGTTCGTTTCGATAAATAGATGTACTAAAATTCACATTAACAAATTATTTATATTTTTAAGTGAATTGTAATTAAACCTTAATTTTAACTATAAAAAAATTTACCAAGCAAGTGTTATGCTGTCATGTTATTATGTACATCTTGTGAGATTTGAATTTATATGGAATTTAATACATTTAATGTGAATCTACTGAATGTATTAGATTCTGTTAACTGTTTATGTAAACCGAGCCGGCAGTCGAATGGTTAATGCTCTTGCCTTCTGTTCAACAGTTTGTGGGTTCGAATCCCACCTTGGACATGGATGTTTGTAGTAATTCAGAATCCACTTTAAACACTAGGTCCCGGTCCAATTAGCCCATGTGTGAAAAAATTACCATTGAGTGACAAGCAAACCTACAAACCAAACCAACTATTTATGTAAAACATGTTTAATTATAGTAAATGTTTAATTATTTAATTAAATGATGATTAACTTTGAGTATAGCTATTTAAATTTTAAAATGTTGAATTTAAACTTTATTGAAAAATAAATAATGAGCATTAAATCAATGACTTCTAAAAAATACCTGCCTTTTTTGTTAATATTTCTGCCTTAAATATAAATTAAGCATATAAGTCTAAAGCATATTGAAGTTAAATATAATAAGAAATTTACTTATTATTATATAATATGTTAGCAAATAACAAAATTGGCACATTTTATTTAACCTATGTTGATATAAATTGCAATAATAGATAGCTAAAGTTTGATTTTATTAAATATTATTTCTTTTATATCATATATTTAATCTAAATGTATTTGAAGAAAGATTTGAATTTCTACATCATTTTAATTTTAAAATACTAAGTGTTTTTTTATTTTTACATTTTTTTTTTCAGATCTCCGGAAATTTCGCACTTACAAAGGTCATTCTGTTCGCGATTTATTAAGAGCAATGAGAAACAAAGTGAGCATTATTCTTTTAAAATTTTCTCTAAATGTAGTTTTTTAAAAATTTTCAGTTTTCATAATTTTTATGTATAACTAATATGAATATGTATTAATTTGTGTTTTTTTTTTTTCAGCACTCTTTTTTGTTAAAGCATTATTTATCTGTAATTTAAGAACTTCAATTTTAAAAACATGTTTTATGCATTCCTTTTATTTTTTAGTTTTATGAAATTTTAATTTTTTTACATGAAGTTGCCTCATGTATTGGAATTTAACAGTATGATAATGCATTTAAATTTAATTAAAATGTTTTGTTGTAATATCATTTAAATATGTAGACTGGAAAATATTTGAATTTTTATCATCCATATTTTCTTTACACTTTATTTATTTAATAGAAAACGTTTTTTCTTTTTGTTCTCCCTTAAGAAAATTAATACTTTTGTTTCTCTATGAATTTGCTTTCTGTTTATGAAATTTATTTTTATGACACATTCTTAGATATTTTTCAGCCATGTTTTGTAAAATTTAAGATATTATATTTTTGAATAATATATGTTTTCTTTTATTTTGATGCAGTCGAATGATAAATAATGTTTATTAAATCGAGAAATTAATTTATCATATACCAAAAAAATCATCAATTTTAAAATTAAAATTCTCATTTTTTGAAGAAAAAAATTAAATATTTTGTATGTTGTTGCTATCAAAAGTAAAATAATATTGAATGTGGAAAATCATGAAAAAGTTTAAACATTGTCAAATATTATTAGTGAAATCGAAATTTAAAAATAATTAAGATATTCATAATTTAAAAATTATCAAGCTTTTCTATAGAAGAAAACTAATCAGTTTTATTATACCTAAAGAAAGTGTAATCATTGGTCAATCAAGTATTTCTTAAATATGTCAACCTTTTATTCTAAACATAGATACAAATTCTCTGTGTGGTAATAAAACAAGGGAAAAAATCATTAAATTTTGAGTCGATTGTTAAAAAAATGTAGTTGTGCAAAGGAAGCTAACATTTTTCAAAAAAAAAAAAAAAAATTTGCAATGTTTTAAAAATATTTATTTATAGCACAAATTATTTATAGTGAAACTGCATAAAATGAACAATAAATAATTTTCTGTGAAATATCTCATCAATTTCTTAAAGTGGCAACACTATTAAGAGCATAGTTTTATTTTTCATATTTTTATAAATGATCATATAGTTAGGAAATTTATTTAATAAGTGAGCAGTAAATAAATAAATAATTTTTTTTAAAAATCTCAATAATTTCTTAAAATGGCAACCGTATTCAGAGCATGGTTTTATATTTCATAAATGATTGTATATTAAGGAAATTTATTTATTTAAAATTTTGTTTTGCAGTTTTATATTTATCGTATAAAATTTTAATATTTTTATCAAATTAGTATTTGATTAAATAACTAATTTTCAAATGATAATTAGGTATAATTTTTTAGATAGGTTATAAAATTTATATATATACTTTTCATTACAGCATGAAATATTTTCATTTATGTTAAAATTCATAAATATACTGTATGATATAATTTTTATAATGATGAATTTATACAATTTGCTTTCATTTATGAAGTTAAACTGAATTATTTAGGAATTTAAAATGCTTTGATTATAATTTATTGTAACAAATTTCTGCTAACTGCTAACTTGTTTATCTAATGGAAAAGTAACTAATATAAATTATTTATGTATGATACATATGTATAATTCCATTGCAACATTTTATCGTTATTTATAGTTTAAGGACAAATATTTTTGTAATAATTAAATACAAAATTTCTGCGCATTCTATATTCAAATATTATGAATTTCATGTCCGTTTGAATGCAAAGTCACAAAAAAAAATTTATTTATATAAAATAAAGTTACTAGTAGCATTTTTTTAATATTGAGTTTTAAAGAAAATAATTATTAATTTTGTTGTTATTATCGAAATTTAAATTAATTGCAAATATTTTTAACAGAAACATCATTATCGAGAATTACCAGATGAATTGCAGCAATCATTGGGTGAAATTCCAAATCAATTTGTGTCTTATTTTACCTCTCGCTTTCCTAAACTCTTAATACATGTTTATTTAGCAATGCAATTTTGCAAAGATGAAAATATATTTTCAAAATATTATGATGCTCTTACTGACTTGCCTTTCATTGATCAATACAAGAAGCCCATTCCACCTCCTCCTTGGCGTATAAAAAAGTTATTGAAAGAAAATATTACCAACACTGTTGTCAGTGATGATATAAATATTTCTGCTAAAGACTTAGATGCTCAGTATTGTCCATCTGGCAATATTATTGAAAATAGTGATTTGAATCAAATAAAATCAAATATTGAACAAACTTTGCAAAAAGCAGATTTAAATGAAAGTGATGTTTTTTTATTTAAAGACCAAATTATTTTGGAATCCAATGATATGTATAATGTGGAAAGAAAATCTGTCGATTTGATTATGAATAATAAAAAGGAAAGTGAGCTGTCCAAAGATTTGAAAAAGAAGAAAATAAGGAAAAAACCCAAACAGAAAGTGGTAAATGCAGCATTGAACGTTGAATGATTTCCTTTCATGTAATTTTTAATATGCTTTTAGTTTTGGACTCATTTGGAAAATTGAATATTGTTTTTACTAAAGATTCTCGTGTTGACAAATTGTCTTGTATATTTTTATGAGGTAAATTTTTCCATCTGTTTTTCACATAGCTTTACAACTGGGTGTTTTATTATTATTATTTATAGTGGGTTTAATTCACATCTAGGAGTTATTTTGCCATTTTCTGCACTCACTTTGTTATTTTCTTTTCACTGGCATTAAAGTTCTTATATTTGTTTTCCATTTGTAAATACACATTGTTGTTTATGGATTTTAAGTTATAAAGATAATGGCGAATATTTATCGAATTTTTACATTTAAGTAATCAGACATTATTTAATATAATAATTGTTAAAAAATTGTTTTTGTTAATGATAAGACTGATTGTTTGTTGATATTTATTAATTATTTGGTAAAAATAATTGATACAAATTAGATTTACTTTTATCATTCATTCTTTTATATTTATTTTTGTTTGCTTGATTTTGTTTCTTATTTTTGAATTAATTACAATTTTTCCATTTTAAAGTACTAAATTTGAATTATATCTTTGTTAACATTTAATATATTGTTTTGAAATATATTTTTATTGTTCTATCATTGATTTTATTTTCAAACAATTGTTGATTTTATAAAGAAAAAATTAAAGCCAGTACTAATTAAAACATTTTTGCTTTAAAATATCCAGTTAAAATACTGTTATTACGTAAAATATTCTATTTATTGTAAAATATTTTTATCTTTACATATATAAGAATTTATTTGCTCTCTACTCATCAATAATAGTTTTCATATTTTGCAATAATAGTTTTCATGTTATGGAATGTTTTCATATAACAAATACGTAACTTTTCCTTGAATATCGCTTCATGAGCGGTAAACATCTATTCATACATTCCGAAATTCGGCACAATTTTTATTTCACATTTTATAAATGGTTATTTATCTTATCATCACCTATCTTACTGTCCTCAATTATGTGAATTGTATAGTTGTTATTAATTCTAATGTTATGATCTTGAACATTTTAATTTATGCATAATAATTAACTAGCATTAATTCATGTTTTTTATAATTTTATTAATCATTATTGTCTTTTTATTACAAACCTGTATACTGTTAAGTATAAAATACTATTGTGTACTTAGTGTTTTTCTCAAGAATCAGAGTCTAGTCTGAAATGGCAATTTTTATGTAAAATATTATTTACGGTTTTCTAATTTGTTAATGAAAGAAAGTATTCATCTCCTTCATATGAATTTTAAAAACTAGATTATTTCTCTATTGTTGCAAAAATATTACGTAATATTTCTAGCTATAAATCTGCCCACAATAAAGTTTATATCGAGCTTAACTGAATTAAAATTGAATCATGACTTTTAAAGATTAGGTTTTATTATTTTGAATTTTTATTATGTATATTGTTAATAATTTATTAATGCTATGAAGTTTATTACTTAATTGAGATTTTGCTATTTATGAAGAAAAAACCTTCAGTTGAACAAATATGTTTAAAGCTTTTTGACCAGTTTTATTGATTACATTTTTTTATTTGTAAGTTATACTTAAGGTAGAACAAGTTAATTTGTAGCAGAAATCATTTTATGCATATTTCTAGTCAATAATAGTACACTAATTGATGGTACATATTTTTGATCTCTAGCATTACGTTTTACATTTGTTCAAAATAGTTATGTTTATTTTATGTATTCATGTAATGAAATTTCATTTATCTATGCCACTGTACACTAAATATCTGATTGTCATTTCAAATAAATGTAAAATTACCAGTAAAAATAAAAGTGAAAAATGCAGATAGACTAAAAATGGGCATATATTTTGTTTAAAAAAAATTATTTAGCATATATCAAATGAACAAATGTTACTAATGGGCTTAAATGAATAAATAAAAACTATATGAAGATTTTTAGACCTGTATAGGGAGACAATGTTCTTTGCATTCAATAATACCGATTTTTCTAAAAAATTGGGTGACAAAAAATTTGTTCGAAGTGAACTTATTCAACATTTAGTATTTTTCTTTGAAAATTGGTGTACAATGCTTGAGAACAAAGAAAGATGCAGGCTTGTGAAAATCTACAAATTACATTGAATCAAAATATTCTTAAAGAGTAATTTTTTGTGATTGCTGTTCAAAACTCAATCTGTTCACAAATAATCAGGCCTGAACTGTTTGCCAAATGGATAGCACAAATGTCTTTGTTTCTACAATGCATGAGTTGGATTTCCACCTCTGATTTGGATGCTTGCTACGATTTGGAACTCACTGTAAACTGCAGTTGCCTATCTAATTCGCAGTTATATGCAAAAAATGGCCACCATGTCCAAACAAATCAAAATCAGATAATCAGGGGTTTAGTGTAATCACATTTGTATTACATGTGCATGTTTGATTTCCAACACTTTTTTGTTCATTTATATGTCATTTTGGGGATTTAATTGTACTTACATGTCATTTTATTTTAAGAAATCATTCTGTTTAATGCATTTATTTAACAAGTTGTGTTTTCTATTCATTTACATTTATTGTGTCAAAATAGTTTGTTTATTGATGGTAAGAATAACTTCATTCTAAGCTACTATTTTTCCTAGAAAGTGTTAGTAAATTCTTTCAAATTAAATGTTTTTTATATAAAATGCTTTTTAAACAAAATATGTTTTGTAGTTTAATTTCAAGTAATTAATTTAAAATAAATGTGCTTTGACTTTTCCAGAAAAATCTTAACTTTATTTTGTTTTCAAAATTTTATTACAATTATCTAATTTTTAGTAACGTATATCCATAGGTTACTAAAAATTAGATAATAATAATTACTAAAAAAATTAAATAAGTTAATAAGGATTTCTTTCAAAAAGTTTATATTGGACATTCAAGAGAATAGAAATTTGCAAATATTTTAAGCATGAATATTCCAGAACGATATTTTATTGATATTGGTTATAAATGATAAAATCATACCAAATGAATTTTTGTTATTTTAGTTTATATTAGCACTTATAAGTTTTCATTTGCTTCATTTTTTTATCAGAACTATTCATTATTTTATAATAGTTATCTTAAAAAAGGTAAAATATCTTATCTTGGATTATTATATAATAATTTTAATGCAATATAAATTTGTATAGAAATTTTAAAGACAAATATATATATATATATATATATATATATATATATTTTTGTGGGTGATATTGATAAAATTCTAATTTATAATTTAATCTTATTAAAAAATAGAATGCTGCCTTTTTTTTTTTTTTTTTTTTCTCCCCAAAAAGATCAGCTATGTATTCACTTGTCAGGTTATACCTTTTTTCATGCTGTAGAAATATATATATATATTTCTATATATAATATATAAAAATGTATATATCTGCACTGATTATATATAATATTTATTTTTCTTACTATATCAATATATTTTTAAAACATGTATTCATATTAATTTGCGTATCTAAATCATGTCTTTCCTCCAAATCATGTTAAAAAATTTCCTTTTTATATAAATCCAATGGGTAATATATATACTGCGTTTTGTAATTGCAAGATATTTTAACCCTTTCCATACAGATTGAACAAAATACGAACTTCACAATTTAAATCAAGTAATTTGACTGAATTACAGAATTTAAGCGCATTGTATACTATTCATAGTTTTATGCTTGTAAATATGTATAAATGAATGTGTATGAGGACAACTTGTTTTTCCAAGTGCATTATTGTTACAGATATGTAAAATTTTATTTATGGAAATAAATATTTGGTGAAATGTAGATTTTTTGTTGATATTTAAAATTATTTAAGATGTACAGTTTCTTTATTGAAATATTTAATTACACTTTAAAAAATGTATAACAATTCAAATATAAGAAATATTATTTTTAAAAAATCATATAATTTTCTAACGTTATTTATTTTTCATGACAATAATGGCAAATCAATTGCGATTATTGCTTAATTATTTGATTATCAAATTTCATTATGCAGTGCTAATAAATGATGAAATGCTTATCCTTTCAGATGAAACTTGGTATGAAAGGTGTGATCCGCAAAGTTAATTCAATGTTTCCGAGAAATTATTATCAGAAAATTTGTGGGAAAAAAATCCATGTTTAATGCTGTTAGATGTTAGTAAAATTCTTTTACTTCGATCTCAACCAAAATTGTTCGACGAATATGGTTGGTCTGATATGAGCAAGAAATTCTGCTGGAAAAGTTTTGATTGAGCATTTAGATTTTCTTTTAAAAAATCAATTTATAAATAAGTTAGAATGACTGAAATGATATTTTATTAGTTGATAAAAGTAAATTCAACATTTGAGGTTTTGATGTGTGTGTGTAAAAAGGAGAAAAAACGAAAAAGTTTATTTAAACAACATTGTGGTGGAGGTGAACAAGTATTTCTACCTTGGTATTAAGTAATTTGATATTATTTAATGATATAATGAATCAAGATCTTTATTTGAATATTCTAAAGTACAATTTAAAATCATTACAAAATTAATGCTTTGTAATTAATTGTTTTATAGCAAGATAAAGATTCTAATCATTTGATGTGGATCAACGAACAACTGATTTCACACATGAACAATAATCGTTTCCTTGTTTTAAAAACATCACTCAGTATTTAAACCGCATGGAACATATTTAAAGTAAATTAAGATACTTGAAAGTTTGGATTTTAAAACAAAAACTGATTTAACAAAATAATTGGTTAAAGAATGGAAAAATGCAGTTGATGTATTAAGAACTTGTGAATTCTGCTAAACGCTTTAAAAGGTGTTGTAAATGCTAAAGGATACCAAAATACTAATTTGAAATCAATATTTAATTATTAAATTTATAATCAATGCGTTTTAAGTATACGATGACTTGTTTGCATAATATATTTTACCAACAATAGATTCACACCATGTCAAATGAATGCTATTATGGTCTCAAAAACAAACTAAAATCTCAATTTATGAGTTTAAAAACAAAAATTAACACCTATAAAACATTCATACGACCAATCCTGCTTTATAAGAGTAAATGCTGTGAAATCATTAAATTACATGAAAATTAATTATTAACCTTTGAACTAAAGTCATAAACATTTTTGGTGCAATCTATGAGAATGATAACTGGAGTACCTTGTTTAATTTTGAAAGCTATCATATTGTTTGAAATCATAAAATGCAATAAACTACGATGGCTTGAGCGTTTGTATCATTCTGAAAGTGCAAATCCAGTAAAAAAGCCCATTTTTACTGATCCTTTGAGCAACAGAAGACGACGGAGACCATCCATTAGGTAGCTTGACTAAGTCGAAAAGTACTTTAATCTGATAAATTGGAGGAACTTGCAATGGATAGGAGCAGATGGCAACGACTGTTAGCGACGGTCTTGGCCTCTAACAGGCTATAGTGTCTTGGAGGAATAAATAATAACGTGAAGCATTAATTTTCCTTAATACATATACTCTATATTATTCCTGCATGAATATGTGAATATTTTATAGGGCCACTGTATCAGATATCTAATATATTTTATCAGGGCCATATATTGAGACCTTACAGCTGCAATAAAATAATATTTTGGTTAGCTAATGCTTCATTTAATGCACCACGTCTGAATGGTGTTGCTAAAAAGTATCGATCAGCAGTTTTTTTCTAATATTTCTTTCGTTGAAATAATGGCGCCAAGATCATTGAAAAGTTCAAGCTATCTTCTGGCGAATGTTAAGCACTCTGGTCTCTTCTCAACAGTTAATAAGTTCGATTCACCTCTCAGGTTTGTTTCGAGCCCCAATTCAAACTATACATCCCTTTCCAAATAGCTCTCGTGTGGGGAAAGAAACCGCAGAACGTGTTATGTTGAAAATTATTCAAATAATAATTATTTTTTTCTTTTAAAAGTATGTCACTAATTTTAAACTTTTTTTATATTTAAATTTCAAAATAAAAAAAATTAAGAAAGATTACATAAAAAATGTTTTTTTACAAAATATATATACACTAATAGAAAGAGATTATATTTTTTAAAAATACAATAATTTTTAGAGACTGATACAGTTTACCTGCTTACAGGAGGCATAAAATTAAGATATTTAACTCAGCAGAAAACTTGTTTTATGTTATATCCATAAACACCACACATCAGCTAAAATTCAAAATACTTGGGGGCAATGTCTTTTTGCCATTTTGAACTACCTTTTACATTCGTTCAACGGATTGCGTAGGACACCTAGTGGACGGATCTAAAAAATTATTTAACTGGTTTACCAAGAAGTGTTTGTATCCGGAATCTTCCAATTCATAAGATTTATATCCTAGTATCATACGGAAAAGTACTAAAATTATCGATAATTTTTACCATATATAAATTTAAAAAGATAACTGGAACAATATTTGGTTTTTCTTGTACGCCAAAGGAAAATCAAAATTCTGTATTATGGAATTGCCATTAATGACGTAATATGACGCCGATGAATGACGTCTATGTTTTCAAAACTGTTAAATAACGAGTAAACGATTCCGATTGAAATAAGGTAAACAAGCTTCCTTAGATTCTGTAACCATTTGAATCAAAAACTTTTCTTTTTATATCTTGGTAATCAAAGTTTTTTACTAGTAATAGAATTTATACTTTTATTCATGTGATTATGTTGTTCGTATTTCTTAGATTGCTTTAAAATTCATTTTATTAATTTTGGAACGTCTAATAACCTTATTCATTTTTGCTGAAAAAATAATATAACAATGATGTGAAATTAAAGAATAATTATTTTTTTCGATAGATTACATTCCCTTACCTGTTTAAGGTAAGAATAAACCATTTTTATTCAAAATGTGGGTCCTTTTTCTTTCAGCCAACACAACAGAAGGAATACAGGTAAAAAAAAACCGGGTAATGTTAATTGTAGCATGTTTTTCGTTTAAAAGAAAAGAGAGAGAGATTTTGATGTAATTATAATAAAGGTAAGAATTCGCAACTAGTAACACTTACACAATATCACTTGCACCAGCGATATGGAATAATACCAAAATTTCTTATATGTTTAAATATATTATCGCTTTTCAAAATAATACGGATTACTAAATTTTTAAATTTGATAAAAAAAAAAAAAAAAAAAAAAAAACATAATAAAGCATATATTTTTATAGCAACTTATTTTATAAGTAAAAAAATCTATATATAATTTTAACTATTAATTTCTCTTACCAAAGTAGAATTACGAAAGAAAATAAATATTGAATTGTGTTTCACTGAATTTTGAAAAAGTGAAATCGAAGAATTATAAGAAATTTAAATTAATGAATCATAACGAAATTTTTCCTCCGAAAAGTTCTTAACGTTATAAAAAAAACACATGTGGATGCGGCAAAAGATTCTATTTAAGTCCGTAAAATGTCCAGCAGGTAAATGTAGATATATATGGTTTTGCTTTATCTTGATGAAACAGTATATATCTTCTTGGCCAGAAATCGAAACCACAATGTTTCGATTTGATAGCAGCGTCAACGTGGATTGTGATTTTACTGTACACCTTGCTACCGATAGTTTTACGTTTTTACAAATACGGTGTGAATAACATTATGATAATCCCACTTTACAAAGCATGTTCTTTTCGTCAGTCAAATTGCGCTTTGCCACACTGCCAATTGCCACTGTCTGGCTGCAGACTAAACCCGATTTTCAACTTATTTTGCTGAAATAAATCCATTTTTCCTCACAAGTGACGATCTGGTAAAGAATTGTTTTTTCCCTTGTGTTGGTATTCGAACTGATTAGTGTTGACCTGAACGTGTCTGTCTATGTCTGGTTCAGTCAGCTCTTGTGGCACCCAGTGATTGTGAACTGGTGTGTCAAGTTTATTAGCTTAATAGCATGACTAATCGACAAATCACTAACGTATTTATTCTAAGCTTATTCTTGAGTGGTTGAATACTGATTTTCTTTCAAAGATTGACGCAGGCAGGCCTCATCAACATCAGTATGGCTGCCAGAGCGCTCTGCTTCTTGAATATCACATGCCTTGTTTTTTTCATTTTCGTTATCATACCCACTTTACAGTGGCATGGTTCAGCACTACTACCAAAAGCTGTACACATGATTTGGTGACATTCTATAGCTGACTTTTAGCAACGGAACAGCAAGTAAAGGATGGTTCTAATCTGGAAGCCTGATAACACCTGTAAATATGTTTTACGCATCTCACGACGCGGTGTTCTAAAGCAATATCCAAATACCAAAAATAATCTGACAAAATAAAAATAAACGTCAACATTAGCTATTTGCACAGGCGGCGATATTAATGGTAATATAAAGCTGTTTTTACAAACCGATACAATGCAATATTCTTTATAAGTATAAAGTAAAAAAAATTTAAAAATGAAATTATATAAGTATTGTATTAGTTCTATAAAACATATAACTTAAAACTTTCGTAATAATATCTGATTAATTCAAAATTATAAAGCCGAGAATTAATAGTCTCAATACACTGCTCTTATCTTCAACGCATCGTGGGTTCAATTCCCTATTCTTGCATGGTTGTCTAATTCGGAATCCATTTTAAACTGTAATTCCTGGTCAAATTATCCCCTCTGAGCAATAAATGACGTTGAGGGACAATCAAACTGAAATCATAAATGAAATAAAAACACTGATATGGAGTATCAAATCAAGAGTTCCTGCGTCTGGTTCCCACTTCTGACGTGGGTGTTTGTAACAGCTTAAAATTCTTGTCTAATTAGGCTTTGTGAGCAATTAATGATTGTAGAGCCACAATAAACCAAATCAAATTTACAAATGAAATGAAAGTACAATATTTTATATCGCAGAAAGCATAGTTAAACAGCCGTTGACTTTTGTGAAACACATCATAGAATGATATTTTGTAATCGCTTGGGCTTGGCAATCAGTTGGCGAGATGAGATCGAGATTTGGCGATGTAAACAAAACGGATATTCAAAAGGGTATATCTCCAATATTTTCAGTCATTCGCTACCAGTTGCCTTTCTGGATGACTTTTCATACAGCTGTTTGTATTTACGTGTCGTAAGCGTGGAAGTCAAGAAGACTTTCAAGCATCCACCTCAACTAAATATTCATGCAAAACATAAAATCGCAACATCGATTTTGCATTATTGGAAATTTTGGTATTTCGTATTATTCCGTTGATCTTTATCGCCATGAAAATACGTCGTCGAATTTTGCAAACTGTATTTTTTTTTTTTTTTTCAATATATGAAGTAAAAGCGGAATAGTTTACTTATATCTCCATTGTAAAAAATAGATAAAAATTTTATTTCTAATTTATATCTTACTAAATCGAATAATTTAATGACATGTATATTTTTTATGTTACGGCCGACGGCATAATACATAAGTAACGAAATGGTCATCAGTGTAGTAAGCTACTTTTGTTTCGCTGCATAAACTTTCATGTCAGTGAACTAAAATGACTGAATACAATACAAAGGAGAAATTTGGAAAAATGAATAATGCATATCAACAGTCTATCTCATGTTTTCAAGGTAATTTAGAAAAACTTTGAAAATATGGTAACTTTTTTGTCAGAATTTTTTATCTTTAAAGTAATCATTTACTTTAAAAAAATGAAAAAAATTTACAAATATATGATCTTAAGACTTATAATAACCAAATTATTAAATTCTTTAGTCATTAAAAGAAAAAAACTCGTAATCGTAGCTTCCAGCAAAATTACCGACGTAAAGTTACTTTTTGATAGGTTCTACAAAAATATTTAAGTCTAAAATCATACCAGAAGCGAAATCTCGTCAAACAAAAAAGTCGCCAAGTTTCGCGTTTACTTGGATTGCGAATAAATTCTTACACTATTCAATAATCTCTGGTAACAAATCCAGTGACGAAAATGGTACAATTGAAGGGGAAGAAAATGTAATAATATTTAAAAATTCGTTTAAAAGAAGGATTTAAATATTAATTTTTCCCATTATTGCAAATTTACCTTCCAAACTATCTGTTATGAAAATCAGCAAAAAGGAAAATGTACGTTAATACCTCTTTTAATCAACAGCATATGTACCAACGAAAGAAGAATATAGTTTATAGTGCTGCGCAAATGACCACCTGCTTAAAGGAACTTTAATGTAAAACGTACATTTGATAGGCATATCAAATGAGGTCTGTCAACGCATTAGAAAAAAGAAGCTTCTATGTGGTTTTCATTACACAACAAGCAAGGATTTTCAATTGCTGGTGCTGCCTCTTTCGATCAAATCTGAAAATCAAAGATTTCGTTGATTTTTTCATGTGGTCTTCCTTCAAAAAAATCCTCATTCTATATACCCGGCAGTGAATCAAAAAATACAGCGAAGGAAATGTGATTCATACCATTATATATATAGAGAGAGAAAGAGAGAGAGATGGGGGGAGAGGGAGAGCAATAAATACATTAATGCATTTCAAAGGTATAAATACAATATTAAAAATATAAATTACAATATAAATGTAACCAGTTCAAAAGAGGCCAAAAAGAGATATGCCACAGTATGAATTAGGTGCAACATGAAAAATCTCTTGAGTCCAATATTTAAATGTGTTTTGATTCACTGGTAGTGGTATCTTGAAAATATGTCTGTTGTTCCTTCTACTGTGGGTTTGTTTACTTTTCTTTGGTTTTTTTTTTACTTTAATTTTTGAAATAAATATCATGCATTTTTATTTTAATACACACTTCGGAGGAATTGCTCGCAGATTTTTAGACATATGTCCTTCGTGAATGTCAGAAATGAGTGTTTAATTTGGATAGCTGACCATCTCCCTTCTTTCTTCCTACTGTATATTGTCTTGTTCTCAGTGTTTTTCAAATTTTGTCTTACTAGTTTTATTATTTTTCACTAAAATTAATATATATATACATGTGTGGGGGGGGAGAGAGAGATTTGGGCTTTAGTTAAGCTATGTTTCATTTCGTTTAGCGTTAGTAATTCATTAAAACCTCAATTAACGCTGACTTGAAGGTGGCTATGTCACGATGCTTGTTTCAAGAATGCGGGAAACGGCAAGAGAGGCATTTTTGTTTCAAGCATGGAAAATAAAGGACCATTATCTTTGAAGCAAGAGGTGTAATGGAACGGTGTCCATTGTAACATAAGCAACGTTCAAACCAGAGTCAATTTCGATAGCCTGATTCATTATCTTTATCAAACAAGCTGTCTGTGCTTAAATATTGGGGGCCAATGCAAAACATATATGATATCCATCTCTTCTTTCTACTTTTATCTAACATATACATTTTAAATATAACGATATTTTATATTCAGTATTTACACAACATATCCATTAATTAAGGATTATTTAAAAGTACATGAAAATTGAACGCGGAAGGGAAATGCAACCAGTAAAAATACCACTTACTTGGTCAAGTATAATATGTAAATTAGATTAGAATGAGAGAAAAGAATTAGATTAGAATGAGAGAGGTATAGAAAGACCTGCGGCAAAGGAAATATATCCACAATCAATCCATACGGAGCTCAGTACCATGACAGCACAGATATGATACAGAGGGCACGTGTGGAACATACTTTGTGTGTGGTAAAGTTATCGGCAACCTGGAATGTGGACCTAAGTATATGGCAGTAGCTGAGGTGGTCAGAATAGTTCAAGTGTCGTATCTAGGCTGTGACAATGATTTCAAGATGATGGAAATGTCAATATACGTTATATTATAAGTCATCCCCGAGTGGCAACTTTGAATGCCGGTATTTAGTAGTAACCGCCAAAGGAAACAGATGGAGTGCAGCAATGAAACAAACGTCAGCTATTATCAGCCATGAGTACGACCGTCTCAAGCGAGCCGTGTAAGACGTTTGGAACAGTAGGATCTGTATGTTCGCTGGACTGTCTGATGTGTTTCTCAAGGCAGCTTACAGTCGACATAAGTTAGCTTGGAATAGAGAACATAAAATGTGGACATTGCACATTGGGCTTATGTGCGTTTTTTTGTTAGTCCAGGTTTAGCTTGCAGTCCGATTCCCGTCAAACTTTCATATAAAGAACTCCAAGTATCCAGTACGATCAAGAGAACGTTATTGAACTCCAACATTACGATGGTACAAGAACGCTCACTTAAGGAGGCATTATACTGGTATCTAGAACAAATCTGTACGTTCATATAGGAACGATGAATTATGCTCAATATTTATGAGAACATCATTCTCGAACATGTCCGTTTGTTTAGGGGTGTCGAATGCGTTGAATCTGCGTTTATAGATGATAACGCCCGTTCTTACCGTTGGAACATCAAAAGCGATTATCTTCAATCGGAGGATATTACACGTATTGAATGTGACCAGCATTTTCACCCGACTTCAATTAGATAGAACATGTGTGGCATATGATTGGCCGACGAATCGCAGCCCATGAACTATTTCCTACATCTACACTGGACCTTCGGAAAGCTGCTGAGTGGAGTTCTCTGCCCTAAGTACAACTAGATATGATCCACAGCATGCATCGGCATTGTACGGATTGTATTTCCTCATAAAGGAAACATAATTATTTCAACTCTCACACCAATAACGTATTGTTCAGTTGTTGATATGTACTGTAAGTGCTACAGGAAGCTATAATCATGGTTTGTGTATGCCTCGCACATAAATTATCGCATTTTTTTTCCTTCTCATTTGTTTAATACTAGTTTTATGAATACATCCCCGTTTATTTTGTTTCTGCATCTTTAGATAAAGGTTCACGTATTATTCTTAATTTATGGACATGTATGTAGTAATACAGTTTGAAAACTTCACATGTCGAGACTTCTTCACATGGAATCGCAAAGGAAGCGACTTCTGAATTTCCCAAGCAACTATCTCGATAAGCATGCATTCACTAGTATCAATCTCTTGTTGTTCAACATTCTCTGGGATTGAACCCAGAGCTTTTTGTTCTGGTTGACTGGTTAAGTTTCATTGCTAAAGGTCCCAGCAGAACAATCTGAGCCTTCTTAGATTTTTATAAACTGTTAGCAGTAAGCTGTTAGGAGCACATCAAATGCACTCTGTCCTAATTCTAGGCCACAGTGATACCTTATCTAGCCATATCTTAATAAAATAATAACTACATGTATTTTATTTGTGGAAAATTATACAGTTTTCTAAATAGCTTCCATTTCTTCCTCGATCATTTAGCACTAACGGCCAACACGCCTCAACATAATAAAATTAGAACAGGATGATGTATACTTGCAAATAGTATATTCAATAACAAAGAGCACTAATAATTAAATTACAGAACTCTCATTGATATAAAAAAATTTTGTTGTAAACATTACACGATTAAAAAGATAAGAATAAAAATAGTTATCTTTTATAGAGAAAATAATTTCATAACAATATATTTTGTTCGCCACAATATGTAAATCATTCTCATAGCTAGAATTCGCAAGTTGAACACAGAAAATGATAATTATGCTCAGAGCTTGAATGAGGCAGAGGCATACAGTCACTTGGCCCGGGCCCCTACATTAGAAGGCCCAAATCAAATAGGAAGATTATTTTACGTTGTCAATCAAATAGAAAGTTTGTTTTTGTGATTCAGAGGGGTCCACCCAAGGAAGCTTTTGCTCCGGATCTCAATTGAGCTCAATGGGGCCCTGATTATGTTTGCTTAGTACAAACATTCTGAAACTAGTGTCAAATCAAAGCTAAATATTTTAGAGAAGTTGATAATTCATTTTTGATATAAAATCCATTCAATAAACATAAAATCATTAAAATTCAATACATGAATTATAATTGGGTATAAGAATTGTTTTCATGAAACCAGTAAAGCAAAAATATATGAAAGTTACAAATTTGGCAAAATGCTTTGGTGACTTGATTGGAAACGGCGTCATTATTTTAACTGGAAAGTAACAAGTTCTATAGTGATCCAGTCAATGACTTCATTAAAGGTGGCCATGAAGAAAGGCAATGGTTGAAATATTTTTTTGAGTCATACTTTTAGGGGTTTCAAAATAAGATTTTGCGGTCTCCTGCTCTTAAATTCCATGATCCCCAGAATTAGAATGGTGCATTCACCTGTTGCTCAACTAAGTAAGTTGCCAACAATCCTATCACGTGTGTGTGTATATATATATATATATATATATATATATATATATATATATATATATATATATATATATATATGAGGGTCACTCTCTGAAATAATTTTTGAGATACAACTAGGTTTTTAAAGTTATACTTACAAAATTTTAGGTGTGCTTAAAGTAGTCTCCTCCAGCATCAATGCACTTTTGTAAACGAATTTTCCACAGAATAAATGCCTCAAGCCATTCATTTCTTGGAATAGATGAAAAAAATGCACTTATAGCCACATCAATCTCTTCTTCTGAATGAAAACGACGTCCACGTAAGTTCTTTTTTAGATTAAAGAATAACCAAAAGTCGCACATAGATAGATCAGGTGGATACGGTGGATGTTTGATCGCTTTAATTTGTTTTTGTTTAAGAAACTTAACTGTTAATCCGGCTGTATGTGAAGATGCATTGTCATTGTGAAGCATTAGTCCCCTAACATTCAGTTCTTGTAGAATTTTGTGAAGATATTGAGTGGTATACCAGTTTGCTGTTACTGTCCTTTCAACTTGATGGCTTTGACCATTCCCGCACTTCTGAAGAAAACGGCATACATCACTTTTTTCAGGACGCGTTGTTTTTTCATCATTGTAGGCGTGGGATCATCTTCAAAGACGTTTCATCGCCTGTTACAATTTTAGAAATAATGCGGTGGCCACCATCATTTAGCAATTTAAGAGTTTCTTTACTGATTCTGACACGCTCCACTTTTTGGTTCTCAGTTAAATTATGGGGAACCTAACGGCAAGCCACTTTTTTCATATGTAATTCTTCATTAATGATTTTGTGTATGGCTGCGGATCCAATGTTAAATTCCTTCTGTATCATTTGATAGGTACTGAGATTATCATCCATTAACATTTTTCGTATGGCAGACACATTATCCGGGATTACTGCCGACGGTGGCCTTCCTGTGTGTTCTTCATTCTGAAGAAAATTGCGACCTCTTCTAAAATCTCTAACCATCTGAATACAGTAGCACGAGCTGGAGATTCATCACCAAATGCTAATTGCAACTGTTGAGCGCATTCTTCTTGATTAAATCCTGCTTAAAATCGTAGAAAATCATAGCGCTAAAATGTTCTCGCGTCAACTCCATTTTCTCTTGTTTAAAATTTATTCTACGCTAAACAAGTTGAAGTAAGTCAGTAAAAAATCGTCTTCTGTGTTAAAATACTTTGTATTTTAAAATTAAACCATTATTTTTATTTTGTAAATTCTCGTCTGAGTGTATCTCAAAAATTTCAGAGTAACCCTCGTATATATATATAACAAGATTAGAAGTATCATAAGCAAAAATTAAAAGAATACAAGAATAAATATAACACTTATGTTTAGCAATATATTCAGCGCAAAACCAGCTAAAATAGAATTACTAAAATATAATTAATAATACATTTTTATAAAATTAATAATGAAATATTAGATGGAGAATAATACATTCAAAATACCAAATGGAGAATAATAATATATTTATAAAATTAATCAAAAGCCAAATTGAGAATAATAATCAAATACTTGAAGGAGAATAATACATTGAAAATACGAAATATAATAAAAGTTGGAAAACTGTTCAATATATATTTTAGAGTTCCCTGATGAAGCTGGTCAAGTTGGTACTTCGTTCCATTTTCCTTTATTTTATTTTCTTTGAAAATTTAAAATATTAAAATTAAGAAAATGTATTGATAAACTCAGGGGCGGAAGAAGTTTATTTACCTGATTTGATTCTGTTTCATTAATAATTGATAAAAATCGTATAAAAGTCTAATTTCGAAGAAATTTTAGTTTTTCACTCTCAATATTGTTTGCTATATTCACGAATAATATTGCACATAAATTCGAGTAATATATAATTTACATTTATATTGTGTTATTAAGTGTGTAAAATAAAAAATAAATTTAATTTTAATACTTATCTTTCAAAATCATAAATAGTAATTTAATACTTTTTATGATAGTTATTTTTCATATTTGGAATATTTTATCTGAAAAATATAAATAACAAGAATTAAAAACAAGTAGAAAGCGATAAATTTAGGTCAAAACATGTTGTTCATATCGATATTTTACACTTCTGTTTTGACATAGATGCTTGCGGTTAACCTATCCATCAACAAAGTGATATCCAGCCAATCAAAATATTAGAGTACAACTGCATCACGTGTTGGATCTTGATGAATGTTCCAAAACCTGGCAATCAGTCAGAAATCGTTTGCATGATGAAATCTCGATCTGATTTCCAGTGTTAAGTGCTATTCTCAAAATTTGATTTTAAGATGATTCTTAGAATAAAAAAAACCCAGGATTGTTTGTGATAATTATGATATCAGATCTATAAAATAAATTTCTTAACAGCATTTTATTTAAATAATTCTCCCTCGTTGGTTTCAAACCAGAAAAACTTGTTAGTGGAAACATGGGTAGATTTCGCACTATCTTGTGCGTTCTCCTAATAATCTCTTTAGCTATTTCTTGCGAAAGTCGCAAAAAGAAGAGAGCATGTCATCAGCACCATCATCATCATCATGGCAAATGTCCACGACCTCCCCCCTGTATTTGCAACAATGATACAACTGTAATTCCTGATGAATTCTCAACCACAAGTCCATACCTAACGTCAGTAATACCTCCGCATGAAAATACAACGGTAGGTAATCAGTCAGCAGATTCATCTAGCAGTGAGGAAAGCAGCGAGGAACTTGGTAGTGGAGATGGCAACTGTCATGGCGGACATGATCATAGCAATGGAGGAAGGCACGATCATGGACATGGTCATGGTCGAGAACATGGTCATGATCATGGAAGTGGTGAGGGGCGCAGTCATGGACACGGACATGACCATAATCATGAAAGAGGAGAGCGACACAATCATGGACATGGCCATAATCATGGAAGTGAAGAGAGGCACAATCATGAACATGGCCATAATCATGGAAGTGGAGAAAGGCACAATCATGGACATGAGCATGATCACGGCAGCAACGAAAGACGCAAAAATGAACTTGGGCATGAGCATGGTAGTGGTGACAGACACCATCATGGGCACGATCATGAGAATAGAAATGGACTGGAAAATGCTCTCGGACATGAACATGGCAGTGGTGATAGGCAACATCAGGAGCATGGGCAAGATAGTGTAGATGAACACCATCATGAGCATGGGCATGATGATAGCAGCGGTAACAGACATAATCATGAACAAGTTCATGGCAGTGGAGACGGATTAGAGCTGAGACAGGAGCATGGTAGTGGTGACAATCACCACAATAGACATGGTCACCATCATCATCATAGGCATGGTCACCATCATCATCGTCGTAGGAAGTGTAAGCCTCATCCTCCTTGCATTTGTCCTAGTGACAACGGAACAACGACGGCACCATGAAACTCTGCATTTGCTGATAAAATCTATTTTTTGTCGGTTATTCAGTTCCTCAGAGAAAATATCTTTCTATTATTTAGAGTCAAAGCAAAAACTTTAGCAGAAATTGAAAAAAGATTAATTCAATCAAAGGTATACAATTTTTATTTCATCTTTTAAAAAATTTGAAAATACACCAAACAAACTTGTTTAATTTTCTTCTTACATGTTTTAATTCAGTAATTTTTTATAACACTTATATTCTATAAATATTGTCTATTGTTGATTCTGATAACAAGTAATTCAATATTAATAATTTATGTAAAGTACACTTATAAAAGTGCAAAAATATTTTGTTCTAAAAATTTTTGTTAAATATTATAAAAAATTTCAGGATTATTGTCTTATTCATGAAACGTTCTTTGATGACCGTAATAAAAATGTTCTAGAACTATTGATATCTTATTAATATTAGCAGTAAAATACTTTTATTTAAAATTTCAAACATTTTTAATGGAAAAATTATCATTGAATGTTATAAAAATTCCTCACTTTGAAATTTTACAATTGATTTTAATTAATGTAATTACAATTTTCGTATTCATATTATGTTTTTAAAAAATGAAGAGAAAATTTAAATTTACTTTAAAGTTATTTTATCTTATAAATATTAAATAAAATATATTAACTCTGTAAAAAGAACACTCCACCGTCCCTGAAAACTTAGACAACTATAATCTTTTTAAATGAATATCTTGTATTTACTCGAGAATTTCAATTCAGAATGAAACTGACCGTGAATACATGTTTACAGGAAAAATGAAAAACACGTAAACTACTAATTTACAGTACCTTCATATTCTTTCTTCGCTAAAAAATGTCAATTATTTTCTACATTTAATATATTTTACTGAGCTGATTCATTATATATTTCTCAACGGAATTAAAAAGAAAGGGATTTTTAGCATTTTTACACTTCTATTGTATATATCTAAATATTAATAAAAATGGAAAAAATTTTTATTGTTATATATATTTATTTAATCTTTTTAAAAATAATTTTTAAACCCTTACTATGATTATAGTGCTCTTCTTAACAAATATAGAATATTAAACTATTATTGTTCATAAAGATTTTGTATGCTTTTCCTTTTCTGAAATTTATTTACACAACCATAAAAGTTTCGTACTTGAAAAATAAATTTAAAAAAACGCTAATTAATACTTTTTAACACTTCATGTACTTTTTTTTATTATTAATTATATTATATATTTTTATATATAATCATTTTGCTTCTTTATATGTTTACGTTAATAAACACTGACTTGTATTTATTGGTTAAGTATATATCTATGTGACTTGTATTTATTTATTTCTTGATTAAAACTGGTTAATAATTATAAAAGTTAAAATTAATTTATAGTATCTTGAATAATTCTTTAATGTATACGCTATTTATATTGTCTTGTATAAATGGCGTTAAAAAAAAAAGAATTATTCAAGATACGATGCCATGTAACTTATTTTGACACCTACAACACTGGTTTGTATATAGTTATAACTATTAAAACAATTTTCTTCACAATTTTTCAATCGAATATTAATGGTAAATTTCTGTAGCTGTATTAATTCCTGTGAACAAGAAAAAAATTGGCGCCAAGAATCACGATTTTTTGCCAACAGTAATAAATTATTTCCCCACATATATGGCTGTTATTTTGATAAATATGTTGCTGTAAACAAGAATTCTACATTGAGTTCATTTATTGTTGTCAAAATACAAATTTAAAGTACCTATATATGCTCAGTTATTTTTGAAAATAAACTGTGCCACAAAAATGAACGGTTTTTTTTATTGTATGTTCTAAATTAATTTCAACATTTTTAAAAAGAAATAACCAAAAAAAAAAAAATAAATAAATAAATAACCATAATTTCATTAATGGTTTAGGCTATTAGCAAGAGGGTAAAACTGCAACTTTTTTGGTACTTTCCCATTATACCCTAGTACAATAATCGCCATAACGGAAGAGAAAAAAATTGTAAATTACCGCTGTAAATATTCTATTTGCATCGTGTATTGTTTACTAAAGTTTACGTTTATAGAAACAACTGAAAAATAATACAAGCATTTTATTGACATGTTATAAATTAAATAACATTATCTCTTATTGACAAAACCTATTTAAACTCCAATGTTTCCTGGCGGAAACTGCTTAACAATAGCATTGATGATCGATTCCGTACATAAAATGTAATTATACCTTTTTTCGATGAAACACAAAATTAAATTTTGCTGTATTTACATATTTTTTACTATTGGCGATTTGTGATCGTAATTCTCCTCCAAAACCAAATTATGACGAAGCCATCTTCTGCACCTGTTTGCTTTAGCTTTGTTTATCACTCTTCAATAAATCATTTTCACGAAAAAAAAAAAATCGAATGGAATATATTTAATTCAAAATGAAATTCTGATCCCCATTGAGATCATCATATCTCTACGTTATATTATTTTTGTTTCTCCTTAATGCTATTACTTTCGCAATGGAATTTTCAATGGAAAAGTACTTTTCTATCAAAAAAAAAAGTAAAACCTGACAATATTTATTATTTTAAAAAAGGATTGAAATCTCACCAAATTAAATAACTTAAAATATATTTTAAAAGAATCCATTCACATTTTAAATACGGCATCCGCCTACAAAGCAGATTGTTCTACAGTGGTGCAAACAGTACTCTGCCCAATCTTTATTTTCACAGAAGACGGGCCACCACCCACTCCCGATCTCAACTCAGTGGGCTATTGCATATGATGAACTATATAACTAGAGAATAAATTGACGAACCCGAAACTAAACCAGAATTAAATTTAAAAATTTACAACCACAGATATCGAATGAAATTTTTCTCTACAGAGCATGCCTGCAGGAACTTCTCTAAATAGATTGTCGCCTGAAGTTAAAGCGTGAGAATACAAACTTTAGTTGAAAACTGATCAACAATGATTTTCACTTAACAATTATTTTATCATTAAAGAAATATTTGTGTTATAGTAATAAATTTTTAAACGGTCACCTCATTATCGGAAGGTCGTGAGTTAGAATCCTGACGTAACGGTTGAGTCGAGATTCAAACTCATTACCTTCCGATCGTGAACTCTAGTGGCTCAATAGCTTCACGCTCTAAAGTGAAGTATCATTTGCCTCGGGCAGTGGTTTTGAGGGTGACCACGCCGTACTCTCCTTCACTGGGTTGCTGGAGCTCCGTGGGTTGGGGACGTGTCCACGTTAATATGTGATGTCCAAGATCCTTCCGCTGGTGGGGCGTGGATATAGAGAGGAGGGTGCCAGCTCAGTTATGACCTCGTCACCTGACCGTGGTTCAAAATGACGAGGCATTTGGTGAGGGCGAGTATTCCAGACCTGTTAATCTAAAGGTACAGTCCGGGGGTTCGCCTGCACCGCTATGTATGTATGATGACGAGAGCGAATCTCTTAACAAATCTGGCCAGCGCGATTTCTTTATCATAAAAATTACAAGAACGAAAATAATCTTACAACAATTTAGCAATACTTTATTCCATATTACCGATGCAAATTTTGTTGAACTGATATTTTTGGCGATATTACTGGGAATATAATTTAAAAAATAGGAATTGTTAGTTTATTATCCTTTTCATCACGCCGGTACAACTGTCGTACCACGAAAGCGATTGTCTCAAAAGGCGGCTGCGGTACAGCAGCTTTACCATGGATTTTTTCCCTTTTCAAGCGAAAATAATAGTTGATAGTTGTAGTAGTCCGAAACTTCAGGACTTAGATGAATTAGCTTTTGTGTGTGTGTGTGTGTGTGCGTACAAAAAATCAAATAATATATTCCTATTGAATTGTGAAAAAATAAAATAAAAATAATGTGCATTCATCTTTTTTGATATAAACTTTAAAAAATGTTATGTTTTAGAATTTCTCTAACGCAAAGTTTTTCAAAATTAAACAATTAACAGCTCCATGTAATAAAATTAAGAATTTCATGATTTCTTTGAAAACTACGGGTAAATATCAGTTTGCTTTATTTACCTCTCAATGTTCATATTCTGCACACAAAGACCAAAGCCAAGTGAATTCCGAAGCACTACAAACATAAGAATCCTAGTCGGAATTAATATTTCTAACAAAATAAAAATCTGCTGTATTTTTATGAAATATATAAAGAAAATTTTTATGGAATATATTAATTCTTCTGTGAATAGGTTTCCAAACTATACTTCGTTCTGTAACTTTTTATACTATATGATTTCGTGTATTATTTTATATTATTTAAAACCAGACACGGTTCAGTGCCTAGCTTTAAATGTTATGTAGCCAATCGTTTGATGCTCTGAAATCTTAAACTCTCAATAGCTAAAAAGTATTTATTTTTATTTAATGGCATCACCATCAACAGGAATGTCCATTTCTCTTTGCCAAGCTTTTCCCACTTTAGAATGTTTTGCTTCTCTAAAATATTTTCGAGGGAGCACTTTTGCTATTGTTTTCTTCAAGTTTTCTTTTTTTTTTCTTTTGAGCTTTTAAAATGGTTTAAAAACTGTTCCTCAGAATTTCACTTTTTTTTGCCTTTACTGTAAGAATACAAAAAAATATTAATCTTTTAGAAGTTTCTTTCTTAACTCAACTGATAAACACATTCGTTTCTTCATTTGCGTTCAATCTTCAAGGGAACTGGCTCAAATTCTCTCCCGACAAATAACACTTCCAAAAAAAAAAAAATTTGAATCTTTTAAATGAAACAAGTTTCCAGAACCGCAGAGTTCCAACCTTTTTTTGAACGTTTTTCTCTTCTATGCTCTAACGTACGAGGGCAATGGAAGTGGAATTCGAAACCAGTGTTATTTCCCATCCAATGTCTGATGTGTCTTCGACATTTTTTCCAACAAATCTCGCCAGCAAAAGTCGCTTTGCTGTTCAAGGCAGAATCAATCTCTCGGGCATTATATTTCAGTTCGTAAAGGGGAGATAAAATTTATCATCATTATATCTATGGTGTCAGCGCAGGGACTTCCCATTAGTTTGTAAAAACAATCATTTACTGTAAATAAAATTGCTTGCCCGAGGTTCAAGTAACTTACTACGTTTTAGTTTAATCAGGATGTTTTTCCTTTGATATATTCAAGAACTCAACCCTATACAACAATTTGGCGGACAATATATATACATATATAGCAAATGAGAAACAGAAAGAAGAAAAAAACCTAACCCTAATAGTTGAGGTTAGGTTAATGTATTTCGATACGTTTCCGGCTGATTGTATCAACAAACCACCAGTTACTTTAACATCGACACTTTTGACACTACCTCTCAACTATAATCGGTGTTTAGAATTATTCAGCACAAAATTGCTTAGAGTACTTTGCTGAAAATAAAAATTCTTAACACAAATTTGTAATGCCTAAATTACATGAACTCTTCATTAACAACACAATAATATTTTACGATTTAATCCTTTAAAATAATTTTAATATTTAATTCAACTATCAAAAAATTAAAAATATTAGGATTCACTATCAGAAGCAAAATCTATTTCCCAGCAAAAAAAATTACTTAAAAGTAATATATATATATATACATTATTTTTGATAAATTTAAAATTAAAAGATACAAATTTGATTCACTTACAGCCTACAATAACATTGGCTGTATAGAATTTCTACTAAAATTAATTTCTTGAAAACTTTCCTTTTTGTTTCAAGTCAGGCAATTATATCAAGTTAAATAACGTTGCTTTTTTTCCCTTTTAAAATTACAAATAATTCATTTTTCATTGATCTCAATTGTTTTTTCTCTCCTTTAATAATCTCTTACGTTCTGAAAAAAAAACCTTATTTTGAACCCTATTCAAAGTTTTTTTTTTTTTTTTTTGTCTTACAAAAAATATTTAATGTATTACAATTTTAATAGATTTCTGAAAAGCATGAAGACAAAAATCATTTTATTAAAGTTCAAGGTTTAGAAAAAAAAAAGTATTTCCAACTTTATGAAACATCTATAAATAGTTCATAAAAAGATTAGCTATATTTTTAAGCATTTTATGTTTTGAATTCAATAAAGGAATTAAAAGCAATTTGTAGCACAAAAGTAAGCATTCAAATAGTTCATTGTATAGAACAGTATTCAGATGGATACGATACTATAGTTGATAACAATGAATTGTTATCATTCGAATCATGATCAGTGTCATTTGAATCAGATTTTCCAGCTACTTTATTTGTATTTTCCTCAACTGAACTCATAGTCTGATTCACAGTGTGTTCCTTCTCAGCATCATTTGCACTGAGTTCTTTTGAAGTATTTCCAGTTTCTGTTGTCTCATTCCTTTCGATAGTTATTTCAGCTTGATTTGTATGATGCCCCTGAGTATTTATTAACTCAACCGCACTGATTTCTTGGTTCATATTGGATTCATTCTCAGCATCCTTTGCATTGAGTTTCTTTGAAGTAATTCCAGCTTCGGATATCTTATCATCTTGGATAGTTATTTCAGGTTGATCGGTTAGATGCTCCTGTTTACTCACAAAATCAACTGATTTGATATTCTTACTTAGTTTATTCTCAGCATAATTTGCATTGAATTCCTTTGATGCATTCATTTTGGATGCCTTATTAGCTTGAACATAAATTTCAGGTGGATCTGTAGGATGGCTAATAAATTCAGCTGGTTTTATATTAGGATTGCGTTTATTCTCAGCGTAATTTGCATTGAGTTCCACTGACATATTAATGACTTTGGGTGTCTCATCAACTTGAACAATTATTTCAGGTAGATCTGTGCAAAGCCTCTGATTAGAAAACGAAGGTTTACTCTCACTTAACTTCTTACGAAGTCCTTCATTTTGATGTTCTTTAACTTCTTTCTTCTCGAAGTACTCAAAAAAGTGTTGATCATCAGCAGCAGTCGATTGGGGAAGTAATGAAGAGATTCTGCCTGGAGATCCTTCTTCTAAAAATTCATGTACCTTTTGGTTGAGTTCTGATTTTAGTGCTCTCTGTTTACTTATTTTTGCTGCTTTTTGAAACTCATCAAGTTCATTCAGCAATTCATCATATAAGTCGTAAAGATCAAAATAACCATGACTAGAGGATTCAGTTTTATTAAAATCATGGAATGAGTGCCTTTTACGTAATTTATCTACTATTTTATTTCTAATTCGTTTTGCAATCTCTTCTCTTGAATTTTCAATTTCACATTCTATTTCCTTGAGCCATTGTTCTAAGCTAAAAATACTATTTTCGACAGATTTTTTTATTTTTAAAAACTTTTTACGGCTAATTCTAACGATGCACGGGTAATTCTCCATCTTTTGTTTCCTACTGCTGTCTTCAGATATATTAGCACCTGTTTCTACTTTACTTTTGGAATCTTCACTAGCTGAAACATGACTTGGCCCACCAATGCCGTAACTTTCAGGTGAAGCATTCATTTGCTGTAACGGTTCACTTAAAACTCGATCAAATGAGTTTAGTCCTTTTATTGCTTTTTTACATGTACGTAGTAAAAAAGACAATTGTTTTGCCAACACTTTTTTCTGATTTATGGATACCATGAAGGGTGAATTTCCAAATATTATGTTTGATTGATCTAACTTCAATCCTTGAAATGATGCAGAAGTTGATTTTTCCATTTTGGAAGTTGATGCTTCTATTTTAAGTGCTTCATTGCGATTCTTTTCATCTTCAAGGGGTTTGATAACGGATGATTTTAATTGCTTTGGTATTTCCTTAAATTTTTCAATCTTCTTTTTAATTAAGTAATCGTAATAAAAGCAGTTTAGGTCTCTAATAAGTCTTAAAATCTTTCTCTCAACACACACACAGTCACTTTTTAAGAGTTTATTGTCATCGGCCATTACTGATGTCTTTTGCGAAGAAATGAGTAGATTCTCAATCAGAGCATTTATTCCTTTATGATCAACAATCTTGTTAGCTGGAATCTCTTTACCCTTTTTTTCGTCCGAGCTATCTTTCTGTGCAATCACACATTTATCGGTATTGCACTCGTTTTTAAGAGTAACCACAGAAGATATTCCCGCATTATCTTTCACTAACTTTCCACTCTTAATCAAAGCTTCATCTGAAAACTCTTCTTTAGTATTCAGATTTTCAGAATCTTTAGCCGTAGATTCAAGTGCTAAAGATGCTAGATGGCATTCAAAAAGATCGATTTTCGTTTCAGTTGACATTTTATTTCACTAATTTATAATTTTTAGAAAAGATCTTTAATTGATAACCAATGCAATTGATGTTTATTAATGTCTGTAAAAATAAGAAATCCGTTAGAATATATTATACTAATAAAAAAAATATGAAACACAACTTAAAATAAAAAGAATGGATAAATTAAAATTAATTTAAATACAATAAAATTTAAAAATAAGTATAACGTTATGGTCTTTAATTCAGTTTGAATCAACAAAAAGTTTTAGGAATATCTAGATGTCTAGTACTGATTCAGAAGTAAATAATCAGCTATTTTCAAGCAATTGTATTACAACCATATCATTCTGAAAGTATGAAAGAAGTCTTTCTTTCATGCGATATAAAGTCGAAAATCTTAACAGTCCAAAATAATTCAAATAAATATGCAATAATTTGATTTTTAAATCTATAAATATGAAGACTGTTTTTAAAAGGTAAGTTTTAAAAATAAAATAATTAGAATATTCAAAGGAATATTTTTTAATCTGAAAGTCTGAATTTTAATCTACTTTGTAATTTAACTTCGATTAATCTCTCTCTTAACATAAAACCCATATTTGTGTTACACACACTTACATACCTGGGTAGTAGTTCCAAAATGGTGCTCTAAATTTTTGACGAGTTTTGTGAAAAAACTCAATTCTACTCAATGCGAGCTATAAGCTTACGAGCATAAAGATCCAAAACTGTTTCTGTCATATTACTTCTACTACATACCTGATGTTTTATAGAAATGTTCGATTAAACTTCAATCCCAAGGGAGATGTTGAATGACGCTTTGATTCAGGTATGGAAACAATACTTTCTCGTCTGTAACAATTTAACTAGAAAATCAACATCCAACTGAACAGTCCATTCGGATATCGGTCCCCTTCCTGGATATTTTCTGGACGATAAGCAGTACCATTCTCGCGCCAGATCAGTTGGTGTCTACAATCCGATGACAGAGTGAACCTACTTTTATCTGAGAATAGTACGCATGCCCATTCCTGTTGAGTCCAATTGCGATGCTCACGACACCATTGCAAACGGGCAGTACGGTGCTGTCTGGTCAATGGGACACACACAACAAGTCTCTGCGGGCGTATAGTCCTCCTCCCCTCAAACGTCTGGTGACAGTTTTCGGGAAATCTGCTTTTCCTGAAGCAGCAAGAAACTGATTTGCCACCTGCTGTGCCGCGCCTGTTCCTTTTTTCTGATAGGACGATATATCTCTCTTCTGCAGGCGTCGTATTTCTAACACGACCTCCCCCTGTGCCGCCTACTACACATTCCAGTCGTTTTAAATGACTTCAATAGCCGTGAGACAACGCTGTGAGCGATGTCGAACTCCCTGGCAACATCTGCTATTTTTCGATCTTTCCAATAATTCGGCCACGCATAAAATCATCTAAGTGATGTCGGAAAGACATACCAAAATTTTCAAGTTCGTCTATTAGATCTTTACTGTAAAACTTTGACTTGAAACAGCAACTGTCCACACGCGTCAAAACCTTTAAAGCTCGTATGAACGCTAACACGAGAAAAATTTTTTGCATACGCTTACTTCTTACTATATCCCGCACTTATTCTAATTTTCCACATTTTGCTTCCTTTCATTTTGTGGTTGCAAGAGAAATTCTGCCTGGACTTTTTATTGAAATGGACTAATGACAATGAGTTCTCTGTCAACATTGACAAGACCAATTTTGAGTTTTTTACTTTGAGTACTAAACAGCATCAGATTATTTTAAACTTTGATGAGAAACCACTTGTGAGAACTGATTGTGCTAAATACCTCGGTATTCTTTTAGACCCAAGACTCACCTGGAACAAACAGGCCTCAAAAATCGCTGAAGATGTCTCAGGCCGACTTAATTTATTAAAAAGACTAGCTGGTGTTAAGTAGGGTGCAACTCAGGATGTTTTAGTCATGATCTTTAACTCTTTCATCCGACCGGTCTTCCATTATGGAGCCGAAATTTTAATCACTGCCTCAGATATTGTTTTATCGAAACTCAATGTTGCTCAAAACAGTGCTCTTAGGCTTATCACTGAGGGAGCCTTCTCAATTTCAATACCTGCTTTGGAACTTCAGACTGGCCTTGACTGTTTGCACGATAGGAGAGTTTTTGCTGCTATGATTCTTGGTGAAAGGTTACTACGTAGGGATGGTTTTTGGACTAACTGCATACCAAGCAATCTGAGACTAAAACACAACGAACATTTTTATCAGAATTCCAGAGAATTTCCAGCTCACTTGGAACTCCAAATAATAGAGCCCTTACAGCCAGACCCCCTGTCTTCCCAGGTATGCTGAAATATGCCACCTTTGTCTTCGACCTTGTCCTTCTTGTCCAGAAGGGAGTCTCCCCTCAGGCAAAACTCAGGGCTGCTGCTCTTGCTACTATTAATGCGAGATACCCACTCGACAATTGGATGTACATTTATACTGACGGATCAGCTGAGAGAAGTACTGGGAGAGCGGGAGCTGGTGTGTTCTCCAAATTTTTCCAACTCAAAGAGCCTTTGGGAAAAAACTCTGACAATTTTGATGGAGAAATGAATGCAATTTACATGGCTCTCCAAAAAATTTTAGATTTCTCGGAAATGAAATTTGTCCTTCTTGTTGACTGTCAGGCTGCCATTCATACAGTGGCAAATTACACTCTCCGACCTACATCTATAGAATTTAACTGTAAGACCATCATTAACACTTTACTATCTGCGGGAAAGGAAGTTACTTTACAATGGATCCCTAGCTATTGCGGTTTGCCTGGTAATGAAAATGCAGACAATTTCGCGAAAGAGGCTTCTTTTTTAAAACCTCCAGATACTCCTACTGGCCTAAGAAATGTCAAACTCCTTCTTAAACGGGTTATCCATCACCAACGAAAAATTTATTACAATGAGAATGCAGTTGATGCATCTTGGAGGACCCTGCTGAGCTCATGTATCTACCTAGATCTATAAAAGTCTCCTGCTTCAGGTTACTTACTGGGCATGATTTTCTCCAGAAACATCTATATCACACAGGGCTTGTGGATTCACCCGACTGCATTTTATGTAGGGAACATGTTGACATGGATGGCAAGCATCTTTGGAAATGTTCTGCCCTCCAGGAAGCCCGCACTTCTTCACATTTCAAGACGCTCTCCACTCCTGGAGATGCTTCTTTTCTTTATTGGACTGCAAGACTTATTATGCTCGAAAGAGCCAACATAAGGACGTAATTAAAAAAAAAAATGTGGTTGCTATGGATGATTGTGTTATCCGTCCTTAGCAATTATCCAGTAGGGTATAACCACTGAAAGAAAGTTCATCCATCAATGAAGTTATGTCCTTATTAGTTATTTGTGAATAGAAGAATTTTGTATTTGTATAGTATTGAGGTTTATTCAATCACAATTCATTACCCATTGAGATGTTTTATTCTCAATTTAGTTGTTACGATTTTTCATTCATGAGATTTTTTTAGGCTAAATACTTAAGTTGGAAAATTCAAGAGTTGACTGTTTTTTACTTAAGACTATAAAGAAGCATAAAGTATGCTTATGTTGTATTTAATGCATATTTTGTTAATCTTTAAAAACTGACCAAACATTAAAAATACTATTAAAATTATGTTTTATTTTTTAATATTTAATAATATTGTTAGTTAAATATTTTACAGAAAGTAGTAATGTAAGCCTCTGCCATTGTAAGAAATATTCTTAATTACAGTTTATTTAATTTCGATTTAATGTTTTAAGAGTAAGATTTAGGAATGCTGCATAACACTTAATAAATACTAATTAAAATTTGGACCAACATTTTGTACAGAAATTATCATTCTGTAAAGACTTAAGAAATATAATTGGTTTTATTACAATTATAATTTGAGGAACATTTATGAGATTATGCATAGAAATTTGAATATTATTCAAATCTTTCTTATTAGCTACATAATTATAATTATTTCTAATAAAATCATTGATTTACACACAATTTTATAACAAATATTGCATAATCTGGTTACATTTTTGTTTATTATAATAATTGGTAAATTTGTTAACACATCTTATAAATTTACTTTCATAAATATTATAGATATACAATAATTACTAGCATGTGTGCACTATTAATAACAATTTTAAAAGTACATACACATAATGCACACACAGAACATAATAAGTTAAAGACATTTTAAAATTGTCAGCTTACCTATAAAGGGTTGACTATTTTACACATTTATAAATAATTTTAAAATATTTACAAACAGATTAGATAAATATTTGTCCACTATAACTGTAATGTTTATGAATGTGTGTGTTAATTATATATGTAAGCGTATATCATATCAATATTACCGTATATTGTACTTAATAACATAATGGATTAATTGGTTAAGCATTAATAAACCATATCTTATAACATCACTATTTTTAATATTACTTTCCTTAATTTTTATGGACCCATTTTCTATTACAGTGATATATAATATGTTTATTAATATTTCTTTTTTGTTTTTTCTTTCTTAATCTAGATACTTAATTTCATCTTATATAAGTATGATTTTCAAAATTATTGGGTATAAATTTGCCAAGAAACATTTTCTTTATTTTCCTTTTCTACACAATATCAGTTTTTAATGAAAAGAAAAACTTTGTTATCATTATTGTTTCAAAAAATTAATTTAAATTGTTAATTAAAAATTATTATTTAAACAATGACTGAAACAATTGCAATAACTAAAGAAATGTTTATGAATTGGTGCAATTACATAAAAGACCTACTCTATAATTTAAGCAAACAAGTTACTCAACTTTAAACAAAAGCAGTTTGATACAAAACAATTACTAATCCAACAAAACCTTTGTCTGCACACTCATAAAAAATGCAATAACAATAAAAGGGAAGTATAATTCTAGTATGTACAATTTAAGGTACTTCTACAAATGATTTTCCTATAAGCACGTATTAAGAATAAAAATTAACAAGCTTGAAAATACTTATTATTTTTGATAAAATAAGTAATTTTAACAAATGCGATTAAGTCATATTACTTGTAAATGGAAATAATTGGGTAGAAATTCATTGTGATTAACTTCAACAAAATGTTTCTCCAATAGTATACATAAACACACATTTAATAATAATAATAAAAAAAGACTGATTCTAAATTGTACAAATGAAACTGACACTTCCTCATATGATATATTTGAAGATAGATATGAAATAAAAATGTAAAAGTTTGCAAATGCTGACTTTTTGGTGATTTTTTTAATGCAGTTTCATTTTAAATTTCATTTAATTAAATGTATCTTTTTTGATAAATATAGTTAGGAATACTTATTAAAACTACCATTCTAAATTGAATATCTCCTTTGAAAATCAATGGTTATTATTTTATCTCAAACAATATTTTCTATTAAAAACTAAGTGGTTGATATTTTTCCAGATTCATTCTTACAAAAAAGAAATTTCCAGTTGATAGTTTTCGCGTGATCTTGAAGAAATACTAGTAACTATATGGAGCATTATTATATTTACTATGAAAAAGAATATTATTAACTAAGGAAGAAAGAAATTAGAAACATAATAACAATTGCTATTAACTAAATAGAATTGGAAAGCTAATGACAGTAATTTTCTAATCTATTCTTTTACTCAATTTTTGTGCAATTCAACACAAAAATAAATCATTATCTTCAAATAAAAATGTGCAATTATTGAACTGAAAATGCATTGATATTTAATCATTGTACACTATGCTGACCAGTTAAGAAGTTGGAAACATTCTTTATTGATGCTTAGTAGACATGGAATATTTTATAAGCAGTTATGTTTAACATACATACTTTCACCACATGCTATTGTTAGGCACAAATGTATGGCAACTTTCCATCAAGATTAAGTACGATATTCAAAAATACTTGCATATATAGATAAGTTGCTACTCAAAAAATTTATTAGCATTTAATAATTCAAAAACAGTGTTTTCTTTTGACTCAAACAACAATGTCTGGGAATGCAATAGTTCTCATCATTTTAACAGAAGAAAATATCATGAATTTAGTAAAACAATATGGTGCATGCAAACTGAAGTTTTGGAAGTGTGGCAAAGGTTCTAAAAATAATATGCTGGCAAGAAATAATCAAGTGTCCAAAATGAAGTGGAAGCTGAATATGTTTAAGGTGATGACAGAGCTGGAATAAGGAAGTCTACAAAGATGTAAGGAAATAATTAATACTAACTAAACTTTATTAAATAAAATATATATATTGTGAAAATTCTTTTTTCAAAAGAAAAAGAAAGGGAAAAAAGAAATTTTTTTTAGTGGAAACTTTAAGAGTAGTTAATGTTTTGGATTTGCTTTGTACAAATAATTTTAAATTGCTTTACGTTCGTTCGTTCTTTCAGCGACTGATACATGCCAGTCAACTTTGATCATTTCTGTGATTTAATAAACATTTTCCATGACAGGTCTAACTGCATGAAGCATACCTTTAATATCAAAAATACCTCATTGGAATTGACGAAATCAAAATGGTGCTTAATTGGTTATTATAATATAAGGCCCATGAATACCATCCATTATTTTAACTGCCTAGTTTGCCTTTTAGCCTTTTTCAAAAAATTAGTAAAATGTGCATAAATTTCTCTTTATTGCCTTTTTAGTTTCATTTTAACGCCCTGTATATCTTACAGCTAAATGGATCAAACAGAAAATTACAAAAGAATTTTTTTATGTGAAATGCCACTTTTCCAACAAATTATAAATCTGAAATTGTTCGGACAATTCTTTGTGAGATTTTGATCACTACAACCATATTGAAAAAAAAAATACCTATTGAAAAAAATAATGCATTTCTTTTTCTCTAACATTATATATATACATATTTTAATAATTGTCTTAAAAGTTATGCCAAAATAAATAGTTATACACAAATTTATAAATTGTACATAAATTACATATGACTATCTCAATTACAATTTTGTTAAAAAAATAGATTATACATAATTCTTTTTAAAATTCTGTAAGTAATCTTTGTCATTCTAGAGTGAATTGTACCAATATGAATTGACACAATTGAACAATAATCTACTGTTTTAAAGTTGGTTCTGAATCACTATTGATATTCAATGACTGAGGAAAGCTGATTTGTTTTTTACACTCAATTGTAATTTTTTCACATTTGGTCTAATTAGATTGGATCTTACAGTTTAAAGGAAATTCTCAGTTGCTGCATTGTTCCAAATCTGAAGTGAGAAACAAACTCAGGAACTACTGAAATAAAAGTTAAGAGTGCAAATCATTCTGCTATCAGTTGGATATACTTGAACTGGAAATTAAACCTACAGACTGATAAATATAAGACCAGAATACAAATTTTTATGATTGAAACAGTAGAAACTAACATCAATACAGCTTGAAAAGGTTCTAAAGGAGCTTTCTTATCAAAGAATGATTGAAATAATGAATTCACCACAAAATTAGATGACCTCAAGCCAAAGAATGAGTTGCACTATAGAAACTACATTTAAGATGTGGAAAATAAATATCTGATTATAGAGCATAAATTATAAAATTATATTTAATTAATAACTTATGAAGTGAGAATTAGATATAATCATAATAATTGTTAGATTATAACTATTATTTATGAGGTACAAAATTATGCACATAAAACCAAAAAAATAATTTATAGCGTGATTTTCTCTTCTCTCCCTCTTTAACTTCTAAAACTATTTTGTCCACTATATCCTTCAAAAGATAAATTTTGAATACATCTATGATGGAAAAAGGAGAAGAAATAAAAAATAAGATATACATATCATTTTATAAATATCACTGAAATAAGCACAATTAGTACATGGAAAATTTTATAGAGCATAACTTTAAATACTTGAAATTATTTGCTTATAAAGTGTTTAATAGCACCAGTAATGTTTTTATTTTAATTAACTTTAAATAAACTGCCATTTTCAATATGCCAACTATTTATTTTCCAAATAAAAAACTATATACAGATCATGTTTTAAAATTTCCAAGAAAAAATGAAAATAATCAAAATTACTATGAATCAGAATTTTCTAAGTGAAATAAAAGAAAATAATTTCTCCATGTATCCAAAAAAAAAAAAAAAATCTGTTTTATAATAATAAAAAAAAAATTAAAAGTTCATAGTATAATGATATTACATGAGCTGATAATACCTAAGAAAATTTCTAGCAAAAATCATTTTCTATTTCAAATTATTCAGAAGAGGTATACTTTTCAAAATATAATTATATAATATTCAGTAAACTATATATTTTAGTGAAAAATATACTTACAATAGCCACATAATTTAATTTTGACTTTTCAATCATTATCTTTCAAAAAACTTTTTTTGAAAGATGAAATGTGAATTAAAATGTTTACTAATCTGCTTCAAGGATAGAAGGTAATGATCAGATCATTAAGTTTGAATTAAAAATCATTACATTTATTTATAAATAATGTTTAATGTGATTTATATCAATAAATTTAAACAATTTCTAATTAAATACAATTAATTTATAAATGAATATATCATATTTATACAGAAATTATTTAAATTTTGGGAATAATGCTATTTTTAAAAATTTTATATAATTACAATAAACCATATTTAATCACACATTTTATCACAACCATATAGTTGAGGTGTTTATTATGCAAAGTATGTAGACGTTTATCATTAAAAAATAATCTTAGTATTTTGTTACAAGCATTTATGAAAATTTAAAAGAGAAAAATATAAATCTGAATTATATTTATAGCACCTTTAAAGTATTTTATTTTAATAATTGATATTAATTATATACATGTATCTTCACATTAAAATATTTTAGTTTCATCCTTTTAAACTAAGAACTAACTTCAGCATATTTTTGATCTTAAATTTTGACTTAAATTTTAAATAAACAAATTTAAATTTTAAAAATGTAAACTCTTACTTAATTTGTAAATATTTTAAATTCAAATGTGTGTGTGTGTGATATAGCCATAAACAAATTAATTTCAATATATACAATGATATGATTGTATTTCAAATGTAAATTATTGTAAATGATTTCATTACAAATTCATTTGAAATGTTTGTTACTCAACGATCACTTTCTGCACACGATTGATGATAAGATCAGAACCTACAAGTTATCTTTATGAGTGTATGGAAAGACTAAATATTAATCTGGTAAAATTTAATTGTATGATTTGTAGAATGAAATAAGTAAAACTTATCCTCTATGAAAAATTAATATTTAAAAAATAATTGCATTTTTATAAGACTTTTTTTTTTTTTTAGCCTGAGGAATATTTTAATTTTGAGGAAATTTAAAATAATTTGTCATTGTTTAAAATTTTGTTAAATGTTAAATTAATGTTAAAAATATATTTATCATTAATTTAACATTTAAGGAAATTTAAATCTACAAATTTAATGAAAGGTAAAAAATAATTATCTTTCCTTAAATTGACTTTTACATATATTAGATTAAATAACACTTCTATTACATAGAAAATGGAAGCTAATAAATGAGCTTTAAAAGAGAATTTTAATAAAGTAATTTTCATCTTTTAATGAGACTTAATTTTAATAATTATTTTTTTATTTGACATTTTAAGATCCTGAAGAATAATTTAACTTTTTGCATTATGAAAGTTAATGGCATTAATTCTATGTTCAAAATAATTAGAGTATTATGCGTGAACAGTACAAATAGAAAGTAAGAATAGAAAAAAATAATAAAATTCATTAAATATAATATTTTGTTTTAAAGCTTTACTGATTTTGTTTTAAATCTTATTAGATATCCTTGAAATATCTAACAAGTGATTCATTTACATGAGGTATTATTGATTATTTATTATTTTAAATTTATGGTTATTTTGTGATACAATATAATTTTATTTTTAACACATCAAAATATCTTATAACTACACAATTATTTCAAAATGTAAATTTACTGAATGATAAAGTCAATTTTGTAATACACAATAACTAATTAGAAATTAATATAAATGATCACTGAAGGGAAAACTTCCTAAAAAATAGTTTTATTTACTTTATTTTAAATATAGAACTATTTTTAATCAAAAATATATAGTATTAAACAAGCTATATATTAATATGTGTAAGATGAGTATGTCAATTCATGTGTTGCAAATTTATGACAAACACAAATTTATGTTGCAAAACAAAGATTCTTAAATGTAATATATATTGCAAATTAATTTCGGACAAAACCATTAGAAACTAGTTATAGCTCTTTATCATATAAACAATTTTTGTTCTCTTGGGAAAATTTTTGGTTCTCTTGTTGCCCTAGAGAGCACATCCCCAGATAACAGATAGAGGAATGTCTCCATTGGTTATCCTTCGAGTGGTAGAAGGGAAATACCTTCTGCAGACCAAGAGGCAAAAGTCCACCTTTTACGGTTCTGGGTAAATAAATTTCTAAAGATTGTGCAATTTTGGAATGTAGTCTATAAAGGAATGAAAATATCCTTGGAAGGGGCAAGGAAGCTATAATACTTGTCCTTATTGTCCAAATCGTATCTTTAATATTGTTCCTCAATATTAACTAAACTGTGCAATATACTAGATCTTACAAACAACCAACTGCTTTACTCACCAAAAGCCTTAAATATAGTCCAAGAAGTTTTGAGAGCTTTCTCAATCTAATTTTAATTACAGTGCACAACATAGACAAGACAACAACAAAATATTTTTTTGAATTATCATTAATATAATCATTTTTCAGGGAAAGTAATAAAAATACAACCCTGCTTCTTTTGCAACAACTTGCATGCATAATTTTTCCAAAAGAAATATTCATATAGAAGGTACATTCCTTTGATTATAGATTAACCAATTAAATATTTGTCTTGTTATAATATTTTTATTTTTTATACTTTACTGAAGAATATAGAAACTAACAAATAAGTTTTAATAAAATAACAATTTTAATATAAAATTGATATGGCACTAAGACAATTTGCTGTCAAATTTTAGTTTGCTGTTATGTATGTTATTATAAACTTTTGATTGAGTTGATGATAAAACAAAAATTATTTAAGCAAATAGAAAGAGATAGATTATCATAAGTGGCTAAAAAGCCCAAGTTGGGTCGGTGTCTTCATCTGAATTCATCCATCTTATTTTGGGTCAAACCCTCATCCTGCTTATTTGGTTTATGTAAAATGATTTTTAATGTGGTATTATCATCCATTTTAAATATATGAGTTGCCTCTTAATCTGATTTATTTTTATGAACTTAATAATATCTGGCAGGTTAAATAGTAAATTTAAAACAATATTATTAGTAAAAATTAATATGAATTTTTTTTTAATTGGATTTAAAATTTATGGTTTCAAAAGAATCATACAAGCCAACTACTATAATGAAAACAATTTCATTGAAACATTCTAATTAATTTCTTACATTAATTACTTAAATATTGCATATGATGATGAATATTTTTAGGGTTTATAAAAGTCTTTACTTGGTTTTTAATTTATTATGAACATGAAATATGAGTAAAAACAAGTTATATTAAAAAATGAAAAGCATTATTAAAGCAGTTATTACTTACACTAAGTTCCAATTTAAATTATTTCATTTTTTTTTAGATTAATTCAGATAATCCCAGATCATTTAAAAAAAAAGATTTTTTTATTTACTGACAAATTGCTTTAAATTAATCAAACTATTGCAGAAGTATATTCCATGTTCATCTATTTAATTATATTTAATCGATTTACATTTTACTTCATAGCTGATTTTTTTCTGAGGCTCCATGAAAAGATCCAATTACTTAATAATTATTTTATTAATTTATAAGACTTTTCAATTTCTTTGACATAATATACTAGATTTTTCCATATCATCTATTTCATTAAACAAAACTGGAAGACTTTTCTGCACATAACAAAGTTTTTTCTATTAGAAAAATGTACCATTTTTTTTTTCATTTGGTTTAGCTTATAGCTCAACAGTCATCTTTAACACATGTGGCTTAGTTAGAATCGGACCTACAGCTTAAAATAGATTTTGAACCACTACAAATATCCAAGCCCACCTTGGATATTTGTAGTGGTTTAGAGGTTTGACCCATTAAACATATCATCTTAATTTCATATGCATTAGACAATGAAGTTTCTGCATTTTACAGATGAATGACCTTATGAAATATATCCACTACAATCAATAAAGTCGTGCATAAAAACAATGGGAACAAACACAAAAACATCAGGAATTAAGGATACACTTCAAATAACTTAATAAAAAATGTTTAATTTACAAATAAAGAAAAGTAATCACACAAAACTATTTCATTTACTTAAAATTGCACTTCTTACTTATCAAAAAATTTCAAAACATTTAGATATTTAAAAAAACTATTGAATATTTTTTTAATTCAATAATGTAAATGATTATATTAGTACCATTAATATAACTGGTATATAAAAAAAACTTTCTCACTAATAAAATACATTTTTTCTGATCCTTTAAAAAATCTAATATTCCTAAAATAATCATAAATTTTTTGCTTCAATAAAACTGAACAGAAGCTTAATAATTAACGATGTTTTGTTGTTGAAATCGATAAAAAATACCATTAATTTTTGGAAAATACATATTGTTTTTATTTATGAAATTATTATTCTAAATGAAATACAGATAATTATAATAATATTTTGGATTTCCCATTATTATAATACAAATTTTGCTTTTAAGTGAAACTCCAAAATGAACATCACCCATAAGTATTAAATGCTTTTATGTAATCTCTATAAGAAAATGAAAGTTTAATTCCTTTTTAAATTCCTTTTATATATTTAACAGTATTTCCAAAAAGACAAAACTGGATAGTTTGAAATGGCATGGATTGTGTTTTTGTCATGACCACATAATAACACTATCCATCCATGCTTTTAACTTTACAAAGATTTTTTTACTTCCTTTTAAGCTGTCCTTCAGAGTAAGATTGATGTCAAGATTTAAAAGAACCTTGCATTTTTTCGTCGTAAATCTCACCAAACATTTTTGAGAAACAGCAAAAAATATGGATAACAAAAAAAAAACTAAATATTATTAATTATACTAAGTTTAACTTGAAGGAATAACCATTTTAAAAAATTGATGGTAAAAATTGAAATTTGTAACTTTTTTAATTACTTTATAGCTAGTACAAAATGAATTAAATATACCAAAAATTAAAATATATTTATGGAATATATATCTCATAAAAAAGCAGTACCGAATTGAAATATATTTAGGAATATTTAATAAGCAAAGATTTAACTAAAATAAACTATATAAAAAGGAATAAATTGAAATTTTCCAAAGATTACAGGGCTTAGTGGCCAAATACATAATAAAAACAAATTTTACATAATTTGCTTTTAATTTTTAAGGCGGACATTTTTTTGTCACAAATCGTATGCAAATGAAATTTCACACGAAAATTATTTTTCTTCAATATATTTCGCTTTGAAGAAATTTTGGTGAGCGGAAAACCAAGAACCAGCTATCTAATGAGGGTAGAGGATCGTCAGATCCAGGGACCTCTGAAAAATGCCAGCCGGCAACCACTTGGTTAGTAGTTTGAGATATGTATCAACAATGTTGCCATTGTCTCAATGAGCAGTCATGTGTGACATGACTTTTAAAAATGGCGCCGAAAGGTGTGATTCGATTTCACAGCAGATTATTGCAAAGCGGAAAATAATTAAGTATAAATTCAGTGAGTAAGATTTAACTTTCATTTGACGAAATTTGTTATAATTTTTTTAAATGAAACATGTTTTTGTTTAAAATAAAATACTACTAAATATTAAGTGAAAATTCAAAGTCATGAGAATCATGATCTAAAAATTTCTTTTAAAAAAAGTCAGTGAATAAATAAATACGAAGTAAAATTTCAATTAATGAATAGAAGTAATAGAAATCATATAATAGTATTTTAAAATATGTGTATTTAAAAAAAAAGGAAAATTAGGAAGAGGAAAATATATATATATATATACATATATTATTGCTATACTTGATTTTTTATTACATACACACAACTGAATAATTATAAAAAATATGAGACATTTAAAATTTTTATTTATAACGTTAATAAATATGAAAAAACTTTAAAATATCGATAAGAAAAGAAAGAAAAATGAGAATTTTTATTTCGAAGTAAATACTAAAAGTAAGAAATACTGAAAATAATAAAGAGATTTTTATTTTTCATTAATATTTAGATTAATTTTAGCAAAGTAAGCATTAAAAATATGTTTTCAGAATAAAGTGAAAAGAAAAACAATTATATTTAATCTTTAAAGCTTTCATTTTTAATACAAATGCCTTATTAAAATACTCTATAAAAATTAGCAAGTATGTATACAAATATAAAACGCAAATATTAAATAAAATTGCTATACTCACTCTTAATTCTTTTACGAACGCTTCTCTTGTTCTGAAAGCAAATAGTCTCTTTCTTTCAGAACAGATTCGGGTTGTTGACGCATGCGCTGTAGATTTACAGTGATCTCTGGAAGGGTTATATTCATTTATTTAGGTTTTAGGCGCCATTATTCTTATTCCCTACACCCCAACCAGCCAATCTGGTCTTTGCTATCCACCTTGATGACCTTGACCTTTGTTGCTCTAGGGTCTTCAGGGACTTCTACTGGAATTCGGAAGGGGGCATTGGTTCCACTGTTGCTAAGGGAACCGTTTTCCCCCGACTTCTTATTAAGGAAAAGTGAAAGCAAGCAACAGAAGTGGTGTGTGAAAGAGATGAAATCTGCAGGCCTGAATTCCATTCAAAATAGAAGTTGAGAATCTCGTGAAATTCAAATAAATGTGAACATTTCTTCAGTCATTTTAATTTTTATAAAAATAAAAAAGTACGATCCCAAACATGTGAATGTACAAATATTCTATGGAAATTATATCATTCGCGTCAACATAAGTGAAAATTAAAAATAAAAAAAAATTCTAGAAATAAAAGAGATGCTAACATAAAACATGTGAATATGCAAATATTATATAAGAATTATGTTATTCGACAGTGTGAGAGAAAATGGAAAAATAAATAAATAAATAAAAATCATTACATTATAAAAATAGCTTATAGTTTCTAATATAGTTATAAAATAAAGTAAATTTCAATAAATACGAAAATAGAATGACATTGCCTAAGGGACCCGTTTATAGGGTGGGTAACCATTCACACCTCATTCATACACAGAAAGGACAAAGACAGGATAGATAGATAGAGAGAGAAAGTACATCCATGCCCAAACAACCGGGATTCGAGCCCAATATATATATATATATACATACATATATATATATATATATATATATATATATATATATATATATATATATATATATATATATATATATATGAAAATGAATGAATGAAATCCATATTGAGGTTGGGAATATCAGTTCCTTATTTTATTCGAAAGTACTGTCAGAAAGAAAGATATGTTAGATAAGCATAAGAAATTCTTTTCTTGTTAATTATAATATTTTGAAGCATAAGATGAATACACCAGTATGTTATGCATTAAATGTATTGGCATATTTAATTTTATTGATATAAATAGAATTCTTGTTCTGCTTCTCCCCCCCCCCCTCGCAGTTTTGTCAGAGAATTGAACTGAGAACGGATGCACGTGGTAGATAGAAACATCAGAATGTAGTTCTTTAGCTGACCTAAAACACAGTTTATATTTTATGAGTGTCTGGAAAATTTTACTAATGAAATGATTCGCCACGGTGGCCTGAACGGTTAAGGCCTCGTTCTCATTATCGGAAGGTAGTGAGTTTGAATCCCGGACTAAATGAAAATTCGTCATGTTCACTAAAGAGAGCCGTGAGTCACTAAATGAAGTCGCGGTCGCAATGTTCTACAAATGAAGTGATACTTCTTGGACTGGAAGGTTAAAGAAGTCATCTGCTTGGTCCCTGCTTCTAAATGACACTTAGCTGTTACCACTAAGTGGTAAAATCCAACTCTGGACAAGGTACAGGGAGAAGTATGCTGTTACCACAATAATAAAAATATTAAAAATTATGACACTTAACATACTGCTCTGAGAAAAATCCTTAATTACAAAGCTCTATTCAGTATCTTTCTCTTTGGGCGTTTGTAGGGGATGTGACAAATTTGAATATCCTTGGCCTTGATGTTCGTCTTTTGGGTGAGCACACAATACACTTTCATTGGGTTTACTTCCCTATTGGTTTGAATGGTAACGAAATCGCTGATAGTTTGGCCAAGTCTGCCTGGGCTTACGTTCATGAAAATGCCAGCTTGACATACACAAAAATCTCCTCAATCAAAAATGCACTCTGGAGGGTCTCTGATAAACACACTTAATATTTCGGAAAAAAAATCAAAAATTTAATGTCAGCGTAAGCAAGGTATAAGTCTTAAAATTTAAAAACGATTGTTTACAAATATTGCTATTATTAATTTAGAAGTCCACTAACTAATGAAATTTTTAAAAAAATAAATCATCCGTGCCGATTTAAACTAAGCTAGATAGTGCATATTTTACCTTGTCTTCTTCATTTTACTTTATTTTCTGTTTCATTGTACACGTGTCAATGGTTTGAATCAATGGAAAATGGCTTCTCAAGACGATGCTTTGCTCCTTATATAAGAAATCGTTTTATTAGCAAAGTGAACTTCGACACTATTCCTAGACACTCGACGGTGAATTTCGCCTTGTTTGCCGCCAATCGAAGAATGCGATTGGAAGGCAGACAGAAAATTCCTCGACAAGTTGTAAGGACGACGTTGTCTCAACATGATGTGACGTACATGAAACGCTATCTAACGTCATGGATATCTTAAACCAATAAAAATTATAATAAAGTGGTGTAATCATAATCTGAACTCTAGAACTGAAAAAAACAACCATTTTATGGTTAAAAAAAAAGAAAGAAAGTTGATGTCACCAACACAATATTTCGAAGAAAAGGCAGACGGCTCTCTCACGCTCTTCGAGTGACCACTTCAAATTCTTTTCATATCTGCAGAGGGAGAGTAATTTTCCGAAGTGTCATTGGTGCAGAGCCTCCTATGATCATATCCTCAGGTACTTGGATTTTACGGTTACCGAGATTTTAAAGGCATGTTTTCAGATTTTTTTTAAAATTTTTGGTTATATAAAGATGGTTTAGTTATGCTTCTCCTTCTGGTATTAGAATTAACATTACAATGGTCTGCTTAAGAAATACTTTAAATAATCATTATCTTGCTAGAAATGTGAATCTCTTTACTGCCTTAATGAAAGTAATGAAGAATAGTCAGTCTATTTAACTAGGGGAATGAGAAGAGTTCTCTTTTCGCTCATTTGACCCTTCGATGCGTTGTCTGTGTGAAAAAATACGGAAGCCCACCTAATTATCAAGTTCCATATGTCGCAATTTCCGTTGAGTATTTTCCACATAGTTCCCGATTTTCTTAATTCCATTTTTTGTTCTCAGACAAAAATATGTATGTAATTTAATTTCTTCACCTCTCATATTTGATATTTCGGGTATTCGTTCAGGTCTCAAAGGAAAAAAAATTGCAAATAAACAACTGAATATCGTTTTATGTGTATCGTTTTATGGCATATCTCCGCGCAAGAGATGCAAAATTTCCAGGAATTTTGAACCCGAGAATTTACTCAAAAAGTTTGGAAATAAACAGGAAATTTTTGGAAAAAGTGGGAATTTTGAGGGAATAAACTCAACCAATCATCTTTCGTTTAATGAATTGTTTTGAATTTCATATATGAAGAGAAGTGATGTGAACTACGTCAATATGTAAAAACAATGTCTTCTAGTACGAAAGTTAATTAATTCCACCTTGAGAAAAACGGAAATTACTTGTTAAAATAATAAAAATAATGAATTAGTATTTGATAAAAAAATTATCAAGATGTATTTCTCAGAGTTATCAGAGTACATATTTCCATGTTTCAGTCGTTATAAATTTATGGTGAGAAGAAAGTAATGAACTTCCTCACTGCTTTTAAGTTTTGAAGTTATTAAAGTGGTCATTAACGCACAATAGTTATTTCCTGGAAAACTTACCACAACCGTAATCAGTAGTGGAAATCGTAAACTGTGTAAGTGGATTTTTATTCATCATAAGAAATGTCGGATAAAAAGGATCTCCGAAAATTTTTTAGTCATCTGAAAAATTTCAAAACCCTTGAGTTCTTTCAAAATTCCCGGAAATTTTTAAATTTCCCAAAGGAATAAACCGGGTTTATTCTCGGAAATAAACTTAGTGGTTTTCTTTTCTTCACAACACTAGGTGCAGGTAATAGTTATTTTTATGCATTTCTCTTGAATCTTCTCGGCTATAAGATATTAATTTTTCACCTAAGACGATTTCCAATACGGTTTCGAACTACAATTTCCTTATGCAAATTTTCTATAAGGTGTATATTGTTCATTTTTGTTAAATTTTGCTTTTTAATATAACTGCCAAATATACAGTAATCTTATGTTGAAGCATATTTTAGTTAACTTTTGTTTTTCATAAATTGAGTGTTCATTGAGGGACCTAAATCCGCCAACTTAATAAATTAAGGCAGTTGGCAGATTAAGGAAGCAGCTAAACAATATGTCACCATCCTCCCCACCGTTGTCCTCTGGTACAATAGATTTTTCAAGTTTGGACGAAATCTGGAAGCAATGTGCTGCGAAACATCATTTTTTGTGATTTATCAACTGTGTGCGTGGTATTAACTTTCAAGAAGGTGTAAGTGCCCCATGGGGGCTCCATTTGGATAGCACGGATCCATGTTTTCCTTTTGAATTATTTTTTTTAACATGATTGTGATAATTTAACTGTGTTTTGACACTATGTGTTTGGTTACTTATCTATGTCATTTTTTAAAGAATATCTATGTGCTGGTAGTATTGTAAAGGAAGGAAAAAACCAGGTTTATTTCGGGGAATAAATCCGGTTTATTCCCTTGAAAATTTTGAAAGACTTAAAAAGTTTTTAACTTTTTCAGTTGATTTCGAAGTTTTTGGAGATTTTATTTTTAAACTAGGAATTTTTTAAAATAAATAAAGATCCACTTATTTTATGATTTCTATAACTAATTACGATAAAGTTTTCCAGATAAAAAGTAATTTTGTGTTAGAGACCAATTTAGAACAACTTAAAAAATTAATGTTCTGAGAATATTTTTTTCCTCTTCCCACCAAAAATTAATATCAAAAGAAACATAGAAATATCATTATTTATTCAGACAGTCCTGAGAAGTATATTTTGATATTTTTTATTAAATATAATATAGTTCATAATTTTTATTATTTTAACAAGTATTTTTTGCTCAATAAAAAATTAATTAATTTTCGTACTAAAAGATTGAAAAGACATTTCTTTTGTATATTTACGTAGTTTACTTCACTTCTTATTCATATATGTAAGACAAAATGATCCATGAAACGATATATGATTGGTTGATTTTATTCCCAATAAAATTCCCAACATTTTCTAAAATTTCCAGTTTATTCCGAAAATTGCCGATAATTTTACATCTCTATGTGCTGGTACCCAGTATCGTTTCACGCGATTCTTGTAATCTCTCATGAAGCTCCCCTTCTATAGATGAGTACGGACTTCCTAATTCCTAGGCTCTTTATTTACTTTCTGCTCATTTTCATCTTTCTCTAATTCCCTCCACTTGTCGATAGCAATATAGGAAGCTTCTTGTAAGCAGTAGTAACTGCTCTGTTTGCTTGTTTCTCATGGACAAGCAAATTCTTCCCTTGATAGCATCCCTTGGTAGTGCATTGAGATCCTTAAAATATCAGTCGGTTAGTACATAGCTACATTTGTGGCCAGACTGCTATGGATCAAGCGAAGGGGTCTATTTCCTGGGCTTAGCGATAAGAAATTCTCAATACATTGATTTCGTTTCTACTAAACTTATTTTTAAATCAATATAGTTAAAACCTTTTTGTGTGAGAAAAAAAAATTTAGTTTATTGTAAAAAATGAAATTAATAACTAATTGAAATTTCTGAAATTCAAACCATTTGCTTGTATGTGTATACTCTGAAAGGAAATTAAGAAGCATGCTCTCATTGAAATTGAAAACAAAATGCTTATGTAAACTAAACAAAGAGTAAAGTTTTTGGAATGATTATTATATGTGCATTTCCATTCAAGTTTTGTTGTGATTTATTTGATTTAATAAATGATACACTGATTTAGTTTTAAGCAGAAATATCAATATTCTTCTGTTTTTCATTATATTCTTTTAAAGTTATTTTGTAGTAATTCACTTTTCTACAGACTTCAAGGACTTTACAGGCAAAAGTAAACTAAATGGCATCTACGATTCACACAATAATCTGAATTTTAGTTCTGTTAAATATCTATCTTCTTTATTGATCTAATTTGAATATTATTAAAAAAGATGTTCACATTTCAGCACAGTAAATATTTATTTATTAAATGCTGATTGGAAATTCATTTTTGATACAGTAAATGTTACAAATTCTGCTCTGCTAGGCATAAAAAATTGATTATGATGGGCTGAACCTAGTTTCAAATAAATTGAAAAAATTATTTGTTTCATAAATAGTTAGCTTTTTGTATTTATAATTTTAAATATTTTATTGTGTTAAGCTTTAATTACTTTGGTTGATAAAGTTCAAATTAGTTGTATTTCAAAAGATAAAAATGTGTACCTCATTAATAAATTCTAAATTTTTTTTTTCTTTCCAGTCAGATGAAAATAACAAATTTATATACCTGAGGATAGAATTAAATTTTAAATAAGCAAATTAAAAATAATTTAATTTAATATCAACAGAAAAAGAAAAGCTTTTATTTATTATGTTTCCACATTCTTCAAAATTTAAATTTTTCTGTATTAAGCTCATTTGGAACTAATGTAGAACTAGAGAAAATAAATCCTTTAAAGGAAAAAAAAACATGGCAGTTTGTTTCTACTGAGTGCAAATTGTAAATAAACATTTCATGTATTAAATTTTGTTTATAATTTTTACAACAGTAAATTCTTAAAGTGTTTAATCAAAAGTTTTAATATATTTCTTAGTAAATAAAATTTCTTTGCTTATATTGAGCACTAATATGTAAATTCAATTCTCTATTTGACTATTTAAATTCTGTTCTTTTAATGGTAACATTCAATTTTACCTATTAATCGAACTCTTGTTTCGATCATTTGAAGATCCATTACAAATTTTAAACATTTTGCAATTCTAGTTATTTAATCAATTCCAAAGGGTAAAAGATTAGATAGTATATATTTCCCCAGAAATCAGTCCCTTAGAATGTATGTAATTAAAAAGATAAACATTTCTAAAATTGGTTTTATGATATTTGACATGCCATGAATCTAAACTGGACCTGAATGAGACGTCTACTGGATTAAAGTACATCCACCTGATGTCATATAGACTGGACGAAATTGTGTCGTATGGGACTGTTATTATACTATAGCTGAATTATTTAGTATTGTTTAAATAGTTATTTTTTTATAAATGTTTTCTAAATGTAGGAATATATTACAGGTTTATTTTTCCAAAACTTTTGTGAATTTTATGCTGTAAATAATAATTTTATTTTATTATTATGACTATATAATGTATATATGTTGCTAAAATTAATACAGTAACTTCAATTTTAAATTATAAGACGTTTTTAGTTATGAAATATTTATATTTTTATTTGTTTTGTTTCAGTGCCACTTTTTCAGCTTGTCTGGGGAAACTTCTTCCGGAATTGCAGCATAAGCATCATGAAAAATTTGATGACCAATGAACTTGCCTCTGAGTTCAGCTATTTTGGTGCTAGAGATAAGAAATCCTTTAATGGACTGCAGTTAGTTTTTGATAAGTGCAATGTTTGAATAAGCATGTCATGGAAAGTTTTCTTTTGTAGAATTGATGGAAAAATACATTTCTTATAAAAAAATGCTTAATGAAATATATTTATGTAAGTGATAGTATGTAAATTCAATTCTCTGTTTGATTACTCAAGCACTGTTCACATTATAAAAGTAATGTTCAATTCTATCTGATAATCTGAAGGTTTCTGGAACATATATTGAAAATTTTGTAGTTTTAATTATTTAATTAAACACAAAGGTTACCATATCTACAAAGCTGATATTTCTTAGAAATTGAATCGGTAATTAGATATTTAAAACATTTACTGAATTAAAATAAATATTTCTAACAATGTTCTTACAAAGTTACTTAATGTCTTAAATTAGTGAAGGAAATTTATGATATTTTTCTGATTAATTTATGCTGTTTTTTACATCGATGAAGTTTACATCCAATCAGTTTTATGTATTAATCAGATTGATAAAAATTAAATTAAATATCCATGAAAATTGTCTTCTGTATTTTTACTATTATTTCGTCTGAGGTTATTGATCTGTAAATGTTAATCGTTATTGTTAATTATTTTAAATGTACTTTATTTTATTTTTGGATACTGTGTGGCGAACTCCACAGTATTCAAAGATAGACGATGGTGAAATGAAAATTGCGATGATGAACTGGTTGCATCATGCAAAAGCAAGATTTTTCAATGAAAGAATCAAACATTTCAGTTAATTAATATTTCAGTATAATGTGAATAATTATAATAAAAATTGTGTGTACTAAAAATAAACTCTATTTGCTTGTTATATTTTTCTTGAATTAGTAAATATTTACATTCTCTTGTGCTGGAATGTTTTCTGAAACAAATTTTAACTTTTACATAGAAAAATAATTCAACTTTTAAACAATGAAATAAGTAATTTTTAGAATTTTTTTGGGCAAAATAATTTGAAATATTCAATTGAGTGGAAAATTTTAGTTAAATACAAGTTTATCTCTTTTATCTTGTACAAAAAAAGGCATTGTTGAAATTATATTGTAAGTAAAAATAATTAGTTAAAATATTAGGCTGAGAAATAAATAATTCTTATAAATTTCTCTTACTACAAAATTAAATAAGCAAAATAAACTATGAACAATAATTTGCCTGATATTAAAATAAAATAAAAAATTTACACTCTACAAATAAAAATATCCGTGACTATTCATTGTTACCCTCTAGTTAGAATAGTAATTTTTATATTTATGCATTCACTGGAAACTCTTCTTAGAAATAATTTCAACTTTTCCACAACAACTAAATTTTCAAAAGGTTAACTAAAAAATAATGAGCATAAAAATAATGCTAATTTATCAATTGAGAGGATTTTATTACATTAACTAAACTTGAACAGTAAATTTGTCAAAATCTAAGATACTTGACTGAAAATTAAGAAAAATGTGTTGCAAAAGAGAGTAGTAGTAGTAGTAGTAACAAGCTAATTAAAAACAATTAATTTTCTCATTGTCTAGTGGACAAAAATATATGAGCCACTAAGTTAGGTGAGGGATTATTTCAATATCTTCGCACATCTAGAATACATCCATAGAACTACCTAGTACAGAGCAGTGCATATGAATACATCCAAATTTCGTCCATGAACCATCCAATGGCAACGTCTCGTAGACCTATTGTAGATGTAAAATGGGTGGATATTTGACGTACCATGGATCTAAACTGGAACAAAAAGAGACGTCTACTGGATTAGAGTACATCCCGCTGATGATGTTGTATCGATGTCTACTGGACGAAATTGTGTTGTATGGGGGGATCCATGTTCCCGGGAATAAATTACCAGTGACCTTACCCAGCCCGAGGATCGAGATTCAAATCTGCGCCTTAAGAGTGTATAACGCTACCACTAATATAGCGGACTTCGGCATTTACTACTATTCTAATTTACAAATGCAACCTAAAATAGACAATCACCCAACAGGTTACCCATATCCATACCACTTTCAACATTATCATCAATCGTGTTCATAAATTAAGGATAATGCAAGTTCAGGCAAAGAAAGAAGCAGAAGCAAAACAAATGTGACTCATTTGTAAAGTCTATTTATTAAACAGAAGGTAAAGAGTAAAACGGACGCTAAATGTTTGACATCATTAATAAAAATTGCGATTTTTACTTCCTGGAGCAAATTTTAAGAAAGAACTTATTTACAAACACGAATATAACATGGTTGGTATGATGTGGTTAATACATAGTATGCCCTCCTGACGATGCAATACAGGCCATACAACGAGTAGGCATGCTGAATATTAAATTATCGATCTGATCTTGGAGAATATTACACCACTCATCAAGCAATACTCTCCTGAGTTCTGGTAGACAAATGAGAGGGGGTTGACGGGCAGTAATTCGTTGGACAAGTATGTCCCACACATGCTCTATTGGATTCAAGTCCAGTGAGTATGTTGGCCAGTCCATACGGTTGATATCATCCGATTGAAGACATTCGTCCACAATGTCTTCATGGTAAAGACAGGCAATGTCATCCATAAACAGAAATTTTGTACCCATGGCACCCCAAAAGAAACGTACATGCTGTTCCAGAATGACATCCCAATAGATGTGGCAAGTCATGGTTAGATTCTGAAAATGCAGATTAGTTCTGGAACCCAGAATAATTTCTCACCGAATGAAAAATTCTCCACCACCATAACGGTATAGTTCAATGGTGCTCTTTTGGTGGTAACGGGTGCCTAGTCCTCTCCATATGAAAGTTCGGCGAGAATCAGACTGAAAGCTAAACCTGGACTCTTCGGAAAACATCACACAAAACCACTGTTGCGGTGTCCACAATACGTGCTCTCTATTCCAGGCTAGTCACAGGCGACATTGAGTTGCAATAAATAGAACACAGCTAACAGACCCTTGAGCATATAGACCAATGTGCCCTAAGCTTCTGTACATGATCTGCCTTGAAACTGTCGTACCAGTATCTGAAGAGATAGGTCTGATGCTATGCTCAGTCTGTTTCTTTTGGCAGTAACTGCCAAATATCAGACCTGATTCAGAGTTGTAACTCAGGAATGACCTGAGTTGTAACCTCTGCTCACATTACCTTGGAACTTTTGCCATAGCCTAGAGATGACACTGTATACGATTCCAAGTTCCTCGGATACTTCCATCTGGGTACGTCCACATTCCAGGCGGCCATAATTCTACCACGTAAAACATATTCAAATGCCTCCCTTATGACATAACTATACGGTTATTGCACTGAAAGACTTTTAAAGCACTTGTGAACACTTTTTCTTCTTCACAACCATTCCTTATATCCCTTCCCTAACCCTCTCATCATTATGACATACTATAGGCGCCATCTGGTGGTTTCTTGTAATTTGCATATTATTCTTCAAGATTTGTGTAATAATTTACATGTGAAGTTTTTATTTTAGAGTTCAATTTCTGTGTCATTCTGAATTATCATTAATTTACGGACATGAATGTAAATCTACTACCACACATACAACTACAAAACAGTGGGGTTAATTTGGTTAATGCGGTAGTTCTTTCCGAAATATAGTGATTTCAAAATCCGATTCAAAAGAATATACACGGTGTTCACTAAAGATGGCTGGAGAACGTTAAATAATTCATGGTTGTAATGTCCTTAAAGTGAAATAATACCTCTAGGAATGCTAGATCAGTTATTAGCTGTTTCTTGCTTGCTCTGTTCCAAATTACGAAAACATCCACCCAGCAGTTTCAACGTAACTCGCAGAACCCAGCTGAGTGCTTGGTACAGGTAAGTATGATGGTGCACACACATGCAACTACCAATAGTACAAAAAAAATCCATATTATCTACTCCGAAGACTGTCATTGAAAGAATTAAAAACTAAAATATCGTGAAAGCATGTCAAAAATAAAAATTGATACATCTTCTTTGAATCAGATATAAAAATGCAGTTTTCCTCTATTTCTGATTGTTTCAAATGTTAAAGGGGTAAAATTCAAATAACCATTGAATAAAAATTGCTCTTGATGACGTTATTATTTTCATGGAACTTTTGTGGTTCCTGTAGCAACATTTGCCGTAAAAATGATTTGACCCATGAAGTGATTCAGATCAGCATTTCACACACAACAAGAGATTTATCTGAAATCTAGAGATACTTCAAATTCATATGCTACAATCTTGTAAGGAAAGACAATGATAATGCATCTGGTCGAGAACCACGTAGGATTGTTCTTTTGATTTATCATGATATACCTTCATCTACAATCACTTTTCATATAAACCTGCAGTTAGAATCATGCTATCTAATTTAATAATCATTAGTATACTAAACTTGCCATTGAATACTAGAATAGATGAAGGTGATCTATACAAACTAGTACAGAAATATATAGGTCATTTCTCATTATTAGAGATTTTAATAATCATATTTTATTGTGGGCTTTGCAAATCCTCGTGGCTGACAAATTAAGAAATTCATTCATATCTACAATCTTAGCTTACTTAATAATTGAGAAACCCCCTTCTTCCTCTAACAGAGTATAACTTTCATTCTTTGGACTTCAACTTCCTACTATGCTTCCCGTCTCTTGCTCAACTTTAATTTTAGTATTGAGGTTGGTTTACGTATTACCATTTCATCTCAATCATATGAATATCGGTTTTAATGAGGTTGACTTTAACAACGCTTTTTGTTTCATACAGATGACTGAATAAATTTCTCATTAAATCAATGATTACCAGTGATATAGTAGAGAATGGAAAGCTTAAGGAAATAAACAATTTGGTTTATAAAGCCATCATAGTAGGTTTTTGAATTGCAAAATACAAATAAGAGAAGATATAAATTTTTAAAATAAGCATATTTTAAAATAAAAATCATAGTGGTAATAAATTAAAATCAGCATAAAAAGTTGTACAAATAATATAGCATAATAAGTTTAAAACTTTTTACAACACAAACAATATTTAAAAAAAAAAAAAAGCAATCAATACTCGAAACCAACCGACAGCGAAAAGATTGGGAAGATTTCTTGTTCCTCTAATAAATCTTTTAAAGCATTTATAATAAATATGAGAATAGGAATTAAAGTCATAACATGAAATCAAAATGTGTAAAAGAATGTTCAGCAAATGTTTCTTGATGTGAAACATTATTGATTTATTACTCATGGATTTACATTATTCAAAAGCAAATACGAAGTGAGTGTGCTCGATATGAATACGAATTAAATGCACATCAGCACTTCTCAGAGGTAAAATTGGCAATGGAATGGGGTATATGGAAATATAGTATTCAGCTTGTTGCCGACCTATTTGTTCCAGTATTTTGGCCAGGTAGAATAGATAATTTTGTACATCGGAAATCGAAGTCGATGACTGAAACTTCATACAACCTTGGTAGATGCATCAGACTTTCCAAGACCTGAGAATTTTTGAGACTTGGGTCCAAACAGAAAATTACTTATCTTTGCAAGCAAGGGAATGCAATATCTGAAGCTCTTCTACATAACAGAATGAATTGCATATTTGATATTCTTAAACGCTTCCAAAACACTGAAACTGTCAGAACATACACAAAAATTACGAGAGTCATATTTACATTCTGAACAACAGAGTATATTGCTATAGCTTCAACAATGAAGGACGTATGGAAGTTTTAGCTAAGAATACGTTATCAATAACTTCAACACAGCCTAAGGTCCTATGCTTTTGGAACAACTATCCGTGAATATTGGTGTGTATGAATTATACTGACAGGATATGAAGAACTGATAGCTATTGAAGAATAGAAGTAGCTGCGTGTCAGATCTTTTATACTCACGAAAGGATTGAAATGGTTATCTGTGGGTCATGTCTAGGTGGATGTGATATAATGTCCTATTTAACAGAAAAAATGGAATAAAAAAACAGTAAGTAATAAGTTCTATAACATTAAGCTAATTCTTGCCATGAGAGCCAAGAGTTAACAGACGTTGCAATGTTCTGTTAAACAGACTTAGGACCTAACGTACTCGCCTGACTCAAATATATTCGAGCTGTACACAGAATTCCCCTCAATAACCATTGTAGTGAAAAAATGAGACATATCTTTAGTGATTTTATTGCTTTTAATGTATATCAATTAAGGAGATTTTACTTTAATAACTTTAATATTGGAATTTTCATTGTGTGTGTGTGTGAGTGAAATCTCCCATTTAAAACTTTTCCCATATGAATACTTCATTTGCCAATTCGATTAGTTCCATAAAACAAGAAGTTGAAAAAAATGGCAAAAAATGTATATCTTTTTAGGATTAATATTTTTTTTACTTTTTACATATGGTTTTTATTGTGATAATTCTTATTATAAGAGAGAGAAATTTGTTCTGAATATATAAAATTACATATTATTTACAATCTTCGAATTAAAATTTAGTAAAAATTTTAAAATGGAGTTAATTGATTTGGCAAGTAAAATATTCCCATATGGGGAAAAAAATGAGTTTCTTTAATGATTTTTAGTTGTCTTATCCTTCTGGCTTTTATAAAAGCGTTGTTTTAGAATCCTTATTCTTCTATACTATTCCTCTTACCACTTTTATTTAGCTATTATGGAAGGATTTAAACAAGCATTCAATTTTATCAAGAATTCTTCATTCTATTAAATCCGAGGATCTTGTGCTAGTAAAAATCAAATCAAATTTTTCTTTGAATTTTCCAAAAATTAATGTTTTTGATTATTGCAGAGTACGCGCTCCCATTGTAATGTTGTAAAAGAGAGAAGAAATGCGATTTATTCACTAGGAAAACTTTGGAAGATTTTGAAATTTTTGGAGTTTTTTTTTAATCAGACATTTTTTTAAATAAATAAAAATCCACTTATTAGATGACTTCTACTAAATATTACAGTAATCGAAAGTTTTCCAGAAAAGAAAACAATTTTGCGCTAATGACCAATTTAGAATAACTTCAAAAATTAATGTTGAGGAAATATTTTTTTTATTATCTCTCACCATGAAAGAAAGAAATATAAAAATATCAACTTTCATTTTGACAGTACTGAGAACTATATCTTGCTGCTTTTTATTAAGTACTAATTCCTTATTTTATTAAGTCCTTTTTTTGCTTTTCTCAGTATGAATCTAGGGTAATGGTAGCCTAGTGGCTAAGGCATTAGCCTCAGAAGGTCTGGGCTCGATTTCCAGTGCCACCAGAGACCCACTGAGTACATGCGATATCCGTGCTCGTTAAATCTGTGGTATCAAAAATCCTGTGGTCGATCGTTGAGCAGTTACCATGGGAGTATAATGGTCTGGAGGAAAATTCCCTCCCCTTGCAGATCAAAGTCAAAATTGAGGGAGTTGGTCCACTGATGATCTATTTAAAGACACGGAACAGCTAAATGGATAAAGTGAAAGTCATTTCGTGAAATCAATATAAAGCGAAAAAGGTTTAAACCAAGAACAGCAGCATGTAGAAATAACGATGAAATGATATTGAATAACAGAAATGCTTTACATGAAAGATGGAGCAGATATATTGAAGACTGGCTAAACACTAAGAGTATTAAGAGGCACTCTGTTCTCTGGAAACTGTAGCAACTAAATTGAATTAGAAACGCTTAGTTACAGCATTCACTCGTCTTGTTCCATCTTCACTGCCTAAGATACAGCGGTATATCATAATCTTCAGCAGAAATAATTATTGTAAATTCTATATATACCAATAGCCTGATTGTTTTGTAAAAATGTTATTTTATATTGCAACCTATAATGTTGAGAATTTTCAGATTATTGCATTCTTCCTTGGTAATGAGAAATATGGGAGAGAGAGAACTCGATTAGAACAAAAGTGATGTAGGTCCTGACGCCTATGAGTCCACTTCAGCTATTTATTTTTCTAGAAAGTTTGCATCGTCCCACAAAAATTATGGAATATGCAAGTTACTTGCAAATTGCTTATCACTTTCTATGTCTCTCTATTATCAGTTTTATTGCAGTAAGCGCTGACGTTCGTTTAACTCACCTTCGTATTGGTCAAATGCACAAATATTTGCTTCTAAATTATTTAAATCAATGGTGTGGAACACGTTATGAAGACGCTATAGAGTTCATGCCATAATTTTAAAGAGCAACATTTTACAATTTTAATATTGTTTAATTTACTGGAGGAACCATGGCATTACAATTAGAAGCACTTGGCTTTATTTCATTTTTAATTAAACGACTTATATTATAATTTTACATTTTTATAAGCATTTATATATGTTGTTGTTGCTTATGGTACTTGGACAAATTCGCATTGCCAAACCAAGCTCGCTATGCCTTGGCAATGTGAATTTAAGTCAATTTGAATTTAAGACTTTCGTTTTTTAATCAGAGCACCACGAAGGTGAAAGTACGTTTTTGCTCTTTCTTTTTTTATTAAATATTTCGATAGATGGCCCCACCAGAGATGCCAACTCCTTCAATATATATATATATATATATATATATATATATATATATATATATATATATATATATATATATATATATATATATATATATATATATATTTGTTTTCAATTTTATAGATATTTACCATTTTAGAAACACATAGATCTTTCACAGATAATGTGGCTGGAATATTCAATAATTAAATAAAAGCAAACTTCTGCCCTAAGCCTTCAAGAAAAAGCCTTAAAAAGCTTTTTTTTTTTTTTTAATTTAACTAACGCGTTAAAGTTTTTATACTCATTATTCTATCAGCAAATTAATATTTATAAGTTCTTTAAAAAAAATATTACAAGTTGAATTTTTAGTGGTTTTATTTTCATTAAGTCACAGCATGAATTTAAAACATTCCCCTATGGCATTAATAGTACACGTTTAAATAACAGTGACTTTATACTTAACCAATAATTTTAAGATTCGAAACTCTACTTTTAAAATAATTGTGATAAGCGCTTTTATAAATACAAATATTTGCATACGAAAAAATGTAGATATTGCTGGATGTTAATTGATACGCAGAGTTCATACTACAAAGCAAAATATTATACTTGAAATCATGATGGCAATTATTTTGAATTTATTGATACTGAAACACGATCATAATAAAATTAGACGCATATTTTAGGAGTCCAGACTTTCACATACTTTTAAACATAGGATATTGGACCCAATTGTTTGAGAATAAAGAAAAATTACAAACTTTACAAATAGATTTTAAAATATATGCAAATAATCTCATTTTTAAGAATCCTGATTTTTATTTGATTTTACTATATATAAAGATTTTAAAAATAGACTTGTGAAATTAACTTATATAACTAAACGATAATTGTTAATTAGCCACATTTTCATGTAGTCAGAAATTATTTACTTTATATCTCCATATTATTTAATGTTAATGATGTCTCCTGACATAGAGCGAGGATAGATCTGGGCAGCATCAATTTAGCCTTTCATCCCTTCAGTGGGTCAATAAACTGAGTACCAAGCATGTTTGGGAACTAAACACTGGAAAGTTTCGTCTTGATTTGATCACTTAACCTGGGAACACATGCTTTGCTTTCTAGGACATACGGTTAAGTAAACAAATATGGCCAGTGTAGGCAGCAACAATGACGGTTTCGTTACTTTTGAAGCTGCAGCCTCATCCAGCTTAGAACCATCGTAGAGAACGTGTATTGCCAGCGTGCATTTGAAATTGTACAAGCTCACCTACCAATGTCCCTTCATGTCATCGCTTAGAGCTCTAGGGGTTCAGTAGCTTCTGGTTAAGATCAGCAAAGTGAAACATCATTTGCCGCGGGCAGAGATTGGGAAAGTGACCACGTACCCTCCCTTAATAGGTTACTGGACACCGTGGATTGGGGATGTGTTCACGTTAATATGTGACATCCAAAGTCCTTCCACTGGTGTGGCATGGATGTGGAGAGGAGGGTGCTTGCTCAGGTGTGAGCTAGTCACCTGACTGCGGTTCAAAATGACGAGACACTTGGTGATGGGAGAGTATTCCAAACAGTCTGGGGATAGCCTGCACCACTATTTATGGCATAGCTCTCATTGGGGCTATAGTGCCACTGAGTTTAGATATCCAGAAAGCAATAAGTGTTCTTTAAACACAAAAATTTTATAATAAAAAAATTATATTTTTAAATATAAAATTTTTGTTTAAAAAAGACTCTCTTATTAAATCAATAATAAATTTATATTTTTAAAGATAAAAAATTTAATTTAAAAAAATGTCTTAAAATGATTAAATTACCAGGAATCATTTCAAAGCAGCATATATATAGGAAGAACATTTTGCAAGTTATATTTCCCTCTAAAAAAGCACATTTGACATTGAATAGTGGATAACATAAATCAAATGTGGTTGCAAGCATTCTAGGGGGTATTTTCAGATAATGGATCGTATTCGCGCATAGCAAGGAAGGAAATTCAGAAACCTCCCAAGCGCCCACTTTACAGACACGAATATACGTCCCTCTCTCATAGCTCAACCAGCGACAATGATCGAGCCTCGGATATTTTATGCTGTTCTACTAGGCTACACCGACAAATAGAAATATTTGATTAATTACTTCACTATTGATATAAAGCAATGATAAAGTCCTTTTTATAAGTTTTCTTTTTCAACTTGATTGATCAACCCTTCTTTTCATCTAGTGACTCTTGAAATAACATCAAACACAAAATATTTAAAAATTAATCGAATTAGGATGCTAAAATTCAAAAGCATTTTAAATTTGCACTTAAAGAAAAAACTTTTTTGACACAACTCATTTTAATTGGTTTACCAAGTTTGATTTGACTGGTAAAATAATACTGAAGCTATTAACTTATCTGCTGGGGCTACATTGCAGGGAATGCTTGCTTTAAAAGAAAAGCTACATACATTACATGAAATAAAAAGTACTTTTAACAGGAAATTAAAAATCGAAATAAAACTTAAAATTATACTCATGTAACCCGTTTTTTTTTACTTGGGTAACATTGACATTGTTGACGTTTTCATTTTTGCATTTGACAGTACAGCAATTATAGAAAAAAGAATTCTCACTGAAATTTTTATAGCCAAAAGCATTTAATAATGTAATTTTAATTACATAATTGTTTCGATTTTGGAATCTTCTGATGTTTGAGTGTTTGTGGTTTACAAAAATAAAACATGAAATTATCCAATAGTTGGATCTTTCTGGACAATATAATTCTCGATTTGTGAAACAAAATACAAATAACGTGTTATTTTATGCAAGTATTAAATAAAGAAAATGCAATACAATAAGAAAACTCTTCTTAATGCAAACTTTTATTATTTTAAGATATATATGATTTTGCCTTATAACTAACTATTTAGACTTTTTTAATAGATACTTTTTTTGAGAATGATTTTTATAGAAAAGTTCTTTGAAGGAAAAATTTCTATCTAAGAATGTTTCATTTCTTGGGGTAATAAATTAAAATAATTAGAAATGCATGCATGAAATAAAATATTTATATAATAGATTTCTTATGGAAAGAAATAAAGTAACAGATTTTAAACTTAATGATTACATTTAAAATTTAATGATTTTAGATAAACTACACATATGCACATGAACCTGTTTATAGTAACTTATTCTCAGGAGTTTAAATTAATATAAAATTTTAAATTAAAATAAATATAATGCTTAGCTAATGTCCTTAATGATATACGGATATTTGTTTCAATGTTATTCTTTCCAAAAACATCTCTAGAATAGTGAAATAAAACTTCCAAATTCATAACAATTTTATTTCTGCATTTTTTACACACAGTTAATTACGAAATAATGAATTGTGAAACAGTTTTCTTTTACTTTAAGTAAGCAACATTTAGAAGTGATATAATAAAAAATAAAGTGATTGAAATATACAAGGAAATGAAGGCCATTAAATAAATTAAATTTCAGAAATACATTTATATTATCTATTAATATAAATTTTTTTAATCAAAAATTCATGAACAATTCAAGTGTTAATTCTTAATGTATTTATTATACTAATGTAATATAATTATGCAGTACAAATAAATGTATGAAGGGCTTATTTAACATTCTATCATTATAATTTCCTATTTTTTGGTTTCCTCAGGTAGGGAGGGCTTCTTCTTTGGTTTCAACCACTTATAGAGTCCAAATAAAGCAAGAGCACCATATGTAGCAAAGGTTATCTAAGGAAATAAAATACATATTATTGTATGTTCATTCATGGCATTTAAATAAATATCAAGGAAGGTTGGTTGGGATTCCTGCACAAGGTCCAAAGAGAATATGCCAGACCAAAACTTAATAAATAAAAAAAGTGTGCATTAAACTCATAAAATGTCTATGCGATGACAATAGAATAAATCAAAAACAAAATATAAGCAATAACTCATCTGTTTGTACACGAGGATCAATCAGTTGTAGTGATCGCAGATTAGTTAAAAAGTGTAACATGCAATATACATGGGTTCTACTTTAACTTACCTATAAGACAGAAATGTAAGAACTAATCAGCTTTTTTGAATAAGGAATTTCAAAAATGATTTAATCAGGGTAGCTTACCATAGATATTTGTCAAGGATGAAGTAATATTGTGCAAGTAGATTAGTAGATTTGCTTTGTTATCATTCTATGAGCATTTTGCACAAATGCAATTCAAATCATTATAAACGTCTTGCTTGAAACACAAAGTAGAGCCCACAACTTGTACTGAAAGTCAGTTATGTTGCCAGCTAAAGCAAATTTCTCAATACACACAATAGATGCTTAAAAATAATTGTTTTTAAGTTTGTTACTAGTTATGAAATCTCAGATTTTCAAATAATTAAGGAAAATTCAAGAATTTTACTATTAACTTCAAAATTTCATTCTTTTAAAACTAAAAAAAATTCTAAAATATTAATATTGAAATATGAATATGTTCTTCAAATTGAAAGTGTTGATCATAAATATATTTCCTAGCTAAAAAAAGCATTAATTACACAGTTATAAAAGAAGTGTGACTATATTAAAATAGAAAAAAAACAAGATTATATTTAAAAAAGCCCAACTTGATTAAAAATCAAAGAGGTACTTAATTATAAATCAAATATGGAAAACAAGCAAATTGACAAATGTTTTTAATTACCATATTTTCCTGTATATAATCAGCAGCTGCATATAATCTGCGGCAATTTTTAAAACAAATAGTCGAAAATTTATACTGCTGATAATTTGGTGCCAAATAAAGTAAAAAATACATTCATTATAATTAAAAATATAAATATTACAGAAAAAAAACATTTATAAAGATCTGTTTGAATCCACCTCAATGCAAAGTGAGATTAACTGAGATGAAAGATGGATATCGTCCTATGTCCGAGAAGATTCTAGTAAAACTTAATCGAGTTTTAGATTTTAATAACTTTCAAAACGTGGTTTACAAATATTTTTTAAATTAAACTATACTTGTTTTGTTAATAGTTAAATTAAAGAAATGGATTACTGCACATGGAATACATTTTTTTCTTTTGTACCATGCAGGTTTTGTTTTTCACCTTACATTACATATTTGTCAACATTTTTTCATTTGCCTTTCATATAGCATTCAATTTAATATTGACGCCTTGAATTAATAATTTGCACTTCCCTTTGACAATATATTAATTTGAATGTTTTCAGAGTGAAACATATCATGTCAAAACAGAATGGGAAATGACGTTAAAGAATTGCAACTTTAATAACGATTCAGAAGAACTGAATTCATTCTTGAACGTAATAGGACAACGTTGATTATAGTTAAAATAAGTCAACTGAGTATTGGCGCCATCTGTTATATATATTTATTCTATGAAACATAAATGGCGCTTTTCTTTTTTTCACTTTATTGTAAATTTTTCTGATGAAAAATATTTTTGTCAGATTATCCACGGTGGTGTATAATACGCACAACAAAATTCAGAACTTTTTTAACACATAATCCACAGATTATATACAGGAAAATATGAAAACAAAGTAGTGGAGCATAATAGTAATGAATTATTTTTATAAATTATTATAAGTTAAAAAGTAAAAACATGAATTTAAATATCTAAAATGGCAATAAGTAATAAATAATTTTCAATCAAATATTCTATTAGAATTTAAATTTTTCACAAGAACCAAGATTAATTAATTGAGTTTAGATAACTTCCCACAGGAAAAAACTTAAAAAAAAATTACAATAATATATAGTGATATATTATATTTATTATATATATATCAATAAAAAATAATAGATACAAGTATGATTATATAAATAATAGTATCTGCACTGTAAACTTTTTATAATATAAATGAAAAAATAAAAATTACACTACTTTTACTAAACAAAAAAATATTTTTAGATTAAGTTTATAAATATAAATTAAAATATCCCCTGTAAATTTTTGTAAATTTAATACAATTATATTAACAATATTATTTTTTCGGTGCATTATTTAATACTTAATTCATTTAAATTAAAATTAATTTGTAAACAACCAAAATTTTAAATAAACTTATTTCATAATCTACTTTGAATTTTTTAGTAAAAATAGTATAATTATTTTTTCATTTATATTATGAAAATTTTTAAGTATGTATACTATTAATTATGAATATAATCCTGAAATCATTATCCAGGCAATGTATTTTTCAACTTTCAATTAAAAAAAAATATTAAATTACAAATACAATTAAAAAAAATTGAGTCATTTTCTTTTGCCAGCAATATATATATATATATATATATATAATGCACACACACACACACACATATATATATATAATATTCAAATATCTATATATTTTCAAAATTCTTTTGATGAAATATATCTAAATTCTGATACACAGCAATATTATTATAAATTATTAGAATTGGGTTCTAAAATACTAAACTATACTGAAATACCTTAGTAACATGTTTTGATAACATTTGCTATATTCTTTTCATATATTTTCAAGAGTCGGAGTGATGATTGCATGTCCACTACATAAATAATCATTAATTCTATTCCTTGCTGAGCCAAAGTGTAAAATGTAATAATTGATTAGGTAGTAAAAAGTAAAAAAATATTATTGAATGCTGAAATGATAAACAAATCCAAATTCAGATGAGACCTCATTTAAAAGTAAGAAAAAGAATTGATAGCAGAATTTGCTTCAATTGATTAGTTATAGTTAAAAATATGACTGCATAAAGACTTTTAAAAAACATTTAAAAATTGTCAAGATCACATAAAATTTACCCAAAATCATTTTCTTATATAAGAATAATTAGCTTTATGATATTTAATGCAGTGACTGATTAAATCTAATTTGTTTACAATTACACTGTTAGCATTGTTTTTAAACTCAAATACTTATGTAATGATAATAAAAAAGTTGGATAGCATTTTTTTATTTTCATTTCAAAAGTTTGATTACAGTATTTTTAATTTATTTAAATAATTGGTGCCAGTTTGAATCTTCTATGAAATTACTATGTTGTGATACACTCCTTTTAAATCTAAGTGATCATGGTACGAGGGTTGCCTTTTACGTTTTCACAAAAACTAGGATGAAAAAGAATTTATTAAAAACCAACAATTTTATTGCTTTTCAAAATATTCACCTTTAAGATTTATCCACTTTTCCACCTGTTCAAACTAATTCTTGAAGCAGTTTTTCCACTCTCTGAGGTAGATATCTCAGACACATGGTTTTGGAAAGCATCAACAAGTTCTTGATGTGATGAAAATCGCTGCCCACACATTTTTTGTCTGACATAAGAGACTGAATTACTTGCTTCTGTAGAAAACTGACTGTAAACAAACTACGCAGATGATTTCTAAGATGCCACTGATTCCATGAGAAAACAATGTGGATTTTACAAATATCATGAAAACAAATTTCGGTAATGCCCTCTATTGTTCGTTTGTAAAAACATAAAAGGCAATCCTCATAAAGGACGTGTTTGATACTGAATCCTCTTGTATTTCATAATATATTTTTTAAAATTAGAAAATGATACTGACTGTTTTATTTTTGAAACAGTTTTTCTTTCTTTAGAAAAGTTATTTTTGTCTATCCTAATACAGTCCAATCAGAATGCAAATGAAAGGAATCTAGACTTCAATATTGAATAACTTCATAACAAAGAGAATACCACATCTCAATCAATTTGTTTGTAATTAAATTATAGATAAAATTTCATCTCATGGAGCAAAACATTGCTAAGCAATAAATATAATTTAAAAAAAAATTTACAAGAATAAAATTTTCCAAATCACATTTTCTAGAAATCTAAAATCATGTTTACTACAAGAAAACATAGCAAGCAAAAACTAGCAAAAATTGGTTTGAAAGTGTAATAAAAATTAATAAACATTTGAATTTATTTCTTTTATACAACTCATTAAATTTTCTTATACTTTTTACAGTTATTAATCTCTAAATTTTTAAATGTTATAAGTTTGTTATTTTGACAATAAAATTTAATTACTAACAAATTTGTAATCAAAGTGAAAATTGAAAAGATTTTATTTAGAAGAAAAAATATTAGATATCCAAATAAGTTTACTTTAGGAAACGAATTAATAAAAACTAATACCTAGGTTTTAGTTTTTATTTAGATAAATTAATCATTTATATTTTTGATAACTAGAAAAAGTAAGAACTTTGACAGAAAAGTCATTAAACTATGTGTTAATATCATCTTTCTTATAATTTCTTTTCCGAAGGTAAATATCATCTAGTAATTGAAAGATATTATTTAAAGGAAATATTATTTCTATTATTGATGAAATGATACAGTTTAATAGCAGAAGCCAGAAAAGTTATGACCATATAGGGTATTACTAAAGCCCAGGAATATTGTACAAGATGCATTGTAAAATGAGTCAAGGAATAAATTAAAAATTTAACAAGTATTTTTTTCATGATTTAAATTATAAACTTTATAATAATCTATGAACATTATTATTATTATAAAAGAAAGGAGTTAAGAAAACAATAGAGAGTGAAGTAATACTAAAACAGTTATTTAAACCTACATTTGCTCTTCCTCTGACAGTAAATGTGTTAAAATGTTTCTGCCATCCTTTAAATTGAGCTTCACTAACTTCACCAGCCATTTCCCTGTAAGAATATTTTTAAACTTATAAGAAACATTTAAACATAGTAAAATAAGAATTACTTTTCAAACCATTAAATAATTTACCAACTGGTGTTGATTATTGTAGCAGAATTGATTTTTTAACATATTTTATTTGCTTATGAGTATTTGTGATTCTGTGACAAATACTAATGTTTGAGGAACTGAGAGTTTTCACATAATATATTGGTACTTATCCATTATACTTCCTTTTATAATCCTAAAGAAATGGGTAGTTTCTTATGAAGAACCAAAAATAATACAATGAAGATATGATTTAAATAGCTTAAAATTTTATTTTCATTTAAATATATTCAATAGATTTTTTTTAAGTGAAAAGTGAGTGAAGAGAGGTAAAAAAAGCAACACAAATGCTGTATAATCCAGAAAGCCAAATTTTGAATTTAGTTATTTTTGTCAGATGATTTTATTTATAAGGCAATCTGATTTTTATTATATCATACAGATGGAGGCATAAAAGAATTAAGTAGAAAATTCTATTTTTGCAACGTTAGTATTCACATCATTGCAAGATGTCACAATACTTAATCTCAACATTTCTTTGTCACCAAATATTTAAAAAAAAAAAAAAAACACTCATAAATTAACATTTTGGATTATATGACACCTGTGCCAACAAATCTAAGGCAATTTAGTGCAAAAAAATTAACTTAATGATAATTATGTCTTTTAAAAGGAGCATTATGATCCCAAGTCACCATGAGTAAAAAACAGTTAAACACAGCAAAATTTAATTTTGTTTCATTAAAAAATAAAAAAGTACTATTACATTACATGTACATTATTGATCATCAATGTGATTGTTAAGCATTTTGCAGCAGAAATAAATAATAGCATTAAAATGTTTTGTCAATAAGTGATATTTAATTAATCTTGATAATATTAATTAATCTTTTTATAGCTTGGTATTTGAATCCTGCTTGGTTACATTACATGTAATATGTTAACTGCTCAATTAATTTAAAATGAAATGCAGAAAATATATTTATGATAAAGTGTGAATAAATATTATTTTGTAATAAATGATGCTTTTAATGCTTGTAGTAATTTTTAATAATTTCTAAAATTATAAACCTTTTTAAACAATACAGGATGCAAATGAAATATTTTTACAAATTATTTCTTTAAGGTGATTATCATACAGGGTATAGTGGAAAAGTATCCATATATCTTATAGAAATTTTTTTCTATTACATTTTAGCAAGGTATTTGTAAAGTCAACAATATTTTATATTACTTTGGGGAATTTTATATTACTTTGGAAGTTTATAAATATTTTTAGAAAACAATCATTTTATCGCAAAAATTAGTTTGAAAGCTGAACTTTTATGAACCAATGTTCATGTTACTAATTATAGCTTGGTATTTGAATCCTGCTTGGTTACATTACATGCAATATGTTAACTGCTCAATTAATTTAAAATGAAATGCAGAAAATATATTTATGATAAAGTGTGAATGAATATTATTTTGTAATAAATGACGCTTTTAATTTTCTAGTATATATAAAAAAAAATTATTTATAAAGTTTTCTTAATAAAGTTTGGTAGTAACAAGAAATATGCTAAATAAAAAAAAATTCATAATTTGTAAGCTGGATTTAAAAATGCTGAAAAACCCACTCCTTAAGATAGAATTTTCTCCCAGTAAATAATTTGAAAACTTTAGACAATTCACGATTCCTTATCATGAAAAAAAAATTAACTAAAAAGTAATATTTCTGATTTAAAAAAAAGCTGCTTAATTATAGAAAACCAAATCAGAAACTTTAATTTAATGAATAAAATAAAGTTGATATACATTTTATGAGTATTAAAAGAAACAATATAAGTGAAGTGGATCCTGATTTAGAAAATATTTATTCCACATATATTACGAAAAGTAGAATAAAAAGCTGTGGGCAAGACAAAATACTTAATGAATATACACAATTGGTGTTAAAATACATATAACTTAGGAATAATTTGCTTAAAGAAAGATAAAAAGAAAGAAAAGAAATAAAGGAATAATATGTTTAAATAATTTTTAAGGAAAATAAAAATACACCTTTATATTATATACCAGAATTAAATAATATTGTGAAAGTCAATGAAAGTCGTTTTATACAAGTAAATACAGACCAGACACATAAATACCAAAGTTACAGTGAAGAAAGTACCTTAAGTCAGCTGTAATTATGAAATAGATGAAAAAAAAATGCAATATTTCTTATTGGATATTATTTCTTATTGGATTATTAAATAAATAAAACCAATCACAATTGTAATATAAGATTTACGATACATAACATTCTGAAATTTTTTTTTTTAAAGAAATAAGCACTAAGTACTTGCATGTAGCGTCACTGTCCCACGAGATAAAAATATGTCACGCAAATAAATTGATTGCGGTTTATTTTATGAAATACACATGAATCAGTAACAACCTTTTACGTATTTAATAAGAGAAAAGGAAATTTGAATTGTATGTGTTGAGAGAGAATCTCTCGTGTGAAGGATTTTTATTATAAACGCTACAGTAGTGATATCACACCATTGTAATGATGTCATCGAGTCTGCGCACTCATTGGCTCTTGCTCCCTCCAGTTGGCATATAAGAGAAGACTTGTTCTTCGCACTTCGACCAGTCTCGTGCCAATTTGCTAGTTGACATGAACTTGCATTCTGGCGAGTTGTCAGTATTATGTTTGTTATTTTTATTTACTTTTTATATTTTTAAATAAAGAATTGTTACTATTTGTCAGAAGTCTCCAATTTATCATATTAAGGAACACGAACGCAACACTGGAACTTCTACATGGTGACCCGGACGTGATTCAAGCATTTGCCTAAAATTGTATTTTTTTTCTGAACAGTGATTTCGCAAGGATTAATTTTGGATTTTTACTTTGGATTTCAAGTTACTCGTCTTAAAAATGGCAGAATCATCAGCTGTGAAAATCCCCATTTTTAATTTTTCAGATCCCAATCTTTGGTTTCACATGGTAGAAGCGACATTTCAACTAGCAACGCCTAAGACCATAACTGAAGCGAGAACCAAATTCAACTGTCTGGCACATCTCCCTCCTGAAGTCACAGCAATAGTCAGAGATGTAATAATAACTCCAGATTAAACAGACCCATACTCTCGTTTGAAGCAAGAAATTATTGCTCGATGTGGGGAAATGAAGTCGCAGGAAATACGAAAGCTTTTGGCCGGCAAACAACTAGGAGATCGGAAGCCCAGTGAATTGTTGAGAATAATGAAATGACGAGCTGAATCCCACGACATATCTGAAGCATTACTTTTAGAGTTATTTTTAAGCCAACTTCCACACAACATCCAATCTATACTCGCAGCTATTCCGTCCTTAACTTCAAGTAAATCAGCTGAAGTTGGCAACAAGATACTTGAGGTCACTCCAGTTGGAGTGAGTGAAGTTTCTCTCATTGAAAGCAGTCCTGAGCCTTTGGCCGAAGTAGAAGTTCTAAGGAAAGAAGTTGCCGAATTACGAGCTTCAAGCAGATCCCGAAATCGGAACTTATTGCATTTCCGGAATCACCGTAAAAGTTTTTCACCACGAGGAAACTCGTCCGATATGTGTTTCTACCAGAAGAAGTTTAAAGAAGCAAGAAAATGTGTAAAACCTTGCAACTTCTAGGACAACAACAACAGGCAGGAGTAGACGCGACATACGTCTTGTCTCTTACAAATTGTCGCCTTTTCGTTCGGGATAGAATAACAAATTAAACATTTCTCGTAGATACTGGAAGTGATTGCTTTATTATACCTGCTACGAATTAAGACAGACAGCATTCACCAATTCAGACTTTTACAGCAGCAAACAATAACATGATGAAGGTTAACGGTAAGAATTTGTTATCACTTGACTTTGGCTTTCGTAAAAACTTTATTTTTCCTTTTTACATTTGCGATGTATCGAATTCTATTTTAGGTACTGACTCTTTATATTTTAACTTAAAGCCTGATATGCGAAAGCGTTGTTTAAGTGATATTAATACTAATTTAAATTCTCGTGGTATTATTAAATATGCTGATATTATTTATGTTAAAACTATCTCTGGTAATGATTTGTTATATAAAATTGTTAAATGAATTTCCTGAAATTACAAAACCTATTTGCTCATACCAAATTGTCAAGCATAACTTCGTACACAAAATTGAAATTTTCAATTCACCAATTTTTGCTAAACCTCGTCGTTTAGCACCAGATGGGTTAAAAATTGCAAAAACTGAGTTCCAACATACGATTTAGGCCATATGAGCCCATCGGAAAGCAATTTTTCATCACCATTTTACCGAGTTCCTAAAAAGGGAAGTTTTGACTGGCGTTCAGTCGGAGATTATCGCCCGTTAAATTCTCAAACTGTTAAAGACAAATATCCAGTCCCAAGAATTTTAGATTTTACCAGTGGACTTCACGGAACCAAAATATTTTCTCACATTGATTTAGTTAAAGCTTTCATCGAATTCCGATTGCTGCCGAAGATATTCACAAAACTGCAATTATAACACTTTTCGGTATTTTTTTAAAGTACCCGCATGCAGTTGGGTCTGTGCAACGCTTCAAGCACATTTCAGTGTTTTATTGATGAAGTAACTAGAGGTTTAAATGGTGTATATGCCTTTATTGACAATATTTTGATTGCTTCCAAATTCTCACGAAGAACATGAACTACATCTGAGAGCTCTTTTTGAAAGATTAAAAGATTATGGCTTAACTATTAACCCTTCTAAATGCACTTTTGGACAAAATAGCTTACGATTTTAGGTTTTAAAATTTCAGAAGCCGGATTAGAACCTTTAACTGATAGTTGCAGCTATTTTAAAATTTCCTAAACTAAATAATTACTATATATAACAAATAATAAAAACTCAATTACGGAGATTTTTAGGACTATTTAATTTCTACAGACGTTTCATTCCAAAAGCAGCTCATATTTTACATCATTTAAATAAATTTCTTGAAGGGCACAAAGTCTCCTCGAAAAACCCAGAAACCCGAAAAATCTTCAGAATGCTCTGAGGAAGCTGATAATGCTTTTTTAAATGCTGAAAAAGCTTTGGCTGATGCAATTCTCCGCAAATATCCAATTCCTGACGCTAGATTAAGTTCATGGACAAATGCCTCAGATTTCGCGATTGGAAGTTCTCTAATGCAATTTAATCAACATATCTGGGATCCGATAGCAATTTTTCCTACAGAATTAAATAAAAGTCAAAAAAATTGGTCCACCTACGATCGCGAGTTAATAGCCATATATACTTCAATTAAAAAAAATTTAGGCATATGTTTGAAGGTAGAAATTTTTCAATTTATACAGATCAAAAGCATCTAATCTACGCGTTTAAACAAAAACCAGAAAAATGTTCACCCCGCCAATTAAGGCATTTAGATTTTATTTCTCAATTTCCAACTGACATTCCACACGTCAAAGGTGTGGAAAATATAATAGCAGACACTCTCACGTATTGAAATAGAATCAATTTCGAAACCCCCAACTTTAAATTTTAAAATACTAGAAGAGGAGCGACACATTGATGAGGAACTGAAATTTGTTAATTTTAAATAGTACATCTTTTCAATTAAAAAAAGCATAATTTTCCTCTGGAAGATGTAAATTTAATTTGTGATTTTTCCTACTTCTCAACCTAGACCCTTTATTCCTATAACTTTTAGACAAATTATTTTTGACAATTTACATTATTCTCATCCAGGTATTCACTCGACTACAGATTTAATTACACAACGATGTGTTTGGCCAAATATGAAAGTAGATATCAAAAACAAAGTTCGCTCCTGTTAAAAATATCCAATATTTTTAAGCATACTAAAGCTCCAATAGGCAACTTTTCACAACCGGATGCAAGATTTTCTCATATCCGTATTGATTTTATTGGTCCCCTTCCCATTTCTAATGATTTTCAATATTGTATGACAGTAATAGATCGATTTAGCTGATGGATAGAATTCATACCAACGAAAAATACAACTGCCATAAGCACATCCAAAGCACTTGTGGACGGATGGATTTTCCGTTTCGGTTGTTCTATCACCATAATTACCGATCAGGGTAGACATTTCGAATCGAACCATTTTCGAGAGCTCACAAATACCCTCGTATTAATAGAATTGATAGCACAAGCTATCACCCAAGTTCTAATGGGATAATAGAACGTTTCCACCGTCATATAAAAAGTGCAATCATGGCCCACGACACGTCTAAATGGACTGAAATTCTACCAATTGTTCTTTTGGGAATACGCACAGCCTTGAAAGAGGACATAAAAGCTACAAGCGCAGAACTTATCTACGGAACAACTTTACGTCTACCATCGGATATTTTCAATGAGAATTCTTTAAAAATTCCAATAGATGAAAATTATGTAACTAAAATCAACCATGCGTAAAATAAGTCCTACAGCCACTACAACGCATGTAAGTCCAAAATTTTTTTGTAAACCCAAATATAAAAACATGCTCTTGCATATTTTTACGAGTAGACAAGGTTCGTCCTCCTTTGACTCCGCCTTACACTAGACCACACCTGGTATTAGAGCGTTCAGAGAAAACATTTGTAATTGATCTCAGTAATAAGAAAACGACTGTTTCGATTGATCGCATAAAACCTGCTTTTAAAATTTCTGATAAGATTAAACCTGATCCCATCCCAAATACCAATTCTATAAAAATTAAGTTAAATAACAAGCAAAATCTGTCAGCTATATTAAAATTTAATTTATAGAAAACTATGCACATGCAAGTTTATATATTTTACATTTAAGAATTATGTTTTAATATGTAATAAGACACAAATTATTTACTTCGTACATATTTAACAATAATGGATTAAACTTCAAATATTTTAGTATAGAATGAAAATTTGTCAGGTATCACAAAAATAAGGAATTCTCTTCACAATTAGGAGACACAATAGAAAAAATTTACGAAGATTATTGTGCAAGTTTTCTAATGTCATGTTGAATTATATAAGTTTAAACATCTAGATGAAAAAATTAGAAACCTGAAGTAAAATTAAATAAAACAAAAGTAATTAGTATTTTTATTTTCATGGTAAAACTGATTACTATAGCAAAATATGTTCAAATGAAATACTGTAAAAATTTGCATGTGTAGCAAAATATGAAAAATTGTATTTAAAGTTTTAAATTATCTTATGGTAATCTAATAATCTGACAAGGATTTGTGTCATTTGAAAAAGAAAATTCTTGCTATACAGCAAATATTAAATATAAGAAAAATGATGCAATATATCTACATTTATGGATAATTTATTAAATAGGTAAGTTTACTTAATCAAAATTGCATAAAAAACCAAAGCATAATTTAAAGATATTGTTATTCTTTGTACTTCATATTATTCACTATGTTAACATAAAAACACTGAGACATTTCATTCATTTTAAATAATGCTATTTTTTACTTTCAAAAAACTATAAAATAATTACCTATACAAGTTAATTTTAACCACTCTTATAGTTGGATTCAAAAACTGCTAAATATATACAACCCCACAATGGAGATGAGTATTAACTCTCTCTCTCTCTGAATCTTCTGCCTCCAAAAATTCAGCGCTGTGACAATTTTCAGGAATGCAGGAAATCTTCCCAATGAGATAAGTAAATAGCCAACGATTTTTGACCAATTCTAGGCTAGTCATAAGGAATGGAGCAGTACTACTGGTTTTGAGGAGATATTTTTTTACAGATTCTTATAATTTTCCGAGATATTGAGTTAATTAAGGAACATGGTAATAAACTTAATCCTTTCTAAATCCATACTGGGTAAATCTTTTGTGTCAGTTTTGGATTCCCAGTAATCACATATGGTGTAAGGACTTGTCCAAAAAATTCTATTAACTAATTTTCCCACAACTGAAACTAAATCCCAGCTTTAATGCTTTTTCGCTACTTTAACTAGCAGGCTATTTCTACTGAAAGAAGTCAAAATAATATTGTCATCAAAATATTTTAAATATGATGTACTTTATCATAATCGTTAGATAATATCTGAAAAATATATTTTAGGATTCTGACTTTTATTATAAAATATATATACCTTCTAAATTTATTTTATTAAAGAGAATTTCAATGAAGCTAATTTCTATATCGTCTAAACACTTTTCAATAATGTAAAATTCAATGTAACCTTTTTCTTTAAAGCATTTGTTTTTTGAAGCCCACTGTTTATATATAGTATTTGAAGATTTTTTAAAAATCAATTCTTAACACTCATATCACGGTCTTGTATACCTTGTATTGTATATGATCAGCCATAAAAATACTGCCCTTTTCCCACTATTTTTTTAAAATTCTTGCTATTATTTAGAATGAGTATTTTAACAATTAGAATAGCTGAACTAATTCTGATAGTTTTATCAGCCTCAGCAAAGTGGGAAAATGACACCATATTTTACTCTATGGTGTTACATTTCAACCAGGATGGTTGTATATTCACCATGATTTCCTATATGTAAATTCCGAGGAGCTCAGTGAAAAAGACTTCCCTTGTTGGTATTAATATCCAGAGCCAGCATGCAGAAAGTACTGTGGTTAGGAGTTAGGCAAAGCTGCAGGTAACCCCACCAACGGCAGCCATTATAAATATTACTTTAGTTTAAATAAAATATTAGTGGTAGATATTTGTCTTGTGGTCTTCACCCATCAAAACTCTAGCATACATATAAATTGTCTTCGTTCTTACATTTTCTGCTTCAAATTGAAATATTGTATATTGAAAATAAAGTTTTTCATTTATCTTTACAACAGTTGAGAACACTATTTTATCAAAATAACTCTGCCTCAAGAAACAGTTTGATGCTTCCCCTTTCAAATTACAAACACTAGTCTTGATAAGTGCTTCATCAAAAAGTAGCTGCAGCACTGAATTGTTAAAGCAATGAATTTTTGCAAAAGAAAATCATGACATTAAGCTTTAATCAAATCACTGAATGACAATTGATTTATTGTGTATCATCAATATTCCTCATTTTATTTACTAATCACAGCTTTTATTTTAAAAATGAAAAATTATCTAAAATATAAGATAAAATGTGTATCAAATAATCTGGAATTATCAAAACTGTTATACTAAGAAATTTTTGTTTTTTGTGTGTAATAAAGCATACAAATATTATTATAAACAGATGGATATAAATATAGAATAATAAGTATTGTACATTTGGAATCAGTTTTTAAGACAAAATTTAATAATGATAATGATAACTCTTAGTTAATGTCTTGCAGTTTTTCTATTCTCAATTTCACCTTTCAAAAGATAACAATATTGCATAATTTTTCAGAAATGGTTGTGACTTTAGACAAGAAAAATATTTAGATTGCAATAACATTTAGTATAAAATTTGAAATTTATGGTATTAATTTTGACTTTAGCTTGTTACATGGATATATTACCATTAAAATATAAAAACACAGAAATATATATTTAGGAACCATTTTCTTAAAATTCTAGTGTGTGACATTTTGATTACACTAGACTTTAATTTATGAAATTCTAGAAAAGTCAGTCATTATATTCACAATCAAAACTTTAATTTTTAAATCTCATCACACAAAGTACATTTAAAACAATAATATACATAGCAACCTCAACACAATAAAATACATATAGTAAAATAATAAAAATACAGTGAAAATTACAAAATGTTAAATATTGGAATTCATTTCAGCATTCTACTTTCTTTAAACAAAGTCCTAATTTTTTTTTACAACATATGCAGCAAACAAGATTTATTGACAAAAGCAGATTATATTAATAACTACATCATTTCAATGAATGGAATTTCTTTATTAATGTTCTTGGAGTTTCGTTCATCTGCGAGAAATATTCTAAGGGAAAAAATTATATAATTACTTACATGAATTATTTCTGTGTAAGAATAAAGTTTAAATGTAACAATTTAAATAAACTATTGTTTAGGTTATATTGCATTCAACACACATGCATTTCTCTTTCAATATTTTGCAACATATAATGAGATTAATATTTTATTTAAAAAATTAAGTAAACATAGAAATGACAATATGAAAGGTACATAAATTAAGATTATGCACATAAATCCACACAATTGAAACACATTCCAACAAATATATATTAAGGATATTATATAAAATAAAAAGATTCCATATTTTCAAAAATATACTCTGGTTAAACTATAGGATTTACAAAGTATCACAATACAAATAAAATTTCTTATAAAATCAGAAACTGTGACACTTAATATGTAGATTTTTTTTGTTCATAAACTAGATTATAAAGGCAACAAATTGCACATAAATTTTCAACTGAAAAATAAACAAATTGCTTATTAAAAATGTTTTTGAAATAATTTATCATTTTTATATTTTAATATAATTATTTTAGAATGAATTACAAACAAATTAAGATTTTCTGTCAAAATTACAATTATGTTTCAAGTGATCTTAAAAGAAAGTCCCACATATAATGTACTTTTTTTTATAAAAAAAAGCTTACATACAATGTTTATATATTTAATAGCATTTAAATGTCATTGCTTGTGTAAATACTTCTAATTTGTTAAATTTCTCATGCTTTTGTTTTGTGAGCCACATATTTTTTAACTTTTATGTGATGAAAAAAAAAATTTTTTTTTAAAAAATCATCTTTTATTTCAATGTAAATTGCTGTAGAATAATAAACTTGCAATTACATCCAAAAAAAAAAAAAAAAAAAAAAAAAAAATCTTGAAAATCAATTTCTGTAGATAGTTGATTTTTTTTTTATTTAATTTTGAATACTGTGTCATTATTTGAAAAAATAAAAGGTGAAAGAAAAAGTGCTATGTGTTTGATGGCATAAAAATAAATATCCCAATTGGTAATTTCATACTATACTTACTTTCTGCTTGGGTATTCAAATATCCTTTTAACTTCTCTGCCAAAATGACACAGGTTTTTAACTTCTCATTATAAGAATTTAATTGTTGAACCTAAAATGATTAATGAAATCTGAAGTAATACAAAAAACAACACTTATTGACTTTGATATTATTTTAATGTCATGCAAAAAATCGATGGCTATTTGAGAAAGTATTATACTGCAAATTTATGCAGTGAATAGTATATTTCATTTTATTGCATGTATTCTAATGATATAAAATTGATTACAACCTTTTATATAACTCTTATTCATTTCACTGAACAATTTGGTTTACCTTGTTTATTAAACTAAAATCATATTTTACACTTACAGTCTAATTAAAGACTTCTACAGTAAATTCTGAATCACTAAAGGCATCCAGACCTCTGTAGAAATTTAAAACCCTAGCTTTTGAAGAACAAGATTTATTTGTTGCTATTTGGTTATTTTTTGTACATAATTAAATCACAGTTTACAATTTAAAGTGGAATCAAAATAGCTGAAATATTTTTAATCACTATGGGGGTTGAGTTAACCAGTTATTAAAACAAAGAGAGACAATTGAATTGAACTGGGAGAACAGTAAACTGAAGGTCACATGATGACATGAATTTATTGATATGTATATATGGCAGGGTTTAATAACTCTTATTCTAACTTTACTCAAATATTTTTATCATAACAAGCTTCTTTTTCTCAAGTTTCATTAATACAATTTTAAATTGATATGATTTTGTCAAAATTTGAGCTAATTTGACGTACAATTGGGCTGGGCATTAATACTTATTTTTATTACTATGCACAAAAATATTTGAATAAACACAAGACTGTTAACATCTTATTACTTGAATGTATGCACACACAAAACGTATTCAGAAGAAAATTTGCTGGCAAAGCAAGGATTAATAGAAAATCACCTTTGCAAAACTAGCAATTTCTCAGTTTATTTTGCAACATCAATTTTCCACTAATTCAAATACTTCAGACGCAGATTGATGTAAGAAAGGAAGTAATATTTATTAAAGAGTTGACATCTTCAGTGAAAGAAAGGTGAGCCAATTTATTTGGTGCTATTTGCAGAATTAATGTTTGAATTTATTGAGGAGATAGAAATGACTACTTTTCATGACTTGAAAAAAAATTATATTATAAACCAAAGGTGGTATTTAGTAGTAAAATGATAATATCAAGTTTTAAGGAAGATTTGATTACTATTTCTACAAAAATAAACCTCTTAAAGTACTTTAAAAATAGATATTTACAACCACATGAATGTTTTTTTTATATACATATATATATATATAGAAATGTGAGGAAAATAAATGCAAAAATTCTTCTAAATTTTGAATTCTTTATAAATATTTAATATTTTTGGTGATAAAAACTGAACTTTAAAAATCATTTATGACACTTAGAGAAGCCAAGCTTGTTATGCCTTGGTTATGCAAATTTAAATCAGAAGGGTATATCTTTCACTTAATCAGAGCACCACAATGATGAAAGTACAACCTTGATCTTCAAATCCGCTGATAGATGGAACCACCAGAGGACCCATTGCCTCAATTTTGACATTGATCTGAAGAGGGAGGAAACAAGTATTAATTGTCAAATTATCGATTCAAATTATTCTATTCACTCATACTCTCCCTTAATAGTTCATAAAACTTGGAATTAAAAGATAAAATTAGTATTTAATTTTTTAATTATTTTTATTAAATTTCTTACATATAACATATTTCAGCCATTTTTTCCATTATGTATTCCACTCATTTTAATATACAAATAGGGAATCCCCATTTTTTGATTTTCATTCCTATCTATTTTCTGTTCATTTAAATTTTAGTGCAATAAATTTTTAGTAGCAGAAAAGAACACATTGCTGTTTTTCTATTCAGAATTTTTTAGAGTTTCGTAGCTATTGATAGTGATAATCAGTTTTTGAGGTATTCTTATAATCTTTTCAAAATTTTAATAGTTTTATCACAGAAAAATTTAAAAAAATGAAAAAAACTAATTGAAAGCAACCAATTTTACAAGATTTACAAAATGAAGAGAAAGAATGATGCATGTTAGATTTTACGCCATGAAAAAGGTCACAATCAAAACAATTAAAAAGGACACTATTAGAAATGTGTGGCAATCTGATGTTCTACAAGTTTGAATTTTGCTTTAAATATAAGACATTGAACAGAAAATATGAAAAAATAATTATATGGTGAAGAGATGCCACTGAAAAGCAGATTTCAACCAACAAAAAACTGACCGCCTTATTTAGTGGTCAGAGTGCCTGACTGTGGATAGGGAGATCCTGGATTCGGGCATGGATGTACTTTCTCTCTCTTTCTATCCTGTTGCCTACCCTATAAACGGGTCCCTATGGCACGTGAGTATTTAAGCAGTCTGAAATATGTAGAATTCGATTTTCACGATTTTTAATAACTATATACAAACTAGGACTGCGCGTCTGATTTAACGCAGGAATTCTTGAGTTTTAGCAATTCTCTGAATATAAAAGACAACAAAGTCTGTCCTATTTTAAAGTAAGATAAATAATTTTTCAGTAACAGCTTAGTAATTGTTGTTTATTGATTGCATTTAGAACTTACAATATTCAATCGATTTTATATATAAATTTAAATGATTATAAAGCCTCCCACCCAACCTATAGATCAGAGTGCCTGATTGCGGGTAGGATGGTCCTGGGTTCAAATCCCAGTTCGGGCATGAATGTACTTTCTCTCTCTCTGTTTATCCTGTCTTATTCCTTCCTTTGTAGGAATGGATTGTGAGTGGTTGCCTACCCTATAAGTGGGCACCAGTCATGTGTGTACTAAGGACTCCACACCAAATATGGTTCAATATGAAAAAGTGGAGCAGCGCACCCCATAATGTCAACCTAGCTGTCACAAGATAAAAAAAAATGCAAATAAGACTTAAGATTAATAAAAAATTAATAATTGAATTATATCTATTTCAGTTGAGAAAAGCAGTCTTTTTCTGCAAATCATGATTGGTTTGAAAGATTTAAGCAAACATATTTGTTATATAATCTAAAATTAAGAAATTAAAATGCACCTGTAGACTGAGGTGAATAGGAACACTATTTGGTAAAACTGTTGAAATCATGAATGTTAATTCATAAACTTTTCAATAAATCTTCAATGGTGACGAATTTGACCTTTTTCCCCAAAAATTAACCTAAGAAAATCTTTTAGTTTAAAGTTCACAAACTAGTTACTGTTTATAAAACATTAAAAACTGCATGTGTCAATATGATAGTCTTTAACAATGCAGTAGTAAGGCACTGTTACTTGATTATTCTATGCTTTATGACACACAGATGATTTAAAATTTTTGTCAAATGATTTCCTTCAGGTATTTTTCCTACAAAATAATATGAACTTAGCAAAAGTGAAGATTTAGGGTTATTTAAGAATAAATTCTTATTGTAAATACTAATCATTAAAATTATCAATAGTTGTGTTTATTCAGGCACTTTTGTTTAGCCCTAAGATTTTAGTAGTAAATCAATCGATAAAAGATCTTTTAAGTTAATTAGATACTAACACAAATAAAAAAATCCCTCACTAATATAAAGGAAACTTTGAACCAATAAGACTCAAGTTGAAAATATTCTTCAAAAAAATGGTTTCTTGTTTTTTTTTTTTTTTTAATCTTAGATATTGAGAGCCATTTAAGTATATGACCTCGATATTTAAGTAAATAAAGATATCATTTTTAAAAAAAGGCCTTTTAATTACTAATTCACTAGACTATACACAAGATTTACAGCATGAAAAAATATATTATTACACAAAAGAACAACTTTTTATTGCAGACATTCGATCAAGAAACAATTTCTAAATTAAAGAGATTTAAGACACATTAACAAAGGCTCCCTTAGATATAAATGAAATTCAAAAATTATAAATATCTCTAAGTTATGAATTCTTGGAGAAAAATTTACAATCCTAAAATTTATTAAGAGTGTTAGAGTAACATACTGAGTTAAAAAAATCAATGTCAGTTGAAAAACTGTATGAAAATCAATATTCTCAGATAATGAAGATAATAGACTCCTATTATATGTGTTATCTCCACACATCAATAGATCAAGGATTTTGCAGAGGCACATATGTAGAATTAACTGCGGACATAGAATTAGATAAGAACAATTTAATTGGCACATTTGATAAAATATAAAATTAACAGTGGGATGAAAATGAGTCTGAACTAGTTACTTTCAAAGTAAAAATCATAAAAGAACTATATTAATAAAAATTTGAAAATTAATTTTCTTAAAATGACTCAAATGATGAATGAGTTTTCAATTTCAACAAGATATCAATAAACCAATTCAATAACAGGAAGTCTATAGATTTCACCAGCAAACGCAACAGTTAATTATAGATTTCTTTAACATGATTTGCCAATCTGAAATCTAATCTAATTAATCAAACACTGAGTTTAATTAGGACCAATACTATCAATTGATGTGTCATCTTGAAAGTGAGTGACAGTGAAAAGGTAAATTTATGTTGTGTGTGTGTTCAAAATTTATTTAGTTTTCCTTTATCATGAACTAACCTACAGAAATTAAGTGTATTTTAGAATATTCACGAGATAGAATTTTATGTATAATAATGTGATTTTGATTTACACAATTTCAAATAAATTAATATTTTGTGTAAAAGGGGGAGAGACTGATGTAACAGTAATATATTATGTGAAATTTTATTATAGAGAAATTTCAAAATTTTTTTAGATTATTTTAGAATTCAGTTCCCCCCCCTCTCATGCATAAAAATACCTTCAAATAATCTATGCCAAAGCTTAAAAATTTCTGCACATAAAATCTTTACAAAAATTTAAAATTAGTTTATTACCTTATAGTCATAATTTGCTGTCATGAAAGAAACATCTTCTAAAATTTCAGAATAATCCATCTTTTCATATTTGCCACAATCTAAAAGACCATCAAACGTGATTTGAGGAGAATCTTCTCTGAAAGTTTTTAAGCAAATGGTAAGAATATTTTCAGTAGTTCTTAAAAAAAATTAATCTTTAAAAATGACAAAATCATAAAAAAATCCTTAAAAATGAAAGTTTATTATAACATTGTTGTCTAGTAAATATTTAATATTTTGTTGTCAACACAAAACTTCAGAGAAAAACTAATCAAATTTTAGTGGAAACTCTCAAAAACTAGTAACCATCGAAGAACATTACTTTTTGGCCGTTTCACCTAAGTGGCAAGATCTTTGGTTCTTGATTATAATTAATGAGATTCTGGTGCATAAATATATCAGAATAACTTTAAATGAAAGTAATTGGTTTTTCATAGTACATATTACAATTTTATTCTTAATTAAAAATATTTTACTAAGAGAACACTGAAATTATTAGATCTTGGAAGAAACTGGAATTTAGTGAACCAAGATATATCAATTGCTTTATAAGTGTGCTTAAATAATTTGATAATTAATTTGATTTAATAACTAATTTCATGAATATTGATTTGAAAATACCAAATTTAAAAGAGCACTCATACAATGATTCCACAGGATTAAAATAAACCAATACTTTACAACTGATAGCTAAAACATTTATTAACAGATAAAAATTTTAGAACAGTGATTTTTAATTTATAATGATTATTAATAATATTTATTATCTGTACAACTGGCAGAAACCAGTGTCACGACATGGCATTTAATGAAGTATTCTGAAACACTATCTTTAACTGCTTATATATGTGATGGTTGGGAAGTGTAAACACTGGACACTGTATATAATGCATAAATCATTAAATTCTTTGTGATGAAAATAATTTTGACAATAATTCAAAACATTTTCTCTTGCATATTTCATACCACTTTTGGGTTTATAAAAGAATAAAGCTTAAACTGTGTTAATACATATGCAGTAGCATTTAATAAAGATGCCAGAAAAAAATCATTTTGAAAAATTAATATTTTATAATAAGTTTCCAACACATTAAAACAATTAGTCCACAGTGAGATAATTGCTCAATAATATCTCGTTTTTTTCCATTAGTTGTTTTTAAGTATTTTTAAAGTTTCTTCAGTTGTCACAATAAAATTATTATCTACTTTAAATACTATAAATCTATCACTATAAGCATCTTTTTTTAATTTAAAAAAAATCAAAGAAAATTTACTTAAGTGTATTCTGCATTACAATTTTTTCAAAAGCCAGTTAAGATATTTAAATGTTACAACTCAAAAATAATTTTTATTTTTGTCAAAATATGTGAAGCATATTATAATTAAGGCATTAATTAAACAATGAAGCTTCTGAATCTTCTTTCATAAAATATTTAACAATTATAAATCATTACAATTTATTATCCATATATGCTTTGCAAGATCAGGTGTTCTATTTTTAATTTTAATCCTGATACTTAAATAAAATTGTATAAAAATTCAATGTTCCTAAAAATTAATAAGGTCTGCATGAAAAAAAAATTAAAATACAATAAAATACTCACTTTAATGTATCTAAAGCAACCCTTTCTTCTGATATAAGGTTTCCCCACTGCTGAATTTCCTGTTCAAGACTATAAAAAAAATAGAATTACACATTCATTATTAAACTTTCCTTAAAAAAGAAATTTTACTTTATTTAAGCTTTATTTGAAAGAAGTTGTGCATACCTGCATAAATATATATACACTAGGTAATTGAAACTTTCATTGTTCAAAATATCAATAATATTGTAACACATTTAATCATAAAGAAAACAGCTTCAATATATTATACACCCAGGAACAATACATAAAATTGATTATAAAAAGTTCATTTTTATATAAAAGCAAATGCAAAATATTTAAAAATAAAATCTAGATTGTATATAATCAATTAAATTTTAATAGAATCGATAATACCTCCAAAACAATTGCCCAAACTGCTGATAATTAATTCATTTAAATACCCTTTTACTTTTTTAATACACAAATTTTTGTTTAGAAAAAGCAATTTGTTTGCTATAGCATTCATACAAAACAATTTTCTATAGTAAAAAATTCTCTCTCTAATGCAAAAGAAATACTTAAAAGAATTTATAATAAAGCCTATAATATGTACATACAGATTTGCAAAACATGATTTTGTTATTTACTATATTTCCTCAATAATTTTATTGTACTGAAATAAATTTATTGTACCTTATTTGATACACTTTAACAACTTTTTAAATTTTCTTTTTCAGTTTTCACTATTTATATTTTGAGTCTTCTTCAGCATTTACAGTAACAGATATCAAAACTATCAATCTATGTTCTACATTAAACAAGAAGAATTTTTGCAACAAATTTCCGATACATGTTGCAATTGCAAAAACCCACAGATTATAGTGAATCTATATAAGTAAACATATAAATTTATAAAAGTTGATTATATTGTACACTTACAAGTATGAATCAGCATAATGGGGCACCCAAAGTAAATTGGAAAGTTTAAAAATCAGCTTCCAAAACTTTTCATAGATAACAAACATCAGATTAAAAGGGAGAAAATCTCTAAAAATTCCAAGCACAATAAATACCAATAAATGCAGAAAGCAACACATGTTGTTCAATAGTGGTTGGTATGGTCATCACCTGTTCAATAGTGGAGACTTAGTATTCAAAGAAGCATAAATCTGTCATTAGGCCAATAAGATCCTGTGTAAGGACTATTTTTTTAAAAAATTCTATCATAGTTTTCTGTTTCCTTTCTTCATACAAGTGTAAAAATATACATAAGAATTAGGTTCCTTACAAATTTTAATTCTCTGCTCAGAATATAATAAATCAGATGATACTACATTTTCAGCATAATAGGATACTCAAAATATATATTTTTTCCAATGGCATATTTTTTGACTAGAAAATTGGCATTTAACATTTAATCAAAATTAATGAAAATGAAATAAAGATTAAAGTTTTTGTACAATAGGAACAAATCTAAAAATTCTATATTATATATAGAATTTAGATTTTATATATATATATATATATATATATATATATATATATATATATATATATATATAAAAGAACTTAATATTCAATTTAATCTAAATTCTTTTGATAAATACATTTTTTCCCATATTATTCTAAATATACACATTTACACATTTTATCAGAAATAAAATTTTAATAAGAGATCAAATATTAATTATGTTTTAACTTGGAAGAGCACTCATTTTTTTTCTCTCTCAATGGTAAATCTTTTGCACACAAGGACTTATTAGACCAGAACCTACAGTTAAAATTGAATTTTGAACTCCATTAGATAGGCCCAAGGGGAATTTGAGTCCACAAACTATTAAACCTAAGGCCAGAGCACAAACCATTCAGCTACCAGCTCAGTGCACTCATTCCTTGATCTACAAATGCTTTCTTTATGTATTCAAAATATAACAATTTCTTTTACAGATGAAGGAAATGTGCTTGTATTAACTAAAAAATGAAGTAGATGAATAAACATTCACTGCTGAGCTTCATAGAATTTAAAATTCTAAACTAATAATTTGGAATAATAAATTCTAAAACATCTAGACACATTCTTTTAAAGCAGTAAATTTTGATCATTTGTTTACATAGTATCATAAGTATACACATACTTGTGATACTACAATAAACAAATGATCAAAATTTAACAACATCAAATAATTTTTATAATAATGTAAGTTTTGAAGACATTTAAATGCATTTAAATTACATATTTCATCATATTAAATTTACTCAGATGGGAAAGTTAAAAACAATTTATTTTTACTTTAGGGGAGTAAACAAAATCCCCTTACTTTGAAACTGCTTCATTGTACTGAATGCGATAGTCAGCCAAAGATTCTTGTAATGAGCTTCTGTTAAAGGAAAAATTAAGAATTTGAAAAATCATCAAATTAAAAATCTAAAACATTATAAGTAAATAAATCCTTATTATTCAAATATTTTATGTTTAGATTTCAATTTCTTTTTTTCTTGTTTTAAGGACTTAATTTTTAATGTAACTAAAGATGTTAACCGGCCCACCTGAAGGTATTAATTTTTAATGTAAGTACATAAAGCAATTATGTAAACAGGACACCACTTTAAAAAATTGTCAAGAATGAAAATTTTGGCTTACACTTTTTATTAACACTGTATGCAAATAATTAATATATAAGTGTAGTATAAAGAGTAGATTCCAATGATAAAAAACTACCCGATTGAAAAACAATTTCTCTTTTTCAGACATAGTAAAATTCTGATTACTTTCATTTGTAAAGAATTTTGGTAATTTTTAAATTAACCATGAGATCTGTGCTTTCATCAGCTTTGTACTTCACAAACAGTAGTTGAGTTTGCAAGTGAGACTGAAATGTTTCCTTATTTAAAATCCTTCTGTTATCAATAACATCTAAAGAAACTTAGAACAATAGGTTCTGAAAATGCAATCATAACAACTACATTGAAAACAATAGAAAATTTACATTTTAGATCACCATCATCAGTTAATAAATAAATAAATAAAAAGTTTATAACTCAAATAAATTCTGACTTTTGAACCCACATTATATAATTCATCATTATCTATTTCATTTAACACTTTATCTATTGAATGATAAATTCTGATATCAAATGGTCTAATTCTTCAGAGATAAAAGTTGAACTAAATATATAACAGATAAGCTTGTATTTTCTTTGCCACACAATGGTGGGTAAGCAAATTGATCTTATTGTGCTTTTAAAAGATGATTCTCACAAATTCCACAATTCATACCAATTCACTGCACAATTCACAAGGAGAACATCTTGTTACAAAATACTTAAAATATCCTAAAACTATGAAAATAGTTTTAGACATTATAAATTACATTCACACCAATTCAAGAATTTCCTTGAAAAATTAATTGATGAAGAACTTCCCATAAAAGATTAATAACTTTTGCATTGTTAGATGGTTATCTAGCTACAACGTATTAAATCAATTTGTAGATTTGTATGATCTGATAGCTACATTTATAAAAAAAAGGAAATAACCTATTTAAATTAGAACTTTTCCAAGAGAACATTAAAAATAAAAAACATTCTATCATCTTTTTCTGATGAAAAAAATTATTTCAATATTAAGCAAGAAAAAATGAACAAGTAGATAAAAAAGCTAGGAGGAATATTGATAGAATTCTAAAATAGATTACAAAACTTGAAATAGTTCAAATTGTTTCTTAAATTTTTTCTAAATGCATTTGAAGTTGGCATAATTCATGGTGAATTTTCTATTTCCAATATAATTATGACCCAAAAAGTATCTGGAGGATTAAAATAGAGATGCAAAAAGATCAGACTCTACAATTAAAATATAAGTTGATGTCAATTACTGTGTGAGGTTTGGAAATTTGTACCAGATTCAAAGTATCCTGAATTAAAAAAAGCTGCTTGTTGAACTATTCAATATTCTAAACAACATATTTCTGTGAATCAATTCATTATACTTTAAAATTCATGAATTCCAAACACTGATCAGTATTAACTAGCATTTCAAAGAATTACTGAGAAGTGCTGTCACCAATTATTTGTCAAAGTTTAAAGAATTATCAATAGAAGTAAAACAAATATGCTTAATTTTTAATGCTTAAATTCGATACACATATTTTGTACTCTTATTTATGTTTTCAAAAATAAATATAATCTCTATAAAATAGTTCCTTTTTAAATATGTATTTAACTACAGATAGCAAAAAATTTCAAATTTTGAAAAATGGCTCTGACTATCAAGCAGCTTGGTCACCCCTCTTGTATACTATATTATTTTATACTGTTATTTTTCATCTGTAAGATTATCTGTATTATAAGATGTACTATCAGGTGTAAAAATTTGGCACCATATTACTTAATATGATTTTTAAAAGAGATTCTTTAAAACTAACTAACAAAATGACCAGGGGGGAAAAATTCAGAAAAAAGGAAATTTAACAAAATCATAAAATTCTAAACTTTGCTGTTCATGAAATAGTGGTAAAACATCAACATACATTTTTCAATGAAAGTTTTCCTTTCTTTTCAAACAAATAATAAAATATTTTTCTTAGACTAAATAAAACTTCTTTTTCAGTTTATATTGGATTTTCTATATGTATTACTTAACTATAACATAAAAGATATCGTTCTTCATGTAATAAAAATTTAAAAAAAGTTTTTCACACACAGAAACATTTAAAAATTTATCTCCAATGGGTCTAAATTAAGCTTACAAAAAAATTCAAAAATTGCTTTAATGAAGAGCACAGTCAGTGTCTGTGATTTGACAAGTGAATGCTTAGTCTTAAGCTCCTCATCAATATCATAAGAGAACCCCAATACAGTATCAAATTTTTTCATTAAAATTTAAAAAAATTTTCGAATTATATTGTTTATGAACACAATAATTCCCAGACATTCAAAATCACCATGCATTATCAAAAGATATTTATCTTCTCAATAGAAAAATTTTCCTACCCCACTTTTTGATCCACATAATTTTTAACAAGTATCAAATATATACAGCTTATTACATTATGACTACTTATCCAATTTTCATTTTAAACTTCTTTTGGTTTAGCATATATATATTCTGTAGTTAATAAATTTTCTTTTTCAGAGCCTAGTAGAAAAATTTGATCATATATCTTGTTTATCTGAAACTTAACCCCATCTAGAATTTTATATCCAACTTTATTTGTAAATTCATCAATGTTTAATGAAAAAAAATAATTTAATTTGCTCATTAAAGATTCTCTAATTTTAGTTGCACATATTTAGGAAAATGTTTTCCAATTTTAAGTCTGAAAAAAGCTTATTTATCACTAGCTAATGTATGAGAAAGTTCAGTAATTTTTAAAGCTAAAGTAGCATTTTTAAAAAATATATATCAATGTTCAAAACAGAAATTTTAATAAATATAAATATTGCTGAGAAATTTACTAAAAAGTTTATATAAACCTATAACATCCCTTAATTCTTCAAAATTACATTGTTTACCCTCATCAAATTTTTGTACATTTAAAGCAACAAACTAAATTTCTAAAATCAGATGAAAAATGAAACATACATTTTTTAGAAAGATGTTAAACATTAGTATAAATTTTTTGAACTAAAATATCTTTTTACTTAACTAATACAGATACAGTATATTACAGAAATTATAACTTATTTTATTTAAAAAATTTATAAAGTTGAAGGGTAAGTATTACATTGAATAGAAATACAATGGTTACATTTTGATAAAATATCACAAAAAGAAACATCCTTTAAGAAAAAAATATACAAGCTGAAAGTACATAATTATATAATGAGAGAGAGAGAGAGAGAGAGATTTACATAACCAATTATAATTTTATTAAATACTATATCCTAAATTATTTACTCACTCAGGTCCAGAAACAGCTAAATTATACAAGTCCTGTTCTTGAAGAGAAATATGAATTCTATCAAAACATTCAGAAGCTGAAAGAAGTATATTACAATTTTAATATTACGTGAACATAAAACTAATCTGCCTTATAAACTGCTCATTTATTTTTATATTAATTTAATAGATGAAAGATTTTAATAAAATCAAAAAATATTGCTGTGTTTATATTGATAACAATAGAAACAAGTTGAAGAAAAAATAAGAGTTTTCAAAGAAATAATTGTTTCAAAAATAAACACACACATTCATGAATTTATTCTAATATTTAGAAAAATATTACTGAATAATTCAAAATTATTATATTCCTCAACAATTAATAGAAAAACTAAAAAGCCCAAAGTTCAGTTTATTTTTCTTAAAAATAAGAAATATTATTAAAACTTATGTATAGAATCATACAAATGGAAAAATTAATATTATAATGTTCTTACAGTTTTCAATGCTACAACAGCAAAATGTAATAACTGATATTAGTTACCACATTTTGCTATTGTGCTCTAGAACAAATTATAAATAAAGCCCAGTTAAATATAATTTGTTTCTATGGATAATTTTCCTAAATTAAATACAATAATTTTTAAAAGTATTGCTTAATTATTTCTTGCACAGTGGTAAATGTTTTCTTATCATTAATAAATGACATTGGAATCAAACACTTGGATACTTCAAACTAGATATGTAAATAATTATATATCAGATGAATAACTGCAGAATAATAATGTAAAAACATGAAATGGAAAAGTAATGAAATCTTGCTAATAAGTCCTACATGGATAAAGTACAAGTTAGATATACCTTTATAAAATAATTCTTGTTTTCAGTTTACATGTTCACAATTTTGTATTTTAAAATAGAAAAATAATTGAAGATATTCAGTATTTTTCATGTAGAAAAATGGATTTTCCTAACATATTGAAAATAATATTAAAAAATTAATACCTTTGAAACACATTGATTTTTGAGCTACAAAATTTTTACAAACCAACACACATTTACACATAGATTATATATTAAATGTTTAAATAACATGATAAATAAATAGGGACTAGATTAGTCTGTAAGTGAAATAAATAATTATATAACAAATGCCATTAAACTGATTGGTAAAATTGAATGAGATTAAAAAAAAAACTTTTAGGATTTCTATTAACGATTCAATCTAAAATTTACAAACATATGAATTTGATGGAAATATAACTAAAATGAGTGAAACTACTTCCCTTTATTAGAATTTTATAAGACTTCACATTTTATAAAATTCTAAGAAATTCAGGCTAAAAATGAAAAATAAAGATGTGTTTCAGAAGTTTAAGTAAAACAAATAAGAATAAGTTTAAAAAATGTTTATATTTATTTACGATTATAATTGTTAGCAATGAAGATGTGATCCTAAAAATATTCCTATTATAAAATAAAAATAACATCAATTATGCTTAATTTATTCAATTTTGAAAACAGCACTTACCTTTAGTGGCAAAAACATCAGTATCAACATTGGCTGTTAACTTCCTTTCACACATCAGCATAGCATTCTAAAAAATAAGTTCATTGTTTAAAATTCTATAGATGAAGAAAATTATGTTTGAAAATAAGATTTTTATTTATTCAGCTTTCATTCATTCTTAGAGCGTAACATGGTCACATATCTGAGTAACTAAATTTCAACTTTGTTGATTGTGTACATTCTGCCACACACAATTCTGCAGTTGTCTTTCTGAGGATATCTTTTCTCCAAAATGTTTTCCCCATACAATTTTACAAAAAAAGGTTTGAAAGGTTCGTAAGCCATATTTTGCTATTTTTAAAACAATTAAATTCTTCTAGTATTCTACATTGAAGCAATAGAGTGTACAATTAAACGAGATCAAATTTGTTATAATCTTTACCAGCTATGCAAATAACTAACAGTTAACTTTTTTTTTTTTTTGATTAACTACAGAAGCAGTAAAAATAAACAAATATGATACAAACAGATAAAAGATACACAACTAAAAATTTGCTATAGAAGATTTAGGGATAGAAAATTTCAGGAAAACTATGTATTTGATGAAAAATTTATACCTATTCAACCAATGTAGTAAATAAATCATTAAAAAATATAAATTCAACATGATGGATAAATATACATATCTAAACTTGTTAGCAAAATTTAGATGAATGATTAAAAAAACTTTAAGGGAAAAGTTTGATGAAAAATAATAACTTGAAAATGATTAAAAATTTACAAACACATGAATTTTATGAAAATGTAACAGCAATGAAAGTAATTCTTATGTTTCTTTAGTGTTATGAAATTCTCATAATAAATATTCAAATGTGATTGAAGGGTTTGTTTGTTTGAAGCTCAACAGTCATTTTTTGCCCACGAGGGCTAATTAGACTGGGACCTACGGCTTAAAGTGGATTCCGAACCACTACAAACATCCCTGCCCAAGGTGGGATTCGAACCCACGAACTGTTGAACCGAAGGCAAGAGCGCTAACCATTCGGCTACCAGCTCCGTAGGTGATTTGAAGGGGAAAATATAATTCTTGTTTGAGATATTTTTTAGACAAATAAGTAATATGAAAGTAAAACCAAATATTTATAATAATATTTATGACATACAAATAAACAATTGAAAGCTAAGCACTTATCAAATTAAAAACATTTAAATCATATTATTAAGAAATATTTGAATTTAAAAATATTATATACATTGGTAATAATTTAAAAATATATAATAAACAGATATTGATTTTAAATTAATACCAATATTTTTTTAATTATAAGGTAATACTTTGTTATAATTGAAAAAAAGAAGTTTGTTTGCAATAAATATTTACTGGTACATATTTTAATATAATTTACAGCAGTTGTTTACTGATTTTATAACATGGAACAAAAAGTTACTGTAACCACATTTGGAGGGGTATGCTTATGTATTCCAAAAGAAAATTATTTTTATCTCATAAATTTAAAAATTTGTTAGGCCATATACAATTGTAGAAGAATAAACATTTCTGTTGATAACAAATAACATTTCTGAATAACAAAAATATCCTTTCTTCTCATCAAAGTATTAATAACACTTAATCCCACAGCTCTTTTCCCGAATCTAAACCATGAAAAACAAGAGTAGATGATAAACTTATGAAAATGGAGTTGACTTCTTTATTCATTAGATTATTTGCAATTATTTTCACATGAAATATCTTAAAGGCACTGATAAAAGGAAATGTTTCACAAGACAATATTAGGACATAATTTTTTACATTGCTAATATATTTAATCTTTAAATAACAATAAAGAAGATATTTTCTACCTTGCTAAAACTAACATAGGAGAAATTAGAAAAAGATCAGTTTTCCTCAAAATCCTATAAATTGGAATGTAATTATATTGATATTTATAATTTTTTTCAAAGCACTTACAAAGAATATGCAACAGTTTTAATTTTGTGTGTGTGTGTGCATGTGTATAAGCCAAATGTAGTAAAATTTCTGTCACTCAACAGATTTACTATAAGCAATTAATTGCCAAAGTTAGGTTGATATTAGTCAGGTATTTTAATGGAATCAATTCATCACTAGATGATGCTTCAACATTTGACACTACTCACGAGACAAATATCAATTGTAGGTAGTTTATATGTTTTTTGTACATTCATATTTGAATATTTTAAAAATAAGATTTAATTTTATCCCCCTTCCGGGGGTTTACCTTCTTTAGATAAACACGGGTGTCACAATCCCGAAGTACCCTAGTGATCTTTCCTCATCTTTATTTTCTTCTCTCCTTTACTTTGCTGCTTTTTCTTCCTTTTCTCCCTCAGTGTGGTTGCCTCGAAAGAGGTTGAGGGCTTCCCTTGAGTAGCTATTGCTGTACTGTTGCTATTAGCTTCTTTTGGGGACTAAATCACCCACGTGTTTGCCGTGCGTGGAGACCCGTGTCCCTGGAAAGGAGGATCCTGGTGATTGAGGCTCTCAGAGACCAACACATCACTTTGGCCTCTACTTCAGGTAAACGGGAGGTGTGTTGTGGTCCTGAGCATGCCTATCGGCTTCCAAGGATCAAGCGATCATATATCTGCTGCGTGACTCGATAAGGGTGGAGGCCACATCAGGGATATATTGAAAGCGTATAAGGTCTGGCTAGTACTGATGCAGGTATACTGCATCCCCTTGTTGGGCTCGATGGTGGGTGGTACAGTCAGGCATTGAAGTAATTAACCTATTTCTATGGAATGTACTTCTAATTCTATACTCCCTATGGAGCAACAAATGATACAGGATCAGAAATATTTTGTTATTAAAAGAACTGAGGGCAATTTTGATAATGTCTCTCCTTTCTTAATTAATAAGCGTCTTATTGGTACTGTTGGAAATGTCAAAAATGTTCGCAAGATGAAATCTGGTGATCTCTTAGTTGAAGTTTTATCAACTGAACAGGCCAAAGCCACCCTAAAACAAAAATGCCTTGGTAATATAGATGTTATGGTATGTCCTCATAGTAGGCTAAATTCTACACAGGGAGTAATTTCAGCAGATGATCTATATAATATTTCAGAGAAGGAAATTTTGGATAATCTTGTTAACCAAAAAGTACAACGTGTGCAGCGCATTAGAGTCAAGAGAGAGGGTAAAATTATAAGAACTAAACACCTTATACTCACGTTTGCTACTCCTATATTACCTCAATCTAAAAAAGGTGGCTATCTAAATTATAGTGTTCACCCCTTCATACCAAATTAATTACGTTGCTTTAAATGTCAGCGATTTGGCCATGCAAAAACTACTTGTAGAGGACATTTGACTTGTGCTTGATGTGCATCTGTTGGACATGACAGTAGTCAGTGTCAATAACAAGAAAAATGTGTCAACTGCAGTGGTGAACATCCCTCATACTCCCGATCATGACCAACCTGGATATTATAAAAGGAAATTATTACTGTGAAAATAAAACAAAACTTATCTTACCCTGAAGCCAGGCGAACAGTGTCATCCCGTACCCCTAATCAAGGTATTAGCTATTCACAAGCAGTTAAAAAAGTCATGAAATCTTGCAGTACCCAAACAGATTTCTTAAATTTTCCAAACTTATCCTCAAATATTTCTAACATAAATGTCTCACCAATTCCAAAAGGAATTTCTTCACAGTCTTTCACAAAATCTAAGTCTCAAAGATCCCTAAAATTAAAGAATGCAAAAGAAGGGCTTCATAAATCCTATTTAAAGAGTAAAAGAAGCTCAACTGCCTCCAAGACAGATATAAAGAATGTAGACCCATCAGATGGTGAAACAGTCCTAAGTGGAGATTCATCTGAATCCCAGATGGCATGCTCCAATGCCGGAGCATTCAGCTGAGCTTATAGGGAACCTTCGTTTCTTGGAATTGTCGAGGCTTTCTCACTCATATAGAAGATATAAAAACAATTATAAATCTGTATAATCCAATTTGTTTTGCCATCCAAGAAACATTTTTGAAACCTCAGTACAGTTTAAATTGCATGGATATAATTGTGTGAGGAAAGATGTTAATCATGATTCAATTTCTGGAGGTGTATACATTTTTGTATCTTGTAATATTCTTAGCACTATACATTCCCTTAACACTTCATTACAGGCTGTTGCAGAATGCATACACTCCACATCTCTCATTACTATTTGTAGCATTTACTTACCTACCCATGCGATCATCCATGAAAGCAATTTAAACAATTTGCTGGATCAACTACCTGTACCCTTTATTCTACTTGGCGACTTCAATGGCCATAACATCTTATGGGGAAGTAATAATATGAATCCTCGTGGCAATATAATTGAACAGTTCATTTCTAATAACAATATCTGCCTTCTAAATTCCACAGAAATAACCTATTTCTATCAACCATCAATAACTTTTCATTCATTAGATTTAGCTATTTGTTCTCCATCAATTTTACCTTCATTAAATCTTAATGTTGATAAGGATTTATATAACAGTGATCATTTTCCTTTAATTATAAATCAAACTGGTATAAGCAGACCACAAATCTTCCACTCCTCTTATTCTTATCATCGTGCAGACTGGTCTCTCTACACTCATTTAGCTGCTATTACTGACAGCATGGTTAGAAGTGATAATATCAATGGTGCTGTGCAAAAAGTAACTAATACACTTCTAGATGCTGCCAAAAACACAATTCCCAAGCGCTCCCCAATTCCACGCAAATATCATAAACCATGGTGGAACCGTGAGTGCCAAGTATCATACAAATAACAAAAAAAGTTGTGGACAATTTTCCACAGATGCCCTACAATGGAAAACCTCATGGCTTTCAAAAAAGCTGAAGCTTTTGCTCTTTGAATACGGCGAAATAGTCAAAAAAAGAATCTTGGATAAAATATGTTTCCTCCATCACATCATCAACTTCCAGCAAAGAGTTATGGAAGAAAGTTAAAGCTTCCAGTGGTTTATATAGGGACTTCTCTATATCAATACTATGCACAGGAGCTGACACAATTTCTTCGCAATATGATATTGCCAATCTTTTATGTGAAACTTTTGCAAAGGTATCTAGTTCAGACTCTTATAATCCTAAATTTCTCAGAATCAAAGAGCAAGCTGAAAAGAAACCTATAAAGTTTCATGATAAAGCCATACATCCATATAATTGCAATTTCTCTTTGCTGGAATTGCAGAGAGCCCTGTCCCAGACTAAAAATACTAGTCCTGGACCAGATGGTATCTCATATAAGATGCTTTGTCATCTTAATCATGAATCTTTAATAAACATTCTTTTTCTATTCAATAGAATATGGAATGAACATGTCTATCCCAATCTCTGGAGCAAAGCAATTATTATTCCAATTCTTAAACCTGGGAAAGATCCAGCTAACCCTCAAAACTATCGTCCAATTGCTCTTACAAGTTGCCTTGCTAAAACTTTGGAGCGTATGGTCAATGCCCGTCTTGTTTATGCAATTGAAGACAATCAGTACATATCACTTTATCAAAGTGGTTTCTGGAAAGGTCGATTTACTGTGGACAATATTGCATACTTAGATACACAAATTAGGAATGCCTTTGTATGGAGACATCATTTGGTGTCTATAATTTTTGACACAGGAAAAGCTTATGATAAGACATGGCGTTATGGAATTCTTAAAACTTTGTATAATTTTAATCTACAAATTTGTATTTTAAAATAAAAATTTGTAGAGGAAATCTACAAATTTTTATTCAGAGCTTATTAAATTCTCGCAATTTTAATGTCCGTATAGGATCTGTTTTATCTAATCCATTTATCCAATGTGAGGGGGTTCCTCAGGGAAGTGTTTGAAGTGTTACTGTTTTTAATATTTGCATCAGCAACATTCTTCATGTATTGCAACCATCTGTCCATGGAACCTTATATGTTGACGACCTCCAAATTTCTTGCCAAGGTTCCAATATGTGACTGATTGAACAGCAATTACAAACTGCTGTCAATAATCTAGTTGCTTGGTGTAATGAAAACGGGCATACTTTGTCCCCTTGTAAAAGCAAATGTATCCATTTTTGCAGAAAAACTGGGCCTCATCCTGATCCAGAAATTAAGATATCAGGCACAACTATTCCCGTAGTTAATCAGGTATCATTTCTTGGGCTTATATTTGATAAAATGTTAACCTTCCTACCACATATCTTAGATTTGCGCAAAAGATGCGAAAAATCACTAAATATACTGAAAGTTCTCTCTAATACCTCTTGGGGTGCAGATCGTAAAGCATTACTCCGAGTGTATAAGTCAGTCATTTTATCGCGAATTGACTATGGTAGCGTAGTTTATGGACCAGCCAGATCATCAGTTTTGCACAAATTAGACCCTCTTCATGACTCAGCTTTACAAATCTGCTCTGGAGCATTCCGGACATCTCCTGTCCATAGCCTTTATGTAATTTGCAACCAGTTACCTCTTGATCTGAGACGTAAGCAACTCTCTCTACATAACTATTTTAAAATGCTATCAGTATCGCAACACCCTTTGAGATCAATGGTTACTTGTTCCTCTTTAAGAAGGCTATATAATGCACGGCCACATAACATATTACCATTTTATGAGCGTACACATTCATTCCTGTCTTCATCTGAGTTTCCTGATTTACATATTCAAGCCTCCTTGGAATATTCCTGTTGTCAATATAATCAAACCCTTTACTGGTTACAATAAATCAGCTACATCTCCCCTTATTTTGCAACAGTTATTTTCACACATTCATTCTCATTATTCCTCCCATATCTCTGTATATACAGATGGCTCAAAATCAAGTGGTTATGTGTTGGTTGTGGTATTGTTGTTGGAAATACAGTTTACAGCTATAAACTGCATGCATCATATTCTGTGTATACAGCCGAAGCTGTTGTTATTAAACGTGCTCTAGAAATAATACATTCTAGCCCTCATCGAAAATACTGTATCTATAAAGATAGCATGAGCATGGTCATGCAATTAGATCATTTTAATGATAAGTGTCATCCAATTATTATGGAAATATTGGATATATTAAATATATTGAAGAATAAAGGATTTGACATCTTGTTTTGTTGGGTTCCAAGTCATGTTGGCATTGCTGGGAATGAACTTGCAGATAATGCTGCTAAAAATGCCTCTGACATTTTGCATACTCCATTAACATTTTTTGACATTAAGCAAATTATCAAAGATTTCATTTTTTCCCACTGGCAAAAAACATGGGATTTGCAGAAAATCAATAAATTATATAGTATATCCTCTCACATCCTTCCATTCCCAGTTGCTCCCATGCGAAGAGTTGATGTAAAACCCACACGGCTTCGTGTTGGACATACTAGATTTACACACATTTATTCTGGTCTCGGAGTGCTCCAATCTGTGACATATGTAATGTACCATATACGGTATATCACATTTTAATTGTCTGTCCTAATTTAAATGATTTACACATTGTATTTTTTAATACCACAAATTTAATTTTATCCGACTTGATTGGGTTTAAACCACATAGAAATTTGTTTGCATTTTTACGTGCAATGGGTTTCTTGAATTCCATTTAAGATTTTTATCCAAAATAATCTTTACATATGCTTTTCTTAAACTTTTTACACATTCCATTATATACATATGATTAGTCTCTTAACACAGAATTTTTACCTTCAGTTTTAAATATTGTACGGTGCAGAAATGTCCAATATTGGACCTTGCATCAGTAAACCTTACAAAATCATCATCATTAATTTTATCCAACAATTGGATGGCAATTTTCTTTTTAAATTTTTACACTAACACATTTAAAAACAAAATTTTGTGAATATAGTTTATCAAGCATATAATCAAATCTTTATAAATAAACCTACATACTTAACTTCACAATGAAGTGAGTCTTGAGAGTTAGTTAACAAGATTAACAATTGCAATTAGTGACATTTGCTTTTTACTTTTAAATTTAATGCCAAAATTTTTTTGTGTAATTTAAGCTCACCAGAATATTATATGTTGAGATGGAGTCTGAAATCAAGATTTATTCTGCTTGTGTGCTAAAGGTGCACTTTAATTTATATTACACTAAGTCACATTGTCTACAGATATATATTATTTTATAGAAATGGTTAACAAGATAATACATGCATCTTTTATTAATCATATAATCCTTAAATGTAATCTGAAAAAAATATGTCTTTACATTCAAATAACTTGCAGAATTCAAAAATCCATTAATTTATCAAAATGATTTTATAACACAGATATCTAATTTATAAACATCTATTTACCAATTCGCAATTTCATATTTTATTTATTTTTAAGTTGAAGTTCTTAAATGTAATTTCAATTAAGATAAAATATTTGACTGTTTGTATTTTATATATAATTTCCCTCACTTCATTTCCTTTCTTGTGGGTATTTCTATATTTATTTAGGGCTACTAACCAAATTCCAACACTTTTGTTCTGAGCTTGATAAGAAAATAATGGCTAAATTTTGCTGCTCTGACCATAGTGTTCACTTTTACCAAAAAATTTCAAAATAAACCTTGAAATACTTCAGTAACAAGACTCTAAACATGCTATGATCTTGTACAGATTTTAGTCTAGTGAATAGTATAATATAAATAGCATTGCTTATATAAGATACTTATTTAACGTGCATTTTATTAGTTTTAAATTTACTCAATTATATTTCGAAATCTTCAGGGATTACACAGTTAACTTTATATATAGAAATATAATTAAAGATAAAATAAATTTACTTAATAAAATTTTACTATGGTAACTTACTTTAAAAGAGTATTCAACCAAAAGTTTTAATCTTTCAGCTGGCGATAATGACTTATCAATCATTTCACATAGTTCTGAAAAAGAAAATAAAATAGAATGCTTAAATTTCCAATAGAAAAATATTATTAAAATAAATAAATAAAATAAAAAAACTTCTCTTAATCATACTTTCTAAAATAATTTATAGAAAAAAGTTGCATTTAATCCGAGATTGCACACAATACACTTTATATCCTTTTTCAAATATAATTATAATTTCTCAGATTATAATTTAATCGTCTAAATCAATTTAAAAAAAGTGAAATATAATATACACATATCATTCTTGGTTAAATATACAAATGTAAAAGTGTTTTAGTAAAAACTTAGTTTGTATATTAAATATAAAATTTATAGACTATTAACTTTTGATTTTTTTTTTTTTTTTGTTACATAAAAAAAATCACTTGTTTGGAAAATAGAAAGAAAATGGCATTTTTCTTCAAATACCTAATTTAAAGTTAAAAGCAAATACTTAACACTTAAAAATGTTTAATAATGTACTTGGCTGTTTTAATCACTTTTCTGCACCACAAATTAAAGCTTATATAGATCAGAAGAATGGCAAATTTGAATATCTGTAAATCAGCAACCTATTTGGAAAACTTAAAACATATATTCCAGGAGGCAAAAATATGTTTTCACAAAAATATGTTTTCAAATAAATAACAATTAGTATTTATTTTTTAAAAATATTGCATAGAAATGGGAATATTTGATATCAGCACATTTTTCTCTACCCTCTACAAATTTCTCATAGATAATTTTAACTTGTTACCAGCTATTTGATTTGGCTCACGATAAAAATTCTGTAAATAAAACAGGCAATCTCAGCCCCTTGGAAAGGACAATTAGCTTCCTTACAAAACTTTATAAATCCTAGTTAAAATATTCCAGACAAAAAATCACTTCTTAGGAGCATTAATATATTTCGTAAATTAATTGTAATGTTTAAACTTGAAAATTTATATATAAACATTACAAATGTAGTTACATATGGTTGGTTTCCAATGTTCTGAAACTTCAGTAAAATTTCTTCTAATAGCAAAACTAACAATATTAGTCTTTTTTTTTTAATAAATAACTAAAATAGTAAATTTTTTGAATAATATTATTTTAATTTTATAATACCAATTATATATTAGTTCTTAAAAAAATTTAAGAGAGAAAAACACGTGATGCTCATAATTTAAGAAAATTTAATTTTTTCATCAACTGTAATACACGAAATGAAAATCAGAACATTCTTAAATTTTATATTGAATGTCCTTCCCTTTAAACCATAAAATTATTATAAATTCCCGAAATGATTTCAACAAATTTATTAAAACAATTTTCATTTGCAGCTATGCAAGCTTTATGAAACATATACATTGCAAGGTAAAATTTAAAATCTGTATTTATTGTATTTAACAAAAACGTAAAAGATAATAAATTAAATTAATAAGATAATAAATATATATAATAAATAAACCAAATAAAATGAAATAATGTAAAAGAAATTGTAAAAAAGAAGAATTTAGGATGAACAAAGAATGTTCTAGAACAATAAAAGTCGAAGTAAAATTTAAATAGCTGTAAAATTTATGTAAAACACAAGAAAAATGAATAGTGGCAACAAAAAAAGAAAAAAAAGAAATAGTAACTAAAACTGAATTTGGCAACACTACAATAAAAACAAAAGCTGAAATCGGCAACACTACGAAGTAAACAAAGGGCACCAGATTTGGCGAGAAATCATATATGGGGATACTGAACTTGTAACTTATTATAACTTAATTATTAGTTATTACATCTGTTTTTCAACTGCTAAGTGAAATATTCTAAAATGATTTAGAATTTAAAAGGAAACATTAACTTTGTTTGCAAAAGATTATATATTAATAACTAATAGAAAATATTTTGGCAACAAGGTAAAATTTTTGTTTTTTAAGTGCAAGAGGTAAAACATTTTCTTTGCAAAAAGTTCTTTTGATTTTAAAGTGAACATTACTACCATTCTACAAAAGCAATTTCCCATAATTCAAGAAATAAAATCAAAATTTTGACTTTAGTTATAAAAAATTAAAACTTATTTTAGATTTATTATAAATTAAAATTTACTTATAAAATTAGAAATTTAGTGTTCCTACATCAACTTTTCATATCCTCCATCATAATAAAAACCATTTTATTACTCTTAAACCATCAATTCTGCGAACTTTTAATTTTAGCAAAAGTTGAATTAACTATATTTATAAATTCAAAACTTTAAAATATTTTAAAACATTACATCAAAAAAATTTTAAGTTCTGTAATCGATGGTCAAGCAAAAATGCGCTTACTAAAAAAGAAGTTACAATTTCAGTAAAAATTTAGATTAAAATTTACAAAGAATGGAACTACTTTGATATATCCCCCCAAATCGTAAATTTGGCGACTTTTTTTCTCGCCAAGCAAAATACCCGTTTCTAACGCTTTTTCTCGCCAAGATGAGTTTTCGCTGAATACAAATAATTAATAAACAAAAATTACTTAATCGTTAAATAAAAAAAAATGAATACCTAAAAAATACAATGAATACATAAAAAATACAAATAAAGGAATGAAACTGAGTAACAAATCTAAGAAAAAGATGCCGCCGATCTAATAAAAAGAATTATTTATAGACAAATCTTGAAATCCTCCCAATTTACCCCAGCAACAATTTCCATAAATTTATTAAAACAATCAACATCAGCCGCTAAACAAGAGTGCGTAGGGAGTGCCAGATTTTTGGGGGGTAATTTTTGGGGGGTATATCAAAGTAGCACCAAATTAAGGAATTTTAGTATATATATATATATATGGAACTATATTGCTTCAACTAGTATATATATATATATGGATATTTAACTGCTAAATAGTATTAATAACAGTGAAATATAAACAACCCATCAAATACTACTTCTGTTCCAAGCTTTACGTAAAGAAAATTGCTAAAATTTCTTTGTTTAAATAGAGTTGAATAGTTACAATTAGTTTTGTTAAATAAAAATTTCATTAATTTAAAAAGGTTTACAAAACAGTTAAATTAAATGAATTTAAACTATTCAAGAGTTGATCAGTTAATGTGAATGTAAAATTTTAGTCATATTATTCTTGTAAATAATTTACGATTACCATTTTTTATTTGAATTTAAAAAGCTAGATATTTGAAAAGTTATCTCGAAACAAAAAATACGTAACCATCGCAAAGCATCTTTAAGTCGAGTATTGGTTTAAAAGATATGAATATCACTCTAACGGATGAAAAAATCTTTACGGTATTAGAACATTTTTTTACACAACATTAGAAAATATGATGAAAAGACAGAAAATTTCACCTGTAGAAATGGCACCGGCTAAACTTCTACTTCGACGACGGCCATACTTATATTTGGATTTTTGTGATGATATATTCACTAAATCTTCGTCCATGACGATTATATTAAAAGCGTAGTTTTATAAAAATAGAACTGTGTAAAGATAATACATAGATAATTACTCCTTTCTTTCTCTTTATGTTAACCGCCAAATGAGTTATTTCATGAATTCAATGATATTAGATTCATGCTTTTGCCAACATACAACGTTGGAAAAATAAAGAAAAAGGCTGTATAACATGAAAATTTAATGTATTATAAAAAAAACAGTTAATTATTTACATTTTAAACTTACTTTCCTTTTCCTGTTAAATCAAGTTTGAATTTTACGTTCGCTTATATAACATTTTTTAGTTAATTTGATTTTTAAAATAGCTCAAAATTAAGTAAATTTTTATGAATAATATCAAAAATCATTGATGATCAAAAATCAATGATATAAATGTTTTTGCCCAATTTATTTGCATTAAAAATTAGTATATATCATTAAATATTTAATGATAGTTTCTTTTTTATTGCTCTTTAAAACGATATTAAAATTTAGTTAATTGCTTTCAAATAACATATGTGTAATTAGAATGATTGCCGGCTGGCAGTTTGATGAGGTACCTGGTTCTAGTGAACCTCAGTCCTCATTGGCTACCTAAAAATGAAACTAGGAAGCTATATCGTGATCTGATTGACATAACAAGTAGAAGTATTTTCTTTAGAAAAACTAATTTTTGATACAGAGTACATAAAAAAAAATTAGTAATTAAACTTGGATTTTTTTGGATAAAAATTAGTTTGTGTTATAAAACATAAGCAATATTTTACAAGGAAAAAATTAGTTGGATTAACATAGAAATGTCCTTAACTAATTTACTAAAAACAGTATCAGTGATAGTTAAAAATATATATATATAAGAATACAGGAATACAAAGACTTCAAACACTTATAATCTTTGTTTTATTTTATTTTATTTCTTTATTTTTTTATAAACTTTTTTGGGATATAAACTTTTTATTTATTTATTTATTTATTTTTATATTATTTTTTATTTATATATTTTTTATTTATGTTTGCGTGTAAGAATGGAAAAAGGTTAGTTGTTAGAATTAACAATGACGTATAGCTTATGTGTAAGGATCATGGTGGCTGGTGAGGAAATTTTGGATAGAAGCGAAGTAGTGAGCGGGGTCGGTGCCGATTATAGGTACTGAGGTTATTATAGGACGGAAGATTAGTGATTGATGTATTTTCGGTTTTATTTAAATTTTTGTTCATGTTGTACATAATTGTGGCAAAATATTCTCTTACTGTTGGAAGTTTAAGTTCTTCTCTTATTTTTTTATTTCGAAAATACCAGGGTGCTTTGACTGTTTGTCTAATTATTTTGTTTTGAAGGATTTCTAATTTTTTGTTCTTACTGTCATGAGTATAACCCCAGAGGGGGCAGGCATAAAACAGAAGTGGTCTGAGGTATGCTTTGTAAATGAGCACTTTATTTTCAATTGACAGCTCTGAGTTGTAATTTAGGAGGGGGTATAATGCAGCAGAAGTTAGAATTTGTTTGTAATATTTGGATATGAATATTCCAATTTAATTTTTTGTCAAATGTGACTTCTAGATATTTGCAGGTTGGGGACCATGGGAGTGTTGTTTCATTAATTTTAATTCTTTGACAAGTTATTGCTCTTTTTTTGATAAACATGATTGCAGTGCCTTTGCTTTCATTCACTAGGATTTTCCATTCCTTGAACCAGAGCTCAAGTAGCAGTAAGTGTGTATTTAGTAAAGTAGAGATAGTAGATGGTTTCCTGAATTGTGCTAGGATAAGTGTATCATCAGCAAATAGATGCAGTGTTGTGTGTCGTGATTTGGGTATATCGTTCACATAAATAAGAAATAATCTGGGTCCAAGCTTGGAGCCCTGTGGTACTTCTGCTAGTATTGGTCTAAGTGTTGAATGTGTTTTACCTATGCGAACTTCGAACTTCCATACCAAAAGGTATGTGATAATTAATCTATTGAGTGGGTCAGGGAGGCCAATAGAGATGAGATTGAATACTATACGTGTAATTAAGGTGAATGCCGGCTGGCAGTTTTCAGAGGTTTCTGGATCTGGCGACTTGAATCTGATTGGCTTAAAAAGAGTTTGAAATTTTAATGGGCTGTGGTTATTTCATAAAGTTCCTTTTAGAATTATTAAAAATTATTGTTTATTAATTTATTATTTATGAGAAATATATATTTAACTTAAATAAAAATAATAGAATTACAAAGGAAATAGTAAAGGAACAAATTGAAAGAAATAAGAATATTTGCATAAAGAACAGGTAAAGATATTTATAAAAATTATATGTAATTAAAATTAAGATATACGTCATAAAGCTTTCGGGGATTGAATTTGATCAAACTGACTAAATTGACTGAATTAAACTGACTGAATTTGATCAAACTGACTATTGCTTTGAATATAATACTATAATAATTTAAAAATTAATACTCTACGCAATTTCTGCATTAAATGAAATTTTTTTTCATATAATATTTCGGCTAAAGACTATGTGCCAGGTGAAATGTAAAAAAAAAAAATGCTCAAAACTGGTTTACCACTTTGGAAAGCATAATCCACTTTCGGAATGTGTGGCGTGACTTTTGTAAAAGACGTAATGGGATTGTGTACACGCGCAGAATTTGCTTTTTTGTGATAGGAGCCCTTGAAGCATTTGATTGGTAACTCGTTTGTATTTGATTGCACTTTAAGTTTTTGAAAAGGATATATACATTATATTTATATATATTTTTCTATATATATTCATTTTTTAAAAATTATAGTTTTTGATTATTAGTTTATTGTGAATTTTTTATTTTAAGTTTCTAAAGCAAAATTTATTTTGAAAGTTTATAAAATAAATTAATTTTAACATTGTTTTCATTATCTGCATTATTTCGAATTAATAATTTCCTTACGGAGTTACATGGTCAGGTAGTCACTCCAAGAACATCGTGGCATAATTTGCTGTAAACATAAAATCAGTCTATTGTCTGACGTGCAGATAATTTTGTAAGCATATCCAAGTTTTCCGAGCGTAATTTATATTCCCTGGAAAGGAGAGTCCTGGTAACTGAGGCCTCCAGAAACTAATACATTACTTTGCACTTAACTTCATAAAAGCGGAAGGTGTGTTGTGGTCTTCAACACAATCAATCAACTTTATGGATTAAATGATCGGGTAAAGGTGGAGGCTATTTAACGGATGCACTGTGAGGGTATAGGACCTGGCAAGCACTTTTACAACCGGTTGGCATTCACCTTCAGAGCCCTCTTGAAGTTGCAGAATCGGTGGTAAGAAATTATCAGATCCAAAAATTTTAAAATATACTTACTGAAAATAAAAATTTCTGTTCTCTGCTACTGGAGCAAGTTGTTTTGGAATATAAATTATAAGTATCTCATTATTAAAGCCTGTAGCCATAGTGGTAGCGCTTCCAACTCATAAGCTACAGGTCCGAGGTTCAATCCTCATGCTGTGCATGGTCAACTTAAATTTTTCATGCTTTCGGTGAGTCGATAAAATAGAGTAATAAGCATGTTTGGGGACTTATCTCTGGGGGTTTCATTTTAGGCTGAACACCTAACTGGGGCACATGATCCGCACCCCAGGGCCTTCGGTCATGGAAGCAAATTTCGGTATTATAGATCTTGGCTCCCACTTGGGCTGACGTACCACTAAAAAAATTCATGGTTAAAAAAATGGTGAAAACTTTTGAAAAAAATCTACGATTTTTTATTCCGAAAGCAATCTGGCAAAATTGAATTTTAAGTAAAACAATATGTGTAAAATACATTCTGGATACTTGCTGTTAAGAGTAGCTAACTCTACTCAAGCATTTTCCATCCGTAAATTGCATTTGCCAGCGAAGATGGAGATGAGAAACTAACCTCACGGTAATTTTAATAATTCACCTAATGTAATTTCTGCAAGAGATTTTAAGAATTCGTCGAAGGAAAAGATTCCTGAAAATCTTCAGAACCTGCTCTGTTCAACGCATTGAGAATAGATGGAAAGTTTATTGAAATTAAACATCTATTCTAACTTTTATAACACTAGACCTTTTACAATATATCAAAGTAGTGTACTGGGATTTATTTTTTGGAAAATATATTCTAAATATTCAGCAATGCTTCTAGTGCCAGCACTTTGGACACTCGAAGAGTACTTGCAAGTGCAAACTCACCAGTGCATGCTGGGTGTTGATTGGCTACGAAAATCCAAATTACAGAGTAAAGGAGGTGTGTATCAAATGTCATGTCATGGGGACCAACTATTCTACTTTCAAAAGTGTCTGCAATGGTTACTTGTAAAGAAGATCACTCCAGGAAAAATATATAACAAATATACCTATATTGAGGCTCAACGATTAGTTACCTCTGGCACTCAAAAAAATGGATTTAATTACACCAATGTTACAAAAAACACCAAGTTATTCGCTGACTGATTTCATATATTGCTTTTCCTCGTCAGATAATCCCGAAATTTAGGGAGACTAAAAACAAATGTAGTACCATAAATTACAAGAGCACCTCTAGCAAAAAATCGAGAGCCATAAAATAATCTAGTGAGGGTTACTAATAATTAATAACTAAAATAATCTAATCAGGACTCTCCTTGGTCCTCCATATCCAGTCAGCAGTCACATGAGGTTTTTGTAATTACCTCGGATTCTGCAAGAAATATGTTTAAATTTTCCCAAACAATATGTTGCATTTAACTTCTGGTCGGACCAAACCAACTTCTTTAATTACAATGGAATTCAAAGCATATTTGGATTTAATGAGTAAAAGAAGACAAAGAAGTGCCCTAAATATTGTTGGAAAGATTGTGAGAAGAAGAAACAACCTCCTAAATTATTATAAAACTTCAAATAAACGATTAAAAAACCTCAAGTCTTTCCTTTCAACAATTCCTGAACTTTATGCCACTTACGATAATCCCACACCCAACCGTCACCTTTTCTCACAACCCTTATCATGAGCCAAATGACATTAGTTCACCTAGATCTTGTTTAAAATATTAATAAGATTTTTCCATACAGAGTGACTTAAAAAGTGCTATTCTTGCTATTATACATTGCTGCTCTTGACAAATAGTTCCATCACATGACTTGACAATGGTACACAGCTGGATCAGCAAAAAACACTATTAAAAACGTTGGTGCAGGAGTTATTAAAACGCTTTAAGTATTGTTGGAAAAATTGTTAGGTTTTTGATTATGAAACAGAATGGCAATATCTTTTGCAACTGACAAATTGGAAAATTGTTCTGAACACAATTTGTCATTTATAAATTTCAAGATGTAATGAAAACGCACAAGTTCATTCCTGTAGAATATAGCTAATTAAAAAAATATAAGAAAAACATTAGTCTCCAGTGGATTTACAGGCATAGTGACATTTTCGGAAACGAGCAAGCTGATAGGCTAGATAAGTGGGTGAAAAATGACTCTACTTTGCCTTTGTGTAACATTAAAGGAATCTCATCCACAGTAAATTAAAAAGAATAAATCTTCCATGTATTGAGATGCAACTGTGGACAAGAGGTGGAGTGTCTCTCAAAAAATAGTAGAATTCTCAGTTCCTCACCTAGATCTGTTGCAGTTGTTTGCAGTGGCGTAGTGAAGGAGGGGAAAGGGGGTCTATTGTGCCCCGGGCACCACTTTTTGAAGGGTGTGCCAAATAGTAGTTACAATAATTGTTTCTAAAAAAAATTTACTTCTTTTTAATTGAAATATCACTTTTATTCAGAGAAATATATATTAAATTTTATAATTATTTTCTCCTCTTGAAGAGCTTGCCATTATGGAAAATGTTCTCATTTTTATATTTCCATATTAATAGAATATCATCATTTCAGAATCACAAATTTTCGTTTTTAGTGTTATTTCGATAAAAAAAACTTCGTTGGAAATATTGATTTTTGAGTAAATTTTATTTTCCGTGTACAAAACTTATTCCTTACATTTTGCTTATTTAGCCAATTTTTTAGCCATTACGAATATTTATTAACAAACATATATAGTTTTGAAATTTAAAATAAAATTGCTAATTTAAAAATATTTATTTGAAATCAAAATAGTTAAAATTTAACGATTTTCAAAAGTAATTTTTATCGGAATGTAATTTTGTCGCCTTTATATTAATACATTAAGTTGAAAATTTCTTTTCAGGAAAGTTAAAAGATCATATATATCAAATATTTTTTATATGTACACATAAAATGTTTCTTGATAATTAATCTTTAACTAACTTTATATACACTACTGGCCATTAAAATTGCTACACCAGGAAGAAATGCAGATAACAAAATGATATTTATTGGACAAATATATTATAGTAGAAATAACAAATGATTAAATTTTCAAAAAATTTGGCTGGATAGATCCTGAGAAATCAGTACCCAGAACAACCACCTCTGGCAGTAATAACAGCAGTTATACGCCTGGGGATTGAGTCAAACAGAGATTGGATTGCATGTACAGGTACAGATGCCCATGCAGCTTCAACACGATGCCACAGTTCATCAACTGTAGTGACTGGCGTTTGGTGACGAGCCAGTCGCTCGGCAACCATTGACCAGACGTTTTCTATTGGTGAAAGATCTGGAGAACGTGCTGGCCAGGGCAACAGCCGAACATGTTCCGTATCAAGGAAGATCCGTACAATACTGGCAACATGCGGTCGGACATTATCCTGCTGAAACGTAGGGTTTCGCAGGGCTCGAATAAAGGGTAGAGCCACGGGTCGTAACACACCAGAAATGTAACGTGCACTGTTCAAAGCACCGTCAATGCGAACAAGAGGTGACCGAGACGTGTATCCAATGGTACCCCATACCATCACGCCAGGTGATGGGCCAGTATGACGATGACGAATGCACGCTGCCATTGTGCGTTCACCACAATGCCGCCAAACACGGATGCGACCATCATGATGCTGTACACAGAACCTGGATTCATCTGAAAAGATGACGTCTCGCCATTCATGCGTCCAGGTTCGTCGTTGATCACACCATTGAAGGCGCTCTTGTCTATGACGCAGCGTCAAGGGAAGCCGCAGCCATGGTCTCCGAGCTGAGAGTCCATGCTGCTGCAAACGTAGTCGAACTGTTCGTGCAGATACTTATTGTCTTCCAAACGATCCCGTTTCTTGACTCACGGCTCGTGAAGTGGTTGCACGATCCATTACGGCCATGCGGATAATATGCCTTTCATCTCGGCTGCTAGTGATAGGTGGCCGTTGAGATTCCGCATGGCGTTCCGTATTACCATCCTGAACCCATCGATTCCTTATTCTGCTAACAGTCATTGGATCTCGACCGACGCGAGCAGCAATACTGCGATAAGATAAACCGCAATCCCGTTACGCTGCAATTCGACCTTTATCAAAGTCAGAAACGTGCTGGTACGCATTTCTCCTTCTTATACGAGGCATCACAACAACTTTTCACCAGGCAAAAAAATTCAAATGCAATTTGTGTATGAGGAACCGGCTGAATAATTTCCTCATTTAAACACAATGTAGGTGTCGCTACTGGCGCCTGCTTTGTCTGCTTGCGCTGATAAGCTAATCATTTGCATATCACAGCACCATCTTCCTTTCGTATAAATTTCACGTCTGTAGCATGTCGCCTTCTTGGTGTAGCACTTTTAATGGCCAGTAGTGTATATTTCAGTTTATATAATAGAGGCATGTTGAGCTTAGAAATCTTTTGAAGGAATATAATGAAATAAGGCAAAATTATTATACTTTGTAAATAGCTACAGATTAGTAATATTTTTAAATGTTATAAAATGATTCAGGTTGAAAATAAGTTCTTTCTTTAATATGAATTAGCTCTTATTTTTATATTAAGAAATATATTTTTAGTCCTAAGAAAGTCTTATAAAACATATTAAAAATAAATTGAAAATTTTCATAGAGAAATGTTCTCAGAATAAAATCATAAGATATTGTTACGGTAAAATCGCCTAATCGGGAATTACATATAATAATCAATGATTATGTATAAAATCTAAACTCGGTAAATGTGATAAATTTTTGAAATATATGGATAATCCTGTAAATATATGTATAATCCCCAACGCGTGATGGCAAATGTCATCAATTCCACTTACTTTGTAGAGAAATGATACTTTAATTTCAAAGAATAAATAATTTTAATCTATATTAAGTAATTCACATCCAGAAGAGTTCGAAAAACATCATGATGACTGAGAATAAAACATACAAAAATCTCTCAGTTAAAGAATGTGATTTATTTGTATGTTCATTTCAGTAGATATTATAAGACCTGTATATTAGATAATTATATATCTGACGTAAAAGATATTCAGAAACACTAAATGATCACACACTTTTATTTTTTGTTAATTAAAAGATTTAGAAAAAGAGAACAATTTAGATTATTAGAATTTATAAAAAAAACACTTCCGTGTCAAAACAAATTAAAACTCTATTCTAAAAATTTATTTATTTATATTTGATTTAAATTTACTCATTTATATACATTAGACTGCTATAGCACTTAGAGAATTACATTTTGCCTGATTTTTCACATTTGGATTTATGAAATTTGCACTCTGTCTCGAAATACCATTGAATCTCAGAGCAATGATATTTTGTAACATAATCTTTGACTAATTCTTAAATTTCCGTAAGTTAGATTTCTACTGATGCACATTTCCGAATCCTATTCCAGCTAAATATTTTTTACTAGGTTTTTTCTCTCAAATTTAAAGGTAAAGCCCGAGCCTCTAAAATTATCTATAGTTAAGATTATTTTAAAGTAGATACTTTGCTGTTATTATTTGCATTATACTCTTATTACATGTTTATTCTATATATATATATTATACTACTATATTTTTTGAGATGGGTGTCAAATTTGATATTGTACCCGGGCGCTAATTGTGCTCGATACGCCACTGGGGATAATACAAAAATACCCATTCTTATTTTTCTTTTTTGTTCTTTTCTTTCTTTCTTTTTTCTTTTTTTTATCTTAATTGCTTTTTGCTCGCACACAAGAAATTATAAGAATATAAATAAGCAAATCGAAGATCACAGGGTTGCTAAAACTAAGTCGGAAAAATATTCATATTTTATATCGCCAAATTATTACAACTACTTTCTTCAAGTGCGTATACGTTAGAACTCCCGTCTGGAGCTTCCTGGGCTCTATCTTGTCACACCTGTCTTCGTCTCTATGGTACCCTTCTCCTCTGCGGTTCCAGTTGTAAAGGATGGTGGCGTAGAGGAAGTAATGCCCGGATGTTGTTTCAAGGAGGTTCCGATTTTCACAAACCCTTGTGTTTCCATTGTTAAAAATAAGTGGATTCGTTTGTTATTGCACTAGACTCCCTGTGTGAATTTAATTTTATTATACTTTTAAGTTTGTTACTTATTTAAACATTTCACATTGTTTTGTGTCTTAAGATAAAAAAATATTATTTTACTATACAAGTGAACAAAGCGACAGTATGTTCCATAAGCTTTGGATTTGAACCCCATCAAAATTTTAAGAAATCCTGGTTTAGACACACATTCAAAGAATCGCTTTATTTAGATCTTTTTGATGTCCTTTGACATGAAAGGAACTGTTACATTGCTCATGGTTTTAGTAACGAATCCACAGTAACGCCAATATTTTAAATAAAGAATATTTTTGACTAAGAAATATTTAGGCATTGAAGCGTGCTATGTCGACTTTGCGAATACTGTGCGTATATAGGTGACGACAAAATAATTTGTTTCGAAAATGTCATAAAATATGCGATCATTTATTTACATCTGAAAATCCATGATTATACTCTTTGAATCTTTGATTTCTTTTTAATAGAGATTTTAAGAATAATCTTCATGACAGTATATGATCTGAAATTAATAAATATTAATGGATTTAACGCCAGTTACGATTGAAAAATGGTAGAATCTGCTTCTCCTTACTGCAGGGTAAGTGGATGATTGTGATTTTCTTGACATCTGAGTGGACTTGACTGGGACAATGGCTGCAAATAAAGGAATTATACAACCTGCTAAGCTGACGGACATTATGAATTCTAAATACAACAATTTTTCGGAACTCCATCTGAAGCAACTATTGGAAATCCAGACGGCGCTACTGGGTAGTAGAGACTGCATTACTGAAGTAAATCCACAACAAAACACATTGGACATGCTGGATATCAACATTAAAACCTACAGAGAAACTCTAAAGACTGCAAGTACATGTAGCTATAATCTTGTTTCTGGTATGGCAAACCCTCCTACTACCCCCCATATAGTAAAAGTGACTAATATTGCCAATCAAAATGATAAATTTAATAAAAAACGAACTAATGAGGGTGAGGAACCTTTCATTTTCCAAAAGAAAACAGCCAAAGCTGTGATTGAGAGTGTCACTAAGACCCCAATATCTGTGTTTAACGTGTTCAGTAGGCTAACTCCAGAGGAAGAAAACCACGAAAAAATGGATGACCAGCCAGTGACTGAAATAGCCCCTAAAATTCCACCCATAATTGTAAGGTATGGTGAAAGCCATGTTTCATTCATGACCAAACAAAAAAAATGAATTAAGAATAAGTATTCAAGCAAAAGCTTCAGGTGAAAATTTGAAATTGCTGCCCAAATCAGCAGACCACCACAGGGAAATCACAAAAAAAAATTTCTTGAATATAACACCTACGAATATATCCTCCTAAGAGGAAAAAATGAGAAACCCCGTAAATTTGTAGTCAGGAGACTTCCCATGACCACAAAAAGTGAGAAAATTGTTTCTGACTTAGCCATTCAAGGCTATAAAGTCCACAAAGTAAACAGGATGACTAGCCAGAGAAATGGAAAACCCTTACCTCGATTTTTGGTCCAACTCTACAAAGACCCAGAAATAAGTGCTATATTTAAATAAAAATATTTGTGTCATATTTCAAACCCTACCATAGAACATTATAGGGGAAACAAAATAGTTATGCAGTGTTTTAATTGCCAACGTTTTCATCATTCAAGCGATTTCTGCCATATGGCACCCCGCTGCGTGAAATGTGCAGAAGCACATAATACAAGCGAATGTCCCAAGGACAAAAAAACTAGAATCCCCAGTCTGCTGCAACTGTAATGGGAACCTCCTGCAAGCTGTCGAGGGTGTAAGAAATTCCCTAAACCCAAACTGAAAACGAAAATATTTAAAAATAACGAGACAAGAGAGGAGATCTCATACGCAAGTATAGTGGCTGGTCATAAAGAAACCTCCGCTACCGTGGCACTCGAACCCGCACTCCCTCAACCGATACAACTGTTTCAAGCAATGGACAAAATCAAAATAAAAACGACTTTAATGATTTATTCACACTCTTAAGAGAAATATAAGAGAAGTATTTAATGGAACTAATATTCCCGAACCCATCAAACGAATTCAATCTAAAACTGACCCAATGGATAAAATGTTTGTCCTCATGAACATGTTTAAGCAAATTAATAACACCCCTTAATGTGTGCCACACAACCTATTCCTAGTTTTATCGTGGAATTCCTGTGGTATTAAAAACAAAATGGCCGAATTTCGTGACTTTGTCAATGAGCATAATCCAGATATAATCTTAATTCAGGAATTATTCCTAAAAAATAATATAAATATTCACATCCTAGGATATGCATGCTATAGAAAGGATCGCCCAAGAAATACCACACTAGCAGGGGATAGGACAGTTATTTTTGTCAAGAGTAGTCTCCCACAGTACCAAAACACAACACACAAAATAATTACAATGGAGGAAACTTTGGTCATATTGACCTTGCCAACCCTACCCCATATTACATTCTGCTCCACATATATTAAACCTAGACCACAATATCAATACATAAACATGGATCTTGAAGCAATGATTACAACAAACTATGATATTTTAATATTTGGAGGTCTTAATGCTAATCACACTGATTGAAACTGTAGGTCACACAACAAAACAGGTCAAATAATTAAAAAAATTCGCTGATATAGCCGAACTAAAAATCCATTCACCTGACACACCCACACATTTTAGTGCTAATTCAGCAACAACAATTGATATTGCACTCATCAGAGGAATCAATTATAACACTAAAATTTATACAATCACGGAACTCAGTTCGGATCACAATCCACTCATGGTCGAGTTTGACTTTAATATTCGTTTGATTAATACTCCCACACTTTATAACTCGGATCGGATCAAATACAACCAAATTTTAAATAATTACCCGTTTAATATAATTCATACAAACACATGAGATGAAATTGAAAATGAGACGATTCGCTTGAAGGTGGAACTGCTTGCAGCGCACAGTGAATCAAAAAAACTACTAATTTCATATCTCTTGGGACGAAAGTTCCAGGTTGGCATTGGTACTACATACTTAACACATAGACAAATCTTAGTTGGCGTGCCACAAGGGTCCAAATTGAGACCAAGACTCTTTCTTATCTATGTGAACGACATTCCAACATCAACAATAACTTCCCTGCACCTTTTCGCAGACGACACATTTATACTAGCACAAGGTAGGAAAACATCATATATCACAGAATCGCTTAACAAACATTTAGAACAGATTGAGCTGTGGTTCGTTAAATGGAAAATTCTTATTAATGCAAATAAAAGTGTATCCATAATTTTTAACAAAAATAGAATACTTCCACCCAGTGTAATTAAAATCAACAATGAAATTATAAAATGGTCACAAACCTGTAAATATTTAGGAGTAACTTTCGACAGAAAATTAACATGGCACCCCCATCTGATCCAAATTATTAAAAAATTTAAACGGCAAACAGCTGTATTATACCCACTTTTAAACTGGAATTCAAAACATTCCATTTAAAATAAAGTGCTCATTTATAAAGCATACTTTATTCAATTTTCTTATTTCCTATACATGCCCCATCTGGGGTTGCACCCATGATAGTAAAATTAAAAAACTGGAAACAACTCTCCAAAATAAAGCCCTCAGATGGGCAGTTAAGGCCCTCTGGTTCATTAGAAATAAAAAAATCAGACAAGAATTAAAAATCCCTACCCTGAGAGAATTCTTCGCTAAAATAATGTATAACGTGATTAAAAATATTTTGATAAAACTAATAACGAAACAATAATTAGTCTTCCGTCTTATAATGATCTAAGTACCCATAATAGATTGCGTCCTCGCTCATTGCTCAGATATTGCGCAAATTTTCTTCACCATCCACCATGAAATAAACTTTAAATAGAAAAAATTTCTTTGATAACTACTTCTTTGTATGGAGACTAAAAAAAAAAAAGGATTTTTTTTTTTGTTACATTCATTCTATATGTGAAAATAAAAAGTATTAAAAATAAAAATGATGATGAAAAATGCATATATAAGTGTGCATACTAAATGCATATAAAAACAGATATTTTTTTAAATATGTATGTATATGTAAATACATAAAATATAAAAAAAGAGATAAAGACAGATATATATTGTATTACAGACCAAGTTATACCTTGTAAATATTATAGTGTGTATAAATTCTTGTAAATACCTTTACCTCTATTCTTTATGTAAATATTCTTATTTCTCTCAATTTACTCCTTAACTATTTCCTTTATTATTCTATTAGTTTCATTTAATTTAAATATATATTTATCATAAATAATAAATTAATCAACAATAGCTTTTTAAATTCTGATATAAATTTTATGAAATAACCATATAGTCCATTAAAATTTCAAACTCATTGTAAGCCAATCAGACTCAAGTTATAGCTCACCAACCAAGAACCAGCCATCTAATGAGGGTAGAGGATCGCCAGATCCAGGGACCTCTGAAAACTGCCAGCCGGCAATCACTAAAGATCTCCTGATAGTCATCGACTTTCTGACTGTCAACAATTCATTGGAACTGATCTCACATCTCAGATCTTTAAATAACCACAACACACATATCTTCCTAAGCTATTTCATATTATAAAATCACGAGAGAAAGCAACTTTGTTTTGACTGCTTATTCTGAACATTATCAATCGTTAATTTTAATAATAGTAATTATAATTTTAAGATTTATCTGTAAATTATAATTGCCATTGTTAGAAATTTTTAAAATTGAATAAGTTTATATAATTTAAGCAAAACAAATTATAAAAAATAAAAATGATGTGACGTCAAACATCTTCTAATGTTTGACGTCACATTGTGGTTTATCTCACTCGCTGATGCTGTATTTTACCTGCTTATTGTGTTAAAACAGATAAAAAAAACTTGGAGAATTTATGAAATATTTAAACGAAAAACTAAATTTTACAGTAACTGGAAGATCAGCAAGTCAACGCTTAAAATTAAATATTAGCAGCCCCGAGGAACATAGAAACTAAACCAAATTTTTAGATGATGAAAATGTACCCAACTGGATCATAAATCCACCATCAGCTAAACCATATAAAATAGTAATTAGAGACTTACCCATCGATACAGAAAAAACTGAAATAGAAAATGAATTAAAATCATACGGTTTAAGCATAATAAAATAGCACAGATAACTAAACGAGGCAACAGAAATAGACCTATGCCCCTCTTTCGGATGCAATTGGATAAAACTGACAACTACGAAAAAAATTCATGATATCACACAACTATAATATTTTGATGTAACAATTGAAAAATACAAACTCAGTGACACAATGTCACAACTGTCAAATGTTTGGGCACGGAAGAATGCCTGCGAGACGAGTAAAATGCGGAGATAAACATCATACGTCACAATGTGATAAGAGTAATCAAAAAGAGAAAACCCAAAATGCTGCAATTGTGGTAGCCCACACCCAGCAAGCTATAGAGGCTGCCCAAAGGCACCAAAACCAAAGAAGCTCAGACAATTAGAATCACTCCTTAACAGGAACAAACAGAGTTACAGGGATTACGCCCCAGCATCAAATGCGCAAATATATAATAATAAAATACTATATGCAGCAGCTTTAAAAAATGAAGAAAACTTTCCCAGCTTAAATAAAATTCAAACAAATGAAAATCTCACCAATGTAACGAACAAAGTAATGTAAACATAACTGGCATTGTTAATGATGTAATGAAAATTATTAGATATCTAAGTGAAGACAATGACATTGTAAACTTAATTAAATTTATGGCTAATAACATTAAACTTAAAAAAGTTGATAACGCAACAAATAAATTCTTCATACTAATCGAATTATTTAACCAGCATGCAAAAAATAGCACTAACTAAATTATTAACCTAATTATCTGAACATTTTATTTTCAAATTGTTGAAATCTAATTCAGTTCATTTAATGGGAATATAATTAATTTAATAAATCTTATCTAATTTAATTCAAATCAAACTAACCAAACTAATTTACATACATGCATACATACACACACACACACACACATATATATATATATATATATACATTTATGTGTTTATGTTTATATATGTATATATATATACATCACCTAACCACAACACTACTAGCAAATTAATTAAATAGCTAATAATTAATATGGCAATGAATCACTATTGAAAAACGGCACTAGCCGAGTTCTGCACCACTGAAGTAAATTGTATATAAATACATCTTATTATATTGTAAATATTAATTCCATACCGATGTAATATAAATTAAAATGCATATATTAAATAATGTTAAATCAAAAATTGTGTTGTAATGAAAATTATATTTAGACAAGTAAATATAAGCAAATCAGCACCTGCCTGCGTGCGGATTATGTGCCTCTGTAACCTGTATAACTCTTTTTTTATTTTAATAAATGCACTGTCCTCGGCCCCCATGGTGGGATACTGGTTCTCGCCCAACTTACAATCATCAGCAGAGTAGGGATCCCCCTGCTCCCCACAGTAATGGAGTCAAAAATTATATATATATATATATATATATATATATATATATATATATATATATATATATATATATATATATATATGTATATAAGAATTTTTAAAAAAATTAAGAACCTGCAGAATAGAAGTCCCCCTCCCCCATTGTTATATTAAGATGTGCGTGCTATGGCACAGGTATTCTGCTGATACAGCAAACCACTGTCCGATTGTACTGTATCTTAATGTCCACTGCGTAATTTCCTACACGTGTTCCAAAGGAGGAAACTCGGAAAATCCCCAAACATTCATCCAGATAGACGTGCATGCAGAAGGCTGAAATGCAACATCCGTTTGTTCCAAAAACTGAGGTCGAACCCAGGACCTTACAGGCTGAAGCACGGTATCCTTCCATTAAACCAAATTTTTAATGTTTAAACAGAAAATTAGTAGAATTTTTTTTATCGATGTTAACTGAAACTTTAATGCATGAATTCTTTTTGACTTGCCAGCTTTCACAAAATTTATCTTCCAGCCAAAACTTTCAAAAAGAAAATTTTCAATTTTCTAAAATGACAACATTTTTCGCATTATTCTGAATGCTTTTCCGCACCACGAAATAAGATCTCACGTGTAGATTAACTGACGACCAATCAAATGAGGCATGGAACCTGGAAAATACCACGAAACTATTAAGTACTGAAATTAAGGCTTCCGCGTTTCAATCTGGGCCACGGCCCCTTTGAAAAGCACGAGTCAGAGGACAAATTAGTAATTTAAGAAAGTGTTGGAATGTATTGGGTGTTTCGGAAAGTAATTTCGTTTTTCATGAAAATGAAAAACGTGCAGCAAATAAATATTGTATTGCATTGTACATTGTCCATTCTAGAATAATAGCTTTTACCATCTTTCTGGTAGTAGCATGATTCCACAGTCATAAAGTGGTTGGTTTTTAGTAGTAAAAAGCTGATGCATGTAGGAAAAACAAAACTTGTTTCCGAACAACCCAATAGAAAGGAAATCTGATGCCGTTATTCACTTCCTTCAGCTCTTATTTACAGATGGGGCATCCATTCTTGAATCGAGCAGAGTTCCAGTACTTCACCTAAATTAATTGCCTCACGGCACAAATAATTTCACAGGGAGATCCAGCCAGTCATGTTTGCTGGGTCTAAGAGAAGTTTCACTTCAGCCATTGTCAATTCAACTCCGCGGGAATCCTGCAAAATGTCAATATCATTTGAATATATATGGATTATCTTCTAATAATGACAAATTGCGTTGAATCTGTTTTTGACAAATTGGGTAAAATATATTACTACAAAAAATTATTTTACATAATAGTTGTTGCTCACTTTTTAAAATATATGAATTAATTTATGAATTCTGATCTTCCTTCCGTTAAAGAAATTGACTTTTCATTACATTAAGCAGTTTTCTCTAAAGTTCAAGTCATAAGCTACTTCATATTTAACAATCTCATTTTATTTTTGTGATAGTTGAAAATATCTTCAATTAGCCCTAGTGACAGCTTAGTGTAGATACAGATACTCCTAGGTTTGGCGAGATATTGAACGATAAATATTGATAAAATTTAATTTCTGCAAACTCTGTTATTTTTAGTGATTTGACTAACGTAATGTTTGGTTTGTCATTTTGTTTTCACATTTTAACGCCTACCATGGCATTCAAAAAGTCGCTAAAAACTCAAGGGGCATCCTTAAGTAAATTTTTATCCCCAGTGATGACCATGTGATGAGAGTCCACAATTTATCCTAAGAATGGAAATTTTCATTTGAATTGCGCAGTTAAACTTCAATACGGAATTAAAATTCCGATGAAAGTTCTATTACTTACGTTTAGTTAGTTATTTATACTGTCGGCCTTTGTTTGAAATCACTGTTGTCAAACAATGATGTCAATGTGGTTAGACAACTTATTTCTGAAATTTTATTGGTAGAGTAGAGCTCATGTCATGAAACATTCTGGATGCCAAACTACAATAGGCAATGATAAAGCAATTTCTTTATTCATATATGTGACAAATTCTGTAAATATCACTTATCTTTTATATGTTTAAAATACTTTTATAGATTTTCTCCTATATTTGAGATTGTATTATAATTTTTAACATTCCTTAACTGACAGCTACATCACGGTTATTTGCTGTTATTTCTTATCCTATTTCTCTTTCTTTCTCTTTAGCCAATAAACTGAATCAAATCCACGAAACTGTAAGTTTCGAATAAAATGAAAGAAAGTATGTGTAAAATTTTTCATTTCGCGTTTCTTAACAGTTCACTTTTATAATTAGAATTATTATTATAAATCTATAAAGTATGGCATATCTGACTACAGTTTCGATTAAACTGCATAAAAATATGAGAATTGAATTATAGTATCCAGAGCTCGACTTAGCCTCTTTAGGGCCTGGGACAAACACTTCTTTGGATAACTTTCTGCTTCACAACAAAACTTTTTATACGATTCTATTAGATTATTAACTTTTTATTCGGTTTGGATATTCCTCTGATGTAGGCCCTACCTTAGTCAGGGGTTGATGCTTATTTTATCAGAAAAATTAAATATATATCTCAAGGTTTAGCCTTTTGCGGAATACCTAAGTTATTATATAGCATATTAAACTATTGTATAATTAAAGATGTAAACTTCCAGGAATTTTGAACCCTGGTAATTTCGAGGGGATAAACTCAGTCAATTATCTTTCTTTTAATGGGTTGTTTTGCTTTGTATAAATAAAGAGAAGGATTCTTTTTTTATATATAAAAGAGAAAACTGCGAATATATGAAAAAATAATAAAAATAAAAAGTCTGTTCTGTCTTCTAGTATAGAAATTAACTAATTTCGTACTTAAACAAAACTACTAGTTAAAGAAATAAAAATAATGAACTCAGATTTAATAAAAAAAATATCAAGATATATTTTTCAGAACTGTCAGAATAAATATTAACATTTCCAGGTTTCTGTCGTTAGAAATTCCTAAATTCATACACAGAAAGTAAGAAAGAAAAATATTTTCTCAACATTAATTTTTGAAGTTATTCTAAATTGGTCATTAACCCAATTACTGTAATTAGCTGTAGAAATCATAAAATAAGTGGACTTTTATTTATTTTAAGAAATATCTTATAAAAAAAAAAAAAAAAAAAAAAAAACTTTTAGTTGAAAAATTTCAAAACTCTCAGCCTTTTTCGAAATTCTCGGGAATTTTTTAAATTCTCAAGGGAATAAATCGATTTTTTTCCGGAAATAAACCCAGTTTTTTTCCTTCCTTTACAACAATACGAATAATACATGAATACAATATTAGAAAAAAATAATAGATTTTTAAACATATTTACATTGCCATCGAGTTTAAGGCTTCATTGAATCTAAAACTGAATGATAGTGAGTCAAAACTTTGGAAAATTCATTTTGAAGAAAAAATAATTAATGATGCATAGAAAATTCTAATTATTTCGAATTTAAAGTTCTTCTCTGGCTGATTAAATTAATCATACGTCGGTCCGTTCCTTACCAAGCAAAGAAAGAACCCGACAAGAAAGAAGAAAGAAAAGAGGTCAGAATTAATTAAATTATTTTAAAATATCAAATTTTTATGTTGATTTTTCAGTTTCTAAATGTCATTTAAATGCGTTGATAGTACCATACAATATAATAAGGAACGTAAAGAAGCAAAACTGAAAGAGGTAAGTTGTGTTATTGAGATTTAAAAAGGCTGAAATTCTTGTGCATCTCACCAAAATAAAGAAAAGTTTATCATTATTATTTTTTTAACCCTAGCTTTGTTGCATCCATTTGTCATTGTGTAGTCCAAAATTGCATTATATTATTGTGAGAAAGTTCGCCACGAAACATGTTTCTCATTAAAAGCCCCTATTTTACAAAAACACTGAACACACAAATTCCTTCTCAAAATTGCACTGCAACATCCAGTGTAGAGAATGGTAATCCTGGAATCGAAATATGATATAACGGTGGAAATTGAAAAATAATTACTTTCAAATTATTGGAAATTACAGTTTTTTTTTTATCGCTTACCCTCGTAGAATAGCATTACTCCCTAAATATCGCTATTTAAACTCCCAAATTTTCGTTTTAAACAAATAGTGTTATTTCGCTAAAAACTATGGACTTTGTTGGAAAATGATGGCTTTGGTTTATCGAGTAAATTTTATTTTCTGTCCACCACTTATTCATTATATTTTGCTTATTTGGCAGTGTTTCGTAGTCAATATAAATATTTATTAACATGCCTATGTAGTTTTGAAATTTAAAATCGAATTGCTTATTTAAAATAATTTATTTTAAATTAAAATATTTAAAGTTTATGTGTTTTCGGATTAATTTTTATTTAATGTGTTATTTTATTGCTTTTGTGATCTTATGTTAAAAAATTCTCTTTTTCAAACGCTTAAAGTTAAAATACATTAAATGTTTCTTATATATTTGAAATACATAAAATGTCCCTTGATAATTATTATTTTACTAGTTATTTAAATTCATATTATATAAGCATATTTTAAAAATCATTTTAGAGGAATATAATGAAATTAGACATAATAATTATGCCCTGTACAAGTTAATTTCTTAATGTTATAAATTTATTGAATGAGACTAAAATTTTAGTATATTGCATAAAATAATGCATTTAAAAATAATTCAGAATAAAAATCAGCTCTTCTTTTGGTTGGTATCGTGTCCAATTGAAGTCAAGTCAAACTACTTCAAGTGCCTAAATCACGGCCGTGGTAATTTATTCAATTTTATCCTTATAGAGATTTTCCTGAAAGGGAAATTCGTCAATAGCCTGTAAGCTTCTTATGATGACCGGACAGTTAAAATATGTTGCAGTTCTTCTTTTAATTACTGATTATATTTCAAAATCATAAAAATTAGTGTTATTAAACATAAAAAACAAGAGAATTTTCATTCTTAAAATAAACGAGGGGGAGAAAACTTCTGAAAATAAAATTATAAAATATAAATGGCAATTTTTTTTAACCTGTAATTCTTGATTTTGTTTATTTGTCACTCAACAGTCATTTTCGGCAGCTACATTTTAAAGTTTGTAATTCCTGGTTATAATTTGAATCAATAAAAAGTTGAAAAAATGATATGTGTGTCAGTTTTGGAAAAAATGTGATATGTATGCTATTAGGCTGAGAATATTTCTGATTTAAGAAGAAATACATAAGTAGATAATTTTATTTTAAGAAAATTAAATCTTAAATTCCATTGAAGTTTCCTAATCTATTATGATAAATATGTTTTTCCAAATAAGAGAACCGCACTTTAAATAATCCTTACTATTTAAACATCAACTGCTGCTTGTGAAAGTTCGTTGAATAAATTAAAATTGATGCTGTCATATTTACGATCAATTATTTAAGTGTAGAACAATGAAAATATTGAGTAATTGACATTGATTAAGTAATTAATCAATTTGCTTCATCTTAAGCAAAGAATATCTGCGTATAATTAATATGTCAGATAGTAATATCCGTTATTGTTGTTAATATTATTATTGTTAATAAGTTCTTAATATCTGTAATATATATTAACATCTTTTCATTCCTCAAAATTTTATACATTGTAGAGCAATTATATATAAATATGTTAAATAAATTGTTTTAATTAATTCTAAATTACCATAAGTTCGATTATTAAACTGACACATTTCCTAATCCAATTTTAATTTTAATTCTTTTAACCAGATTTTTTTTTTAATTTATGAAAGTATAATCTGAACCTTTAAATTCATCCATATTTTTGATTATTTTAAAGTAAGTATTTTTTATTGTTGTTTTTATTACATTCTTATTGCAAGTTTATTGCGCATATTATATCATCTTTTGGGAGTGGGTTTCTAAAATTGGTATCGTAGCTGAGCATTATGTTGTGAGTTTCGCTCACAACGCCACTGGATAAAACGGTGCCTCAACTTCTCTTCAAATCGAGTTGCATTGTGAATCGCTTACAGCTCTGAAATAATTCTCTTCCCTAAATATGTCGCGACTCCATTGATGTACAGTTTTTTTAACTCCTTGCTTCACTCAAGTATCAGTAGATCTAAAATTTTTCCATTGATATCACTCATTAAGCAAATGGAAACGTGCTAGTTGATACGTCAACCGCTTCACTTCAGCGATTTTCTAAAATAATATGGTTGGCAGTATGATGGCTATAGTTAACCGACATAGTCAGTTTGGAATGAGTATGGGCAGGATGTTCAAGTAAACATTCACAATTTCATCACTTGTATACTCAGTTCGAGCTATAAGCTTATCAGCATAAAGCTCCAAAACAGTGTTTTGTTAAAAGAGATACATGGCCGAGTAGGCTACACACCTCATCAAAACAAACAGTTTTTTGTCTTAACCTATGTTCTAGAAACAAAAAAGACGAGTAGCGAAATGGGTGCACATTTATGTTTCTGTGATTTTCATTAAATAACAATAACTACTCTTATTTAATCCTTCTTTAGTCTTATTTTATAATTTTACGTATTCTTTTAAGAAATTTATCAATGATGAAAACAAGAAAAATTTAAATAATTTAGAATTTATTTTGCATAATGATTTTTTTCCTGGTTTTTACCTAGATGATTTGAGGAAGCTAATAACTTGCTCTGATCTAAATAATTAATATAAAGAATAACTTGGTTACTGCGATTTATTTCTTGTTGCCTATTGCTTGAATCTGTTAACAAAGCCAACTGCATCGTAATTTTGAACCAAGCCGATACTTGAAAAAAAGAAAAGAAAAAGAAAGAAAGAATGGATTTTAATATTTCACATAAACTTAAGTAAAGCATTTTATGTGTTTTTTCTGCTTGTTTTAATATAATGTCATATTTTAAAATATATTTCTGTGTTTGCAGTTTTCCTTTAAATAATATATCTTTAACTTAATAAATAAGTATTTTTGTAAAATTCTTATGATGACATATTTGATGAAAAATATGATGATACATATTTGATGAGAATTAAAACAGAATTGAGCATGTAATTGTGTGTCTTAATAAGTAACATCTGATAAACTAAAAGATGAATCTGATTGGTGACAGTATATAATTATCCTGTTTGGTCACCCACATCCTTTCACTTATTATTCATTCCAATGCACTTGTACAATTCTAGCAGGAAATATGATGCCACACTTAGAGAGTTGTTTTACAGTGGCACCAAGATCACTCTTAGACACGACCATTGATTATCCAAATCTTCAGAAATGAATATTGAACATTTTTGGAGTAGTTTCTAATATGCCATTCAGAAATGATATTCATACTACATAAGCTTTAGATCTGTGCATTGCATCCAGAATACCTTAGATATAATTTTATATAAATATAACTTATATCATTTTGAAGTAACTCTGCATTGGAGATGTACCCAATATTATTCTAGAGTTTTAATAACCACTAATTATAATTATTCATTATTATAAATATTGACCATCTCTCAGTAATATTGATGTTCATAGTTACATTGCACTTATATACAACACATCTATCATTAGGAGGTTTTACTGACCATTTTTTTATATTACTAAGTAGTACTTTAAAATTACAATTGTTATCTTTGTACAAATAATATATACATATATTCTGTTTCAATATTGCAGATTATTTTTAAAGCTCCCTGTATTGCTCCCTTTGATAGTTATTATATTTTTTGAATGGATTGAGTACTCATTATACCCTGTAATGTATTGGCCTAAATTATCATCAAGATTTTCTAATTCTGTGACAATACTTATTGTTGGTGATCCACAACTTCTTGGGTATAGATTTACAGCACCAAGCATTATAGGTTATATCTGTCGATGGGATGCTGATAGGTAAATAGCACCATTCATTTAGAGAAATAATTTTTGATTATGTGTATGTATAATACTTTTTCTTATTTAATTAGAAAAAAATTAAACTATTTTAAACAAGATTCACTTATTTCATATTCTTTATCTTTTTAAAATTAATTTTTCCCAAAATATTTTTCATTTTATGTAATATTTTACATTTTAATTTACTCTACAACCAAGTAATAGTTTTCCATGTTCATTATTTTAAATGCAATTTTAGAATAAAGTGTTAATTATATTTACTTAGTTTTCATTTGTTCAAGGGAATTTTTTTACTAAAATATATTTAGTAAAGACAAGTTTGTAATATCACTTTTCTAAATTTGAAATTTCTGTTATTATTACACTTAAATTTGAGAAGGATTCAAAAGGGTACCTTTAAATGTTTTTGGTTTTCCTGTAAAGTATTTATAAATTATTTCCTTCAGATGTACTAATCTACGTTATCATGAGAAGATAATAAAATTTATCTGAGAGTGAGATAGGTAATTAAAAGCAACCTAGGAAGTGATTTCTTTTATTCAAAACTCTTTTACAATGATAAATCTTAAAATTTGAGTACTCTTCCATTTTATAGGGTACAGATCTTGCTGAATTGTTATATTAGGTAACATTACACTGCACATTTGTAATGATTTGTTTCCTTTACTCATAATGCAAATCATTTCTGAAATTTTCTTATCTGTGACAGCTGGACAACTCAATGTTATGAATTTGCAATATTTATGCTTGGACAATCATAACATTTATATTTTGATTCTATAATGTAGAATTTGTTCAAAGTTTAATTGATTTAAATTGATGATTGTCATAATTTATGGCATGATAACCCAGGGTGAGCAAGGTTTTCTTGACCAGATGCTATCAACCACCTCTACTAGCAACTAAACTCTTCTATTTCTTTGTTCTGAGGACCAGACAGTCCTTTTTTGTTGCATTTAGCCATTGAAATTTGATCTTGTGTTGTATAGTCTTGATGAGAACATTTCTATTAGCATATTGTTGCTCTTGCAAAACCACATCACTAAATAAGATATAGAATTGAAAGTTAAGATTTGAATTGGCCTTTTTTTAAGGTAAGTCTGAAATTAGTTAAACTTTTTATTTATATTGCAAGTTTCAATGCAGACCTTATATTTAAAATATATGAAAAAATATACTTTATAGGACAAAAATTACTAAATGTCAAAGTGGGATTTTTTAATACATTCTTAATGATATAAATTTTCTACCTTTATTTTGATTATAAATGATTCTTTTTATGACAAAATGATGTTATTGAATATTATTATTGTTAAATACCTCTAAACTATACACATAAATCTCTTATTTTAGCAAAATAAAATTCAAATAAAGGTGAACGTGTGAAAAAAAAACATTTTTTATTATTAAAAATTATATTATAGCAAATATTTTTAAAAAGTGCAATAATTAGTAATATATGTATATAAAAGTTTTGCATTATTTTTGGAAGACAGAACACAATCCAAAAATATTATAACTTTTCTATATAGAAATATTTAACTAAAGAACTATGTTATATTTAAAACTATACAATTTTTATTTCATTATATTTTTGTTTATTAATAAAAAATAAAGTTTTGTTAATTTTACACAAATTATATAAATTTGGAATAAATTTAATTAATTTTTGTTTGTCATATATATTATTTTCAAAAAGATATTTCTTAATAATAATAAATTATTGATGTCATGTGTTACCAGAATAATATACTAATAATGTCTTTTATACTAAAGTAGGAGTTAAAGTATTTAAGTTACATGAATATTTTAATGACAAAATTGCAAAAACCCAAACTGCTGTTTATATTTTGTCTCAATTTATTGAATTAGATTCTAAATCGAGCATACTACATTCTCTCAGAAATTTGGCGAGAATAATTTTTTTAGGTTGAAACATGCTCTTATTATACATAAATAAAATAGCTAAAAAAGTAACTGTCAAGAAACATTTCATGAACATTCAATCATAAAAAGGATAAAAAAATAATTTTTTTATACAAAATATTATTTTAAAATCAAATTACCAAGTAAAAATTATTTCCAAAAAATATTTCCATTTTATTTTTAGCATAAAAATATTTTGAAAGAGGATGAATCTCATTGATCAAGAAACTTTTGAAGACTTGCAGAGAAAGTAAACATATGCACACATATTAAAAAAAAAATTTTTTTTAAAGTATTTTTGTCAAAATTCTTGAGATTTTTTTTTTTATATAGACATACTTTTTTCTTTGGAACTTCCATTTAAAAAAATAGTTAAAACAATGACTTCACAACTTTAATTGCCAAACTTGTGGCACTTTTTTTAGAGGAAGATTTATTAAAGGAAAGAAGCAACTAATCCTTATTAAATTTTCTTGCCTTGCCCTTTTAGGTTATCACACCTTTTTTTTTTACTACTTGCAATTCTTCTGCATTGTATGCACCACCACCTTGAGTTTGGATGTTAGCAGTTAGTAATCCACTTATAGCTTTAGATTCCAATCTAATTAGCCCTCACGTGCAAAAAATGATCAAACCAACTATAACACAAGGGTGCAAAAAGGATTTCTAATCATTCAAATTCTTTTAACATTAAAGCACTTACATTTGCCTCTGTTGCATCTTTTGATAAACTTTGAAGGGGAATGAGCTGTTTGAATAAATCTGTAACAATTTATTGTAAAATTTTGTAAGAATTGGGTGCAATTTTAGATTATTCTCCTTACTCATGCAACAGAAAATAATGAAGTTTGTAAGAATTCTTTCACATTTGTCTTTTCTCTGATGCTAATGCTTTAATAATTCATTAGTTTTAGTTGGAGTATACCCATAATGCTTTGCAATTTCTTTTTTAGGAAACATTCTCCTAAAAAGCAGACTAGCATTATCAACAATTCTATTTATTTATTGTGCTGTATCAAAAAGTAGTAAAACATAGTTATTATTAGGTAACTTTTTTAGGTATAATTTTTAAAATAAATCATTTTAGAAGTGCATGCTAAACTTTTTGCTTCTTGCATATGTTTTGGACCTTTGACATTACGAGAAACCTCAAAATAACCGGTATTGAAATCACAATTGAGAACTATGGAATAATCAGGCTTAACTCCTTTAGAGGATCCTTTGATACATGGAAATTCAAGACCTGAACATTTTAAAAGGTTCGAAATAAAATTTAATTAAGTTAACTGTTTACAAAATAACAGCAACTACTTAAGTCAAAAAACGAAGCAGATCATGATAATAAAATAAAGTTTACAATAGCCTGAATTAAAATAAAAATTTTCTTTATTAATTTTTTAAAATAAACATTCATTTTTAGAAAATTATGTATATCTTGTATCCTTTGTTAACAGCTTATCTGATTGCAAAATTTTTTATCAGATAATCCTCAGATTATATACAGGAAAATACAGTATTATAATTTTTTTAATGTGTTAAATTTTAAACGTAATTTCCGAATTATAAGTTTTTCTTGAATTTTCAATTAATTGAAATATTTTTTAGTGATTATTCTTTAAAACACTTGTAAAACTTAATTTCTTTTATCAGCAGAAGCATGCAAGATATTCCATGCTATCTGTAAAAGAATTTGTAAAACCTAATGATTTTGAGTAAAATTTTCGCATATGCATAAAGTAAGCAAATCTGATATGATGTTAAATTATTTCAGTTTTATGTAAGCATCTATTGATTTAAACAAAGATAGAAATAATTCCTTAACAAAATCCTATTAGATTTTCAAATAACACAATAAATAGAAACAGAAACTGCCTAAAGGCCAGTGTTTATAAAGATATTTAATATAAATAAAATTATAAATTGCAACTTTTTCCTGCATACTAGTCAGATGTAAGTGAAATTTTTTCTTTGTATAATAGTAAGAGTATGCAGAAAGATGAGAAAATTGTATCATTTACTAATTTCTTGCTGAAACACAAATTTAATAATATTCTTTATAAAAATTTTATTTAGTTGTGCTTTCACACTTTCGTGGTACTTCAATGAAAGATACACCCTAATGACTTAAATTCGCCTAGACATCGACTGAGTGAGCTTGGCTTGTCCAAGTGTCACAAGTAACAATAACAACAAAATTATATTTTCCTCAATTAATTTAATCATCTAATTTATAGATAAATATTTATTTAATCATTCTATTGTTTGTAGAAAAGCATTTTTCTTAATAATTTAATATGTTGAATTTAATTATTTCATAATTAAAAAAAATTTATTGAAAGATTTTTAATTTTTTAAAATTTTATTAATGTTTGCTTAGAACACATGCATATGTTATGTTAACTTTTTACAGGTACATAAAGAAAACATTCTCTATTGCATACAGCTATGTAAACCCAGACATAACTGTCTTTCTTGGAGATAATTTTGATGAAGGGGAAATTGCCACTGATGTAGAATTTATTAATTACTTCCAAAGGTTTAGACATATCTTTCAAGATGTAGATTTTAATAAGGTAAAAGTGTATCCCATCACAAACTTTTATATCAGTTTTTATTTAAATAATATCTTCTTTCCTGTGTATAATCTTCTAGACTTTTTTTGAGTAAAAGAAAAAAAATTCTCCATAATCTGTATTGGTGTAAAATCCACATAAATTTTTTTGGTGAATAGTGGAAAATATACACAGCTGAAAATATATACAGCTATGTGGTGTTATACAAAATAAAAAGTTCACAATATAATAAAAAATAAATTGTACAGAAAAATAAATTTGTTTTGAAAAACATCTGATTAAATCTTATTTAGATCAATCTTATTGCAAAATGCAATAAAGTGAAATGAAAGCATCAGATCAAAACCAAGAGCAATAATTCTGAAAAGTTTTTACTAAAACGAATTTTAGTTTTTAATAACTTTTTAAACTATGTAAGATGTTTTAAAACTAAAATATATTTATTTATTTAATTATTAAAAGAAAGGAATAGATTATTTTCAAACTGTTAATTGGATATATTTTTTCTTTTGTACTGCTCACACTTTGTTTTTCATCGTAGATTAACACATTTATTGCCATTTTTTAATTTGCCTTCTTCATTGTTTAAGTTTAAAAATATGTTGGGTAAATTAAATGTTTTTGCTTCCCTGTAACAATATACGAATTTAATATTTTGAGAACAAAATATGTCTAGTCAAGACAAAATGTGAAATGATGATAGTCATTAGCAATTGTAATATTCTTTCAAGGAATCAAATTTGTTCTTAAAAGTAATTGAACAAAACTGATTAAAACTTAAATAAGTTAGTCATTTGTTATTTATTTTTTAGAACATTAATGACATTACTTTTAAAATTTTAAGCTTTTCTGATAGGAAAAAAATTTTTATTATATAATTTGCAAATTATATACAGGGAAATGCATTATTATGATTTTTTATTGTGTTTAAGGCAATTTAGCAATTTCAAAATTATAATCTTATTGAAATTATAAAAATTTAACTAAAGAAACAAGGAGAATTGTTTTAAGAAAGATTCTTCAAGAAAGTAAAGAAAATGGAGAAAAGAGAATAGAATTTTATTATTACATTAAAAGTACAGTTGGAAATTTTTCATTTTAGGTTTATAGTTTAAAATATTACATTATGCAATTTTTATTAAATTTTATTCTAAAGAGATTGATGTGATAGAAATATAACTATTATTTTGTTTATTTTATACTGGTATGCTTAAATAATAAAAATATTATAGAAAGATATCATCATATATAAATGTTTTACTTATAACAAACATTAAAAAATATAATTGCTAATCTGATTTAACTACATATTCTACTTACAAACACTAATTTGAGCAAGCAAAATGTTTATTGAGTTTTAATAATTATAATCTAAATAATAAAATCTAAATAATTATAAAAATAAAATTATTGTACAATTTTATAATTGAATCATAAAATTCTGACATCATAAATGTATTACATCTTTAATGTTCACATCTTTCAACAGCTGTATTTTAACACATTTTATTGTATCCTTTGTGTGTTAGAAATAATTTCTGTAAATAATTTATAAAAAATAATTGAATAATTTTTTAAAATTTTTATTAAAATGAATTTAATGTGGTTTAATATTATTTGCCTGTTATTTCTTTGTTATTATATTTCTTTTTGCAAGTATTATTTACAAGTGTTGAAAATTAACATTAAAATTATGACATTTATTTAGGCTTCTTAGCTGTTTTTATTCTTTTTTTGTGTTTATTATGATTACTGTATTTTTTAAGTTTTAGATTTATTTATTTTTATAATGCATTATAGGCAATCATAGTGCCTGGTGACAATGATATAGGAGGTGAAAACCAACCTCCTCAACTATATCTGGAGGAAAGGTTCAACAAGTACTTTCGAGATGATGTTTATATCCAGTACAAATTTCTTGAATTTGTTAAAGTAAATATTTTGTTCAATGTGAATTATATATTGTAATTCACGAAATTTTTCTGTGTTTACAAATTTAATACTTTCATAGCCAACTATTAATTATTAATGTATAGTAAGAAATTTACTATGTTCTTGCTTTACATAATTAATCCATTAACCATATTTATTATTTAAGTTAACTGTTACTGTTTGTATAAGATTAATTTGTTTTTCTCTTTATCTTCATTCTCTTTATTCTTATTCTTAGTATTTTTTTAACTAGATTTTTTCTAACTATCTAAAACAATTTGGTAGTAATAAATTGTTTTTCCTCTTTTTCACAATTAACTATTATCTTAAAAGAATTAAATGCTTTATTAATAAAAAAATAATTATTTAAACTTAAAGAATTAACTGTGGGAATTTAACTTAATGAAATAATATTTACTCAATTCAATTAAACAACCCTTAAAAAATGTCTGCTTTATTTTTTATTGCGTCATTCTTACTTTTGTAACTGTAGTGGAAATATTTAGTGATTTTTTTTTGTTTCAATTAATCAAACTCACCATGAGAAAATGAGTTATAATATAAATAAATTAAAGAAACTTTTATTTGATTATGTGTCATCTAAATGTATTAATATATATGTAATAATATACACATGTAATTATGCTCGTGGCTCTAACTATTGATAAAAATATTGTTTCATCATTTAAACTTGGTAAATTTTGCAAGCTCTGAAAAACATGTTGTTTGTTTGGAGTTAAAAATTAGAAATTTTGTATGATGCACTCCAAAATTAAAATATCACACATGTGGTATTTTATAGATCTTGCAAGACAATGTCATTAACATTGGTTACATGAGGGATACACAACCTCCTCATGTAACCAATGTTAATGACATTAGCAGCAGAATGATTACTTATATAAACATCAAAATTTATTTTTGTGTAAAATAGTTTTTTAAAAAAACAGCACTAAAATTAAATAACACTTATGTTATCTTATCTGAATACTAGCATCTAACTATGGAAAATCTGCATTATATCATTAAAATAATGTATTATTAGTAGTAAATATATATTTTTCTTTAAATTTCATTTGTAGAAAAGCTACATATTTCTAATTTTTTTAAGCCTTTGTTAAGAAAAATTAACACAATGTAATCAGTTTTTATGTAAATAACCAATAAAAATTTTTCCTAATTTTAAAACTTTTAAAAAATGCTTTAATTAAAAATGGGATTAGAATTTTATTATTAATGTTTATTGAGAATGACAGTTATATAAATAAAAAAAAAAACTCATGAATTATTGGTTCTAGTGAATAGAAATTAGTTTTTCATTAGCATTCATAGCTCAATGCCTAAGATTAACCAAAGATTTATGAACTAAAGTTTCTAGTCACTTTGATTATCTTATTGTTGAAGCTAGAAGTCAAAAGTAAAACATGGCCTCATATTTTCAATTAAGTATTCAAAATTCTAAATTATATAATTTAACCAACATTTTAAATTAAATATCTAAAATGAGATTTTTAACTCAAATTTTAATATAAAAATATTTAATTTAAATATTTTCATTAAAATATATTATAGGTTTTTTAAATATTTTATAATATTTAAAAAATGTATGATAGGAATGACAAAATAATATTACAGATTTTTTTAAACAATCATTTAAAAAATATATATAAAATATTTTATTTAAATATTTTCATTAAGGTTCACATTTATCTCAAAGGGTTAGTCACCCTAGTGCCTGTCATTAATAATGAAAAAAATAATAAATAAATAAAAAACTTTCATACATTTAGTTATTATTGGAAAAAGGAGAAGCCATTTAGTTGCAACAGTGATTTATTTTGACCGATGAATTTTAAAAGAACTTTTAAAATTAATTCTTTGAAAAATTTTACTAATGAAGTAGGCATAACATTTTACTTTATTAAAATAAAAGAATGATAAAGATTGTTTTCATAAAATTGGGTTAACTTTTTCAACTACTAAAATATGTCACATCACATCTGAAGGAAATCTAATGTAATTGAGTTAAATATATCTTATAACACTATCATTTAAAAATCTATGATTAAGTTCATTTAGTTATGAATATATATATATATATATATATATATATAAAGTTTTTATTTATATAATTACAAAGTAAAACCTTGGTTTGATCAAATTAGCAATGTATTTAAAATGATTGTACAAACTAAGTAAATTCTAGCAGCTTCTTGAAAGTTTTAATATATTAAAATAGGTCTTTAAATTAAAAAAATTGAATTTTAATTTAATAAATTAGAAGAAAGGTTTTCCATCATAAGATCTAGAACTTGCATAAAAATTGGCATTTTTCCATGTAAATTAAAAGCATTAGAACACATAGTATATACAGACTCATTGATCTTATATTACAAACGTTGGTTTTAATTTATTTCTTAACTTTGACCTATTTAGATTGATAAGATAAAACATTTTCTTACTAATAAATACTAGTAAGTATGAAATCATTTTCCTCCATTAAATGTAAAATTTCCATAAGCTCATTTTTATGAAAGTGAACAGTGTCTGAATCTAAATTTGGGCTAGTAAAAGTTTTGGAAGTTAATTCATTCTAATTGAAATTTTTAAGGAACTTTTTCAATTGAAATTAAAAAATGTGGGTCACCAAATAAATATAATGTACATTTCAAAATCTCTGTGAATGGCTCTTCAAAGGAATTAAGAGAATTTTTTGTTCCAAGTTATTTAATTACTTAATGGAAATGTTTCCTTGAATTTTCTGAAGTAAAGAAAAATTGATTATGAAAATTTGGTTGCTTTCTTTACACCTATAGTTTTATCTTAAACAAAATTATAGTGCTTGATTATGAAAAATTTGATTTTCTATTAATATTTCATTTTAATTATTCAGATGATTTATTACATTTAAAAATGCGATACATATTTAATACATCTTTTGATATTTTAACTTGTTCAACTTTCCAAAGAATTGTATTATTCCATCCAGTAAATCTGCAAATCTTTTTAATGTCATTCCATGGCTCAGTCACTGTATTTTAGAGTTATGTATGAAATTATTATGTGATATATCTGTATATTCTAGCATCTCCTAAAATTATGTGCTGTCATGTGATGTAGTACTTCATTTACTATGCAGTTTGAACATCACTTACTACCTTCATTAAATTATTAATTAAATCATTAAATTATTAGATTTCAGTTTTTATGTTAGATGTTGTGGTACATAATACAACAATAACCCCTCTATCATTTAAATTTCTTCTCAGCAAGCTCATCCTAATTTTCTGAAATTCAGTCTTTTATAGTGATATTGCTTAGTTAATTTCTTAATTATATGCAGAACACTGACTCAAGGTAAGTAGTGAAATAAAGGAAAGGTTCTTACAAATTATTTAAGTTTCTAGATATCCTTTAAAACTAACAAAAGCAACTGAGTTGTTGAAGTAATGCCTGTTGATGCATCAGAAGTTTGAGAAAAATACTTCAATTTGATGTTAACAATTTATTATTGTTCAGTATTATACTCAGATGTGGTTTTAATTCTATTTTGAATTATCAGAGGTTAATAATTTTTATCTTCTCATAGACTTCAGGTCATCATAATCTCCTGAAACTAATACAATGTACTCCATATTTTCATCCACTAGTGGGTCTCAATTTTAGAAATTAGGACCTTGATTTTCAAACTATTTTCTTAATATTTATTCAGTTGTGATAATGTCTATGAATATATTTTTTGTGATTCCAGAGAATAAAAATTTACTGCCTAGATTTTACCATCCTGTCTCAAGCTTTAAAAAATGACGAGTGTTTCATGCCATTGTACCATTTATTGATATATTATTATAAAGATATTTTATAAAATTTAAACAAAGTGTTATCAAATTATATTTCCAAATTAAAAAGAATACATTTTTTTTGTGCATTCAAAACAAGAAATTTTGTTTTTCAGAAACTTTTTTTAACTATCTTTTTCTTTGTTAATTGTTTCATTGTGTCAAATAGATATCAAAATTAATCAGAAAAAGTTGCAAGCATTGCATATATTCTACTTCAAAAAATAATTGGGTAATATTTAATAAGCTTTTAAAATACATTCTATTTAAAAGAATTTGCAAGGAAAAAAAAAGGCATAAAAATTAATAATAAAAGAATAATGTGTGAAATCAAAGTAACAACAGTACAAATAACAGTGCTTGTATTTCAAAAGTAATATTTTCTTTCATTTAATGTATATGTTTGCTAATTTGCAAATAAACTGTAAAGATTATGTTAATTCCTTTTCTTATTAAGTTAAGTAAAACTTGAGCAATCAGTTTTGATTAACACTAGAGTTTATACTTGCCTCATTGAAAATTTTCAATTTGTAATTTAAAAGGAGAAACACTGTTTCTCAATACTAATGAACATAAAAATGAATTTCTTTTCCTTCTTTCCCATCTATTTTAAAGTTTTTGTCAAATTATATCATTAAAATTTTTAAATGAAATTTCTCCAGATCACACATAAGGTAACCTTTCTTTCCCACATGCTTTTAATTACATACATTAAAAAAAGAAATTCTATTCATTTCAAATCCAGAATGTAACAATTTTAACAATGGATAAAATACTTTTTTTGAATATTTAATGATTTTAATTTAATTTTAATAATTATTAGGCCTTTCTTTTTTGTAGAAATATACCAGTTGTTCTTGAAGTTTGTTATCGTATTAATGTATGATATCAGTATATTATAATAAAATAATATAATTATAGAGTTTTTCAAAACTGTAATATAATTCTAGTAAATGTATATACTATAGTATCAAAATTATATTAAATGTTATCCATCCATTTTGATATACTCATCTGTAAAAATTGCTACTGACTTTCAAACTGTTTTTCTCTATGCTTATCAAATGCTGTATGAATTTTTCATATTAAATTCACTCAAAATCATTATTTCTATTTTTGTCTAAACTAATTGTACCTAAATTGCTTCAAAAAGTGTTCTGTAAATATAAACTTAATTTATCATTGGCAATTAACAATAAAGAATGATCTTTATATTAAAATATTTAAACATACAATTTATTAGTTTTTAATTCATGGTGATGTTATTTTATCTTTATATTAATAGATTTGTGTGATAATGTAATTTAATTGTTATAAGAAATACTTGTTGAAATTGTGAAAATAAAACTTGCATTTATTAATAAATTTTCATATAAAATTAATTAAAAAAATTGTTCATCATGATTCATTTATTTTATTTTTTTTCATAAATCAATAGAATTTCTATAGAAAATATAACTTATATGTTGCAAATACTTTTTTACTTAGTTACATTTTTTGAACTAAAAATTATTGTAAGAGCATTGAAAATAATAATTGCTAATACTTTGTCTTCATATTTGTTATCAAAATATCGAAAAAACATTGTAAAGCTTGTAACATTTTGTAAAGCTTTTAATTGAATTTATTAAATTAGTTCTTAAGATTATTTATAATTTGAAATAATAATTCATGTAGATGATGAGTGCTTTTTATTCAGATATTTTTTAGACCTCCGTAGGTATTTAAACTTAACATTCATTGTTTAATATGTAATGCTCAACATATAATAAAATAAGTTGTGCTATAATTTCTCATTATGTTGTACCTATTATTACAATTTTTTTTATTATCTTTTTAGGTTAATTACATCACACATTCAAATCATTATCGAATAGCAAAAAATATATCTCAAGATTCATTTCGCATAATTTTTTCTCATCTTCCCTTAACTCCATCTTACAGTTCATTTCTGAGCCAAGTAAATAATTTTGTATTATTATATTATTTGTAATTAAAATTAAATGCTTTTTAAAATTTTTATGTGTTGTTAAAATTGCATTTTATTCAGTTCCTTATTTGGAGTTGGTCATATATAAATAAAAGGTAGTTTGACAATTAATTCTTATACAAAGTATCTTTAATCATATCTCCAAAACCTGTTATATTATACTTGGGATGTAATCTTCATTAGGTTGGAAAGATCTAGTGTTTAGTTGAAAAATTCATTTTGAATGCTAATTATTCTATTGTGGTGGTACAGTGACTTGTATTTTTAGCATTTATAAATTACAAAATTAATTACTAGAACAAATACATAACAATGAATGTATATAATAGAAGTTCTTCATGTGAAAAATGGAGCTTAAAGCTATTCTTTTAAAAACTATTGCATATATTTTACTCATTATTTCTTATACTAATTTGAAATTTGAATGAACTTTTGAACAAAATTGAGACTAAAACATTGAATTGTCATGCATTATTTTTTAAGATAAAATGTATTAAATTTGTAGTAAGTAAAACAGAGAGAACTGCTGTTTAAAAATTTTGAAGATAAAAGATGAAAAGCTTTGAAGTTAAATTTTTTGAATATGTTTTGCTACATGATTGATTCAATCTATTATTTCCCTTTAATCAATACTTAAAAATAATTTAATTAAAAAGATTCTATGATTTAAGCTTTATTTAAAATTTAACTGATTTACATTGAGATGGTTCTCAACATAATCACACAACTTATGTATTACTTTGAGTAGATTGGTTTTAATGTTGCTATTGCACCAGCATGCTTCTCTGTACCTAGCCGTGAGTTGGGCTCTATCAGTTTGATAGAAGCAACTGGATAAAATCTCCATAATTTTGATCTTTGTTTTTTTTTTTTTTTTTGTGATTTGTGATCACGCAGAAGACTTCTAATACTTCGCCTGCCACCCCCATAAGTATAATTTTAATTGGAGGGCATTGTGACCACGCCCAGTTTTAACATGCCCCATCCAGATGAAGCAAACACAACAAATCTTCTGGTAAGCCAAGATTCAAACTCACTACTTTCTGATGATGAGAATGATCCCCATACCAACTAGAACATCATGGTTGATACTAGCTGTGATGCCAAAATTCTTAGAAACTTCATTGTCTCTTAAATTGGGAAAGTTAAAAAAAATCTGGCTTAATATCATTTTAAGCATATCTGCTGCAGCATTAATGGAGTTAAGAATGGAAAATTTTACTGTTTACTTTTGCACTGAAATTTGATTAAGGAGACCAAAATGTCGATTTTGGAATTTCTTCAAACTAATAAGTGTAATTTTAGTATTAATGTTAGGAAAAAATGGCATGGGGAGTTGATATTGTAAAAAGATATGAATGTCCTTCTACAGTGAATGCTGTTGAAAATTGTAATATTTGCTTGTATCATTATAATTTCAGTTTTGTGTAATTCTACCAATAGTTAGATTGTAGGAAGAAATAATTTGTCCAGTTTATTTTAATAAATTATCTCTTTAAAATTGTTGTTCTAACTATTGGGTTTTATTTTTTTGGAGTTAGCAGTTCCAATATTAGTAAGATTGCAGGACCAATATTAGTAAGATATTGTGAATATGATAATGTTGTATATCAGTAATGTTTAATTATAATAAAATACATTAATCAGCCTTTTCTGTAACTTATAAAAAGCTGGTATATGTATTGAATGTGAAATGAGAAGTTATGCAGAAGATGGAAGGATAAATAAAATTAATAATATTGAAGTATATAGGCATTTTTGGTAGAAAATAGCCAAAATTTATTTAAATCGGTGTTATCTCATATCTTTAAGATAACTTCAGATAGTGTTCCAAAATATAAATTTCCTACTGTTTTAATGAAAGCTATGAATTTTTGGAATCCAGTCTTTCAGTATTACAAGTGATGTTATTACTGTTGACAAAATAATGTTAAAGTAAAACTCAATAACAGTTATGAATGTGTTTGCCTAATTAAGTATTATTTGTGGAATGAGAGTTTAAAAATCATCATTGTTAATTAAAAAAAAAAAAGGAGGAAATTTTACATATAGCTCAAGAAAATTACCAAGCTTCTTTAGAAAATAAATAGTTAAAAATGTACTTAACTTGCTGAAAGGGAAATTATTTTTTCATCAAATAGTTCTTTAACATCTATGTCTATTCCTTATTCCAAACATAAACATAAATATGGAAACTATTCGAGTATAATGTTAAGAGAGATAGTTGTTCAAAAGAAATAAATTTTTCTCAAATATAAATAAAAAAAATTTTTAAAGCATTAATTTGTTATGTAACATACTTGTAAATTAATAATATTGTAAAACTGCATAAAACAATTAATAAAAATTTCAAACCTGAAATATTCATTATTAATGGTGATTTTAAAGTGTTACCCCTGTATATGACTCAGGAGTTTTGCTATTAATGTTCTGCCATAATATTTTTTATGCAATTCCCTTGAAACTGTATGCAGTAATACTGGGTTCTGTAATGATCATGCTCAATAGTCACTTTTGCCGCCATATTTTTTATTATTTATTTATTTTTTTATAGTGGTTACTATTTTATTGTCACTTGTTTTGAGTTTTATTTCTCTTCCACAGTTCTATCTTGCAGGCGTTGTTTTTCCATAGTCATTGTATGCTGTCGTGACCTTTGATAATATGCCTATTTGTATCTCTAAAAGCTTTTCCATTGTGCTTACTGATGCACCAACCAGATGAATTCTCATTACCTGCCCTCTCTTTAGAACTTTGATAAGTCTCATATTTTAGTATCACCCAAAATAAAATAAAGCAATCAATGATGTAAAATATATTCATGTTCACCCATGTGACTCTAAGTAACAGTAAACAAAAAACTGGTTATTATTATATACATAATTTAGTCCTTTGCTGTCATACATGGAAGTTACTGTTTTCAGTGAAACTCCCCATTGTTTTGGACAACCTCTATATAAAGAAATTTTATAAATATGTGCATATATATATGTATACAGGTACGTATATGTTTCAGTTGAAATATATATATATATATATATATATATATATATATATATATATATATATATATATATATATATATATATATATATATATATATATATATATATATATATATATATATAAGCATTTATCATTTTTATTATTGTATATTTCTATTATTTATTATTGTATATTTCTTTATTTTTCTCCTTATTCCTTTCCAGGTTATACCTTATGTACAACCTCATATCATATTATCTGCTCATGATCACAGGGTGATGTTGTTTTAAATATTTATTTGTATTTTATTTATTAGAATTCTAATTGTATTGAACTAAAGTTATTTTTTTGGCCACTTTTAAAATTTAAAATAATATTTTAACTTTTATATATTTTTTGATTTTTTATGTTTGGCAATATAGATGCTATTTTTTTACAAGGATTTATAAGGGTGCTTCTCTCTGAAAGATCATAAAAATAATTAAAAAAAAGTTTTAATATTGAATGTAATCACTGTTCCTAAGAAGAAGTTTTGTTAATCTGCCAAGAAATATGTAAGCTTAAAATAATTGTTATTATTACATATTGAAGCTTACTGGAATGCATGAATTTCTTTCCATTCAATATATATGTATATATATATATATATATTCTCAAAGTTTGGTTTCCAATAAAATAAGGGCATATTAATAAAGTAATTAATTTTTTTGTACTCTGATTGCTTTTTATATATTATTAAAATGATCTTTTTTAAAAGAATAATTCGCATTTCATACAAATCAAATCATCAAATTTCATACAATCTTGTTCTATTTTGCATGTGTGTGTGTGTATAAAAGTTTATTTTGAAGATTGAACATCTTTTTGATAACATTATAATAATATCATATAACTATATTTATATGTTTTAAATAAAGTAATTCAAAAAATCCAAATATGTCTTTTTTTTCTTTTTTTCTATATTAACTGGTCATTGATTTCCTCTAATTTTTTTTCTCTCAGTAACATTCATTGTAAAGCTTGATATTCAGATCTTAAATTTAAAATGATTTATTAGTGATATATTAATTAAATGCAAGGGCCCAATTTAGGCAAAATATGCTAAAGAATATGCATTTGGTTATAAATATTATGATTTAAAGAATTGAAAATTTTTTTAGGTTTTAATTTTGGGATTTTTTTTTATATTAATGTTTTTAATGATAAATATTCTTAAATGATGTGAATATTACACAAATAAATTGAACTGAAAAAGTTTCATCAGAAATCAAAATAAACTTTTAACTTCATTTTTAAATTTTTGAATATTTTATTAAATAATGTATATATATATATATATATATATATATATATATATATATATATATATATATATATATATATATATATATTATATATATATATAAATATATATATATATGTATATAATGAAAGTATTTTTTTTAAATTTGTTTAAGATAAATTTAAAAAATAAAGGAGTACTTACTTTAAGGTTTAATGAATAATTTTGAATTTTTTTGTTCTTAAATATGATGAAAAAGGAAACATTTATCCATTATTAATCTTTTTATGATTGATAAAGTTTATACACGTAACTAATTCTTGAAAAATATCATTGATCCTTTTTATAATCTTGTAAAATTATAATGATAAAAAGTGGTTAGACTGAAAAAAAATAAATAAATAAAAAGTTAATTTGATTTTATAAAAATGTATGTAACTATTTATTAATCTTTTTAAAATAAAGTAAAAATTAAATAATTGTCAATGTGTGAATTGTTTTATATTTTTTTAATAACTTAAGTAGTAAAAAATGATTAAATAATGTGATAAAGCATGACTAGAAATAGCAAAACATTGAAAGAAATGGATGTAGAAAACATTTTCAATAAAAAATAAAATAAATAAATTGTTTATAGCAAGAAACTTACATTTTTTGCTGTTTTTTTATATATTAACTTACTTTGTTTTTTAACAAATTGCATTATTAATGATTTGATTTAGCTGTTATTTAATTTTTTACTTGATGTTAAATCAAAATTAATAGTTTGAATTTTCTAATTGTTGTTATGCATGTTAGTTATCTTAATACATAATGATAATTTCATAAATTATATATTTTCTACCTTTAATTAAATAAATTATGAAGTATATTACTTTCATATATTAGTAATTTTTATTTTTATTTTTTCCTCTTCTAGTCAGAACATGTGATTTCAGATCGGAAAACAGGGATTATTATTCAATCACCCTCAACCCAGCACTTCACTTCATGTTCATTTAATATTTCAGATTCATATATACATGAAATCATTGCTCCAACTTGTTCATATAGAATGGGTACTGATAAGATGGGATTTGGTGCCTTAGAAATAAGTACATATTTTAAATTAGTCTGAATGTGTTTGTGTTGATTTTTTTTTTATTATTTAAATATTTTACTTGTAAAAATTATTTAATTTTTAAGATGTTTTAATATCTGTTTATATATACCTGGAAAGTATTTTAAAAGTTTTTAATTTTAACAACTCTGTCAATTCTTATGTAATTATAAAAGTATATGTGTTTGTATATTAAAAGATATTTTTAAATTTTTCTTATAGATTCTTTTTAAATTTTGTTATCGTCAGCAATATGGTGACAAAAAAAGTTTAAAGTTAATTATTGATTGTACTTTTAAGTATTTGTTATTTGAATTTATTTAAGTTAAAAAAGTGCACTAGCAATATTATTTATACAATAATAATTTCTAATTAGTTGGAAAGTACTTTTTAATGTATAAATTATTTTAATTTTCAAACCTTTTTTATTTTTTAAATTTATGCTTTATTTGTTATCAATATTAAATTTTCTTCCTAGGCAAAAATGGTGAAACTGCATATTCTGTTCTCTGGTCCCCACCACGGTTTCGTCAAATATGGATTTATTTGTTTGTGTTAGGTTGTATATTCTTTTATATAACTGCTATATTTACAAGAATGTTTCTACGACACAAATATTCAGAGAGTATGTTAAGCTACCGTAGACCAAAAGGCTTTTATTCAAACTGGTGATATATTTTTATAAGAATTTTATTGAATAATATTTTTAATGTGTTCATTATTTTTACAAATTGTGATAATGTAATAAATGCATTTTATGACATTTCATTTTTGAGCTATTAGACAACGTTTAAAATGTTCAAACTTTTATTCTGCTGTGTATTATAGGATGATTATATTTATATTTTGTAATGAAAATTTTAAAGGGTTTGAATTTTATTCTTTTTATACACTTTTCCAAAATTGAAATCTAAAAAGTGAAGTTAGAAAATTCAAACTAGAAAAAAGGCCTCCTGTAGAGCTTATGCAGAATTTTCATAATTTTATAAAGTCCCAAAATATAACATTAAAAAGGGTACATTAAAGTAAAAAATAGCGCTAAGTATTTTAAGAAATGTTACTTTTATAATGGGAATAGAAATTATTTATAATGTAAGAATTTTTGTATAAAAGATTTTTTATCAAACTATGATAATTTTTGTTTAGTATTAATAGACTTAAATTCCTCTGTGTTATTTAACACTGACTGTTTCTTAATATAGACAAAGTAATAATGGAAATCATAATCTGCTTTTAAATAATGAGCATAGTGAGTTATTTCCATTTTTCTTCCAAAAAGATGTGAGATTGTATCGTATAAAAAAAACGATTTTTCATTATTAATTACCATATTTTTTTATATATAATCTGCAGTGGCATATTATTCACAAAGTTTTTTATTTGAAAATTATTTATTTTTTTATAAGAAAAAAATCATTCCATAATCTGTGGTAATTTTTTCTGTGAATAATCTAAAATAGATACTGTTGGTAATGTGATGTCATGTAAAATGAGAAATAAACAATTTGATAAAAAAATATATAATAAATTGAAAAAATAAATATAATACAACATTTGATTAGATACTGCTTGGATCCATCTCATTACCAAGTATGATAAACCTGATATAAAAGCACATGATGATTAACAGCAGTGATAATCCTCCATCAGTGGATTATTTTTGAATTGCACATTGGATGCATTTTTTTTTTCATATTGCACATGCTTTGTGTTCATTTTACATTTGCATTTTTCTTGGCATTTTTTTAATTGTCTTCTCTTTAACTTAATTTGAAATCTGTTTTGTAACTTAGACACTTTCACTTCTGCGTGACAATATATAAACATGAATGTTTTCAAGATAGAACAGCTCAGTCAAGAATAAATAGGAAATGATAGTTAGCCAATAACAACTGAAATATCTTTCTATTGAGTAGAATTTGCTCTTGAATATAACTGAACAGAATTGGTTATAGTTGTAATATATCAGCCATGTTATGGCACTATGTGGTATTTATTTTACAAACATAAATGGCATTTCTATCAAAACTTTAAGCTTTTCTGATGGAGAATGTTTTTTTTTATCAAACTATATATGGAGCCATATAATACACATAACAAAATTTTAAACTTTTTTAACACATATCCTTGAATTATATACAGGAAAATAGGGGATATAAATTTTTAAAGGAAGTGTCAATGCAAATTTATGCAATATTTTTTTTTTTTTTTATTTCACTTAAAAAATTTCAATAAGATATTTAGAGGCATTGTAAACTGGTATTATAGATGTAATTGATGTCAAATGCATACCATTTGATGTTCAATATTTCTATAATTGTATTAACGTTTGAAAAATCAAGTAGAAAATATCTTATTTTTGTTTATCACTTTGTCTGTTAAAATTCCTGTCTTGAATAATGGTTTCCCTAAATATTTAAAGGTACTTTATTTTTTTGGACTGGGTTGTTTTCTCAACTTTTGAATTAAAATGCTGTGAAAAGAAATTTTATGTTCTAATAAATTGGCCAGTATATGTGAGCATGAACATACTTTTACAGTTTTCTTTGTTAAATGTATTACTAAACTTGAAGTTTGATTACCTTATTTATTACTTTATGCAATATTTGATCAGTCTATGGAAGCAATTATCGTTGTACTTTAAAGATCTTGACCTTAGAAAAAAAAACATAATCCATATTAATGAATATAAAAATTTTTGTTTGTAATACTGATTTTAATCAGTAAGTATATGGGGTTCCAACCAAAATTCTGTTTCCCTGTGTTATTTCTGCAAGATTTTTTTCCAATAGTTTCGCTAGACAGTTGCAAGGGGGGCATGCAGCTGTTTCCAAAATATCCTTTTCTAATACGAACCAAAAAAGTTGAATAGTCAATATCTTGCTGATGAAATAGAAGAAAGTAAAGTTCTTGTTAATAATCATTTGATCAGTCTATGGAAGCAATTATCGTTGTACTTTAAAGATCTTGACATGTCCAAATAGGAATGGATTCGAAACCCATTTGTGATTGAAAAATACGATGATTTTGGCCTTACGAAAGCAGAGCAGGAAATGATGATTGACTTGTCTTGTGATAGCACATTAAAGCAGATGTTTCGAGATGAAAATAATATTGTTACGTTTCAGCTACGAATAAAAGACGATTTTCCTACTTTGACAAACAAAACTTTAGAAATTTTATTACCATTTTAACATGTGAAACTGATTTTTCTACAGTAGCTGTCTTAAAAACAAAGTATCAATCTCGCTTAATGATTGAAAAGGAACTGAGAACTGCAATTTCTTCAATGATACTACGGTTTGAGAAAATTTGTGCTGAAAAAGAAGCTCAACCGTCGCATTAAATTTTTATGTTGTGGTAGTATTAATTATATATTCTCTTTTTGTTTTGTTATTATATTTCTTATAATAAATATATTATATTTTTACATAATATTGTATATTATTTTGTAGCCCATTACATAAATTATAATATCAGTTGAGTATTTATGAAATTTGATTTTTATATAAATTAACGGGATGCAACAATTCGTTTTTTAAAGGGGGGCACACCAATTTTTTTCTTTAAAAGGGCGGCCAGACACAGCGACCTCTTAGTCACTGAGGCGTTGCCCCGGGTGCACCATAGGGGGTGGGCTACCATCACATCTTCACACATGCTATTGGGACCCGTTTATAGGGTAGGCATCATTCATACTTCAGTCACACACACAAGGAAAGGACAAAGGCAGGACAGAGAGAGAGAAAGTACATCCATGCCTGAACCGAAATTCGAACCCAGGATTTCCCTATCCATAGTCAGGCACGCTGACCACTAGACAAGTTGGCCATCTATTTCTGTAAGATATGATTTACAATTTTGGACCTTGCACCATAAAAACCCAACCAACCAAACCAGTAAGATATGATTTATAGCATAGCAAAACTGTGTCTCTATTATAATAATTCTAAGAAACTAGCATGGCTTTGCAATTTGTTTGCATAATGTAGTTTCTTTGTATCAAGAAAAAGCAGAATAGTTGACACATATATGATCATTTTTCACTCAATATTTTGTAAGTATATTGAATTTACTCTGCACCCATGATTAATTGAGCTAAAGAAGATAGAATGAACTAATAAGCTTAATAGGCTCAATAAAATTATCATTATATAGATTCGCTTTTCATTTAGATCAAAATATTTTCTCTATTTTATAATCTTTTTTTTCTGTTTTTAGTAGCATTGAAAACTTGTGAACAAACTAATGAGTAATTAGTTTATTTGAATAGGATTTTGTAGCATGGTATTTTTCCTAATTAAATTTATTGTAAAAAAAAAATTGAGAATAATCGCATATTGCTTTAGAAATAGAAATGTTATTTCTGTAGTTGTTTGATTGATCCAATTGTAAAAAGCATTTAAACCGAGTTACACTGATTCACTTTATTGTAAGACATCATCATAAATATAGTTGTTATATCTGTTAAATTAATGTTAAGAATAAATAAATATATTGAGAAATCGTTGTATTGTTAATATAGTTATATACAAGAGTCTGTTATGTGCTTTTTTATTAATAGTTTATATTCTGTTAACCAATTTTTACTGTATGAATTACTCAATTCTAACTTTTAGTTTGATTAATTTTCCCAGTTTTTAACCATTTTGTTTTTTTAAGAACTTGTACAAAATTATTTTTTATTCAGTGTCATTTATATAAGAGTTTATTTAAATGTTAATGAATATAGAATTAATATTACATAAATCAATAAAGAAATACAGATCTAATTTTATATCTGTATTTTCCCTCATATTTGTTATACAAGTATGCTTTGCTGAGGAAAATCTGTTTTATATATTATCTTTACTGAGGAAAATAAATTATTATATTTTCATGTAATTATGCATCCTTTTTTAATTTACATCATTTCACTTTAATTTCTTTTCACCTATAACTTATAACATGAGTTATTATCTGAAATGTACTGGTATAGTTTAGAATACATTTCTTTACTCATTGCTGCTGGCATATTTTGACTTACAAAAATAATTTTGTTTGCAGTAATACTTAGCTTCAAAATTAACAGATATTTCATTTTTACTGTACCTACTCTCATAGTTTAATTATGACTTACTTTTTATGACTTACTATCATAGTTTAATCGAATCCTTTATATAAATATAAAATAACATATTTAGGATAATTTTTTTAAAACACTTACAACATTTTCATTTAAATGAATTTTCAATATGACTTCAATAAATTCAAATGTTAAGTATACCTTCTAATATGTAAGCTTTTATTCATATGGTATAAATGTATACGAAATTTTAAAAAATGTACAATAAATACGATATCTCCATTTAAGTTTTTGTACTAATAAAACTCGAATGTTAAAGTTTTATTAACAGTTATATAATTCATATCAAAAATAAAGGTAAAATTATTTCATTAATTTTAATGTTATTCAATGTGCAGCAAATAATGATTGAATAATGAAAATGCCTGAGAACATTCACAAAATAAACTACAAATATGTTGGTTTCATGTCTATGGACTTCCCTATGGTGAATCAATCATCAAAATGACAGTAAACTGAGGTGGTCTGGTGAAAATCAGATGTATGGAATATTGAAAATATTAGTTTTTAAAGTAAAAAATTTAAAAAATACCAAGCAATAAAAAGGTTTTAAAAATGTGAAGATTATATATAATGTATGACAACTTTGAAAGCATTCATTGTGATATTTTTAGATTGCCAAACAGTATATTTACTTTTCATATGCAATAATAAAAACTTAAAGAACTTTTTAAAAAAGAACAAATTTGTATTATGTGAAATAAATTCTTTATTCTAACATTATGTATTTTAAGCACTACCATGTTTTATTTCTTAATAAAAGAGAGCACCTAAATTCACATAGTTTTTAAATTCATAATTAAAATGTTTATTTTTCATAAAAATCGGACTAAATTTTATAATTTTAAAAAACTAATTTAAAATGCATTTAATGTACTTTAACAATGTAATTGATTACTTCATATATTTTTCTTTAAATAGAGCCAATTTATCAATAAGAAACATTACAATATTTATTTTAAGATTTAATAGCGGTTGCAAAAGACATTTCTATTTTAAAATAACCTCTTTTAATTTGATACATTATTCAGAAGTAATTAAAACTACTGCAATAAAGAAATATTAAATTTTAGAATATGCAAAATTTAATTCTCTTAGAATAAAATGGTTTTTTTAAACTTTGAACATAAAATTGACAAAAATCTACATTTTAAAAATAACAAGTATGTATCATGAGAGTCAATAAAGTACACAAATATCATAAAGTAATGTTTATTGAGAAATGTTTTTATTTAATCCTAAGAAAACATTAACAAAGTGACTGTTAAAATGTGCTTTCCATGCCAACTACACAACCCACTTCTGAGTCTCAGCACTAGTTAAACCAAGAAGGAAAAAATAAATGAAGTCACTTGATAAAAATCTACAATAATCAATGATAAAACACTTATGAAATAAAGTCTAATTAACATGCAAAAAATATTTTTGTCAATTGAAATAAGAAAAAAAATCATGCTAACTTCTATTAACAGAGTGCTATCAGGCTGTCTATGCAAAACAACTGTTTCAAAGTTGATAATACTTCCTTAACAATGGTTAAATTATTTCATATATTTTCATGCGATAAAATACTAGTCAATAATTAACTGTGTAAAAAGGCATATATAGTAAACATCAAAATTTATATAAATCTTGCAGATGTTACATTAAAAAATTTAAACATTACTGAAGACAAAAGACATTTGCATTTTATTTGTCCAAAAGTAAATTAAATTAGTTTTAAGTGCAATACACCTTCATATTGCAAAACTGAGATACACATCCAATGAATTCGAAACTAAATTCCTTTTAAACATTTAAGGTTCAAAATTAATACAAAATAAACATACTAAAATAAATGTAGGCACACTTTTCTTGTTTTTAAAACTGTAAGAATTAAAATTTTTCTTCTGGTAACAATGGTGCTTTTAAAAAACGTATTGATGTTTATAAAAAAATTATACCTGTTTTACAATATACACTAACGAAATATAAAAATAAGCAATAATCACAGAAAAGAAAATTTTTCTGCTTTTGTCAATGCATTACAGAGGATTTGATATCAACTTATTAGCTAAAACAATTTTCTTAATTTTTCTTTTCTTAATTCTATTTATTACTTAATATATGCGTCCAACTTCGATATTACAAAGGAAATATATATAAACTAATGGTGTGATATTAATTTGTACACATATAACAAAGAATGCAAATTACTCGGGGAAATATAGATGATTAGAAAAAAGGATTTAATTCATAAAAATATTTAAAACAATAGACTATTCCTTTTAAAGCAGTAAATCTATTTTAAAAAAATCAAATTTTTAGAATATAACTCAATCTAGTAAAGTAAGCCAAAATTTATAACTTGAATTTTCATCAGGCCAGTGTAAACTCAATTTTAAGAATGATAAAAATTTTAATCCTCATATGTTTTTAAGCTTGAATGCAAGAAGATATTTTAATAAGTAAAATGTGCTGTTTTATAAGATTTTTATATTAACCATTTACTACTTGTAAAAATCAAAATTTTTTAATTTCCAACATAAATTTAGCAACACAAGATTGCCATATAACCTGAATTCTTTAGAGATATTTGATAAACAATGATCATCCATAAATGTTTACTTCAGAAAGAAATTCAACATTATAAGAAAGAAGATTGAAATATGTTGTGACTTCTCCGATAGTATTTTTGATGAATGACATTCAATATAACTAACATTTTCTTCTGATGTCTATCATACCTGAAACAATTAAACCAAGAAATGTGAGCAAATGAATAGCCCTGAAGTATAGAAAATTTCTCTAAACATAGAAAAACATGGTACTTATGCGAATTTCTAGCAACCAGAGAAGAAATGTCATGAACACAAGGTTTTGTGCCATCCACAAAAAACTATACACAATATATGGTTATTATGTTGAAAAAACTTCCTGTTTTATTATAATTCAGCTCAAATAGTTACTTTTTGTCTTTTGCACCACAAAACAATAAAAATTGAAGACATCTACAAGAGAACTGAATAAAATAGTTTTGCTGGTAGTTTAATATTAAATTTAGGTTGTCCATTTAAATAGATTTTTTTGGTTGCTGTTAAAAGGATGAATTTAATACCCAGATTTAGCTGTAAATAATGGCACAATTTTTTTAAACGTAAATTTTAAAATTACTTTATTTCAGTTTTTATTAAATATGCACTAAGGAGCCAAAATAGAACGATTTAATTTCAATTTTGCTGATTTTTCACTAAGTTTTGATATCAAGAGTATTTTAACATGTACTTAAAATACATATGAATAGTAAATATTTTGGTTCTAAAGTTTTTACAACAAGTCTTTAGTAATAAATCTTTTTATACCTATAATTTTCTACATTTTGATTGTAAAACTTGGTAATAATTAACTAAATATTTTTTTCATCATTGAGAATGCTACAATTTGTTTGCTAAAGAAAATATTAATTATAAATTTTTCAATGTGTACTGAACTGTAGGTCAAAATATTTAATTCAAAGTAGTGATTTAGAGTCAATTTCTAATTAAAACGAGCTCAAATAAATTATGAAAATATTTATAATTAAAATAAACAAATTTAAACATTTTAACGAATCATACATTTACAAAGAAAGATACAGAGATGTTTCGAATTCGATGTTTCCAACTTTATGCAGTAACAAAAATTCCTTTCTCTTGAACTCTGCGCATGAGCAAACGATGTAAATTTCAAGGCTGAGCATGGTTATGAGAAAAAACTGCTTTATGTTGATAGGCTTATATAGCTCGCATTGATTAAGATTGAAAAAAAAAAAAAAAAAAACTCAAACTATTATGATACTAAACAATAAAAATAACAGTCCCAAGGCTGGGTAGAATGGAAAAAAGTTTCACACCACAACAATTAGAACGTTGAATAGTGCCAGATTTTCAGAATATGTAGACTTTTAAACATTTTTAACCAGGATCCCACTGATCAATGAGCCTTTGAAGGCTTTTATAAGCAAACCAACACATGTGCATACATATTTAATAAAAAAACAAAATATTCATATCACACAATTATTAAAATATTTTTTCCTATTTAGTTTTGGAACTTGTATTGAAATAATAATAGATGTCAATTATGAACTCATCAATTTCAATTAGCAGTCTCGCAGCACCTTTCCGAGAGTCAAGATTTATTATATGAAAGAAGCGAGCAACTTCATTAATTTTTTTCAAAGAAAATTTTTTTTAATTATTAATGCCTTCTGATTACAATAACAAAAAAGCATAAACTATTCCATGCTATAAGTAGAAGTGTGAAATCGAGCAATCTTTCATAAAATTTACATACATTTGTATGCAAATTTTATGAAAGAAATTATGATGCATAAAAATCCACAAGTCTGCAATATTAATTTTGATGGAAATATATTTTTAAATAAATAACTTAATTTTGAATTGCAATTTTGGAAAAATATAGATTAAAAAACTAATTAAAATACGGTTAATTATTTCTTATTTTAAAAATATTTTAATTGAATAACTTTTTCTAATGCACATTCAACTTGCCAGACGCATACGTGGTGAAAGAGCTTAAGTGTACAAACTCCCCCCAACAGCAACAACAACAAAAAAAAGGCCCTTATCAGGGCCAACAAATAAAATGAAAAAAAAAAAAATAATAATTAATAATGAAAATATGTTACTCACCATCACTGGGAAAACTTTTCAAGAGTTTTCAATCCATTTCTTTCCTCTGAAAGATAAATGATATTCAATGCGCACAACATCATCCAACACATGAACTAAGGCTGATGGTAAAGTCTTGGCTACGAGGGCCTCGCGGTGTAAAAAACAATGCGTAATAATCACATCTGGATTTCTTTCCTTCACTCTGCTTACAAGGCCTTTGGTGCGCCCGACCATGGCTGCAGCTCCATCGGTGCAGACACTTGTGCAGTTTTCCCACTTAAGTCCTCCTTGTTCAAGGTATTCTGATGTGACCCGAAAAATTTCTTCTCCTGTTGTTTTTTCTGGCAATACCTTGCAAAAAAAGAAGTTTTCTCTAATTGCATCACCATCAACAAAACGCACATTAGCTAAGAGTTGAGCATGTCCACTGATATCAGTAGACTCGTCAGGTTGCAATGCAAATTTCTCACTGATACGGATCTTTTCCAAAACCACACTTTCGATGTCTGCAAACATATCATTAATACGTCTGGAAATTGTGTTGTTTGAGAGAGGGACTTTGGCTATTTCCTTTGCTGCTTCAGGTCCGAGCATCTCCTCTACAATAGCTTTGCAGGCAGGAAGTATTAATGTCTCTGCCACAGTGTGCGACTTTTTGTTTTGGCTATAAGTTCAGCAACTTGATAGCTAGCTTTAAGAGCTCTTTCATTTACCTTTGTTGTTTTTCTCATAAAAGTTGCCTGTTTCTCCTTGTTGTCACGCAGGCGAACAAAATAGTCCACATTCTTGTTTCGAAGCAAAGGGTGTTTCGTTTGGAGATGGCGTTTAAGTTTGCTTGGGACCATAGCACTGTTAGCTAGCTTTTCACCACACACCACGCACAGTGGAGTTGGTTTGTGTTCATCTCCAGTGAAAGTAAATCCAACTGAAATATAGCTTTCGCTATATTGCCTTGCGCCAGAGAATTTAACCATCTTTGCTTTCTTTTGACCCCCACTCATACTAGGGCTCTCATCTGGCTCCAGATTTTGTTCAGAGTCCAGTTCTTTCCTTTTCAAAAACCTGTCCATCACTGCAGTATCAGTGTCTCTCTCCTCACAGCAGCCGTTGTCTCTCTGACACTGTGTGAGGCGTCTGCCTGCGTCTCATGGGGAGGAGTTATAGCACTGCACAGCACCGTGACCACCTATGACATGGACGGGGGGAGTGACGGGAGGAGTTATAGCGCTGCACAGCGCCGTGACACCCAGATCCGGCGGCACACCACGGTGCTTCAGACGGCACACTGGTGTGCCGCGGAACAGCGGTTGAGAACTGCTGATCTAAATAACTAATCTAGTAAGTAATATTATAATATTTTTAGTATGTAAAATAATATTTCAAAATACTACAAAAATTTTGAGAGGATTATCCTCAAAATCAGATATTTCTTTTTGTATAATTCAGTAATATATTTATGTAACAAATTTCAGTTAATTCCTAAAGCAGTTTTTTCCTGCTTTTGGAATAAGTATAGTAGCTTTAGGAATATACAGTCAGTGGCATAGTGAGAGGGGGGGGGGGCAAGAGGGTCTATCATACCCCGGGCGCCACTTTGAGAAGGGTGCCAAATAGTAATTACGAAAATATTTTTCAGAAAAATTTTATTTCTTTTTATTTGAAATATCAATTTTATTCGGAGAAATATATTTTAAATTTAATAATTAGTTTCTCCTGTTGAAGAGCTTGCCATAAATGAAAATATATCTATTTTCATATTAATAAATTAGTATAGTTTAGCTCTTATTAAAAAGTGTGTTCTTTTAATCGCGTTTTCCATTATGTTTTTATACTTTGCTCAAGATTTGTGGTGCTTTATCATTATTTTGCATAATAAATCTTGTTCATGTAATGATGAAAATATGTTAAATTTTTTCTGATAAGAATTCTGAAATATAAATTATATTGGGTAGTTTCCTGTTTATGCATTTGAGGGGGGTTTAGTTTCAACTTGTTTACGAAATAATAGGTGTTGATGTTATATCTCTTGATTTACGAATCAATAATTTAGGGAGATTCCAAAAAGGTAAGCTCACGATCTAATCTGTAAATGATTTGACTTGTGACTGCAGCAAGATTCACCACATTCTTTAGAATTCTAATTTCTTACAAGATGTTTTAATCAAGTTGCATACCTATGAAAAATTGTAACAATGATTAAGCAAATAATTCTTTTCTGCTGGAAAAAAAAAAAAAAAAAAAAAAAAAAATATATCTAGAATATTGCTTATGATTAATATATCCTTAGGAACTCGCATAATGTTATTTATCATTTAAGAATTCAAAAAAAAAAAAAAAAAAAATTAATTTATAGAAATTTTGGTGTTCTAAAATATTATTTGACTTGATATTCATTTTTTATAGTTATTATAAAACATTTTATTTAATGAACAATATTTTCTCTAATAAATAAAAAATGTGAAGTTTTAATCTCGTTTTGACTAAAATAAAATTTAAAAAAAAAGAATCACTCTTTTAAAAGGAAATTTTATAAAACTGAAATATTATTGATAAAAACTTCAAAAATTATAATTAAAACACAAGTGAAATTTTTTCTTTAAAGGTTCTTAAAATTGTATTTTTTTAATTAATCAATGGAAAAAATATAAAACCTACAAAAAATTTCCTTTAAAAAAAATGAATGGATGAGAATGTAAAGAATTTCATTTCTCAATTTTTAATAATTTAATTTTATAATTACAATTATTAGAAATATATAAGTTACGCCATATTCTAATCACTGAAATTTCGAATAGTCAACAAGTATATTACAATGGAATTATATTTTTTTTACGCCCTTATGTTGGCTCTTTCGAAAATAATAAGTTTTGCAGTCCAATAAAGAAAAGAAGTATCTTCAGGAGAGGAGAGCATCTTGAAATGTGAAGAAGTGCGGGCTTCCTGGAGGGCAGAACATTTCCAAAGATGCTCGCCATCCATGTCAACATGTTCCTTACATAAAACGCAGTCTGGTGAATCCACAAGCCCAATGTGATATAGATGTTTTTGGAGAAAATCATGCCCAGTAAGTAATCTGAAGCAGGAGACCCCTATAGATCTCTGGGAATACATGAGCTCAGCAGGGTCCCCCCAAGAGGCATAATGGAATTATAGATCCAAGAATTTTTTGTCAGGTAAATAAACTATATCTCAGAGTTTATTCTTTTACGGATATCCTAAATAATAAGTATTTTTAAATCAGCATGGCTGTGTTCAATAAAATCCGAGAAAAATATAATTGGTATTTAAATATATTATTATATACACATTTTATTTCGCTTAGGGCTTCAGTGAAGCTAAATCTGAATAATATAGTGAATCTGCAGAAAACTTCCTTTTAAAGAATAATATACTCATTATAAATAATTAATGTTAAATAAAAAATTCTAAAGATTTTAATTTAAAATGTTTCACTTGCTGATTAAATTAACTTCATTTGAGCCCTGTCTTTATCAAACAAAGAAGGGACCCTACAAGGAGGGAAAAACTATAAATGGTTAAAAGATTCAGATTACTTGAAGATATTGATTTTTGTATTCATTTAGTAAAAATCATTAAATGCATCAGAAAAACAAGAAATATAAAACATAACTGAAAGATGTCATTGAGACTTAAAATTTCAGGGATAAATTCTTGTACATCGCCCCAGAGAAAAGAAAAGCTCTGTTTTTACCTCAAGAACACTCGTGAAAAAAAAATCGCGTTGAAATGTATTTCTCATTAGCAGTCCTTTGTCCGAAAATGTTTGTGTTCAGCAAGAGACTGACTCCCAAACAGGAGAAAATTCTTTTTTTCAAAATAACACTGCAATATTTAATAAAGAATACGATACAACGCTGGAAATAGAAAAGTAATTACCACCAAATGCTAGGAAAATTCATAATTTCCTTTTATTTCAACTATTTACACGGTTAGAATATCATCATTTCTCACTCACAAATTTTCGTCTTTAATGTTTTGTTAAAAACTTCGTTAGAAATTTTGCCTTTTAAGTAAATTTTATTTTCTGTCTACAACTTATTCTTTATATTTTGCTTATTAGCAGATTTTTTTCCAAACTATATATGCTTCTTAATAATAAAAAACATTTATTAACAAACATATATAGTTTGGAAATTTAAAATGAAATTGCTTATTTAAAATTATTTATTTGAAATCAAAATATTTAAAATTTAAAGATTTTCGAAAATAATTTTTATCTGATTTGTAATTTTATCGCCTTTATATTAATACATTACCTTGAAAAATTCTTTTTTGCAAAGCTAAAATATCAAAAGTATTAAACATATGTACACATAAAATGTTTCTTGATAATTAATCTTTAACTTTATATTTCAATTTATATAACAAAAGCATGCTTAGCTTAGAAATTATTTTAAAGGAATATAATGAAATGAAGCAAAATTATTATGCTTTGTAAAAAGCTAGATTAGTAATATTTTTGAATATTATAAAATGATTCAGTATAAAAAGTTTTTTTTTTAATATGAATTATATCTCTTATTTTTTTTAATTAAAAAATATGTATTAAAATTATAAGAGTCTTATTCAACATATTAAAAATAAGTTGAAATTTTTCAGGGAGAAATGTTCTCAGAGTAAAATAATAAGATAGTGTTAAGGTAAAAGTAATTAATCCGGCTATTATGTATAAAAAATCAATGACTATACATAATCCCCACTAAACTCGGGAAATGTGATAAATTATTGAAATATACGGATAATCCTGTAAATATTTGTATAATCCCCAATTTGTGATGGGAAATGTCATAAATTCCGATTACTTTGTAGAAAAATATTTTAATTTCAAAGAATAAGTATTTTTAAGCTATATTAAACAATTCGTCCAAAAGAGTTTGAAAAACATTATGATGACTTAGAATAAAACATGCAATGTCTCAGTTTAAAAATTTAAATAATTGTGATTTTTTTGTACGTTTATTTCAGTAGATATTATGTAAGATCAATATCTGAGATAATAATATAAGTTATATATGTAACGTTAAGGTATTCAAAAATACAAAATGTGTGATCAAAATTACTAAAAGTAAATTAGAGTCAATATTGTTATTTCAGTAAATAATTTTTATTTAAGCAATACAGAACTTTAAATTGAATATTAACTAGTTCTAATATAGATACCTTTTATATTTTGTTAATTAAAATATCTGGAAAAAGAGAACAATTTAGATTACTAGAGTTTATAAAAATACTTCCATGTCAAAACAAATTAAAAACCACATTTTAAAAAAGAATTTATTTACATTTGTGTGCTTTAAATTTACTTATTTACATACATTAGACTACTATATAACACTTAAATTACAATTTGCCAGATTTTTTACATTTGGACTTATATCTCGCATGCACTCTATTTCGAATCATCATATGCACTTCATCTCGAAACACACAATTAATATCATTGAATCTCATAAAAATGATTATTGAACACAATCTTCAACTAAATCTAAATTTTCGTAAATTTGATTTCTACTGAAGCATTTCCGAATCATAATCTAGTTAAGATTTTTTTATCTCAAATTTAAAAGTAAAACATGAGCCTCTAAAATTATGTATATTTAAGATTATTTTAAAATAGATACTTTGCTGTTGTTATTTGCATTATACACTTATTATATGTTTATTCTATATTACCATCTTTTGAGATGGGGCGCCAAAATTGGTTTCGTAACCGGGCGCCAATTGTGCTCGATACGGCATTCTGTACACAGTTTGTGTTTAAGTAAAACAGTTTTACAACTTTTTTTTTAAAGTAATAAATTAAAAGTTAAAGCACATTATAAATTAATATTAGGATATACTCTACTTTTATTAAATAAGCAAAAATAATCTTTTGTAAATTTACCATGTCAAATCAGTTTTAAGATTTTTCTTTCACAATGCTCTCAAATCAATTTTCTTTCAATTTATTTATTTATTTATTTTATTATTATTTTTTTAGCTCACATAAAATATAAAAATACATTGTCCTCTTATTTACTTTCGAAATCTTTTGAAAACAACTTGTGTTTTATTAGTGATATTTTAAAGTTCTAACTATAAATAATGAAAAAAAGAAACATATGCAATATCTTTATTGTTTTGATTTTAAAACATTTTTATTTTCATTAAGATGTGATACATATTTCAATCTTTCAAATCATATTCTTTATAACAATGAATCTATATTACAATTGCAGATTTACAAAGTAATTTTACAAATATGCTGAAGAGCTACTTTTGAAATGAAAACAGCAGACAAAGTAGGTTTCATTAGAAATGAAAAGAAAGTTTAAAGTAAGCTTATGAAAACAATTCAACCTCCATTTTTTTTTTACTTATCATCAATTTCATCAAGAAAATTCTCTTGTTTAATAGAGAATATTGAATATAGATCTTTTTTCAATTAAGGAAAAATATCACTTAACCATATTTAAAATTTAAATACAAAAGAGTCATACATATATTACTAACATCTCAAATTAAATAGATTGCTAAAATGTTTCCCTTAAGAAGTTTTAGAAAACTATTTCAGAGTTATTCTAATCAATAAAGAAAATTATTATAAATATAGGAAGTAAATGTAAGAAGTACAATATATTCTGTTTTTAAAATCTGTGTATAAACAATAATAAAAATACACACATATTTCTAAGCTGTCACTAGATCCCTGAAGGGTTGGTATTAACAGCAATAACAAAATATCATGATATGGCATACATAGAGTTATTGGCAGTTGAAGATAATTTTATAGAAAAGCTGATATATTACATCAAAATTACAGTGATAAATAATTATAATTTATGCTGGAATTATGCTATTAATGAATAGTGATGTAAATTATAAATTAAAAGGAAAGGAAACACCTTCAAAATTTTAAAAAATAATATTTAAAAAATCACAAGATATTGCAACATTTTAAAATTTAAAAATCACATAATTTTTTTATACACTTATACTGGTGTGTAGAGAACATCCAGTAATAGTAAATCTTTTTGTTTGAGAAAGAAACAAATCTGCTAAATTTTGACAATAATAAATATATAATACAATACACACAAACATTTAAAAAATAGCATTTTAACAATTTGTATTAAAAAATATCAACATCAATAGTTTAAATAGCATGGATGTTGTATGTCTGATTGTATCTACAATTGTCAAGGGTACCAGCTGATTTTTAAAAAGTATATATATTTTTACTTAAAAAAATTCTTTATTAATTTCATTAGTATCCTAAATTATTTGTACAATACTCTCCACAGCTAGACTTAAAATAAATTAAAAGTGGATGAAAAGTGAATATAAAATTAAAGAAATCAACTCCCTTTAAATCAAGACTAATTTTACAAAGAGATATAATACATTCTAAAATGTTTCATTTTTATCTTTTCTTAAAAGAGCTTTATATGCATATGTTATGATCCCTAACCAATCACATTCAGGAAACAGAAGAGGAAGCTTTATGTTTGATTTCAGATTAACTAGACAATTTGAAATTTCACAACCTATATACAAGGCATTACACAATTCCTCCGAAAACCATATACTGCATGGCTAAAATGTAAAAATTGGCATTTATGCATAACCAGTGAAAATTCTAAATGTTTAAACCAATTTAAGAATATTTTTCCTACACATTTTTTAAAAATACAATCTTAGCACATAAGTTCCTAAATTGTCAAATTTTTATTATTCTTCCCAAATCTTAACCCTATTTAAAATCCTTAGACACAGCATGGCTAATGTAAATACTTTTTAAATATGCTAATAGTGTTCTTTTGAAACAATACATAAAAGCATTTATATTTATATTCAGTTTTCAAAATTAAATTATTCCATAACCAATTAAAAGAGCCAACATTTTTAAGGTCTCACTAAAAACATCACTACGAATTGTTTCAAGAACAATGGTACACAAATATTTGAAAAGTAACCAAAGTTCTTCTTAATCTTGCCAAGTTTTACGAGAACCTTAAAAATTTTCAAATATGACACAATATAGTTAAAATATTAAAACAATTATTTAAAAAAAAAAACCACCTTGCTTGTAAATTGCATAGTAAATTTTTCTTCACAAAACATCAGGTTGTAACAAAAGTTTTACACCAAAAAAAAAAGTCTTTATAAGATTTATATATATATATGATGTTTTGTGAAGAAAAATTTACTATGCAATTTACAAGCAAGGTGGTTTTTTTTTTTTTTTTTTTTTTTTTTTTTTTTAAATAATTGGTTTAATATTTACTACTTATATATATTATATATATATATATATATATATATATATATATATATATATATATATATATATATATATATAAGTAGTAACTCTACAGAAATGATTGCATTCACTGTTCAAATATATGATTTTTCTGCTAACAATTTGGCATCTTATCAAACTTTTTGGACCCTAAATTTAATGGCAGAGAGTCCAAAAAACATATCAATCTCATTAAGGATGTCCTGTGAAAAATCAAAGATAGCATAAGCAAGATAAAACTGTAAATATGAAAAAGGTAGATGTCCAAAAGAGCAATATCAGGGTTAGATTGTAGGTATGGCAGAAGATCCCATTTGAATCCAGCTGGTGAATGCAGGCAAATGCGATCTTGCATTATCTTGATGGAACAGTACCTTCTAACTCCATAACTCAGTTCGATTCTTGGATCTGATACCAACATCAACACAGAATAGCTTGCTGCACATCTTACTGTCAATGTTTTTATCTTTTTCCAGATACTCTTTGTTTATGATACCATTGCAATCCCACCAGATATAAGGCATGGTATTCTGTCGAATTGCACTCTGCAACACTATTAATGGACTCAACAGTTACAAATCAACTCCTTTTCCAGCTTGTACTTTTGTAAATACATTTCTCTCCACAAATGATGATTTGGTGCAAAATTTAGTCCTTGTATTGATATTCAAGCAGACTAATGTAGGTCTGAACACATATGTCCTTATCTGCTTGAGTCAGCTCAAGCAGTGTGGCATCAAGTGATTGAAATTATATGCCAAACATATGAAATGCACAGCATGACGAATAGAAATAGTACTCAAGTGATTAAATACTGAAATTCTTCCACAAATTCTGACAGACAGGCTTCATCAACATCAGTAGAACAGCAAGAGCATTTTGCTTCTTGAATGCCAATCCTAGCTTTCAGTATCACATGATAAAACAGTAGTAACAAAAGTTGGTGATATTCTATAACTGATATTTTGCAACAGAGCTGAGGGTAAATGATGACTGTTTGGTAACATAAATCCATTACAGACACTTAATAGCTATTGATAACAATGTTTTTATAGATCTCACAACACAATGATCTAAAGAAGTCTCCTTTCAAATACCCAAAATTGTCTGACAAAATATAAATGGACATGTCAAGCTTGAGCAGTTGTTATTTGTGGTGGCAGAAAACTATTGTTACAACCTAATAATTATACTCTATTCAGTGAGGAATAAGAATAGAAATAAACAAGAAAGTTAGTATATGCCTTTGATGAATCAATCAAGGGAAATCTTGGAATATAGCTCATTATTTATGAAAAAAATCTTTCAAGAACAGTGGATGTCAAAATTTTACATCTGATATATATTAGGTTATTTATTATGCAATGTTACAATGTAGGCTTGGTGACATCTAATGGTGAAAATTGTGCTTTTCAAGATGCAAGGTGTCAACCATTGTTGAACTGTAAGAGATATTGTTGTGAGAGTGATGCAGCAAATGCGGGTAAAAGATTTTAAAAAAAAGTTACAAGGAATGAGATTAATATTTTAAACCATACATTGATTAACTAAAAAATATTTTGATGTGAGGTGTGTACACAAGTGTGGATGAAAGTAAATGAAATAAAAGAATCAAGTGTAACTGTTGAAATAGATGAAAGTAAATTTGGTAAATATAAGTTCAATAAAGGATAGGAAATTAATGAAAGGTAAGATGTCAAAACAGTATTGAAGAAATGTTAGATTTGTTGCATCCTACAAAAGGTTGAATGCAGAATGTAAGAAATTTTACTAAAAATCCTTAACGAAAATAACGAGTCTGATGATTTTTGACTGTAAAAAACATACATTCAATGAAGGTTTCTAACATTTAAGTCAATCAAAGTCTGCATTTTAATAACAATCATTCAAAGCGCTTACTACAATACTATTGATAAAGTGTGAAATGCAGTAAAAAGAAGCTTAAAGGATAATTTGTAGGCAAATGATCAGTTTGATTGTCAACTAAGTGATGTTTAAGACATGTTGTAAGAATACATGCCCACTGACAAAGAATTCCTATAATTGACATCATGGAATTTTATTTGCTTGCCACACATGATTATTATGAATAAGGTGAATGACGATTAGAATTTTAAGCAAGTAATTTTCAGTAATGTTAGAATCATTTCCAAACATTTAGTTTTTTTATTATCTTACCATTAGTCAATTGCTCTATTTTCTAGGAATGTAAAAGTTAGATACCTTTTCTGCAATATTTTCTCTTAATTCTAGTCTTAGATGAAATAACTCAAGGTTTTTTTTTATTTTATTTTTTTTAAATTTAATTTTATTTTATTGAGAAGCCATAAATTTTTGTCAGAACTTTTAATTTCTCGGGAATTCTTAGATTTCAGTGGTTCCATAAAATGAGATGTTTTATAATATATTTCATTAGATGAAACTTGAAATATACACATATTTTGTCTAAATAATAATTTGTAAAATTCTATTTAAAAAACTTGATTTAAAAAAACAAAATATGTTATTTATACACTTTAAAATATGATTATCTATTTCAGATTTTAAGTTGGCAATTGTATAATCATTCATCATTTTAATATATATTATTAAATAATCTAACAAGAGCATCTATTTGGGAATTAAGTTCATTATTTTATAGCTATGTTTCTGGTGGTTCACTTTTTCTCTTTTCGTAAACCCTATTTTATTAAGTTTTTATTTATTCATAACATTTTTAAAAAAACGTCTAATCAATTCTTAATATGATTACTATGTTCCAATACACCATTAAAATTAAGAAATTTTAATGGTAAAAATATAGCTAGTTTTTTCTTCAATTTCTAAGATTTCTATCCTTTAGAAAGAGCCAATTTACACCCTGCTGAATAACTTTGAATACTAACATTATCTTCAGCTTGGAATAAAAAAATAAACCAAAAACCATCACCATAACCATAATGCTTACTTTCATAAATTGAAATTTGAACTAAGAGGCACATGAAATTAATAAAATAATATTTTTAAATAGACTGGTTTAAAATATTTCATTCAACAGTATTTTCCCATTGTTGGTGAAATACTGCTGAATGAAATATTCAACAGTATTTCACCAACAATGGGTCACCAAGTCACAAAACATTATTTTGATTATTTTCACCGAGTCACAAGACAAAAAAACTTAAAATATTTTTTGTTTCACAAAATAAATCTTTTGTTTGGAATGCATTTACTACATATCATTAATGGGCAATTACCAATTAATAAAATCTATAGCAAGCAAAAAAAAAAAAAGGGGGGGGGGCAAAAGCAATAAAAAATGGCAAAAAAATCTACACCAACAATCAAGAAGTAATGAAATTTTAAGCAGCCATATTTATTCAAAAATAATTGGGAAAAAAATGTCCACAGGGTTATTAAGGAGTGTTGCACATTGGCAAATATGAATTAAAAAAGAGGCAATTTTTTTTTAACTTACTGATGACTTTGCTGGCAATTGTTTTAAGTATTTTCAAAAAAGAAAAGGTCTATTTAGAATAAAAACATTTAATCAAATTATAAGTACATGTTTTCAACAGTTAAAAAATTTTACAGATTCAAAAATAGTTAAAGAGATTCATTACAAAATCTAAATTCCCATTAAAATGAATATTGAGATGCATTAGTATCACTTGGTAAACATGATGTAACAAATTAAAAAAAAGTATTTGTTATACATGTAAAGATTTAGTTAACACATTAAAGATATTGTTTTTCAAAGAAATAGAAGACTTATTATTCTACAGTCTAATATATATGGGTCTTAAGTTTTAGGTTGATTTTGATTTTCAAATCTTTGAATTATAAATGTTAATACCAGAAATGGGAGTAGAATCTACAATCTTCGGAACTCAAAAGCAGATCTTGACATTCAATTGTCATCATAATAGGAAAATAGAAATCAATGAGCATAGTTAATTATGTAATACTTGCAAGTAAAAGATCTTTGTAATGGACAATAAAAGCACCATATAATACCAAGCTTATGATTTCTATTGACATCAATATTTTTAAAATAAATTACAACAGAATAGGAAAAAAAAGTCACATATTCTAAACATAATTCCGATATTTATCTTAATGTTAAAATATATTTATTTTAAATAAATTACTTAAAAGAATACTATTGAAAACAATATACATTAATAAATGAATTATATACATAAACAAATAAAGACGTATATTAAAAACGCAATTCAAATATTTGAATTATATAATATGGACAATAAAAAATTAATATTAAAATTAATATTAAAAAGGATACATATTCCTAAAACGGAACCAGCAAGCCCGAGTCCGGTAATAATATTATTTCTGCGAATACGTTTCAATTTTGCTACTCTTTCTAGATTTTCTTTCTCAATACGTTTCATATAAATAATTTGAGAGTGGTGCAAAGTTGAACTGATATCATCAGTTGCTGATGAAGAGCTTGACTGCGTGTCTTTCATTTTGTGTAAAATTAAGAACAATACTTAAAAAATTTATTCTAATGTGAATAAAAATTTACTTTCTTAACCATAAAAATAACTTGCATTACATGACAAGAATTATTGTTTGTTTTGTTACAATACGTTTCCGGCTCCTACTATTGCTGCTTGAAAAAAACAGAGCCAAACACCTCGTAATTTTAAATTACCGTCTAATGACGCGGGTAACATCCAATCTGGCAACTTAATCTGACTGCTATCATACAACAAAGGAAGAAAATGTTACCACCATTTCATATCCCTTAATAGAAGGGATTGCGGTCCGTTGCTTCGTAGCACCGAAGGATACAGAATTTGAACATAGAAGGCAAAACAAGCTTGTAAGATCATTGTTTACATACATTTCTTTGCGAATGAGACAATGAAAATTTGTGTTATTTGTTTCAAATAAAATTTGGTCTTTTTCTTTCACAGAATAAAAAATAACGATATCTTGTTCAGCATGCGGATGCACAAATTGTCATTTATGGGAAAATAAATTAAGTTTTCACAGGTAAGATTAATTATTGACGGATTACAGTTTATTAATAATAAATTCTTCCATTTAAAATGTTTGAAGTATTAAATGCACTTGAAATTAATTGCTAAATGATTACAAATGTCTAACTTTTTAATATTATTTTATTACACTATTATATACATTAAACGTAAAAAATATTTTCATTAACTTAAGAAAAGTATGAATTTTGAAAATTCCTAAATATTGAAAAATACTGAAAACTCATATTTCTTTAATATAACACAAATCGGTGCTTTTCCATTACACCCCCACTTTTGATAATCACCGTAACGAGAAAGAAAAGAATCATAAAATTACTGTCATAAATATTCCATTTGTATCATGTATTTTTTAAAAAATGTTTTAGTTTTCAGAAACAACTAAAACATAATATAAACACTTTATTTACATTTTATAAACTAATCATTTATCACTTGATAACTCATTTAAACACCAATGTTTATTTCCGGTGCAAACTGCTTAGCAATCGCATCGCACCTTTCTTCAATGAGACAAACTTAAATTTTGATGTACTTGCCTTTTGCCCTTGGTGATTTTTGACCGTAATGTTTCTTTTATCCGACAAAATTATCACCAAGCAATATTTTGCTTCAATTAGCTTTAGCTTTGTTTAGCACTTAGCTTGTTTACCATTGCTCATTACCTTTTAGTGAATTTTTGCCCAAAAATATTCAATTTAGTATATATTAAAATAAATTTTTGTGCCAATAAAATCATCGTATCTATGTTATATAGTTTTCAAATATTCTTCGCAAAGAGCATGCAATTTTTATAGAATTAAGAACGGGGGTATAATGGAAAAGTATCTATAAATCTTGTAGAGAAATAAAGTTTTTTATCTCCATGTATTGAGTTTGAATAAATTAAATTATATGAAATTTGTTTAAAAATCCCAAAATTTTATATTTAAAATAAATTATTCTTTGTTTTTAAAAAGATGTATTTTAAGGGCAATGCCTCTTTTTCTTCCTCGTCCAATCTCAAAATAGGATATTAAATTCTCAGAACTTAGTTTGTAATTATTTTGTACCATAGGTCTAAAAGTTATGTTTTAAAACGTATTCATCCCAATGATAGATTTTTAAACTTACGTAAGACTCTCTTAATATAGTATATGAAATCTATTGTATTTTATATTTAAAATTATTTGTATTATATTTAAGATATATTTTTACATTACATTAATTATAAATGAATTGCATTAAAAGAAAATGCCAAACTTAAAAAATTTGGAAATATCACAGTAGTTTGCAATTAATTTGTATGTTAATGTTAATTTTTCGTTTTATTTATATCTATACACCATTGCAATCATTGAACACCATCTATTTTAATACTTTAGCTGTGAAGGATATTTCCTATGCATTCGTGGATTTTTTCTCTTGTGGGAAAGAAGTACTGTTTCTTGTTCCCTGAAGACAGAAGAAGAAAACATCTAGATAGAAATGGAGATCTATTCTCCCTCTTCTCAGGGAGACAGGCTTAATCCTCTAAACACAGGTGCCTGTCGTCAGTTTGATGGTTTGCCCTTTTTCTGGGCTGCCTGTGTCAGCTGACAATGGTGCATTCCTGCCCCCAACATGGTTAGGGCCATGACAGGAAATGACTCTGGAATAGGAACTAGATAAATCAGTGGTAATATTCGATTAACCTCGGAATACATTCAGAGAATAAGCAACGAAAAGCTAACGGAAAAGGAGATAGACCTACAAAAACACATAGTCTCGAGTTCAATAAACTAATGAATTTACTTTCGAATTATCAAAGGCAAAAAGATGCAAACCAAATAAAAGAGCAGCAAACTATCAATGTTAAAGCGCCGCCGCCCTTTACAGTTGCAAATAAAAATAGATTAGAGATTCTAAGAGACAGCGAGGAGGTCAATTTTATTCTTTCATTATAAGACACATGAGTTTTATTTCTTCACGGCCAAGTTATTTGTGTCTTTAGTCTTTTATTAATTGCCACATGAGCTTTATTTCTTCTCTGTTAAATCATTCAAATGTGCGTCTTTGAAACAAGACTCAGTAATAAAGAAGCTTGTATAACCAGTCGTTTTTATCATAAAAGAAGCCCGTTGAACCAGTTCTGAAGAAAAATCTTCATGTCATAAAAAAAGTTTGTTTCTGTTGAAGATCAAAAGCTTTCAGTATTAGTTGTCATCATGAAAGAATGTCTCATGCAATGAAAGAAGCTTGTTTCAAATGAAGATCAGAACAAATAGCTTTTTTCTATAATTGGTTAATAAAGTGTCGTAAAAAAATGGTCTCAAGCCGAGACAGCAAAGTCAGACCCAAAGTCATTTTTTTACCCACTTTCATATTTTAGTCTGTGAAAAAGGAAAGACAAAAGATTTTTTTCAAAGATTTTCTAAATTATCGCTCCATGAATCAACGTCCATTTCATTGACCGAGGGTAATGACAAAAATTCTTGATCAGCCAGCGTCCGGCTAAATATCAAGGAAAGCCAAGACCAAAGATATGATTGGTATGTCGAAATAAGGACACTACCGATTTCCAACTTTTATCCAAGTCTTCATGCACTGAAAATTGATCTTGTGTTTACAAATCCACAAGATAAACGGTTCTGAGAACAACTTGTATTTTCCATTCACAAACTGAATTTCAAATGTTACTGGTAAAAAACTTAATTTCAACAGCTTGTATTCCATCATACCATGGCCCGATGAACATTTCGGCCAGCTCTATTTTCTTCTATAAATGTTATACAACATCAAACAATAAGCGTGAAATACGTATCTACACAACAACAAATACGGAAGAGAATATAAGATTTGCTTCTCACAGCAACTGCAAATATTAGGCATGTTGACAGTAGGATCTCAAAACCCAAGATGAAGAGATGATTGTTCTGTCACAAACGTTTATATATGCAAGATACAAAAAGTCCAACTGATAAGATGGGTGTGGTCTTTTCCTGTCGAATTCATTCGAATCTTGAAGTGCAAAAAGCTTTGTCTTTCCTGAAAAATGCTTTGTCTTTGAAGACTTCAAAAAGATTTTTCTTTGAAGTGCAAAAAGCTTTTTCAGCACTGGAATCTCTTGAATAAAAGAATACGAAGAAGACCAATCTCGTCTCGATTCAACCCTGGCGAAGAAAGCCTTGCTTCTCATCTCAGACCATTTAACACTGCTCGTTTGATGGTACACCAGTGGGATGACTCGACTAAAGCGAATCCAGTCTTTTGAAGAAGACCTCAGGAATAAAGTGATACCATCTGATGAAGATTTAGTGATATCAGTCCGTTTGAATAAGCTCATTTTATGTTAAAATGGAAACGAGTTTATCTATTCCATCAATACTTGAGTGGGAAATAAAGAGCCCTTCAAATTTATTTGTTCCAGTTGAGCTGATCTTACTAAGATCAGTCTTCTCAACGAACAAGCGAATAAATTGTGAACTGACAATAAAGTAGAGGCCGAGTCACTTGTACGATATGACTGAGAACCAATGAAGAAATCGAAGAACCACAACTAAGAAGAAATCTAGAAATACTGAAATGAAAGTCAAAGACAAATGTAGTATATATACTAATAATAGATTCTAGCATATACATACATATATACATATATATATATATATATATATATATATATATATATATATATATATATATATATATACATATATATATATCCTAGAATCTATTATTAGTATATATACTATTATTAGTATATATATATATTATGATTTAGAACAAAATAAGAAAAAGTTATTTACATATTTACAAATGAATATTAAATCTAACATCTCAGTTTTAATTCGAATTTCGTCCAAAATCATAAGATCAAATTAAACATCTTCTTCCATCTCCTCGTCGTTCTCTTTTCTTCTCTCCTTTTGTATATCCGGCGGTGAACTTGTTGTAGCTGGCCCTCTAGTGGTTCTTTCAATCACACACACGTGCGCGCGCACACACCCTCCCCCCACACATATATGTATATAATTTACTTGTATAAATCATTTGTATTCATACCACATTCACTTGGACTTTCTATTCATTCGTATTCTAGACTTCTTCAGTTGCTGTTCAGTGATTACCACAAAAATTAATGTTTATTTATAAAAAGTCACGTGCACAAGTGAAATGTGATGGTTTATTTCTGTCGTTTCTAATTACGTAATAGCGTAGCTGCTGCTTTGTTGTATCCAATACGATCACCAATTCATCAAATGTATGAACTCAAGCTGAAAGATTAAATTTTCCTTTCCAATTGAATTCAGAAAGAAGTGTGATTTATTTATTTAAGGAAATGAATGGATTCTGTAGCTCATCTTGTTATGCTCCAATTCGTCTGAAACTTCTTTGCACTTGATTCTTTCAGTATTCTACATGTTCATTGCAAGAACCATTCAGATTTTTTTACCATGTATTTCATTTCTTTCGTCCTGGGAATAATAATGGACTCTGGCAATTATTGGCAATATTTACTTTCTACTATTCATTTTTGTTTTAAAGGATCCGAGCGATTGACTTGACTTCTTACTTACCTATTCAAATCTTCTTCAAGTTCATGGATAGTCACGTTTAATCCTCAGCGCTAAAACTTTTGCTTCTTCCGAAACAGCGTTCTCAATCCATTTTCGAAATCTTGGGCACATTCTGGCCTTTGTAAATAGTCTTCACACTTCGTCCACTGACGAGCGACTTGTATCCGTTGATTCAGGATTCATGCTGAATTCGTATTTTGAAGAAAGATCGAAGCTTGTGATCAATGGTCTCAAAACATTCGGTTCCACAACAGTGTTCCTTATTCTTGAACGGCCGAAATACAAGAATGTTGAAAAGCTATGAATTTTGTATTCCGAAACAGTGTATTCATTCCGTTTTCCATGACTTGGGAATACTATGGTGCTTGTAAACGGGTTTTACGCTTCGTCCACGTACCAGCGACTTGTGTCTCTTGATTATTGCTCTCTAAACGAGTTTCGTTCTTGGTGTTCACATTGTTACTTTCACGCTCATGTTCAGAATAGATCCAAATTCCTGGTTTCCATCTGTTCGTTCGACAAGCCATCTTATTCCTTTTTTCATGCCATGAATACAGTAGAGTTTGAGATCAGTTGCCCACTGTTGGAAAAGCTTGCCTTGAAAAAAAAATAAGCTGTTTGCATTGAGTGATATAAATATTTTGCTGAGAATCGAAATGTTATTCATTCGATTCTCTGAACAATACTTTCATATCCTTTTAGAGAATCTATGCATAAAATAGAATTGAAATTTTCTTACTTGTGTTAAGGAGCGTGCTCGAGATTCTTATCTAAAATTTTCCAATGGCGCTTTCAATTGAAACAGTCATTTCTAATGCTATCTTTTTTCCTAAATTGAAGTCGTAAAATATCGTAGAGTTCGTTCTCTGTGAGGTTTTTACACCTCTAAGGCTAAAGGGCTAATCTTTCAAGATGAATAATTATTCTTCTGTTTTCAATAGTTGGTCAGTTGTAGACTAGGGAAAAATTTTACATACGGCATAAGATTTCACAAGTATCTGACAGCCCACGCCTAGTCACTGGTAATGCTAGGATCCCAGCTTTCATCTCCTTTCAGAAATTTTTCGTGCAATACATTTTTAATGAAGTCTTATATATCTTTCACTTTAACAATGAATTTCTGACAGTCACATATTGATATTGACGGCATTTGGAAATCAGTCAGGTCAGACATTACCAAATTATTTTCCCCATCGAAAGAGCTTGTAAACTCGATTTCGTCAGCTACTGTTTCACCCTCATCATTTTGAACGAGTTTCAATCTTGCTACAAATATTAAGTTGTAAATCATTTTCGAAAAGAAAAAAGAAAGAAAATAGGTCTGCTCGATCTCAAATCTGAGAAGAGAATAGGAAAAGCGTCTATTTCATCTCTTTCTTTTATACTGGACAAGCCGGAAGTCCTTAACAATGTGAAACTCTTTGAGTATTGTTGTCAACGTCGGCCATTAGAAAAGCTTTTGTTTTGACAATGCAAAAGTCACAATATCAACATGAATAATTTTGAAACAATATTCCAAAATCGTTCATTAAAAAGCTTATTTGAAAAGCCATATAGAAAACATTACAAGATATTTGGAAAACATTGCATGATGAAAGAAATTATTAGTATCAACATGTGTCTTTAAAGAATTCAAAAGCACAAGAAATAATGTAATCCAAAATCGTTTAATTGTGTATTATAAAAAATTTGCAGACAGTGCACACAAAAGTACGACTCTCTGCCAATTTTTTACCTCTTTAGTCTTTCAAATAGCAAAGACCTTAAGGGCTCACCATTTCTTCTCACAATATGACAATTTTACTATTGATCTTCAAATTTTATAAGTTCATCAATAATGTACTTTGGAAAATATTGCACGTAGGAAATGAAGCTTCTAAAATAATTCAGCACCCAAGGCTCATCAGTAGCGATTCTCGCTTGAGCGAAATATTCTTTTACGAAATTCCTCATCTCACGAAGTCTTTCCATTTCTTTTTCATCATCACCTAGAATTTCAAAGGATTCAAGGCAGGGCAGGACGGAAACCTTTGATTTGTGGAACACACTGATGAATTTCAATTCAATTTTAATAGTTTAACATTTATCATTCTCAATAAGCTTGAGTCTTGCGACCTAATTCATGTTAAAACTCATCGTGACGAAGAGACAATAAATGATCCGCACTCTATGTAAGCTAAGAACAAATAGAGGTAACTTCCGTTTCGGCCGAATCCTTTTATACAGTTATTCCGGAAGTACTATAACCTTTTTGTTTGAGTTCCAGCTGTGGTTAATATTTCAGTTTGTAATCTAAAATTTTCGGCTTAGAATTTTTTCTCAAAACAAATTGTAAAAAAAATTGTAGATAGCGCACACACGTTTGCGAGTTTTTTACCCTTTTAATTTGTATGGCTAACCTTATCACAATTTATTCATCATGAATGTTCACATACAATATAGATTCAATCATTTCTTTTGGAAAATAATATATACACGGCAAAATGTTTTTCAAATAAGTCAAAGTCATTGGTTCATCACTCACAGTGCTTGAATCCCAAATTCAAAATTTTAATCGTTTTTCGTATAATTTTCTTATAAAATTTTTCACATCATGTATTGCTAAGATGAATTTTTTTTCGTTTCGTCTACTGGTGTTCGAAATATTTCGGTTCACAGCGAGGAATGATATTTTAATTTTGTCCTCAGCGTTAGAGAAATAAAATTTTTCGGCAACAGTTTCTCCATTGTTGGTCAACGATTAATTTTAATCTCGCAATGAAATTTATTTTGTAGGCCATTCCGAACGAGGTCCTTTCTGAAAAAGCAATGTGTGTCGAGCTCTCCTTAGCTAAACGGTATGTCTAACTGAACCGGATATCACTATCAGCATGAATATCAATGCTACTGGAATCAAAGTTGTAAGATTGAATCTCTTCTGTTGTATTATTTTCCGAATGTATTGTGATTGTTATTCAAAGCCGTTTTGAATGTTCATATTTTTTTTTTCCGTATACATTATGCTTTGCATTCAAGACAGTTTTGTGTTAACCAGTTGGAAGCGAACACTTCAAACATCGAACAATGACAATGAAGTTCTACCGATTCCAATATTTCAGCGTGCGAATCGTATTGCCATTTCCTATCTTCTTGATTCATTAACACTTTGAATTTCGGACAACCGTAAACTTCTAAATGGATATTTGGAATACTTAAAGCATCCCAGAGGCGTAGCGACGGGGGGGGGAAGTCAAGGGGGGCTATCATGCCCCGGGCGCAGCATACAGAGGGGCGCCAAATCATTTCAAAGCTAAGCAAAATTTTTCAGAAAATTTCAATCTTTGTTTTATTATAATATCACTTTTATTCGAAGGAATAAATTTTGCATTTTATAATTATTATGTCATGTCCAGGGAAAAAAAAAAAAGCTCCAGAAGGAGGAATCAGATATGGAAAAGAAAAGAAGTTGTTGATGAAAAATGAGGAAGAGCTGCAGGAGCTTACCATAAGCGAAACTCTTACTCTTATATTTTCTTATTAATAATAATATTGCATGGTTTAGTTCCTTTTAAAAACTATGATCTTTTAACCATGCTTTCGATTTTCATTTCTTAATTAGTTAGATTATCAGTTTTCATTCTTTTAAACTTTACCTTTTTAAGTTTCATACTTTGCTCAAAGTTTGTGATACTATTGTTTTGTACGACAAATCTTGTGTAAATAACGAAAATATCTTTTTTCATACAAAATTTCCGGAATATTAGATTGGTCAGTTCCATTTTAATGCATGTGAGAGGTTTTCATTTTATTATAAAGTTAATCACCAAATAATTTTTGTTAATATTATATGGTAATTTTTGGATCTATTAACTTAGGGAGATTACAGCAGAGAAAGCTCATTAAAGACACTTATTTAATTTTGTGAATACGCCAAGACTCAGTGTCTTTTATGACTCATATGACAAATATATATATACATATATGCATACATATATATATATATATATATATATATATATATATATATATATATATATATATATATATATATATATATATATATATATATATATATATATATATATATATATATATATATATATATATATATGGTGAAGAAAGCAGCCACTCATTGAACAAAAGACTTTTATTCGTAAAAACATTCCACTAGATATACCGGCTGCAACAATCACTATTATACAGCTCCAATTCGTCAGATGCAATAAGTAACAGCTTCTAATCACAGGTCTCAAATACCTCAGGCAGAGAACAGCTTCTCTAAAGTAGCAGTCACGACTAATCGTCTTCACTCACTGACTGTCTTCACAAAAACTCTCTAACTAAGTTGATCTGCGGTATTCATACCTGACTTGGCGGGGAAATCTACTAATTTCGCCAAGGTTCTGGAAGCTTCTAGGCTATCTCGCTAAATATTAGTCCTAGAGCTTAGCTGATGGATGTTTCCAGAAATATCTATTTCTCGCCAAGTCGCCAAAAATCTCGCCAAAACATCGTTAATTCACCAAATCATTAGAAAACCCGCTTTTAACGTATAACGTATAACACGCCTAAATGCCGCAATGTTTGCCCAAAATGTGAGTATTTCCGATCTGTCTGAGATATTTTAAGACATACACAATAATTATTTATAAATTTGTAACATTGCCCCCTCTCAAGGACTGCACGTCTGGGGCAGTACAATCATTCGGCAGCCATTTGAAGATCGTGGTAAAGGACCCAAAATGTCCAATGCTATCCGCTCAAAAGGCGCTCCTACATTATACCGCTGCAACCTTCCTCGGCTACGTTTCTTTGGTCCCTTTCGTGCCACACAGTCATCACAATATTGGCACCATTTCTCTACATCTTGTCTAGTTTTGCTCCAATAGAAGCGTTCTCGAACCTTCTATAGAGTCTTCATTACTCCGAAGTGGCCTCCAGTTGAGCTACTGTGCAATTCTTTCAAAACATCTGAAATTCTTGATTTCGGAAGAACAAGCTGCCATTTGAAAGTACGTCCATCATCGGACTCCCATTTCCTGTATAACACGCCATTTCTAATATGGAGTGAGTCCCAAAGAGCCCAATATTGTTTAGTGGCAGAACTGTAGGTGGAGATGTCCTGCCAACTTGGCTCATACTGAAAGATTGTTTTAATTCAAAAATTGGATTTATATCTGAGTCTTCTTTTTGGGCTTCTCTAAGTCCTTCATCACTCCATGGGTCTGGTTTCGATGGCAGTGAAACAGTAACTTGACGTACCAAAGGATTTACTAATTGATAATTCTTCTCTACTTTAGAACAATTACGGCAGCTTCCATTACACGGTTATCTTGATACTGCATCAGCATTTCCATGAAGAGTTCCTTCGTGATGACGTATTTCAAACTTCTGGATTCGTTGGATCCTTCCCTGCTGTGGTGGAAGATCATTTCCACCATCTTTTGGTTTTGGGCAGTTTCTTCGGACGTGTCCGACTGCACCGCAAGTCCAACACTGAATTTTCGTGTTTCTGCCACCTTTACTCAGTTCTAAGCTACGGACTTTTCGCCGCTGATCTTCAATATGTTTTCTTAGATCATAGTCTGTATCAGTAACAGACACGGCTCTGATTGAGTGCCGGTCTTTACGCGCGATCTGCTGGGCAGCCTCTATCTTAAGTACGTAGAGTAGAGCAGATCCGATATTTTTCACATCGGCGAGTCTAAGTACTCTGTATCTCCGGATCCCGCACACTATCGATAAAGTGATGAAGAGCCAGATCTTGACGTGTCTCAGCTGGGTAGTCCGAAAATGCTAAATGGGAAAGTCGCTGAATATCGGCAACCAATTCTTGCAGACTTTCACCCGCTTTTTGATAGCGGGATTTTAACTGTAATCTGCTATATTCTTTATTGCACTTTTCACCAAACCGCAGCTCAAGCGCACTTGATAGGGCTTGGAAATCGTGCCTTTGCTCTTCTGGAAGCGACTCGAGGATATGGATCGTGTCTCCTCTTAAAGAAGCCGCCAGGTGAAAAGCTTGGGCCAGGGGATTCCATCCATTAGCTTCCGCTACCATCGTAAACTGAGTCTTGTATACTTCCCATGATGATTTTCCATCGAATGTTGAGAGTTTTATCGTGGCTGGGGAAGACATAAATGCCACATTGGGTTCCTCATGTTTGTTTGACATTTGTTTCTTCAAGCTTTCAATCTCCTTATTCATATTGTCTAATGCTTCTTCAACGTTTTCTTCGATCTCCAAGACCTTAGTTTCAACTGAAATTACCTTAGCTTTTAATGCATTCATCTTCTCCTGAATGATGTTGGAGAATTCTTCTTTAACACTTACAATGTCCTTCTTAAGATCCTTTTTTAAGCTCCTCCTGTCCTGATTTTATCTCTTTCGTCATCTCGGTTTTAATCTCTTCTTGTCCAGCTTTCATCTCTTCTTGTCCAACTCTCATCTCTTCCTGTCCAGCTTTCATCCCAGCCATCTGCTCCGCTGATTTTTCGAGAAGACTTTTCATTAAATCCATATCCATTTTTCTTGTGACACGCTGCATCAACTTTTCAACCCTGCTTCTGACACCAGTTGTACCGAGCTTCGGGGTTCGTGTGGATTGAGAGTTGAAGAAAGCAATCACTCAATGAACAAAAAAGACTTTTATTCGTATAAAAATTCCACTAGATATACCAGCTGCAACAATCACTATTATACAGCTCCAATTCGTCACATGCAATAAGTAACAGCTTCTAATCACAGGTCTCAAATACCTCAGGCAGAGAACAGCTTCTCTAAACTAGCAGTCACGACTAATCGTCTTCACTCACTGACTGTCTTCACAAAAACTCTCTAACTATGTCAGGCTGCGGTATTTATACCTAACTTGGCGGGGAAATCTAGTAATTTCGCCAAGGTTCTTGAAGCTTCTAGTCTATCTCGCTAAATATTGGTCCTAGAGCTTAGGGGATGGATGTTTCCAGAAATATCTATTCCTCGCCAAGTCGCCAAAAATCTCGCCAAAACATCGTTAATTCACAAAATCATTAGAAAACCCGCTTTTAACGTATAACGTATAACACGCCTAAATACCGCAATGTTTGCCCAAAATGTGAGTGTTTCCGATCTGTCTGAGATATTTTAGGACATATACAATAATTATTTATAAATTTGTAACTATATATATATATATATATATATATATATATATATATATATATATATATATATATATATATATATATATATAAACACACACACACAAAAAAGTCATAACAATATTAAAAAAATTTTTTTTACTCAATATAAATAATAAAAACGTACAATGAATATCATTTTCTCTGGACCCTCCTGGATGTTATAATTATTCAAAACTTAAAAGTTTTTTGTCGAAATTTCACTGTTTTGAAATATTATTTGTCGTGCTATTTTTAATTTCTCATAACATATTAATGAAAACTTGTGTAAGAATTTAAATGTTCTTATAATAACAGAAAAGTCAGATTTTACTTAAGTTATCAAGAAGCGATATAGAAAGATCTGTTTCAGTAGTTATTGAGACTTAGTGAAATAATACTATTCATTGTCTAAAATAAAACCCTTTTATATTTTCTATCTCAGGCTTTTACTGCTGCAGCCTTTTAGTCTAGCGTCGCGTTACACTCGAGAGAAAATTCCTGCTGAAACGTGTCTCATATTAGCGGTTCCCTTTGCCAAAAATATTGTGTACGGCACCTGACTGACCTTGAAGGAAAGGGAGGAAATTTTTCATAAAATAGTACTACAATATGCCCCCGTGGGAATTGCCTTACTGGAATAGAAATGGAGGGGATCGAGAGCTAATTACCCCCAAATTCTAAGGAAACACATAAACTTCCCTTCCTTTTTATTGTTCACATGGTTAATATTTCGTTTCTTTCAAGATATCACTTCATCCGAAACAAAATGTAAACTTTTGAAAAATCTGGAGTTTCGACATTTAAAATATTATTGCCGTAAGTTATATTTTCTGTCTACTATGTATTCTTTCAATATGAATATTTATTTTATATTTTTGCTGGTATAAAACTACTACTAACATATTTTTGCAGAGTTTTGAAAATTAAATATTAAATTACTTATTTGTTAAAACTATTCATTTAAAAATAATTTATATGATCTTTAAATGTTTTTGTTTAGGGAAATAATTTTTGACTCGTAAATTTGTTGGCCTTACATTAGCACCTTATATTGAAAAATTCTTTTTTCAAATAGTAGAAATTAAAAATCTATCAATATTTTCTTTCCTCTTTAAATATATATTTTTTTTCATTATGTTTAAACATACAGAATCTTCTTCTTTAATAGCGTAACAACCTATTGCAGGTTTTAGCTGTCTCTACCGCACTCCTTAAACATACAGAATATATTTCTTAATTAATTAGTTCAATTTATATAAAAAACAAATCTTTTAACTTGAAAAATTCTTTCAAGAAATTTATAAAGAAATCGTACATATTTCTCATTCTACATTGTAAAATTTTAAAAATAAGATCGTCTTTAAATGATTTAAATTTTTTGAAAGAAGAAAACTTCCTGCCATTGCATGAACCGCACATCGAAAATGATTCTTAATAGAAATAAATTTTAATTTTAATAAAAATTAGTTCTTATTTTAATAATAAAATATATTTTAATATTTTAAAAAGCAGTTTTAAAAAATGTTTTTAAAATACGAAGAAAATTTTCACTACTATGATAACTAATTGAGAAAATTTCTGTACATAAAGTTATGCGATATAACAATTAAAATATATTTTTTGTCTCAGCACTTTTAATTCTTGATAATATTTTGAATCAATGAAAAACTTGTTAGAACAATATATAGTGCATCAGTTTGGAGAAAAAAAAATTTTTAATAATATAATGCATATTGTTTGACTGAAAATTTCTGATTATATAATATATTCATAATTTTACTTTAATTTACGTGTGTTTTTATTTTTATTTTAAGAAATATACAAAATATTCTTGTTGTCTGCATTAACGTTCCGTTGCTCATCAGATATTTGCATTGATAATGCTATGGCATATAATTTAGTTATATAAACTGAAATTAGATGAAGACTTATTAACAAAGGTCTTCTAATTTTGCGATAAAAAATTGGTTTTATATATTGTATAAAAATGAATTATTATAAACTATCAATATTACGTTTTGTGATTTAAATATTTTACAATAAAAATAATTTTGGTTTACCTTAATGGCCTTAATGATATAATTTAAAAAGCTATTTTAAATGCGGAATTTCCCATAGAGTTAAAATTGTTTTTCACAGGAATTTTTCTGAAATTAAAAAATGAAATAAAATTTTCTATTTAATCTGTGGTAAATGAAATGTTTAAAAAGATATCATTGTGAAAAATCAGGTGAGTTGATCCTAAATTAGGAGTGTAAAGTCTTACCCAATTATTATTTTGCAATAAATAGCTAAAGTTTGGTAAGTTAGTAATGTTATAGAAATTTTGAAAATATGTTAAGATAAGTTATAGCATACGTTCAACACCAAATGATCAACAATTTATAAAATCTTTTATAAAAAAGCTAATGCACAATTAATAGGGAGTAAAAATGTTTGTTTCAATTGGTTAACAAACTAGGAAAAAAAAAAAAGAAAAGAAAAACATTAAAAATTTTGTAAGACATTGTTACGGAAATGTTAAATTATTAAAATTAGTTTTCTTAAAAGTTAAAAATTAATTGATAAATAAATAAATATCTCAACTTCAAAACTGTAATATCCGGATCACAAAGCCTACAGTGCCCATATCTGTTTTCCTAACCGATGGCCCTGGAGTGCGAAGTATTGTCCCGGTTAGGTGGTCAGCCTAAAGCTAAATCCCCGGTGTTTAGTTCCCAAGAATGATTGGTACTCGGTTAATCGATCGACTGAAAGGATGAAAGATTAAGTTGACCTAGCCTGAGAATCGAACCTAGGACCTGTATCTTGGGAACACTAAGTCACCGTGCTTAACAAATGTAAAAGTTTGGGTGAATTTTGTCATACAGATTTCCATGGAACAGAAGTCTATAGAGAAATGTGGGACTGAAAGATGTTACTCAGCAGTAGAAAAGAAATTAAACAAAAAACTCTATTACAACTTCCAGCATGCCTTATCTCAAACAGTGATAATAGAAAGAAGAGGTTGCCATTCAAATACTTTTTACTATTTCTGCATCAATTGCAAACTGTGAACGTTAATTCAGAAAAATAAAATTAATTTTGACTTATTTATGATCCACCATGAGTCAAAACCGTCTAAGTGATTTAACAATTTTAAGTACAAAAAAAGAAAAAATTGAAACGATCAACTTTGATAAAGTAATTGGTCAATTCGCTTCAGCAAAGGCAAGAAAACTGTGAATGTTGTAGTATATTAGATTGTGAATAACTACATCTGTTTATATCTATGATACGTAACGAATTATTTTCTATTAAAATTTTTTTTTATGTTTTTTAAAATAATTGTATTAGTATTTAAAATCAATTATATCTTTTTATAATTAATTCTAAATTACATAAGTCCGGTTATTCTAATGACACTTTTCCAAATCCAATATAAGTATTTTTTTAATTAGAATTGAGTTTTGTTTAAATTTAAAGCTGAACTTGATATTTTAAATTAATATATTTTCGATTATTTTATAGTAGGTACAACATTCTGTGTTATTATTTATATTGTATTCTTATTGCAATTATACTCTATTTATTAGAATGCATCATATATAGTTATATTATTATATTTCTTTAATTACTTAATACATTTTATGCCCATATTTATATTGTAGTATTGTTTACTTTTTTCAAGGGGGCGCCAAAAAAGGTATCGTACCTGGGCGCCAATTATGCTCACTACGCCACTGGCTAGAATATATTGATGATAATTTCCCTCTGCAAATAAAGATATTTATAATATGAATGGAATAACATCTGCAGTTTCAGTGCAACTCAAAATTACATTCAAATTGTAATAGTGTTTTAACGCTAGTTTATTTCATAGGATTTTTGTCACATTAATTCCTACAAGATATGATTTAAATGATGATTTTCAGGAAAAGTTCTTTTTTTTTTTTTCACAACTTATACATGTCGCCTCACCACATACTTTCATTTACATATTAGTTAAATTTGTGCACCATTTAGGCATTTACTTGAGAAGTAGTACATAAAGCAGTATTTTTTTGTATTATTGATAAATTAAAAATTTATTAATTAGAAGTCAAAACAAAATTGAAGCAATTTGCTTAGAATTATTTATTTTTAAATCACCAATTTTCACTTTATTACAAAGACTGAAAAAAATCAAGTACTATCTTACTTTTTTTCAAATAACTTGTGTTTTTAAGAAATATTATACATTAAAATTAAAGTGAAATCATTTTTTTTTTAAAAAATAAATCAATTTCGAATACATAAGAAACAAATCTACTATATAAAGAATGATCGCAAAGAATAATAAATCTCTTACAACCTTAAAGAACTGAAAATGGAAAAATAGAAATGAAGAAAAGAATCCCTATTTGCGTTACAATGAAACAATATTATTTTTGATTAAATAATAATTTTCAGTTTCATTAAATATATATTTGTGAGAAATATTGGTTGGTTGGATGGGTTTTATGGCGCAGGGTCCAAATATGGACATGCTGCGCCAAGAATAAAGTTTTGGAAGATAATATATATGTGAGAAACATTGGCTTCCGAACAATCATAGCGACATATTTCGCCATACATAGATATAAAAATATTCCCTAGAGATGAAGGTTTTCAATACTATATTTTTACAATTTTAATATTCATATTTTATGCTTTTAACTGTTTTTATGAATGCTTATTGTAGAAAATAAAATTTCACTTTGTTTAAAAATTATTTAGAGATGCCAAATTTTACTTCACTTCGCTTCATATATGAGCGAAAAAAAGAATCTTTAAAACAAAATATGATTGGCTGAGTTTATTCCCTCAAAATTCCCGGTTTTTTTCCCGAAATTCCCGAGTAAATTCGCCTAGCTTCAAAATTCATCTCTGACTGAATTTTACATCTCTGACATTGACGGATTAATCTACAAATGCTTACAGTTGGGAATAACAGGAAAAATTGCTAAATGAATTCATAATTTCCTACAAGATAGAAGGCATAAAATACGATGGAGAAATACATGTTCAAAATCAGTTCATTTAACAAAAGGAATTCCACAAGGTAGTGTGTTGTCTCCCATTTTATTTACCATATTCATGCAGACTTCCACGAAACTATACCTCAAAAAGTTAAACATATAATATACGCAGATGACATACTTACTTATTTGCTGTACAAATGAAAAATTGGAAATAATTAAGAAAAAATTGCAAGAAACTGAATACAATAGAAAAATGGTGTAATCATTGGAAATTACAAATAACTTATCAAAAGTGTTCAGCAGTAAACTTGTCCGGGCGTAGAAAAAATTCTGATTGGTCAACGCAGTGTAATAATGAGAAAATTGAATGGAAAGACAATCTAAAATTCCTAGAAATAATGTTTACGAAAAATGGAAACTCCCGGTCATTCGTAACATACTTAAAAATAAAGCATCTAAACGGATAAATACTTTGGAAGTACTCTCTAACAAAAATTATTTGGCAAGATCGCATCATCTAATCCAATTAGCAAAATCATCTAACAGCAGTATTCTACTTTACACTAGCAATATTTTTGGCTTAACAAATCATTCAGTTATAAAACTTTTAGAAACAATACAAAAACATCTGCATTAAGAATTGCTTTAGGGTTACATAGATGGACTCCTAATATTCTCCTACGCAAGGTTGCACTATAGAATCTGATTTTAGGAAAATATCAAGCAGATTCTGATTAAAAAATATCTCACCGGAATAACAATCACATCTTAAAAATATCATTCAAAACAGCTGCGATTCCATTGGAAAGGGATATCACACATCTCTAGTGAAAATAATAGAGGAGGAAGACATTAAATTTCACATTTTATTTATCTTATGTATCCCCAAATTCACTTTCCAAACAACTGCTCCATCCATGTCAACGAATGTGATTTCTAAGTTAAATCTCTTACTATTCAAGAAATTATTCAATCTTTTAATGATTTTGACAATAACTTACTAGATTACTTAACAGAAAAGCCACAGATGCATCTAAAAAAAAAAAAAAGAATAATTGACATTCATTACTGGATGGTCTGAAAGATGATCATTTGGATACATAATAAACAATATAAATTCGGTCTTTTTTGTTTCGAAGCAATGACGATTTGTCAAGCAATAGACGAGTTAGTCAACAACAAAAAAAGAAATATTATATATACAGATAGTAAATCTGTCCTTGTTGCACTTATGGAATGTAACCAAAAATCAACAAGTATAATACTAAGATTAAAACATAAACTATGGCAGGTCTCAAATTCCTTAAAGAACTTCAAATAATTTGTGTTCCCGCTCACAAAGATAATATAATTAATGAAAAAGTAGATAAACTAACACAAAAACGGTCACAATATTTTTATGTGGATATAGATATACAATGTAGATATAGAGTGGATTACCACAGATGACTTTTATTCATACATCAAAAGTAACATTGAAAAATATCAAGGTAAAATATTCAAAAACAGTATATATTACCTGAGGATTAAAGAAGAAATATCTTAATTCACGTGAAGAGGATGTATTGCTTGCAAGATTTCTATTCAATATGTTACTGACTCCTGCTGTCCTTTACTAATCAATCCAGATGACTCAGACATGTGCAGCTCAAGCCTCAAAAATAACCAGCACCAGAAACAATTTCTGCGTAATTTAAAAATACAATTGCAAAGAAAAATGGCAGAATGTTCTAAATTGCGAAATACGTAAATTTTGAACTCTGATTATTAATTCATTATTTAATGTTTTTCTTTGACACTTTTTCTCCTTTTTCGTGTTGAAATTATCGTCTGACTTTGGCTTAGTATTTGATTGACTAAGATTGAGCATTTTTGTTCTTTAATTTTTACTATTTAAATTTTTATTAATTTTTTTTCTTCCTCATTATTATGAATTTAAAATGACTGAAGGAGAGACTGAAATGATTTACACGGATTGCGATTTGCGCATTCCAAAAATAAACACTTCAAGATTATTGACTTTCGAAGATTCTATTCCACAACTAATCCAGTTAGCTGCGGGAAATGGTATTTCTAAGTTCTTCATTTTCCTGTCTCCCACTGATGGTACTGCATCTATTCCAAAGAAACCTTACAATTTAAAGCAAGAAATAATTCAACTTGTAAAGAATCACAAGAAAATAATACAAATTCAACACACCCGTCAAGGTAAGCTTCTATTCGAAACTAATTGCCCAGATACTGCTGTAGAAATAAGCAAGATAAACATTATTCTTGGTGTACCTGTTAACTCCAGTTTTCAACCTGAATACATTTCTTCAATATTTCTTATAAAAGAAATAAATGTAGATTTACCTTTATACCTTGTTGCTGAAGAAAATGCGCAAAATGGCTTAACTATATTAAGCTTACAAAGATTTACAAAAAAGAATTCAGAAGAACTGAGTGAAAATATTTTAGTGAGCGTCATTGGTCATCATCTACCTCAAACTATTAACTTATTCTATTCCATCATTCCAATTTCTCCTTTTATTGATAACGTTCGCCAATGCGGAAAATGCTATAAATACACTCACCCTACGAAAAAATGTAAACAAGAAGTCTTCCTATGTAAAAACTGTGGAATATTCCATAAAGACTCTCCCTGTGGCAATGAAACACCAAAATGTATAAACTGTCAGGGAAATCATGCAGCTAATGACATTTCCTGCCCCACGAGGCTTGAAGAAAAAAAATTCTTATATTTTAAAAGCATGATCCACCTTCCATTTATTGAGGCGAGAAGACGTTATAATAAATCTTTAAAAACCAGTTACTCCAGTGTAACCAAAAGTCATCTTCCTTTCGTGCCGAACCAAAATGAAATAACTGATATTGTTAAAAAAGCAGTGACAGAGATGGCTTCTATTTTTGAAGCAAAATTACTTGCGATACAGGCTAGACAAGATCAAATGGTCCAACAAATGTTCTCATTCATGAAAGAATGTATGCGAACATGTTCGAATCCAGCTAGATCAGTTTCTAGATCTCCTCCAAGAAAGAGTCGTGCAAGATCTATCCAGTCTAGAAAGATAAGTCCAAAAAATTCAGTGAATCAGCAAATAATATCTCCCGAGCAACCTATTATGAAGTCTCCTCAACCAAATATTAAATATGCAGAACCTAACATTGAAAAAAGAATTAAGCCAGGAAGAAGGCGTAAAAAACATTCATAATTTTTTTTTAATAATATTCTTTTACTACGAGCGCATCTTTTTGTTTGATTTTTAGTGACTGTTCAGGTTTTTCGTTTTATTTTATGTTCAATTTAATTTCTTGGAATGCAAGAAGTGTTCTATCTAAGCGTCCGTATATAAAACTTCCATACTTTCAATCTTCCGATGTCCTAGCAATTCAAGAAACGTTTCTTAAAAATTCCGACTTATTTCAAATTTATAATAAAACAATAATTAGATTAGATAGGCAAGATGGCCGTGGTGGAGGACTTCTTTTTGCTGTTGATAAATCTCTACCTGTGCAAGTTTTAAAAATATCCCGCTCAGAAGATAATGATACAGAAATATTAGCTATAAAAATTACTATATCCAAATAATCTCTTACTTTAATAAATGTGTATGTCCCACACGGTAAATTTTCAAGTTCTTTGTTCCATAGCATCTTATCAAATATTCCTCCTCCTTTCATAATAATTGGAGACTTTAATATATGAAGTTCGGCGCTTGGCAGTTTTTAAAACTCTCCCGAATCTTCAGAATTCCTCGATTGGATACTGGATAGCAACATTTATCTTTTAAATACCTCTCAGCCTACTCATTTCGGACTCCACCATAGACCATCCCTTATTGATTATAACTTTGTATCTCCTGATATTTTTTCTTTTTGTAATTTCTCGGTCAGTTCAGATAGTTATGGTAGTGACCATGTCCCTGTTCAAACAAGTGCCAAAATCTACAACAACGATTATTCAAAAGGTATTTCCCGCAATAGAATTTTATGGACTGGCTTCTTCAATTCAATGAACACTCAAATTGCTAATAACGGACTAGTTTCTGTAGATCATTTTCAAATTTTATGCAAAAACTATCTTGATAAATTTAGGAAAAAGCAAATCTTCCCGTCAAAATCATATCCTCCGTGGTGGACATCGGAATGTTGTTATCTTTTGAGTCAAAAAAGAAAACTTTGGAGGAAAGTGAAAAGTTCTCTTAATCAGACTCTGTGGATACAGTACAAACGAATTTCTGCAAAACTTCATGAGCTTCTTGTAACCCTTTCCAGAAATTTTTGGGATAAAACTATAACAAACGCTGGTATATCTAAAGGCATTTATTCTATTCTCAAAAGACTTAAAAATAGATCTACTGATTCACCAACTCATCATCTATTAATTTCTAGCGAAACTTCAATTATTTCGGATCCTGTTGTTCAGGCTAACTTATTTGCCAAATTTTATTCTCGTCAATCTGAAACTGAAGTACTACCTCTCGATTTAAGTTCAAATTTTGATTTAGAATATAATTCTTTCTCACTTTCTGAGCTCCAAATGGCGATTTCTAAATGCAAAACTACTTCAGCTGGTCCTGATTTAATATCAGCTAAAATTTTGAAGGGTCTATCAAACATAGCTTTACGATCCCTTTTGTCACTCATAAATACCTCTTGGTTAAGCGGTATTGTTCCCCCGTCTTGGAAAAAATTCATCATAATTCCTATAATAAAACCTGGAAAAGATACTACTTCAGTAAATTCTTATCGCCCAATTTCTCTTACAAGTGTTCTATGTAAGGTCATGGAACGCATGATTTTAAATCGTCTAATAAATCATATTTCCCTTTCCAAATATTTTCATCCAAATCATCATGGATTTATGCCTTATAGAGGTTGCGACAGTGTTCTTTCTATGCTTCATCATCATATTATTGCTTTACGTTCACAGAGAAAATATGTCATATGCGCAACTGTAGACATATCTCAAGCTTACGATTCAGTGTGGCCAGACGGTCTTATTTATAAGCTCCTCCAATTTGATATCAGAGGAAATGCTGCTCATTGGATATTGGATTCTTCATTGGACAGAAGTTATAAAGTGAAATGGCGAAGAACTTTTTCTCAACCCACTTTCTCTAATAGAGGTGTCCCTCAAGGCAGTGTTCTTTCTCCCTTTCTTTTCATGATTTATATGTCAGATATTTACGAAGTTCTCTCTCCCGACATTAAGTGTTTTATTTATGCTGATGACATAATCCTTTTGGCTGCTCATTCATCACAAGAAAGACTACAGCAAAAAATGCAGACTGCAATCATAAAACTTGAACAATGGTGTGAAGAATGGAAACTAAAAATTGATTCCTCAAAATGTTCAGTCATTGATTTCTCTTCCAAAAAATCTCCTCTAAATTTTGTACTAACTATAAACCAATTACCTATCTCTTGGTCTAAGCACATAAAAATTCTTGGCCTCTATTTTACTAATAATTTAACTTTCAAGGATAACTTTCAAATGAAAAAAAAATCCATCCAGAAGAAAATTAATGTTTTAAAAGCTATTTCAGGAAATAGATGGGGAGCAAAAACTAATCATTTACTTCAAATTGTTCAATCCTTCATTACAAGTAGCCTCGATTATGGATGTCATGTATTTACATCAGCGAGCTTATCAGACCGAAAAATCTTGGATCCGATATATCACTCAGCTCTTAGAATTGCTACAGGTCTTCCTCGCTGGACATCTATTCCACTTCTTCTGAAAGAAGCAGGGGTCGTACCTCTTTCTGTAAGACAAAACTTTCTCTCTACAAGGATGTACATTAGAAACCTTGCACTTTCTACTAGATCTCCATGTGGTAAATTATGGGAATCAATGCCTTACAGCCATATCTCTGGCGCTCTTCCTCTATCTTTGCGAGTGAAAAAATGGCTTGAAGAAAATGGAATTCAAGAATCACATATTTTAAGAGTTCCTGCAAAGTCTACATCTGTTAATATTAATTTAAAAATAGTTCTTAGAAAATATACTTTTCAGACTAAAAATCTTCCTACAAATACTATCAATGACCTCTTTGAATTGCATAGTACTTCTGAATGGCCCAATCACATATTATTATCTACTAATGCATCTAAAATAGAAAATAAACTTGGAATCGCTGTTTATAACAGCAGAAATAACTCCTTTGTTTCCGGGCAAATCAATAACTCTAATTCCATTTTTTACAGCAGAGGCTTTGGCTTTATATCTGGCGGTGACTAAATTCTGTATTTCTCCCTCTAACTATGTCATATTATCAGACTCCTTATCCTGTCTAAGTAGTTTGAATACTCTCTCAACCTCTTCCCCAACCATCATTCAACACATCGGATCAGCTTTAGGAAATGCAACTGAGATTTGCGAATCTATTCAATTAGTTTAAATTTCAGGTCATTCTGGAATTGCTGGGAACGAAAAAGTAGATGCTCTTGCAAAATCGGCCATTAATAAAAGTTATATTCTGCACTCGATTTCACCTGAAGACCTTATCCATAATATAAGAAACATTTTTACCAATTATAATAACAACGAATCGAATAATAGTAAATACGCGTCTAACTTTTCGTACATGTCTTCTATCACGAAAGTTCACCGCAATTATACCAATTCTCGCCTTGAAGAAGTGTGGCTAGCTAGAGTTAGAACTAGATCTTTTCCGACAAATGCTAAATTACATAAATTCAGACTTTCTTCAACGGATAAATGTTCTTGTGGAGAAAGAGAAACCATGGATCACATAATGCAATCGTGTCCTCGTTATGATCAAGCAAGAAATTCTTTAAGAGAAAAACTTGGTATCGGAGCTCTTTCTTTCTCTTGGATCTTAGATTTGTCAACGAATCCAAAAGAGAAAATTGCCGCAACTATTTCTTTTTTGAAACAAATTAATAGATTTTAATTTTTTTCTCGTCTTTGTATTTTCCAAGCGGCCTATTTTCCCTTTCATTTGTCAAACAAACACCGTGATTAACTTTTTGTTTTGTTTGTCCTTTTTTTTTCAAAATCATCAATCTATCAGTATTTGCTTAGGTTTCAAATAAAAACTCAATCTTACTCAATGCGAGCTATAAGCCTACGAGCATAAAGCTCCAAAACAGTTTTTGTCTCTCGTAACCTAACCTACAATTGCAAATAACAAATTACAAACAGTTGATCAAAATCGTCACATCTAACTAAAAAGAACTAAACATTTATTCTTAACTTGAGGATATTTTTAAATAGATTTTCTAAATTGATAGAGACAAAAGTCGCGGAGTAGCTAAAAGTCTCAAAACAGCTCCTAACCAACCAACGTATTCATGCATAGAAATTTTTTATTTGTGTAATTTTTCAGCTCTTTGGATTGCATTTTTAAAAGGGTAATAATTTTTAAAAAAGATTTAGGAACGTGTGAAAAATGAATAGTAATGAATTAATTAGCTCACAATTGAAAAAAAAAGATAAACTTTAATATTATTTAAAAGAAAAATAGTTGTATAATGCATTTTATATATGTGTTTTCAGCTATTAGATTATTTTTAACAGAGAAATTGGGCATGAAATGTTTAAAAATGTGTGTCAAATTATTATTTCAAATTTAAATAAAATTTTTAATAACATTTAAAATAAAAAAAAAATTTCTTGAAAGATACACATTATTTTAAAATCATTAAAGTAATTTGTTCCATTAGAAAAGTGGTTTCGGTGCAGAATCGGGTACCTCTTGGTTTGGCGATAATCTTTAATTTTAGGTAGACCTTGTAACCTTATATTTATATACCTTCTGTTTAGTGCCCATTTTGTTAGTTACATCTTGGCTTTAAAAACATCGCTAAAGTATCAAGAGGTACTCTATCGTTTCTAAAGTTTTTTTTTTTTATTTTTTATTTTATTTTATTTTTTTTTTTTTAATGTAATTTGGTATTTATGTATCACTTTGTTGACGATTTCTGAAGAAAAAATGTCACACTAATGTCACATTAAGTGGTCATACTTATGTTTTATATTTTTTATTAAATTTAGTTAATTTTTTTAAAGTGCTTATTTGTTTTAATCTGTGATTTAGAGTGTGGAATATAAATTCAAAATAATTTTTAACTATTTGGTTCAATGAAAATGTAAGTTAACTCTAGTTTTTTTTTTCTTTCACAATTTGTAAAATATGCTTAAAATTTTAAAAATTAGTGAACTTTTTTCACAGATGAAATAATGCAAAAGTGTCTAGTTTTTTAATGAAAAAATGGAGAAAAAGATTACATATTCTGTCTATAAAGAACCAGTTATTGGAAATTATAAATTGATTGCTTATGGTACAATATATTTGAAAATAAATTAAAAATATTTTTAAGGAATTTTTTTAAGAAAAATAAATTTAGCTGTTAAATTTACTCCTTGCTTTAAATATACTGACATACAATTTGTAGCAAAGCAAAATCATATTTTATTTTCTTATAAAATGAAAGCATTCTGAAATGTAAAAAAAAAACTGCTATTATTGCCTTTTTCAAAATATATTTTAGTGGTTGTATAATAATGAAAATAGTTATCTAGTAAAAGTGTCTTGAAAATAAATTTAGTTTTGAGATGCATAAATCTTTCCAGGGAAATAAAAGCAGTATTATTGGGAAATGCCTTTTTATGTACTGTTCCTTCCATCTTATTGGAGAAATTTACAATCATCTATATATTATCATAATGCACATTTGCCTAAAGTAAACTACAGGAACTTAAGTTATTACTTTACATGAAATATTGCAACTATATTTTAACCATACAACAATCTTTAAATCAGTTTCTTGATAATCGCTTGCAATTCTCTTTTATTAAAAACATAAATATTTTTATAAATTATTATAAAAAAATAAATTATATTTTAATCAAAGATTGTATTGTGATTTTAAGGTGGGAAATATTTTAACTATTTTATTGATCATTTTCATATTTGTTTTCAATATATATCATGAATAGATGAAATTTCTTATTTAACTTAACTATGAACTTTTTTTTTGTACATTTTGTTTTTACAATTTTTATTCTTAGAGCAATGTAAGTATCTTCATTGACTATATATTTACATGTGAAATATGCTTATTGTTTTCATTTAGTTACTAGATTCCATAATTCTGTGATTGGTTTTTTAACCGAGCATTGAAGATATCTTTTTTAAGCTTTTTTCAACTCTTAAATTTTAGAAGTTATCATTTAAGGTGTTTGATTACAGTGCCACATTACTTTTTGTATCACTAATTGGATTCTTTTAATATTCTGTGTGTGTTAGCAGCAGAATATCTTATATTCTACACATGTAATTAGATGTCTCGTTTTCTCAGTATCTAATAATTAATTTAACTGTCTATAATTTATATTTTTTGGCAATTTTATTGGAGGAGTGTACATGAAAATTAACAGGTTCAATATTTGTTCCTGTTCCCAAAATGTTTTTATAAATTGTTTTATAATATTGTTTTGACTGTGCATTTTCTTACATCATTTAATGTACTTTATATACATTTTCATATAATAAGAATTGCTCACTTCCTAGATATGAATGTGAAAGAAAAATTAATGAGTGATAAATTGGTGCATGATGCTATTCTTAAAACAAAGGAAAATATTATTAAAGTAAGTGCTTATAATATTTTCTTATAAAGATAATTATATAGAAAATTTAATAAAGTTATTCTTAATCAATAAATGTTCAAATACTTATGATGGCAGGGTAGAATTTATTGGTATGCAGCCAAGTGCAAAAAATATGTAAGAGTGATAAATTTCCACTAGTGTAAGAAGTGAATTAAAAATTTATTTTACTTGTTCAAAATTTAAAATTAATGATTTAAGTGTATTGCAATCAATAGTGTTTTTGTATAGTTACCTTATTTTTAAAATATTTTTCCAATAAATCATAAACTAATTTCATATAATTTCCTTTCTTTTATGAGGTTACAAGTGGTTAAAAAAATTATTAAAGAATAAAAGCTGACCTGTAAAAAGAAATAATAAATTCATTTTTCCTCTTTTTCTCTTTAAAGCTCTGAAGCTGTACAATATATTTGTACTGAATGTAAAATGTGTTAGTAAATCATAGAACATTTTAAGTAAATTAAAAATTTCATCAAATGTGTGTATCTTTTGATGAGCAACAGTATATTTCCTGCTATATAGCCCAGAGTTTGTCTCCACCATTTTGGTGGGAGTTATATTTGAATTGTGTAAAGAATGATATAAAATTTTTATAATAATAATATAAATCTTGTGAGTTATAAAATTTATTGGTCAAATCCTCAAAGCGAATATGGATTTGACATAATTTTCAACTTTAGCATCAAATGCTGCACAGTTATCTTGTTAATCTCTATTATGTTACCTTATGAAATATATATGGGTTTCAAAATCCTGATCACTCTCAAATTTAAGTAATGCATTCTCAAACATTGCAATCCTATGCTTTTTTTATATTGTAATTATCAAAATTTTGAATATTTCACTATAATTACTACAGAAATATTATAAAACTAATAACAAGGCAGTAATTTCACAAAGATTACTTATTACAAAACAAATATAAAAATAACAAAAAACCACACAGTCTAGAGCGAAATTAAGCATTCACTGAAACTAAATCAATAATGTAAATAACATACATTTTTATGAAAACTCTGGTTTTAGTTGATCATGTAGTGGCACCATCTTAAAAAACACATCAGTGTAAATGTAATCAAACCTGGAGACAACCAGGCAAAAATCTAAATCAATGGCATAAATAAGATTTTTTTTTTTTTTTTAAACTTAAGTTTAATAAGCAGTGCAGGGCTCGGAGTTGTCCTGATATTCCTGAATTTCCTGATTTTTTAAAAAAACGTCCTGAAATGTCCTTATTTTTCAAAATAAATCCTGGAATTCCTTATTTTTTATTACATTCTTTTGAAAGTTTAATTTTAATTAATAATTTTATATTTTTCAGTAGTAAACTTTTCTTCCAGTGGAATATATATTTTCTTTCAACTGCTTTCTATGCAAGAAGAAAGAGAAAAATTTCCCCCTTTTCTGTTCTCCTTCAAATTGGAAATAGGGTTGCCATACATTCGTCTCTGCTTCGTTTTCAGCCATTGCTCACAAATATCTGACGTCAAAAAATTTAGGTTTGGATTTACCCTTAAATTCTATTTTCTGCCTTTACAGACAAAGATTCTGGTTTTAGTAGTGCACAACTATTTACAATGATGGCGAAATTGTGAGAATTATTCGCCTGCGTTTATGCGCATGCATGAAATGCTTATCGCACCATTTTGAAAGATTTTGATGGGTGTTTTGAAGAATGTTTATTAGCAAGCTCAGAATTTTATTTTTTGAAAACAATTAATTTTTTTTTAAAAATGCCAAGGAAAACGAAATTTTCCAACAAATGGTTGGAACTGCAAGATGGGAATAAATGCCTAATCAAGACCGGGTGCCGAAGTGTTGATGATGTTCATTCTGCGGAGTGCTTTGTATGCAAAAGCAAATTCAGTGTTTCAAATATGGGTTTTAGACAAGTGCTTGCTCATGCAAATGTATTAAAACACAAAAAAGCCGTGAACTGTTACAAGAATCAAACATTATTTACTAACAAATCATCAACTTCATCTGAATCCTCGACATCGACTGTAGTAGTGAATAACAAATCATGGCTTCCCAAAACGATATCAGAGAAAACCATTAAAGCTGAAACCATTTTACTTTTGGTGGCAATAAAAAATAATTATTCTTTTTCATCTTTGAATGATTTAGCTAACATTTACGGAGAAATTTCTGATGATCCCTCAATAGCAAAAAATCTCAAATTATCTGACAAAAAAGTCATGTATATGATTAATTTTGGGTTAGGTCCGTATTTCAAAACTCTTTTGTTTCGGGATATCGGCACTTCATATTTGTCGTTATTGAATGTAAATTCCCAACCAGAAAGAGGTTTTTCAACTAACAATTCTCTTGTGACAAAGGAGAGAGCTTCTTTATCGGAATTAACAGTTCAAAGTTTACGGATTTGTCATGATGTTATTCGAATGCATGGCAATTCTGTTTCCTCCATTCCATATACCAAAGAAATGATGCATTATATTCAGAAATCTCATGCAGAATATGCATCATATATGGAAAAATCAAAAGATGTAACACAATTAGAGAAGAAAAGAAAGGATGAGGAAGACATAGAAGCTACTTGTGAAAGAAAGTTTAAACAATCGCACCTATTAGAAAAAATTAATGAACTTGAGAAAGAAAAGAAAAATTTGCTTGATAATCAGTGTGTAGCTCAAAAACGTTTGGATGATGCAGCTAAAAAAAATAGCATGTGCTGCTATCAGTGATGATAATATGAGTGATGTGAAAGTTGGACAAATGATGCTGTCTTCTGCTAGTGCAGAGATTGCATCTGTGAATGATAAGTTAAAAAAGTGCAGCATTAAATTATCGGAATTAAATGGTAATGCATCCAGTTCAAAATGAACATTATTCAACTATACATAAATTAATTGTTAATTTAAAGCATTTATCATGTAACTTATTAATTTTCAAAAAATGTTCAGTTCAGTATAGTTTAAATTTCTGTATCATTTTTCATATTGTTGTATTAAAAATTAAAAAAACTCAGAATTTATTAAATAGTTTATTCCTTTCTAAAATGTGTTTTATGCATAAAACATAAATTAATATCTAAAAGTAACATTGGTTTTGTTTAATTATTAAAACATGTTCTGAAAAATGTTCTGATATTTCTTGAAAATAGTGTCCTGAAAAAAAATTTCTGTACTCCTACCCCTGGCAGTGCAATTCTCAGTAAATATGTGTGTGTGTATATATATATATGTGTGTGTATGTGTATGTATGTATATGTGTATATATATATGTATATGTATATGTGTATATATATATATATATATATATATAATATATATATATGTCTAATGTTTTAAAACAATACTTAATGTATTACATGCAATAGCATTATTAATAAAATACTTGACTGAAAAGTACTAAGTACCAGATATTGCACATAATGATGTAATTTAAGTTGGTAAGATAACTCCAACAATAACTGGGTGGATAGACAGACTTTTTTAGCTAAAATTGTTACCCCTGTACACACTAAATTTATGTATTCAGTGTTTTTAATTTTTTAGTTTATTACTGTTATATATATATATAATTTTTCTTATCACCTTATTTATTATTCATTTAAGATACTTGTGTTATCATTTTTTAAATACATTTTTCTCTACTAAGCCTTAACTATATTTTATTATTATATCCTATATTTTATATTGCATATCACTTTGCTTATCTGGTATATCCATTGCATTATTCAAATCTAATTATTATTTGATTGTCATTAACTGGTATTAATCATATGCCCTTGCCAGTTTGTTAAAGGAGGCATTTCTCAAGTGTTTAAAAGCAACAGGGGAGAAAAATCAAATAGTTGGAAATATGTTCATGTAACTCCAGTGTCTGATAGTTTTGCTTAAAGTTTAATGCCTTGGTATTATAGATTGTTTATATTTGTTAGTAGTGATAATGAATAATTTAATTAAAGAATTTTAATTATTTATCTTTTATGAAATTTTTAAATTTAATTTATAGTATGTTCTTTTTTTTTTTTTTTTTTTTGTTTGATGTCAACAAATTAAACTTTCTATGTTTACCTAAATTTTAAATAGCTTTTAGTTTGGTTGTATATTTGTTGTGATTCTGGATCAACTTAAAGATGGATGCTGAACCAATTACCCTTTGAACAAAAAGTGACCGTTGTGCTTTAACCAAACCAAATGAATAATTAAAACTCGTCTCTCATTTCTCTCTGTTATCAATAAATTCATTTCAGAAAATACCTACTAGATTAATTATAAATTTTAAATAGTTTATTGATTTGTGTTTAGTGTAATCTGTATTTTTTTTTGTTTTTGTTTTTGTTTTTTAGCTTCAAAAGCAGTATGATTTGCTAAAAGATGCAAAGACTAGTATGTCTGATAATCGACTAAAGTATTTGCATTCTGAATACTCTAGACTGAAGGCCGAAATAAAAATTCTTGAAGAAAGCAAACCAGAAAGTAAGTGAAGTTTTAATATTTATATTATTATCTATTAACGCATTATTTTCAACAATTTCATGTAACACTTTTATTAATTAAGAGAATCTCATGTTATATCCTAAATTATTTTGCTATTAGAAGTACTATTTTTAACATGTGTTACTAATCATGAAGCAAATTTTTATTATTTGTTATAGAATAGTTTTTCTGTTAATTATGTTTCAAAATATCAGTATTTAACAGTTCCTATAAAAAATATATAAGTTGATCAATTTTTCTAATATGCTCATATTTTGATGACATATCTTTAAAAAAAATTTTTTTCTATTTTTTTAATAACGCTGGGCATTAGGTGACTATCCCTTCGCCGCAACAAGGCTGGAAATTGCTACTCATTTATCGTTACGCGGGGGACACCTGTGAACTGAATCACAGAGGCAAGTAGCATGACCCATGCCATACTACGACAAACCTGTTTATAGGGTGGACCACATTCATTCATTATCATAAGAAAAGACAGAGAAACAGAGAGAAAGAAACATCTATGTCCAAACTGGGATTCAAACCTGGGACCAACAGCCTATGAGGCAGAAATGTTAGCCATTCAGCCATCATTCAACTCTTTAAAAAATAATAGGATTTTAATTTTTTATTTAATCAAACTTGTTTTATGTTCAGGCTTGATTCTAGTATACATAATATGATGGGTTTAATGACATTTGAGATGGCACTAAGGTTTGTAACCTGGGCTTCATCCTACTAGCCGGCAAATTATGCCAAATGCCTCAAACCTGTATATTACTGTGCCTGAATGAAATTATTCAGCAATTTCATGACATATTCCAATAAGTATGTTTCTTTTGCAGTTTTAATAACCCTTGAAGCTTATGCTTTTATTTTCTTTCTTAGTTTATTTTTGCTATAAGTATGTTAAATCTGGTGTCTTTTGTTCTGATTAGAGTGTTGCTGATTTTCTCTTGGCTGTTGCCAAATTGAGTTTTTGTTGCTTTTGGGATTATTTTAATGCCAGATTTGGTTTTTTCTCTTATGTATGTTTTTTAAGTGGCAACAGTGTTTAAATTGCTTGGTGATGAAAAAAGTTGCAAAGGTTGCCAACTTGGAGGATATACCGTATTAGTTCCTTATTTTATATTTTTCTCACAATTTAAAAGTTAATTAAATGTTATTTTGATGCTATAATTTTGTAAATTTGCTTAATTTGTAATTTTTATTTTGACAATTATTTTCAAAAGAATTTTTAATTTAGTATGTGATTGAAGTTGAGAATTAAATAAAAGTAATTTTATTCTGTGTAGTAAAAAAATTTGCTATGATTATACGGTTTATTTACCAATTATGAATAATGGTATTGAGTTTTACAAATTTATATTTCTCTTGTAATATTTAAATTTTGTTAAATATGTACTGTTAAAATTTTAGTCTTTAGTTTTGTGGTAGTTCTAGTAAGTAAATATAATAAAATAATCAAAATTATGATATTTGAAATTGAAAATAGCACAAGATTGTGAGATTCAAAATTGGAGATTGAACATGATCAGGCTTTTCACATTTATTATTTTACAGCAATCTGTTGTTTATTTGATGAGGATCAGTGTAACTTGCTTTTCAGTCATTTTGCATTTGGAAATTTCACTATTGGTGACAATTTTAAAAATTGTATCAAACACATTTTGTATACTAAAATTTTATCTTGAGATCAAGGTGATATTTTAAATTAAAAATATATGTTTTTTTGTTTTGTTCATAATTAAATCAATAATTATTTCATCTAAATGTAATAATTTTTTAAGATTAAAATTTAGAAAATTTTCTTAATCAAAAGAATAAGTCTTAATATTAAAATAAAAATTTTAATATTAATACTTATTCTTTTGTCTTGCATTTACATACATCATTAATTATCGTTATCAAGACAAATGTATCTGCTTTGATTGAAGCTTAAATTTTGAGGAGCGTTTATTTGTTTTAGTGAAATCAATGCTTTTATTTCATTCCTCCTAAGTTATATATAAGTATGTTTGTATACAATTGGTGATCAATTAATGAACAATTCGGACTATGAATAAATCGAACAACAAACACTTTTACAAAAGGTTTTAGTGTTCAAAGTTTTATATTGTAAAAAAAAAAAATTTTTTTTTCCCAATAGAATGATAGCCAGAGTAAGTCATCGATTTCAATTTTAATTTCATTTAAAATTGAAACTGTTTGCCATGTGAAGTAGATTGCTTTTGATATCATTCAAATCTGAATTGAGACCAATTCTAACACATGCCATTAAAGATATTTTTTAGAAGTGTATTGATAATAGAGCAATGGTCTTATCATGGCACTCAAACCAAACTGATGTGAGTAAATTTGGGTATTATTTCTATGACAATGCTATTAATCACTTCCATAAAATCTTGAAAAAAAAGAGAAAAGTAATTAACATTGGATATGTTCTTTAAAGCCCCATAAACAAAAAAAAAAAAAAAAAGTAAAGGACTGATTAATTGACAAGACTATATTGTGTATATGTATTATTATTTTTTAATAAACTAAAAAATTATACATCCTCTTTTAAAATTTAATTTTTAGGATCTCCAGAATGAATTGATAGATTTTATAATCTAATGTAAATCAGTGAGTGGTTCATGAACAATTCATATAGCAAATATATGCTTTTAACTGAATATATATGTTAAGCAATCACCCACTGAATATATATATATATATATATATATATATATATATATATATATATATATATATATATATATATATATATATATATATATATAAGAAAAATATATAATTTTTGTTATTTAAAGCAAAATTATTATACATTAAAATTTTTGAAATTAATATATTAAAATTCACTTTTCTTTCATTTACAATAAGCTAGTTACAAAAATATTTTTACACTAAAGATAAGTACATTTTTATATACATTTTAGAAATCTATTTTATTTAGATTATATTCCAAATTATGTTTCACATAATAACAATTTTATATCTTTAGCAATACCGAAATGCAGACATTTATTATTATCTTGGGCTCATCAAGTTTTGCAGAAAGATGTTAGAAATTTGGAAGAATTACTTTCCTTCCAAGAAGATATGAAGAAAATTAGTTCTGAAAAGAAATTAGAGTAAGTTTACAGCTTCCATAATGTATGTTGGGAATGTTTACATTTATGTTTATCATCTGTGAAAATTGTTAGCAAGTTATTTGAGACTTAATTTATGTTGAAAGCACAAATTATAATACTCGACATGTATCCCAGTTGTTGCGATGTAGTGTTGGATTTAAGAAAATGACAATCTTGTACAGAAACATATATTGCCGCTATATACAATGTAAGAAATAACATTACAGAACTAGAACATTCAATGGAACAAAATGATGAAAACTATGCAGCATTCCAGCTGCTGTGTGGATACAGTAGTATCTTTGAGTCCAGTGTACTAGTGAGTGTGAATACTGTTGATTTTTAGAATCTGATTCCTTTTAATAGAGCTAAATGTTGTTCTGTTCCTGGTGAACCGGAACACCAGTAAATAAACAGATGTTCAATAGTTATTAGCAAGTGTCACAATCTTGGAGTTAAGTTGTCAGATCTTTTGAGTTCCAGTTAGTAAATGTAGGCATTCGAATAAATAATAATGTGCCCTATTTTCTTCTGTATAATTTGCACTGTTGTATTATCCAAGTAAAAAAAAAATGCTTAATCCACTGCAAATTATCTGCAGCAATTTTTTCAGTTAATAATCTAAATTAGATACTACTGAGGGCTCACATGAAATAAGAAATACATAGTATGATTAAAAATATAATAAATTGTAAATGATATTTATAATAAAAAATATCTGATTGGATCCTATTTGGACCCATCTCATTGTCAAGTGCAATAAACCTGAGATAAAATCACCCCGGTCTAATTTGTCTTCGTGTGCAAAAAATGACCATTGAGTGACAGAGCAGAACCAATCTGAGATGAAATCACTTGGTGAATGACAAGAGTGATAGTCCTGTTAAGATTTGAATTTTTGATAACTTAAAGCAAGGATATACATATTTTTAAAATAAAATACATTTTTAAAAAAAATAAGATTATTCAAATAAAAGAAATATCTCATTTTAAAATTGCACATTGTATATATTTTTCTTTCCTATTGTGCATGTTTTTTGTGTCCACTTTACAGTTGCATGTTTGTTATATAATAAATACATGTGTGTCAAATATTTCTATACACAATCCTTAATACATCATTTAAATTATTACCTACCTACTGCAGCAATTTTAATCAAATAACACATAAAGTAAAAGTAATAACCTAATCTTCATTTGCAGAAGAATTAAAAAAATATTTTTAAAAAACCACAAATTTAATTTATCACTATCCTTTACTTGCAAACACAAGTACTAAAACTTAACTTTATTATACACTTTCAAAACAAAATATAACTTCAAACATTTAAATTTCAATTTTAAGTGAAAAAAACAAAACACAAGAAAAGCTTCAAGGGTTATTAAAACTAAACAAATTTCTCTTATGTATATATAAATTAATCCATAAAATCGTCGATGATGTCTTAAAATTGTATGAATTCATTCCATTGCAGTAGTCTACAGGTTTGGTGCATTTGTCATTCATATTATTTAGCCAAAGCATGATTAAAAATATGTGTAACAAAAAAAGTATTCATATTTTTTCCATAAAGTGCTCATATTCATGCATTTTTTAAAACTTTTAATGTATCCAATGATAAATTTTTATAATAATTCCTTACTTAAAGTATTTAATAATGTTAATGAAAATAACATACCTTTTCACATTACTAGAGCTTATGCGTTTTACTGAACTGTATAGTTAATTTTATATAACATATATATGTTTCATTTTTCATAGATTAACTAAACTGTGTAAAAAGGAACAGATTGAATGTGATTCAATTGAAGAGTCCTTTATATTTGAAGAGTAAGAAGTCTCAACATTAATTTTTTTTAAAGTTTAAATGTAAATTATGAGTGATATAAATTTACGTTATTGTAAATTATGTTATTTACATGACTTAAAAAGTAGCATTTTAATATGAATATTTTTTATTAAAATATCATGATGTAACATGAATTCAAATCAAATTTTCTTGCCAGCTGTATAAAAATATACCTAATTGTGTGTGTGTAAATATACCATTTGTTGGATAAAATAAAGATCCAGTTCAACCACTATAATTTCCTGATGATCCAGATTGATTTAATAAAGATTAGATGTAATATATCCATATCTTCCTTGATGGAAATTGGATATAATTTCAGCAAATTGCAATGAATGTGTTTATCAGTGAAATAAAGGCAGAAATAAACCATTTAATATGCCTCGTGGAAAGTATCTTTGTGTTATTTTAAAAGAGTTTGATAGTAAAGAGAAGATAAATTTAGAATTGCTTTTATTAAATAATAATTGAGAAAAAAGTCATCTTGAAACTTTATTTTATAGTAGTATTTGTTTTGAGTAAATATATTTATAGTTAGAAAGTAGTTGTTATACACATTTTGAATTGCTCAATAAATTAATAGATAGGAATCTATTGAAGATGCTTAAAAACTCTAAAATTCCATATTATTTTATACAATGTCTAATCCAGTAATATAAAAAATTAGGATAAAAAGCTTGGTTTTCTTTTTTCCATTTTATTTTGTATTGCATTAGCTTTGTATATTCTCAATATAATAATTCCGAAAATTTATTTATGTAAGCACATATGTTAGAATTATTTTTTCTTTTAGAGAAAACAATAGTTTATATTATATAAGTAATAAAAAAAGCTATTTGTATATATAATCATCAAATAGGGGATTACAGTATTTTAAGTTAAAGGGGAAAAATGCTCAAACTAATATTCGTTATTCAATCCATTAACTTTTAATTATTTTCTAAAAAAGAAATTATGACATGTCTAATGGAGGAAAATAGAATTTGTTAATTATAAATACTTTATTGTTTTAGTTTCTATTACTCACCTTATATGTTATCCTACCTGTACTGGAGAGCTGCTCATTTAACGCTTGTATAATTTAAGGTGCACGTAATCTGAAATTTTCACAATTTTCTAGTCATTCCTTTTCGGTTAATTAAATTTCAATGTCAAGCAGCGTATTAGTTTTGATAGGATTTGATGTTAGTATCTTATGCAATTTTTTTTTATTTTAAGGACCATTGTGAGATCTTTTTATGGCTGAAGGATTTTGATCAAAATTTTTTTTTATGCTGTTGAATGAGAGGTTTAGATATTGCATATTGTTATTTTAACTATTTCTCTAACATTAACTATTTCTCTTTTTTTTTAAATGTAAATTCATAAATTTATGCCTTATTTAACTCCTTGTTCCTTTGCTTTTTATAGTTTTACTTTTAAAAGAATTCAAATATATAAATTGTACATTTAGATTAACAGATATTTTTAAATGAAATATATTTTTGATATTTGCTAATAACGATTTATTTTTTAGATTATTGCAAAATGAAAAACTAAAATCTGAAATTCTGCAATGTTTACACAGGAAACTTATTCGAAGATTAGTAAGTGAAACCCAAATAATATAAATTATAATGCCATTAATTCAGTAATTTAAATTGTTGGGAGTCTAAATAAGATTCTAGATTGATAGATAAATATGCATTTTATTGTTTGTAAATAAGAAAATATATATTTGATTCAAAATCAGAAATTCGTCATGAAAATAAGGAAATGTTTTATATATTACAATATATAAAACTATTTGTAAAATAAGTGCTTCTTTTTCTTTATTTAATCAATAATATATTTTTTCTTTTATGTAATATTTTTTCTTCCTTTTATTTAATATAAATAAAAGGAAGAAAAAATACATAAAAAAATTATTTTATATAATAAAATAATTTTTTTATTAAAAAAGTTATATTATATTACATATAATATACAAGGCCAAGTTTACTATTACTTATAGTAGATGCAATAAATCATATTTTCCATAAATAAATTATATTTAACGAGTTCCAACAAAGTTAATACGCTGTTATTCAAATTCATATATACTGATATATGTGGGCAATATTTCAATTGCATGTGAGACATTTTACTTTAAAGAATACTTGTGATGAAATATTAGAAAAAATTTATATTTATTATAATTTAAATGTGTCATAAAAGTGTATCATTGTTACAAGGTGCTTTTGTTAAAATTTGTTAGATTATATGCAATTCTTAAATTAAGAATAATGCTAATGAACAAACCATTAATTACAGAAGTGTAATATATAGTTGTAATGGACAAAGAAATAGAATTGTGTTAGTGCAATTTAAATATAAATCTGATGTATTCCAAATGAAAACTACTTTATGTAATGCAATATTAGTATCTGATATTTTTTAGTGTAAGAGAGTGTTGTTTTTTTTCACGAGAATGTCATATTCTATGAACTTAGATATTGTGATATTAATGCACAATTTCGAATTTTAAAATCATATTAATAAGTACACAGTTATCACTACTTACTTGTAAACAAAATCAGCTTTACAGAGACAGTGGATGTATATACAGAATCATAGAGAAGTTTCAGAAGAGGGAGTTCCTAGAACTTAAATGATTGGTTCTCAACCTCAATTATAACTCTACTCAATTACTGATTTGATAGGCTAGCTTTGAACGAAGTGGTAGGACTGCCATCTTCAAAATGCTATGTTCCTGATAAAATTTAGCCATTGTTAAACAACAGGAGATAGACATATGAATTGCTCTCTGTGTGGACAGATGTGTGCTTCAGAGTTTCTTGAGTTTTCTATCTAGCAATACACATGAATATAGTTCACTTTTAATGAAAAATCTACTCAAATGGGAAAAACATAGCAAATGTTCTAATTACAACCTTCTGCTGTCAATCCACTGCTGGGACGAATTGAAAATTAATATTAATTGTTCTTAACTTTGCAAGTAGGTTGTAACAATTTTACTACCATTTGAAACCTAAAACATTGCTGAAATTTTTATGGAATCAATATATTTCATATTAATATTGTTAAAAGTGTTGTTATTAATAATTGAACCTGTAAATGGCTTAGAAACCATTGAGACTTGCAAAACTTAGTTTAATAATGAGTGCTTTAAACTGATTTATTATTATTCATCAAATCTGATAATCGCCTGTATCAAATTTAAAAATATTAAAACTGAAGTTTCTGGTTGTAATTGTAAAAATATTAATTTTGCGATCTTAAAATTCATTGCTGATGAAATAATTGCCTTGCCTACTATATTTGCCTACTATATTTATAATAAGAGTTGTCAATATTTTTCGAAATTTATTTATATCTATCCACCATAAAAATTTCTTGTTTATATCCCACTTAATCGACTATAGCATCTAAATTAAATCCATGAACATGTGTTTTTTCAATACTATCACCAGGAGTCATGGTGAAAAGTGTAAAATGCTTCAGGTCCAAGACTGTAAGGTACCAAAGTCTGACTTTGCTTTCAAACTTACTATAGAAGTATGGTAGAAGTTTTCATAATTTAGAAGCAAAGACCATACCTAAGACTCCAAGGGGCATCATTTCACTTGGAGGACATTGAAACCATGACACATTTTATGTGTCCAAGCTGCTATTAATTAGCATGATGAATTTTCACTGGGGTTGGGACGAACTATCTTCTAATAATGAGAACAATACCTTAACCAACTGTTGCAATCATAAATCTATAGATGGTGCACCAAACGAACATGTGTACTTACAATAGAATAAAGTTCTTCATTAAGCAATGTAAATTTTTTTTGTTTTGTTTCATGTTTTGTCTTGCTTAAGTATATTTTGATGTTTAATAAAGAAATTAAAAAGCTGTTTAAGGTAAGCTTATTTAAAATTTGATTTTGTTATTTTTAAGATGATTTGATAATCATCACTTGCCATAATAAAGTAATTAGGAAATTGTTGTACTAACTAGGTTATTATTAAAGCAACTTTTAACATGAGAAATATAAAATAAACTTTTGATTATACCTGTTCCTTTTGATTGTGCAGGGATTAAGTTCATATGTTAAATTTTTTTTTTTTAAAAAAATTAAAATAATAAAAGAACTAAAATATTATTTTAAATACATTTATATCATGAACTAAATTGTGTTTAAATCTATTAAACAATATTAAAACAGAATATTGCATCGCTGTTTTTATGCAAATGAAATATCAAGTATAAAATTTACTAATCTAAATATTTGTCTTTTATTCATATTGGTTTGAAATTGTTAAATGAAATTCTATTTTATTCTTTCAATTCTAAGTTCTAATTCTTCAATTCTAATTTTATAGCGAAGAATCAGCAGAGATTATTACAATGATTTGCTGTCAAAAGCTAAAAATGTAAGTTCTAACATTTCAATATAAAAAAATTAAATATACAAAATAATATTTATTGGATAAATTCATTAAAACAACTCATTTTTTTATTTATTGAATGCGCTAAAATAAAACATATATTTTAGATTTTATTTAATTTTAGATTCTATATGGTTAGATATAGTTATAGAAGAAAAAATCAAATTTCTTTTGTAACATATTTTTTGGATTGCTGAAACCTGATATCGATATTTTCTTACACTAAATTATCTGAAAATATTTTAACACTTTGAAAATTCCTACACCAAATAAAGAATACAATCATACATCATAGGCAGTGTCAGGGAAGTTTTTTTATTTACTGACCAGAATATTACAGACTATAAGTTTTGATAATGATATGGATTCAATTATTCAACTAAATTTGATAGAATCCTGTTGATTATTTTATATGGTAATAATGAAAGAAAAATGCTATTAAATCAAATGTTAATAAACTAATAAAAAATTTTAAATTTTTAATTTAAAAAATTCCCTAGCAGTAAATTAAAAATTTATAGAGTTGCTTTTTTCCTTTCCTTTTAACTTAAGATTACATTTCATCTGGTTTTAAGATATTAATATTATTAGAGTGAAAATAAGATGCATGTATCATGTTCGCAGTCATTACAATAACTGATACAAAAACTATAAATTAAACATAATATTATACAATTGAATCATAATATTATATAATTGAATCATAAATCTATTTTATTATTAAATTTGCATTACGTATATTCCTATAATCAGATTGAAATGATTAACAAAATAAATTTTAAATTTTGTAAATAAGGTGAATTACTTAGTACTATCATACACATATAGTAATATACATTATATTACTATTTGTGATTTTTTATAGTTGATCAAATACATATTATTTCATACAATTTTATAATAACATGGCTCCATATTAACACACTGGCTGATTATCCCGCAATATCTATTTGCAACTCAAATGTAGCAAAATTTGCTAATCCGCGATTTTCGTGGGTTAGTGTTTTTCTATCTGTACTGAGGAGCGCATCTTGCTTTTTCACCGTTTAACCAACGAAATAAATTACATATAGTGTTACACGTTAAATTTAGTTTTTGGTCAAAAGATGTCGCTAGTCGTCTACTAAATTACAGCATTTGAAGTGTTAGGCAGTGGTACAAAATGAATATGAAGAATATTTCTCCTCCTCCAGTTTCTTTTCATGGAAATCAGGGAATTACTGTGCATATAGCTTAACAATGCAAGTATATTGAGTCATTTTGGACTTTTTTCTGATCAAATATTATGATAGTCCAAGAAACAAATAGATACGCTGAACAATATATCCATAAAGCAGTTTGTAAAGGAAATTCCTGTTGGAAAAATGGAGAGAAACAAATGATGAAGAACTAAGACTATTTTTTGCAGTTTTATTACTCCAAGTCATATAGCAGCCAAAAAAAAAGAGTGTTATTAGTCTAATCTCCAAATATTATCTACACCAATTTTTGAAAAAGTAGCTGAAATAAATAGGTTTTTATTGCTCATGAAGTTTCTTCATTTTACCAATAATGAGGAATTTGATAAAGACTGACACCCATGGCCGAAACTGCATAACATTTATGAGCTAATAGGACATTTTCAATGCAAATTTCAAGAAGTCTATGTACCAGGAAAAAATCTTAGTTTAGATGGAAGTCTGATGTGGTTCAAAATGTCACCTGAACTAGAAAATGTTTATTGGTAAAAAAGGGTAAATTTGGCTTGAAGTTTTTTTGTTCTTTGTGAAGTAGAAAGTGGGTATGTTTCCCTAATGTGTACAGCTGATGGAACAATGCATAATCCAAAATACAGCCACTATCCAGTTTCCACCAAAATTGTTTTACACTTGATGGATAATTTTTATGTGTCTTCGCAGCTTGAAGACATCTTAGTTACAAAAAAAACGGATACTTATGGGTCAGTGAATAAAACCAGAAGAGACCTAAATGTCAATTTTTCAAAAGAGAAAGTCCCCAAGGGTGAAATTGTCGCTTTATAAAGAGGCAAAGTTATGGCCCGGAAGTGACTGGACAAGAAGAGTATCTGCCTTATAAGTACTGTTCATGATGCAATCTCTTATTTGGTTACATGGAAAGGTAAGAAGATTGTTATAAAACCAGTTATCGTTTGCGATTATACTAACACAATGGGTGGTGTCGACTTATGCGACCAAGAAATGTCCTACTACTTTATGCTCCAAAAACAATGGGAAGTATTGTATCAGAATTTTCAAGCACTTTTTAGATTAATCATTGTGGAATGTCTATGTATTTTACAAAAAGCGAAACCCAACACAAAATATAAAGCTTTTGAAATTTTGTTTGCAAATGAACAAAGAAAGTATACAAAAGTATTCTGATGGAAATAGAAGCAGCTTTCCTGGAAGACCAAGTTCTTGTCCGAACCCTTTGAGATTGACAGCTCATCATTTTGCAAGCCACATACCACCTAACCCAATAAAAAGAGAACCTTGAAAACAGTGTGCTGTTTGCTGTTCAAGAAAAGATGCCAGTGGGAAAAAAATTCGCAAAAAAACATGAATCTGGTGCAAGAACTGTGAAGTTGGACTTTGCCTTGAACCCTGCTTTGAACTCTATCATACTAAATTACGTTTATAAAGTATTTTTTCCTCACTGCATTATATTTTCTTTTGTTTTTTTCATTTTATTTTTTATATTATGTAATAAATAGAAATTAACTGTAATTCAATTGAAATTATTCTTTTTGCGATAACATCTAAAATTAGGTTTTCTGACAGTTCAGTTTCTCTTGATAAAAATCTATATAAAAAGTCTTTCCTAGAAAAAAAAATGCATATTTGAATTCTCCAATATATTTAAATTTTTAAAATATGAAAAAAAAAATACTTTTGTAGCTATTTTGGTCTACAAATTATGCTGTCAGAGGGTTAATACATAAAATAAAACAATTTAAATTAAAATGATTAAAATGAGTTAATTTATCATTAAAAATATAAAGATAACTATAACTTAATAATATGAAATAAAACTTATGCACTACCAACTCTTTTATGTTTGCATAAGTTTTATAAAGATAAATAAATTTGTTAGATCATATTGTAATCTTTTAGAATTACTTAAAAATCTCCAAAATGAATGAGAATAATAAATATATTTGAAAGTTACTTTAAATTTATGAAGTTATGAATTTTTATAATACAATATTGTGAATTATAACAAAATCTTATTCACAGGTAGAAGCAAATAATTTCTCTGACAAACCAGAAAAACAAAAAAGTATGTTTTCTATTCTAAAGGTGAGTATTTTAAAAGAGAAGTAGTTATTATTTTCTTTTTAAAAATTTCAATATTTATTTTTCTGTAAAATTAAAATTGGTTTGCTTATAGTCCAAACTAAACATTTTAAATTGGTATCAAGATTTAGAAATATCTTCTTTTGAAATTAATGCAAATGTGTTTTGGTATATAGCTTATGATGATTGTTTTCACTATAAATGTTTTCTAATAAATGATAAATACAATTTCTAGTAAAAGAAAAAAGTAGGGAAACACATTGCGTTAATGACAATCAAAAATGCTCTCACAATTAACTAATATGAAATAATTCGTTGTTATAACAGAAGATGCAAAATTATAACTGCAATATAAAAGCAAAAGTCTTGATTTTACTGAAACTTTTTTCCCATAACTTTAAGTGTGAAACTGTTTTTAACTTGAGAAAAGGCCACTTGAAAGTATCATGACAATGATCTTTTGGAACCTGATTTACTCATTTATTGAACAGGCTGAACCCATGCTTAGGCAAAGAATATCATTTCAATCATAGATATTGATTCCAAAAAGGAAGAAGTGTTAGATATTAATGAAAGCATCCACATATTACAGCAACAAGTAATGACTATAATATACCCTGTTCACAACTGATTAAGATAGATCCCAAGCTAAAATGATCCAAAACAAGCTTCATCAGTATGATCTCTAAGCAATGATACCTATTTTTTTTTTTAATTCAAGACTTTGATAGCTGAAGAATTTAGGCTTCTAAAGATTGAGAGAAATTAGCTTAAATAAAATTTGTTGATTCATTATTCAATGTAGAATATGACACTAGACCTGTTTTGGGATGGAGTGAAAGGATAATTTGAAGTAGATTTGCATTGTTTGGAAAAGATATTACAGATGAAGTGAGTTGATAGCATGAGGTGAAATCATGTTAGGAAGACATATGGACCTGCAAATAATTTGAAATAGCCATTTGAGAGCCAAGCTCTTGTCATATTATAAACTACAGTAATCGGCGATTCCTTTCTTTTAATGCAAAGTATAAAAAAGCGAGTGTGTTTATTTATTTTTTTTATTTAAACTCAATAAAGCATTTTTTTTTTAAATGCATGATAATGATGATTTCAGCTATTTTTATTGGAAATAGAGTTCACACACATACAACACCTGAAGTTTGAAAAACTTTTTAAAGGCCCTTAAACTTCCTAAATTCTCTCTTGACTCATTAAAATCATGAATTACTCCTGGAATTTTTACTTTGATGCATTTATTTTTTGTTAGAACATTTAAGTTTTTTTTGTTTTAATATTTTAAAATTTTCATTGAAATTGTCCCAAAACCTAATTGAGATTTAATTCTTAATGTTAGCACATATTAGATTGTTATATTCATGATCGTTAACTAAAGTAAAGATCTAATTTAGCAGCAATAACTTCATGATAATCCAGTTAAGTTCAAAAATTTTATATTTATGTATTGATATTCAGTGAATTTTATACAATATAAAAAAAAATAAAAACAAAAAAGAAATCAATTAAAATCGCCTGTTTCATTACACCTTATGATGATCTTATTGGTGATTATTTCACTTCACACATTTAAACCTAAATACTACATCTGGTAGCACGATCGGAATTAGATTGTTAGTTTCATAATTGTTGACTAAAATAAAGATCTATTTTAAAATTTGAATATTAATATTTAGCGAATTTTATGCAATATAAAGAAAACAAACAAGTAGAAAAAGAATCAATTAAAATCGCTCATCTGATTACATCAAATGATGATCTTGTAGGCGATTACTTTTCATTTCACATACATAAATCTAAATACTATATCCCATCATGACTGACCTGGATCATCATGAAGTTATTGCTGCTAAACTGGATTTTAATTTTAATCAGCAATTATGAGTAGAAGTTAACATAGATCGTGCCACAGTCTAGTGGTAACATTAAGAGCTAATTCTCAATTAGAGATTTAGACAATTTCATTGAAAGTTTTAAAATATTAAAACAAAAATCTGTAAAATTTTCTAACAAAAAATAAAGTCATCAAGGCAATTGGTAAATTTTAAAAGTAATTCATGATTTTCAAGGAGTGAAGTCTAAATTCCCCAAGTTTGAAGGAACCTTCAAAATATTTACAAATTTTACATTTCCTGTAAAATTTGAAACATCTGTTTACTTTAACATCTGTACGAATCATGAGACAATGCTGCAATTATTTTTAAAACTGCCTGGAACTATGACGATTCTCTTCTTCAAGAATGTTATTGCATTCATGAAATTCTTATTGACCATCACCCAAGCAAAACAAGTGTGCAGCTCTCCCAACTATTTCAGGAAACCAAACGCCATATTTAACACCCTACATCATTTCCAAACAATGTGTTTTGTGTCAATTACATGTAACCAAATTTTTTGTTTCCATGCTTTATCTGTCATTCTAAAGAGTTGAACTTCACTTATAATTTTTTCTCTTCTTTCTTATGTTTTATTTTCTATATATGCATAATCTTGTTACAACATTTTTCATTTTATGCTTGTTCCTTACTTTTTTTGAGTAATGAGAATGTATAAATATTGAATAATTAAAAAAAAACTATAATTAGTTACTTTTTACTTTTATATGGGAGTCCAAATTTATTATAATATATGTACACTATTAATTAATTTTTTTATTTGTATGTTTGATTCCCACCTTTAGAATGAGTGTTTCTAATGTTATTTTAAATTGTAAATTAATTTGTGCGCAAAATAAATATTATTGTGGAACAACAGTATAATAAATTGAGTTGTGTCAGATTTCAAGATCTATTATTTAGGTATTTGGCTAAATATATTTTGACTCGTAAATAAATTTTATTTTGTAAAGTCAGCATTGTTAATGCCAAATGATTCCCCCCCTTTTTGACTTTGACTTTAGTACTATTAAAATTTAATCTTTTCAGCTAATTATCGTGCTTCAACAGATCTTACTTATGTGCATATCTAAGGACAACAAATAAATTATATAACGGTAATGGATTTTAAACCACCTATAGGATTGAATTTCAGTTACAGTTTGTGAGTGTGATTCATGATGAAGCACAGATGCTTGTAGTTTGGAATTCACTTTAAATTTTGTCCAGTCAAATAATCTCTGAAGTATAAAAAATGATAAAATAAACTAAAGAATTAATCGTAGCAAAAATTCTTAAACATTTGAAACATGGAAGATTTAAAATAAAGACAACATGAGAAAAATGTGTACTTGAAAGTTTTGCAGTATTAATTCATAGAATTTTCTGATAAATTATCTTAGAAATTTAGACATGTTTCTATTTCAAGATGTATAATTAACAAGATGTTGTAGAATAATAATTAGCAGAACGAAATACTTTTAGTTTATAAAATTATATTGAATCTTTTTTAATTATTTTGGCATTTTTCATAAATTAAATTTTTGTAGGAACTTTTTGTGGAATTACGAGACATCTCGGCCACTCCTGAAGAATGGAATGTATCTTGCTGTATAAAAACAAATAAAACGAATTTACAAAGTGTTCAACTGCTGCTCAGCTATAACATTGTAGAATTCAGTCATGAAAATCCTGACTGTGTAAAATTAATCAATTGAGAAGTCTAAAATCCTCTCCTGAAATTAATATGCATATTTTTTTAATAAAAGATTGAAATTTTCATATACATGTGCATTTGTTTAAATTTAATTAACTTTATTAACACATTTAATTTTTATTTACAAAAGCACATTCTCACATTTTTCTGATTGCTTGTATTTCATGTACTAAAAACAGTATATCATTTTCTCTGTTTATCAAAATTAATAATAATAATAATAAAAAAAAAACTATATTTCGATAAATATAAATTTCAAGATCCACCGGAATAATTATTCATTGGGCTGATTTTAAGTATTTTCTTTTATTAAATATGTGTGTATTTCATTGCTTAACAATTTATTTAATTTTAAAATTATTCTAGTTATCACAATAAATGTTATTTATAATAATTATTTAAAATATTCACTAATCTTAAATAATTCCATTACTTTTTTATAATTTAGCTGATATGCCACTAACTAGTTAGTGCTCAAGATTTTATTTCAATAAATCATGAGTTCAATTCCAAATTTGATGTGAATATTTTTAGTGATTCAAAATCTATTTTAAACTGAAAGTTCTGACTGGGCTCTGTTGTCTTTGCCCCATCTGGCATTAGTTTTCAAAACTTGTGTAGGGGAGCATTCAAAATAACTTTATTGGTTGAAATCGTTTGTCAATCAGTCTCACAAAATTAGAGAGTTTGCCTGTTTTGGCACATTATATCAGGAAAATAAAAGTACTAACACCATAAAAACAGCCAGAAAGAGTGTTTTGCTTTGTAGGGGCGTTATGTTTCCCCATAACAGATCATCATGTTACCCCCAAGGTTCTAAGAACAGAATAGAAGCTAGTTCAAATGCTTAACAAAATTGATATCGGAATTACCCTTGCCGTCTTGGGGAGAATTAACTGCCTAATGTTATTCTAAAATTTTTTTTCTTATATTATTCCCACCAAAATATATTAAGATACCATACAAATGTTGAGGGATTTTACAATTATTCATTAAAAGGTCAAAAATGATTGTCAGATTTCAAATCAAATTTGAAATATATGTAGGATCAAAAATATATTTAAAAGTGCCTAGGTTCAATTGGATTTTATTTCAGTAAAAAGATACAGTTTCTCTTGCTGTTATAAAAGTTGATCCATTGAATTATAAGATTTTTGAAACAAATTGTAACAAATAATTAAGGAGTAGAATTTTAAAAAATAACTTATATAATATAAAAACATTTTCACGTTTCTTAAATCTATCTATATATTAATCATTATATCTATTGGTATCGTACGATAATCGCCGTAACGGGAAAGAATTGAAAATTATTGTCTTAAATACTCCATTTGCATGCATCGTATATAGTTTAAAAAGGGTTGTATTTTTAGAAACTATTAAAAAATGATGCAAACATTTTATATTTACATTTTATAAATTAAATAATTATCTCTTATTGGCAAAACTTGTTTGAACTCCATTGTTTATTTCTGGCGGAAACTGTTTTAATAATAGCATCGGTGATCGATTATGTTAGCATAAATTTAAGTTTTTTAAATTGAAAATATACCTTTTTTTTCAATGAAACAAAATTAAATTTTGCTGTATTTCGCTATTTTTTCGCTGTTGGTGAATTGTGACCGTAATGGTCTTTTTAATGGGCAAAACTGTCAACAAGCGATCTTTAGCTTTGTTCAGCATTTAGCTTGTGTACCATTGTTTATCCCCTTTAATCAATTTTTGCACTTAAAAATTCGATTGTTAAATATTCGATTTAAAATAAAATTTTGAAACAATAAAATCATCCTATTTACGTTATATTATTTTCGTTTCTCTTTAAGAAACAAGTTATTTCCATAAGATCTTAAAATTCTTGTAGAAAGTAACTTGTGGTATACAGTACCAAAATTTGACGACGTCAATTGGATTCTCCTCTCCTACCTCCAAACAGCATTCTCATTTTGAGTAATTGTAGCTCTTCCTGAATCTTCCCGTTCTTTCAGTGAAAGAGCTTGACTAGGCAATAATTTCGATATTTTTTCTTTGTATTCATCACTTTTTAAATCTGGCTTCTCAGCATAAAATCTGCTATGAGATGAAAGAGCTAGACAAGAGTTAGTTACCTTGAATCCTTACCAAATTTCTAGATTTAGATTTATTTTTCACTTTATTTTATTTAAAAACAGTTTATCTTTTATTTAAAAACAGTTAGCAGTATTTTCCTGGGCTATTTTTGTTAAATATTTTGTGCGTTTCAATATATATATACATAATTTTTGGTATTTTGTGAAAGAACTGAAGCATATTATCTTGTATAGTAGGAATCCTTTTGACAATATTCAACTCTCGACCCACCCGTTAAGGTGGCAACAATTTAAATTGTTCTGCAATATTAGTATTAGCTTTAAATAATAAATTTTTCTAATGCAGGACTAAAGACTCTAAAATTTCTCTTATTTTATATCAAATACCATTGCTTTTAAGGAGGTGAAGGTTACTTTTCCCGTCATTTTTCTTAAAAAGTAGTCTTTGCATATTTCATGGTTTCCAAACACATGATTTGGGATATTTATTATAACTTTTTTGAATTAAATATTTTTAATAAAGGGTTGCTGTTCACGAGAAATTTGATATTTCGAAAAACAACACTCAATATCAAATGAGAAAAGGCATCTCGATGAATGTACATATGTTTTTTTTACAGAATCTTACAGTTGAAGAGTTTAATATGGCTGTATTTGAAACCTGATAGGAGACGATTTTGTATTACGTATCGCATCTTACGGGCAACGAGATGATTTATGATGTAATTATTATTAGCTATGAGAGAAAAGTTAGTCGATCAGTCACATTATTTCTACATGAGTAACTCAAGTGACGAGGAGCATATCTAATCGATACTTTACTTCAAATGTGTCAAATTCAATTTTACAGAGGGCCATATATTAAATTAAGAATGTGTAGGCGATAGTGTAGCAAGGATGAAAAAAAAACCCGGTTTATTCCCGGGAATAAACCGGGTTTTTTCCCATAAAATTTTTAAAATTCCCAAATTTTCAAAATTGTGATAAAATTTGAATTTTCTTAAAAACTTAAAAGTTTTTAACTATTAAAAACCACATAATATATATAAAAAGATACATTTTAATGATTTCTACTGTAAATTACGGCAATAGAATTTTAACAAAACATTTGGTAAAAGATGACGGCCATTTGTAAAGATTGGAGAGGTTTCAAGTTGCGTTCCTTGCAAGTGTTATTCGCAATGTTTATTATTTTGAATGTGTATTTTTTAAATTTTTGGGCAAAGAAATCGCTTAGATGTGCTGTCTTTCAGGAAAATTTTCGATACTATATTTTTTACAATTTTGATGTTTATATCTTATGCTTTTATGAATGCTTATTATAGAAAATAAAGTTTCACTCTTTTTTTTTAACGACAAAATTTTTTTTTTGAATCTTTATGTTCGTAAGCTTATAGCTCGCATTGAGTATGCAGTATGATTGAGTTATTTCAGGAAAACAAGTTTCTTTTTGTTTAAAAATTATTTACACATACTAAATTTGACTTCACTTTGGTTCATTTATATGCGAAAAAATAATCTCTAAAACGTAATATGATTGGTTGAGTTTATTCCTTCAAAATTCCCAATATTCCCCGAAATTCCCGATTTTTTCCCAAAATTCCCAAGCTTCAGAATTTTCGTGAATTTTACATCTCTAGTAGGCGGGCCAGATTCAAATAAAAAATGTACTGAATTATAATATTTTATTTATTTAATTATATAATTTATTTATTTATTTATATACTATACGGTTGTTAAAAATCATATCAAAGTTATAAACGTGGGTAATTATTTTGAGCTCGAGGATCCAGATACCTGACTTCTCTTATTTTTGACAAGCTCATTGATGTCTGGTATCATATTCCTTGTTGTTATTTTAAGAATTGATTGGAGGTGTTCATTCATAAGTCCCGTTAGATTTTTGTTCTTTTTTATTTTCATGACAAAAATTATTTACTCGCATAAATGGGTGATACCAAACATGCACAGAATGCGTGCTGCATGCTTTTTTTAATTCCTGGTATTTATCCAAACTCTTGAAATATTGTGTATAAAATGTAAGAACGTTTATCTCTTTAAATTGTTCTTTCAAAATACTGTCTGATTGAAGATCTATCAACTCCATTTGCAAATGAACTGGTGCCTGTGAAGCTTCAAAATTGAATGGATTGTTGAAAATTAGGAATTTCGTTTCATTCATTTTGTCTTCAAAACAGTTATTGAATTCCGTGATCAAATTTTGCAGAAGTTGAAAATATTGATCCAAATTTTTTGGTTCACTGTGCCAAATGATTTTAAATGAGGGAAATAATCCAAGGTTTGATATTTTTTCCTAATTTTCCAACAGCCTAAACTTTGTTTCAAAGGCATGAATACATGAATGCATTTGAGTGAGAATCAGATTATTACCCTCTAACTTTACCCAATCATTGTCATAATCAATCGAGCTGCATTTCTTTAACATGAAAGCTTGAATAGAGTCATGTAATGGATATCGCACGACACAAACAAATGCATAATACCTTCACAATCACAACTTCGCAGTACAACTAAAGTCTTTCTTCGACCTTATCGCTTCGATTACTCGACTCAACTGACTCACATATCTTGGATCTAATATATTTAACGAAGTTTCGGCCTGCGAAACAGAAACATTACTTCTTCACCTGTAATAACTCCTGGAGGAGAAAAATGTCTTTACTCACAGAGAGCGCGAGCCTGAATGCGTATGATAGCCAATCAGCTATGAGGGTTTCAGTAATGGGCGTAGTTTCCAGAACTGAGAATTTGCAGCGAGAAGAAATAAAATATTTTCTCGAGATTTAGCAAAACTCAAAATTGAAAAATCTGAGATAAATATAATTCAGGTTAAATAATACAAGGTAGAAAACTATATGCATTATTCGCTTTCTGACTCACGTCGCGCCGACGCACTCCTTTTATATCGATAAGGAAGATTCTAGTCTAGATTCTTAGCACGTGGAAGATTCTATTGTTCTCAACAAAAATAATAGGGCATTTCTGTTTGTCGCTAAGCGATGGCGTTACTGCCTATCTCTTTCGCTTGTCTAGGCACGCGTTGCCATTGAAATTACTTATAGATGTAGTCTGCGCATTTTAAAGCTTTCGTAGAGGAATCGAGTTAAGTCTAAACGTTCCAAAAATCATGATTCTTCTTTCCATGACACATTGCGATCGCGGACCTTATTGATACGGCCCGCATCTTTGACATCACTGCTCTACTGCATTCCTTTAGCATGTTTTTAATTGTTCCCGTTATTCTAATTTGTTAATCTGATACAACAATCCCCACAATAAGAACGGTAGTAATTATATTTCCCGTTTCTAATTTTTTAGATTGTGCAATAAAAATGAATGAAATAAAATAAATTATAATTAAAAATTAACTTCATAGAGGTATATGTTCGATATGATAGTTTCAAATTAAAATGTTTTATCTCGAACATCTCTCTCATATACTATCATTAGTTTCACATTTTATACCCAATCCCAAGTCTTATGTTTATACATTTTTTTGATATTTTATTATTTTTCTTCCTTTCTTGTCAAAAGTAATTGCATTTGCTTCGCGCATGACAACAGATTTCTCGGCTAAATCTCATGTGCATAAAATGATTGCCCTAAGCACATTTTCAGCCTTTTATTTGTATTGTGTTTGTTTGTAATGTAATATCTCCATTTGTCTTGTTATTGAAGTGCTTCTATGTTTTTCGCTAAATTTTTACAACAAACCAAACTTTTTTCAAATATATATAATTCCTCAAATTTAAAATATCTTTACATTTTTATTAAACGCAATATTTTAGTATATTACGATTATTGGTTGTACCTTGTTTATAGTATTTTTTGTTTTCTCAAATGAAGTAAGTTGGATGTAAAAATAAAATGAATATATTTGTCTCACTGTTATTTTGGTAAACATATTTTTTTTCTTACTATTAGATTTTTTATTTTATAATAAAAGATATACACTTTTTTTCCTGTATATAATCCGCAAGCCCCATTTTTCAAACAAAGGGGGGAAAAAACCTAGCATAATTCGCAGCGGCGTATTGTCCACGGCAATTTTTCCGACGAATAGTCGAAAACTTATACTGCAGATAATTTGGTGTCAAATAAAATAAACAATACACATTATGATTAAAAATATAGTAAATTCTACAGAAAAAATATTTATAGCGATAAAGATCTGTTTGAATCCACCGCAAAGCAAAGTGCAATTAACTGAAATGAAAGAATGACATCGATCAAGATTCTAGTAAATCTTTTCGATTTTTAAAACGAGGTTAGATATCTTTTAAAAATAAACTATATTTGTTTGGTTAATAGAGAGTTAAATGAAAGAAATGGATTATTTTCTAATTTTGCACATTAAATGCATTTTTCCTTTGTATATCGCATTCTTTGTTTTTCCTCTTACATTAATGTTTGTCGACATTTTTTTCATTTGCCTTCCCTGTATAGCTTTCAGTTTAAAATTTGCTCGGTAACTTAATTTTCACATTATTATGACGATAAACGAATTTGAATGTTGTTAGATCGAAAAAGTTCAGGTCAAGATAAAATGCGAATTGACGCTAATGAATTGGAATTTCAATATAAGTCAACCGAGTCGTAGCACCATCTGTTATTTATTTTATGAAACATAAACGACATTTCTTTCAAAGCTTTATAGTAAGCTTTTCTGTGAAAAATATTTTTTTGTCAGATTATCCGCGGCGGCATAATGATAAATTATTTCAAATAAGTTAATCAGATTTTTGATAAAAAATGAGTGGGAGTTAATGTTTGTTAAAAAAGTAATTGCCATTTAAATAACTAACTTCAGAGCCTTATAAAAGGAATTTAGTTTCAACACTGCAGTATAAATATATGATGCTCTGATTACAAATGTTAAACAAAGTACATCACAAATGCATAAATAATTTCAATGTATATTTTTAATTACTTATAAATAAAAACTTAAAAATCACATTCCAAACGCTAAAAAAACCAGTCACCAAATTATGCAGCTGCTGTTTTTAGCAGTATTTGACGAATTGCATATATTGTTAAGAATTTAAAAGTTCTTTCCTAACAAAAGTACATTCAATATTTTAAAAGGCTTGTTTTTGGCCATTTATCTTCATAATCTAACTTCTTATGTGTGGTTCACAAAGAATAATCATTTTTTACATTTTAATTTTGTAATGGAATTGCAAATATTCTAGTTATATTTGTTACGTTGAAGTTTGAATTTCAAGGTAAAAGTAAACAGGAAAACAATTACAGTTAACAAATAGAATTTGCTAAAAACTTACTTTTTTTTTCCAAATGTTTATGATATGTCACATTGTTATCAATATTTTATATTCATACAAGCTGAGTTTGATTGACTAACAGATGAGGGTCACAATAATTTTATTTTCTTACCACAGTCCTATTTGTCATAAATTTTTAAATACAATCAGGAAGTGAAGTGAATAAAATGACATACAATATACACACAAAAGTTTCTTAAATAGAAATAGCTAAAATATACAAATATACACATTTTTAGATATTTTCACATTATTGTCGTTTTTTTAGAACTCTATTGCGAGGTGGGGGACGTTTTCCTCCTGTGAATAATGATGTCATCATTTCAGATAATTCTGGTACATCATATTTAGGCATTTGCATTTGCTGCATTTCCTGAAAGACAAATGAGTGAAAATAAATAAGATACACAAATTGAAGTTAAAATGATTTTGAGGATAAATGTTTTATAATCCTTAATTACTTTTACACCTTAGAATTGAGGATTTATTTATTTTTTTTTTGTTACTGGAAGCAAAAATTAAAACGTTTGAATGCACAATTATATGAAAATATTCCAAATACAAACTCAAGTACACAATTGAAATGGAAAATACTTTATATTATATCACTTGAATCAAACTGTTTAAAGTTAAATTTCATTTACAGAAAAATAAAAATATTCATTAGATTTTCAGATATAAAATACAGAAATCTTAGCTTTTTCCATAATATTGTTTAAAGTTCAACAATAAATAAAAATTTAACACCAAATAATTTTCCTATTTATATATTTATTTCTTTAAAAGATGAGATATTTTCTTTAAATCAACTGTTTAAATGATGATTGTTATAATCAAATACAATAGTATCACAATCATAACATCTATTACATTTAATTTGTGTCAATATATGTTTACTTCAGTAAAAAATTTTTTTTAAGCATTTTGCTTTTATGGTTAATATTGATTAGTGTTCTTAAAATTTAAAATACTCAAATGAAAAAAAAATTTATTTAAAAGACATGTTTTTAAGAAAATACTTTAAATGCAATGAAAACTTTAAAATAATTTTTTTTTTAAAAAAAAGTTAAACAATTAGAAACACAAGTTAATAAAAAATAGTAAACATGTTTTTGTGAATAAAAATAGCAGAAGCCACATATTATTTTAAATTACTCTTTTTTGATCAACTGTTGGTTATTTTTGATTTCAAACATAATAAAAAATTTACTTTGTTTCCTGTATGCATACAAGATAACTAAACAGCTCAAGTTGTTGTAAAACTTTTTGAATAACTAAAATATAATGCCTTTAAGAAAACTTTTCATAGAGAGAAGATCATGTATGACAGAATGAAAAGTGTGAAAAACTCCTAATCACTTGCCAATAGATCAGCAAAGTTTCAATCTGAGTGGATAGGATTGAACTTGAAACCTACTATTTTGAATAGCATAATATTATAACTGGGTCTTATTTTGTATTTTAATAATTTTAGTAAAAGGAGAAGTATTACTAAAATATTGAAAACAAAATTCTTTATAACAAAACTAACTAATGTAAATTAGCAATAAATTTGCTGTTACTTGATTTTTATGATATTTACTGCATCAAACATCTAATAAATGTGTAATTTTGATAAAAAAAAAAAAAAAAGAGTAATCCCTTATTTTTCATGGTTAATGGAGACCAGAACATTCAGCGAAAGCTGAAAATCCGTGAAGTAGGAATTGCCCCTAGGAATATTTGTGTATGTGAGTACACAAATGTTTTAAATACATAAACAGTATTTATGCTTTAAATATTTAAGACAAAAATTACAAAACCTTATACAAACATTAATCAACATTGCTTTCTAAGAGAAGCGAAGAGTCTTGTGTTCGTGGCAAAGGGGAGGCTCTCACTTGACTCATAGAAGCTTTAGGTTCACTTGGAGATTCTTCTGCTGGAGGAACTGATGGTAGAGCTGGAGGCTTTATATTGGACAGAAACAGGACAGTCGTTATTTATGTATTTCCTTTTAAAATTCTTCTGGACAAAGACATAACTCTGTCAATGCGATTACAGAACTCGACAGCTTAAACCATATTGTTGTCCATTTCTTGTGCAAATTGTTGCACTGCTCTTCTTATGTTTTTCAGTTTCTTCTTCCCATTCCTCTTTATTTTCTTCCTCGCTTACAGGCTTTGTCATCTTAAGGTCTTCATCGGTCAATGGGTCTGAGTAGCAATTGATTAGGTCCCTGTAGTCTTTTGTCTTGTTAAAAATCCTTTATTCCTTATGCCACACTGTATTTTCATTGGTTGATATCACACCGAAAAATAATCAAGCATCTTTAAAAGAGCCTGTGGTATGTACTGAGTCAATTCCTCTCTTTGTTTGACATGCAGGGATCCTTCTCTCTTATGCATCAACATGAAACAATGCTTCTTTCCACAATGTGGCTGACGATATGGTTGTAATTTTTAAGTTTTGATGAATATTTTGGAAAAACCCACAAAGAACTGAAGTCAGAAAACATGAAGCGCAAAGTGACAAGGGAGCACTGTATTCACAAATTGAACAAAAAATTCACCATAAAAATATCAAGGACAGCTCAATTACAATTTTCATTTAATTCAAATTTTTAGATGATATGAGAGAGAATAATTGTAGGTAATTTATATAACATATATGTTTAATAAATAATTCTATATTTTAGTGAGAGAAAGATATTTTTTGGCTTTTCCTTTATATTAATATGCAAAAAGTAAAATCTATATAAAAAATCAGTTAAGCACTAAAAAAATACAATGTTTAGAAAATAATATAAATAAATATAAACACTCATAAAGCATGCATATCTATTGCATTCAATTATTTTTTGCACCAATTAAATTGCACTTGAAAATGAATCTATTTTATAATTTAATTCTAGATTCAAGTGAAAACAAAATTATATAAAAAGTATATTTATAGTATATTTACTCTTTGGGTTTCTGGATCAGCTGCATTCATCATTTTTGGAAGGATCATGATCAGAATCAAAGGTAGAACCATCATCAGTACCTACAAAGATAAAAATAAGACAGACATTTAAATAAAAAATATGTCATTCACTATTAAAATATCTTCATTTAGAGAAGAATTTCAGTTGTATGCTTAAAGAAAAACTATAAATGCATACTGAATAAAAATTCAAAATACCAACTAATAACTTCAAGGTGACTATCATAAAATGATGTTAAAATCCCAAATGTTAATAAATAGTCAAATATTAATAAAAGTTGAATGTATGAAATGAATTTTGAAAATTCCAGACAATACATTGGATCATACAATTTGATTTAAAATTATAATGATTTTAAAATTAGAATTCTAAAATTCAAAATCACAACATTTTTAAAAGGTATCAAGATAAAAAAAAAATTCCAAATAAGTTTTAATTATGTATAACAGACAGAACAAGGCAACCAAAAATCTGATGGACTGACTAACACATGCACACTTTTGGAATTTAGAATCTTATTCAATAAAGCTGGTATGAAATAAACATATTTCATACCTCAGTCAAAATAAAATATCCTGACTAATTAAGTAAATATATTATACTATATAAAGAAAAAACTTGTCTATTTGCATTGATAAATTGTAACATTTCAGAATCATATATCATTACTGAATTATACATTGTATAAAGTAATGAGAAATTTTAGAGTTTTTAAAACATTTTCATTAGATTCATATTTGTTAATTTATTGAGTATTTCAAGATGTGTACCTGTATGATGATACACAAACTCTCTTTAAACTTCTAAAATACACAAAATTTGAATGCTGTACTCTTTTTAAAAAAATCAGCCATTTTAGGGAAAATGAAGCAGTTCACATTCAGACCATCCATTGATGGCTGGAGTAATCCATGCATAAATAATTCTAAGCATTTCTCATTCACTTTTTCAAACAAAATATCTTGTAGTTGAGACCTAAAATGTCTGACGAGTAATACAGTATTTTAACAGTATCAGTATCATAAAATCTTATCTAACAGTGCAACTGTTTTGTTTGCAGATGATGATTTAAACTTTTATTAAGGAGAAAAACATCATTACAGACATTCTTAAATTTTTCTTTCAATAATTCGGAAAAATAGGGAGCAATTCCAAAAACTGCTGAATAAGCACATTTTTGACAGAACTGAATTGCTTTACAAATATTGCTTGAAAGAGAGAGTTTATACTGCTAGAAAAACTATAGATGAATAAACTGTTTAAAACTTTAAGGACTCATAGAATTCAAATATTTAAAATTTCTTTTGAAAAAACAAATCTAAATTTTTAGAACATGCTTTGGATTTACATTCTTTAACAGGAGCAGCAGTATATAGTGAGGAAATAATTTATTAAGTATAATAAATAATAATAATTTATGAGTAGATTTTTTGACAGATACAGCCTGCTTTAATAAATACACATATTTTTCCCCTTTCATATGGGATTTGATAGCCTCAATTCACTTATATCTGAAATACAGAAGTTTATGCAACAAAATAGACACTAAGAATGTGTTTTTCTGAATTGTGAAAAAGCCAACTTTTGTATGGCTTATACAGAGTCTACTGGTCATTAAGAAGACAATTTCTACTAGATATTTTAGATAATTTATTTCAACCTTTACATAATAAAGAAATTCATTCAGATTTATTGAAACTATACACAAAGTAATCACTAAGGATGGAAAGTATATTTTAACTTAAAAATTTTGTACTTAAATATTATATTCAGATGAATTTTATAAAGAAAACAAAAAAATAGATAAAAAAAACCAATTTAAATCACTCGCCTAATTGTACTACATAACCTTATTGATGATTTCTTCACTTCATTTTACACACATAATTCTAAATAATAGATTTGTTTCTGATTGAACCAGATCATAATGAAGCTGTTGTGGCAGAATTGGATCGCAATTTTAGTTAATAGTCATGCATGTAATAACTATATATCAATTGTCCTGCCATCTACTGGTAACATTAAGAACTAATATTCCCTTTTGTTTTTGGAATTTCATTGAAAAGTTTAAAACAAACAAACAAACAAAAAAAAAAAAAAAAAAAAAAAGACAATACTTTTTAATAGAAAATAAATGCATTAAGAATTAAGTGAAAAATTCCAGGAATGATTCCTGATTCTCAAAAAGTCCAGTCAAAATTCCAGGAGTTGTACAAACCCTAAATATAACTTATTTAAATTACTTCAAAAGCTGAGAAAGCAATTTGAACTGAGATATAAACTAATATTATCATTTCATGCATTCAAAGTAATATATTCCAATTCTTTCATAATGGTATTCTTTCTAAATTTTTGCACCACCTGAAATTGACCATTTTCAAATTTTAAATTATGCATTTTTCTTTTTCAAAATAAATTTTACTTAGATAAAAAGTGAGATCTTATATTTTCCTGTGCATAAATCAATAATGAAAAATGAAATATTACTATGTGTACTTAAAATCAAATTTTGGCAGATCTATGCAAATTTGTATTCTTTCACCAAAATTATATGTAATTGTGTTAAATGATACCGAAAAAATCTATACATTTTGTAAGGGGGAAAGTCCTGGGGATAATATTTTGACACTCTTACAGCAAAAAATAATGCTCTAATTATGCTCTGTACGTATAGTAAAATAAACTTTTATGAATAATTTAGAAAACTTTGTGGTGCAAGATCCAAATAAGACACACTGCTTAAAAAGGATTCATAATGTAAATAAAACAAGCAAAAAATTAAGTTATCAAAAATATGTGCAGAATATTGACATACCATTGGATTCATTAGGAAATCAGTAATCCTCCAAGCCTCTCTCATTTGGAAATATTTGTATGGAGCTCGAACCTTGAATTTAAGTGGGTATGGAACTTGTTGCACTAAATTTGTCTGAACATAATTCAATTTACGAGCCCGGAATTTACCTTTTGAATTAATGTCTACTCTAACAGGTTCATAAAAATGATTTGGATTAATTACTTCAACAACATATGAACCAGGCTCCATGTTGCTGATATGAAAAGTACCATCATTTCTGAAAGGAAGACATGATAGAACATTTTAAATAAAACTGATATAAGATTATTATGCAAGAAAAATCTTAAAACTATTTGAAATGATAAATTGAAAAAATTATTCAAATAGGAAACAAAATCAGCATTTTTTTATAGTTTCAAATGATATGAATTAAAGCAGAAATATGTAGAAAAATATATTCAGTTATATTACTTGCTCAATTCCTATTATATATGAAAATTTATCAGCACAAAAATGCTCAATACGTAACTTTTTTAAAGATAATTTATGAATATTTCATATTATATCATAATAAGATAAAAATTTATTCCATAGAAATACTTTTTAGTTAAAGTAACTTTTTTCGCTAAATAGTAGAAAAGCATACAGAGGGTAAAATACGCCAAGAATGCGATAAAGTGTGTCAGACTGGTTTACCAGTTTGGATTACGTAGGTATGACGTGCTTTTCGTTTTATAGGCGCATTTTATGTAACTCTTGAAATCATTACAGAATAATCTTGAATCATTGAATTTTGATATTTGATTTTTGAAGTTTTGGTGTTGCTTGCGAAAATTAATAAGTACGGATGAGGATATATTGACTTTACATTTTCGCGGAGTAAGTATGGAGAAAGAATCATCAGGAAAACATAATAGAAAATTTTTAGTTGCAATAGAAACGGTATGTTCGTCGAAAAGTAACGATTCGGAGAGCGATGATTAGGTGAGTAATTTTGTTTTTCATTACAATTTTATTCATATTTAGAAATTAAAGTTTTTATAAAAATGAAGGTTTCTAAAAGTAAATGAATGTTTAAGTTGTGTGCATTGCGTTTTTCATATTAGTGTTAGAATGTGCAGCATACTTAAATTTCTCTAATGTGAGCGTTATTACTCGTTATATTAATATTCGAGTTTAAACAAAAATTTTAATTTGTTAACGTTTGAAATTTAGCTTTACTGCTCGGTTGCCACTGTAGTAGGTAGCGGTACACTGATGTTTTTTTTAAGATGGGCACCATTGCTCGGTATATTAAAAATTCAGTTTAAATAAAAAGAATTAAATTTGTTAACATTCGAAATTTAGCTTTATTTCCCGGTTAGCACTGTAGTAGATAGCGCTACACTGATGTTTTTTTAAGGAAGGCGCCATGGCTCAATATATTAAAATCTTTGTTTCTATTTATTAGAATTTTAAAACTTCTACAGTATTTAATTATAATGAAATATTAAAATTTTTAATATTTGGAATTTGGAAAAATGCGCGATTTCAAAGCTGAAGTTCGAACGTGATCGTCATTGGTTGACGGCTATCGCGCATTGTGACGTAATTTAGGTTAGAAACAGAGTTGTAGAGTGCTTGGTGTGAAAAGTTGAAATCGCGCCAATCCCGTACAGGTCTGTCGTCATTTACCACTTTTTTTAAATGAAATTTACTATTTGCCTAAATTTAAAAGTTTTAATTTATATTAATTTTTTATCATAATTGTAAATATATATATAAAGGAATATATTTAATTTAGAAAATTCAATAAGGTCAAATTAAATCTTGCCTTTGCATATTCTTAACTAGCCATTGAGCTACAATTAATGTGGAATGCAGTAATGAGAAGTTAAATAGTTATTAAGAATTTTTTTAAAGAAAAGTAATAATTTTAATATACTGCAAACCAATAATTTTAATATACTGCAAAGAAAATAATTAATTTTAAAATCACATTGGAAAATATTAAATGCTTACAGCATTTATTTAAACTCTTGAGGAATAGTTTCAATGAAAAAGTAATTCATTTTTCCAGAAACATTTAAGGACTTTTCAAGGTTATATAAGGCTAAAGTTAATATTGGAAGATTAAGAATTATTAAAAATTCTCATTATTGGAATATTAAGAAATTGCCAATATTTTCAGTGAAAATTTCTTAAAACAATGAAGAATTGAGATATGTATAAATAAAAATAAATGTCTTTATTAAGAGTTCATAAGATTTTATAGCCCAAGAAAATAATATTAACAACCAAAATTAAATTTAAGAAAAATTCAGTTGGCAACAAGAATAATTAATAAAATTAATATTTTATTACATGATGCAGACATTAAATATAACCCAAAATCTAGTTTATTTGAAAGATTATATATTTTTTAAAATTTAATATGGTATAACAGAAACATAATATTTAATAAAAAATATCCAGAGGGTTTGAATTTTTAATAACAAAATGATTTTCCTCAACATTTTCATAAGTTTCGGATGCAATTTTATTATATATTATTTTAAGCTTCAAAGACACTATCTTTAATTATTATTGTGAAAAAATTTTTTGGCACATAAAATTGTCCGTATACGATATATTCCATACAATTTGCAGAAAAGGGATTCAAAACTTCAAGTGTCATTTATTTATTTTTGTGACACAAGATTAATTAAATGAAAAAGCTGAATCTGTGAAGACAAATTCTATGCAGGAAAGATAAATTTTAGGAAAAAAAATTTACTGATAGGAGAAACTGAGAATAATAAATATATGAGGATTTGACCAGATGGTTAATGAAAGGAGATTTAAATCCAATATCAACAATCAAATTTTCTAAAGAAGGAATGAAGAATAGTCTAACAAGTTTTGAAAGATATAGTTCACTATTTTCAATCAAGAATTAATTAAACTAGTTTTTTGTAAAAATAAATAAATAAAAATACAGTTTTGAACTTTATTTTAGTAAATTTTTTGATTAAAAAGTGCAATATAATTCATCTAAAAAATTTCCAACAAAAGTTAATAGACCCAAAACTTAATAAGGATTCAATAAAATTGCTTTCAGTAAATCAAAAACAATGATCATCCTTATTGGTTGATACATGAATGTTGATCAGAGCTGCATTCTGACAGAGAATAAAAGACAAATTCAAGCAAAAAGAAAATGCAAAATAGTGCCTGATGAAAATTGCTCAATGTATTAATAAATTTTACATAAAGTATAAAAAGAAATATATTATAAAATTGCAAAATTATTTAAATGAAATATTTTGCATTTCATGAATTAAAAGTTTAAAACTAAATTTACATTAAATGGCTTTGCATAAAGATATAATGAAGCCTACTGGCATAAATGTATTTTGCACTTCCAAGGCATAGGACCAAGGCTCGATTCTCAAGTTGGGTAAAGTCAACCGAGCCTTTTATCCCTAAAGTGGGACAATAAGATTGAGCACCAAGCATGCTTATAATTAATACTTCATTTTTCAAGTAACTCACTAAACAAAAATGCCTTCAAAATGTTTGTTTCGAAAACAAAATAGTTATATCTATTAAATGCTATGTTACAGGAATGTCAATTTTAAAACTGGTGTATCATATTAACAGTTCATTATAAATATATTTATTCCTAAAATAAACATATAATCAATTCTTAGGAATCAAAAATTATTTATTATACTACTTAGAATAGTTTCTTTGTATTAGAGCTTATATATATGTTTTCTTTTTTTTAAAACCAAGATAAAATGATGTAAATGCCATTATAAATCAATGGAAGATAATAAGAATTTTCAATCAATTTGCTCTCATAATATGGTGTGGTAATTATCGTTTTATTTTTCCATACACAATGTCTGCACTAAAACCATACATGAAAATCTTATATTGATCAGTCTTAAATATAGTTTTCAATCACTTATAAGAATCATATTCAAGTATTTTCTGAGAACCTAACTTAGAATTATCAATAATAATCCACTATATGGGTCTAAAGTGTTTTTAAAACATAAATAAATAAAAAAAATACTATATTATGCAATAAGAACACTTGTATAATTAATGTTTTACCAAAAATACACGCTAACAAAATTTGACTATTTAATTGCCAAAATTTGACTATTTAATCATCTGAGTTTGTACTAATTCCAAAAGGCGAATTTTAGAAATTTTATGAATAAATCAATATTTTTAATTACAATTTTTAAAAGATCATAATTATTTGTAAAAACTTATGATAAAATTCTTATATAAATTAGATTTTAAATTAATGATTATTTTAAAAACATTTAAAGAGTCAATAGCAACAATGAAACAGATTTCCTTTAGATATTCAAAATTATTTATAGTATATACTTAAATATAGCAGCATAATATTCCAAAACTTCGAAATTCGCTTGTGCAACTGAATTCTAAAAATATTAGTTTTTATTTAAAAGATATAAAAGCTATTGCTTTCCAAACAAAATTATGACACAAATTAATATAATACAAAATTTAAACTCTTCCTTTTTATTCATTATAACTATTTAATGAGAAATGTATTTTAGTTTATAAATTTTTTTCTTTTTTTAAGTTTACGTCAGTTAGAATGTAATGAATATAATGTATAAATATCGAATTCCCTATCGATCCTCCTTAGTTAACATTTTTCGGTATACCCACAAAAACTGATAGAAACGGAAAACAAGAATTAAAAAAATATTGTACATAATATAAACCTTAAAAATCCTAATCGTTCTCCACCATTAACTAAAACTTTTGTAGACAGTAACCATTCTGGTGAAATCACATCAGGGGGAATCACTGTTCCTTCAATTCCACTTTTATCTGGTAAATCTTGGGAATTAAATTCATTTGCTGCTATTGCAATAATACTAGAAATTACGAAGCAAAAAATATAAGTTATACTAAATCCAATCATACTAACAAGTGTGAATATATTATTCACTAAATATTAAAAGTTGTGAGTTATATTGTAATAATTATCATGAGAATCCTATTCCTTAACAAATATTTACTTTGGTTTTGGTTGGAAAAAGTATTGTGGAGTCATACTTAATGCTGGCTTATGTTTCTATTGATAGAAATAATTTTGGATTTAACATAACATACAATAGAAAAAAATTAATACATGTTAAGAGAAGTATAAATAATCTGAAATTTATGAGGTGAGACTAAATTGTCAATTTTAAATAAAAGCAGTTGTTTATATTATAATAGTAATTTTTATTTCATCATATAATTTCAACGATTTGTTATTAAGTTTGTATTCTACTCATGACTGCAAGCTCTAAGTTATGGCGCCTGGTTTGGTCGATTATGTTTGTAAACAATTAAGTTGAGATGTCAAATATGAATAATATTTGAATTATTTTACCATCATTTACTGAAACAGTTCTCGAAATTTACTAAATTGTACTTTCAGAATGTGTACTATAATTTTTAAAAGGGAAAATCGCAATACACGCATCAACGAAATTTCTCATTTAAAATACTTATTTGTAAATTTAAATATTGCAATTAATGGCTTATAAGAACTCTGAAGCAAATAAATATTCCGAAACTGGAAAACTCTTAATAAAGTCACTGACAAATTTGGATGTATGTAAACTATAAATTTTAAGGGAAAATAACATATAAATTAATCTTGTATTTTTTTTAATAATCTTCAAATATCATATATACTGCATTTTCTTTGCAATTTCTATCCACTGGATACTAGCTTTTTTGCTTAAATCTGTTTAATTTTATCAAGTTATGCAAATCATGAGAATAATACCATAAATGGTTAAAAAGTCCACAAGGCAAAATTCTACAAGTCGGTACTTGTGCCAGACGTGTAGATTAATGTGCCAAAATGGATTATTACAATTTTATGAGATAATCCGATGTATGTGCATGCGTGAAATTCGTTTGGAGTTTTTGCAATTGTTTAAGCTTTGCTATGTGTGTTTTTTCATTTATATTCAAATTTAAATGCTTGAAGTTATATTTCGTTTTGTAAGTGTTTCAGGTTGAAAAATTTAACGTTTAATTTTGTTTGTAGCAAGTGAAAGGTATGGATAGTCCTTAACTTATGTTTTTTAAAAAAAATTTAATTCATCCACTTGTGTGTTTTGATAAATACTTTTACTTTATGTGTTATTCAACTAAAATTGCTGTTTGTGATTTATTAAATATTGTGTAGAAATATTTGATTCATTTATTTAGGTTTACTATGAAATGTAGTGTTTGTTAATAAGAAACTCGAGTTTTCATAAAAACATGTTTACTTGGTAAATCCTAGTTAACTATGCAGGTTTACTGCTATTTTCAATTATTACACCAAATGCTGCTCAATTATCTGTGATATGTAAATTGCATCACTGTGTGCAATATCTGATTACCAAATACTGATTACACTCAAACTTCAATTTTGCAAATGTGCACTATTTTAAATTTCAAATATTTCGTTATAATTTCTTACAGCAGAAGAATTAAAATGCGAACTACTAAAAGTAGTTTTACAAAGATTATATAATAAAAAACAAGTATAAACAAAGTTATCACTCAATCTACAATGGATGACAAACAGGCGATAAACCTGAATGTATAACATAAATTAAATATGTTTTTATGAAAATTCTTATTTTAATTAACTGGTCAGTAACCCTTACCTTAAAGAAATTCAGTGTTCTATAAAGCTAAATTTATAACTTAGATTAGATTTAATGTGGAGTGGTTCCAAATGAACATAGGACTGTAACTATAATTCTATTGTACTATACCTCAAAAAGAAAGTCCTTATTTGTAGAAAGCAGTGGCTGAAGCAAATTTCAGAAGATATTTAACAGGGATATCCTTCAACCATCAAGGTTTAATTAAATGCAGACCTACATTTTCATATCTCTGTGTGGAGAAAGTTTCTCATACAATCTGCAATTAAGTTTCTCCTTCATATATTTACAACCCTTGCGAGTAGGATCATCTAATACTCCTATTATAGTGTGATGTCTCTTAAAGTGGCAGTATCCTGTAAGAAGTCCCTCTACTTTTCTTAAACAGTTTCTACTGAGCTTTAATAAATCTTTTTCCTTTTAACTAGGACTAATCCTATTTAATAGCATTGCTTGTCTTTAGTCACTAGTATTATAACAGTTCAAAAACTGTTATTTCCTTAACAGAACACTGTTTCATAAATACTGTTTCTGATCAGTTCTTTTTAAAGGCCTAGCATTGGTTCAGGACCAAAAACATCTTGTTGATCTAACCTTTGCCAACTCATCAGTAACTCATTGGCAGGAACACAAGAGCACCCATTTTGAGGTAGGAAATTATTGTTAGCCAATCTACACTGAGTAAAGTAACATTTCCAGACAAGAAGTAAAAGTAGACTTCGGTAAAGCTAGTAATGCATTTTGACTCACAGAACGAATGATTATTCTTCTGCAAAAGTAGCCTCTGTTCAAGCATACTCTGCTGCATATGAGAATAGCAAAGACTTTTGCTTGGAATTCAGTTATTTGTTCCCAAAGGGAATGATAACTTTGTACCTTTAACTGGACAAATAATAGTCCCAGTATTAAAATTCATTTTTGAGCCTTTAATGCACCAGTAAATACAATTTTCATTAATGATAAAATTATTTCAATCTTTTTATTAGAAAAATTTGATTGCATAAGGCTTGTCATAAGCATGGTTAATAATCATGTAATCAGTCGGCATATTTATAAAAGGATGACTTTTTTTATGTCAGCCTTAAAATTTCCCTAAGAAAAACATCTGGAGTAATCCTACTATAGACCTGTATTTTTAAGCCTTTTCATATAATAGCTTCTGCCTCAATATGCATGTAAAGAGGCTGCACACCAAGTAAAGGCTATAGTTTAGAAGTGGTAGTTATTTTAATACTCCTAGAGATATCTTCCCAAAAATTTTTTTGAAGTTTTGTTAAATGCGCTTTAGCAGTTTCATTTCTGATTCTAAAATACTGAGCCATATGTTATGCAGAGGCAAATAATCATAGTATAAATCCAGTGTATAACTTTGAGATTTAGGCCCCAAGTTTTTACAAATGCATTTCTAAATGACCAGAAAGCTTTTTTATTATTTTTTATTTTGCTTTTTCAATACAAAAATTTAAATGTTTGTTCCAATTTAGGTTCATTTCAAAATATACTCCTAAGAATTTCACTTTTTTGGAGTATGTTAATTCTTGACCGAAAAAAGCTAGCTTTTTAGATTAAGATTCTTTTTCTGTGTGAAGGTAATCATAGAAGCATTTTGAAGATTCACAGAAAAGCCTTCATTATTACACCAAATCTCAATTCATTTAAGGGCATTTGACATAGTGTTGGAGATTGTTTTGCCATATTTAATTCTGATGACCTAATGGTAGTTATCCCAGGCTTGTTTAAAACCTCTAGATGGGAATATACACTGCAACATCACAAGATGGGTGAATTCATCCTTTCAGACAACCAGCTTATGCTTGGATCATCATGTTTTCTCCTAAAAAGGAAGTACTGACAAATAAATTATTGTGGAGGTCTTTGATTCAAAAACAGTGTCATTAATTCCCTTTCTAGCAGGAGATTATAGAATGGCTTCAATAAATATCTTATCAAAAGCACCTTCAATATAATAGAAATTAGTGAAAGCAAGTTCTTTAGCCTTAAAGTTCTCCGAAATGAAGGAGAGATTACGCATCGCATTAACAGTGGATTAACCTTGTTGTTATACTTATTGAGAATCAGAAAGTGATTTATTCACTAAATAAACTTTTCTGATATATCTGTCTTACAGCTTTTCTATTGTCTTTAGAAGAAAAATATTAAGTTAATAGGCCTGAAGGATTTTGCTTCATAGTAGTTATCTTTTCTTATTTTAAAAATAATAAATACTTTTGTATGCCTGCTAGCAATAGGTATATGGCCAAAGCTATACTTGTCTTGAAAATCCTACTATTATTAGAGTAACTCACTGGACTCCCTCAATGAATAGAGCTGGTACAATATCATCCATTCCTGGTGATTTATAAGGTTTAAAGGACATTATACCCCATTTTATTTTACCATAAGTATGGATTCTTTTGGCAATATCCCATTTACTTCTACCATAATTTGATGTAGAAGATATGAAAGTAGGGTTCCATTATTATTATTATTATTGAACAGGGGAAGTCACTATTGACAGTTCAGCCAGGATCTCCATCCCAGAATCTGAACATTTTAAGAGTGTTTAGACCACAGCTCCTTTCTTAACACATTTTAATGAGTTTTGTTATAGCAGACATAGTCTTAATGTCAGTATAGTGATTTTTAAAGGAATTCTTTTTAGAACTTTTGAAGCTTTATTATAAGTGGTCAGTACTAGTTTATATTTCTGCCTCATTTATCTTAGCTCTATAAAAGAGCTTTCTACATTTTATCCATAATGTGCTCCCTTTAGACTATAGGTTCCCAAACTTTTTTGAACTAGTGCCTCCTTTTGTGAATATTTCAATACTGCCTCTCTCTCACTTTTTTTTCCAGAGAAATAAAAGTGTACATAATGCATGGTGAAAACAGGAATTAAATTTCAAAAATTACTAATGAATAGATTTTTCGTTTAATTGAAACACTACTGACTTTCTTCTTTAATTAAAAAAAAAGGTATAAAAGTTTCAATTTACCTGTTATAAGGACTGACAGGGGTTTTGATGATATGAAGTAATCCATAATAAACTACTGCTTTCTAAGTAAATAAATTGACAGTTTCAGAGAACAATAAAAATGCTTACTTAATTATATTCAGCTTTCTCATTAGTTTTAACTTAACTAATGAGAAGGCTGAATTTGATGCATTTTCAGGAGCTTGTGAATATCAGGCTTGATTTTACTATTTTTGAACCAATCGTAAGTTTCCAAGTTCAGTAACAAGAAGCCGATTTTTCTTTTTTGTTACCAATGTTGCAACAGTACTAAATCCATATTCTGCTAAATATGAAGATGGAATGATTGATCCCAAATTGTTAAATAATCGACCATAATTCGACACTTGCAAAATCAACTTCTGCAGCCAAAGTTCTTGGTAGCTATTCTTGAATTCAATTTTTAATTCCTTATTTGTTGTCAGTTCTATTAATTCTTTATGTAATTGAGATGATTCTGCTGTGTTTACATTGGAAAAAAGATCCAAAATCCATCTGGAATGTCCAGATTTAAAATGCCCTGTAATCTTTTCTTGAAGTCATTGTAGAGGTTTTCTAAGTGTTGACAGTAAATAAACAAGTCATTATGCTTGAATGATAGTGCTGATAAATGTGAGAGGTTATTGAATTCACGTCTGTCTATATTTCTTTTATAAAATAGTAGCTTGGACACGAAAATAGCAATGCTATTTTTGAAGTTGGAGATTGACATCATTAAGCAATTTATAAATGTTTGTAAGTACACAAAATCTTTCTTTAATGCGATAAGATTGTTGTGCAATTCTGTGTCTTTGAATCTGTGATATAGTTCCTAGGAAACAAACATATTGTAAAATTGAGTCAAACAAGTGGCTTTTAAAAGCCAGCATACTTTTGTGGGAAGCAGCAATTTAAAAACTTCATCATTTGCAATTCAAAGCTGACTAAATAATTTATCATTCAACAAGTTGCTTCTGATTTTATTAACTGCTCTTATATTACAGTGATGTAGGGAAGCATTCGCTCAAGTTTTTGCAGCCAAATTCTGTCAATAAATTATGTAATAAACAGCAAGCACGCCAGGAACTTTATTTATTAAGCATACTAAGAAGCCTTTGTAACACCCTATGTGCCATAATTACTGACAAAATATTATTCAAAGGAATTTACCTTTCGTCACAAAACTTTTGCTGTATATCAAATATGGTTTCTTTTTTGTATCTGTTTCTAAATTGGTAAGAAACATTTCTTCACAGATCAATCATCTTTGATAAATTTTATGTATGACAATAACAATGTTTTATTGGTTGGTGAAGTGGACTCATCCAGCTGAATTGAAAATTGACAATTCTGTAAATAATTGCACAATGTTTCTTCAATGTTTTTATCCATCCCATCTATTTGTTATTTTCACAGATTTATTCCTTAAAGGAATTTTTCAGATCATATCTATTGCTGGTTTATGGAGCACAATGGTTATTACTCTTTAACTTTTGGTAAAATTAAATTTTCTCCAATAGTATGTGGCTTGCTTGTTTTAGCAATCAACAATGAAACTTGTAGGAAGCTTGAAGTCTGTCATCATCTTGTTTAGAAGCCGATGAAAATAATTTTAATATAGTTGGCTTACTTTCAAACTTCTTTTTTAATGTCTAGAAGGTAGGTCACACTTTTGTCTTTCTCATCCATATGTATTTTATTAAGATCCTGAAGCCTAAAAGATTTCATTGTTTCTTTCAAAAGTGTTTTTTGACAAATGAAGCTCATTGATTAATGATGGATTTATAAGATTTTCAATAAATTCATGTTTTATATAATCCACACTATATTGCTGCCTCTTCTTTTTTGCTTCTGACATAAGATTTTCTTTACTTATACTGATTTTGTACATTCAAGATATACATCCAAGTTAAGGAAGCTGCAAGAGATACTGATGCCTTAAAATAATATAAGCTGAAGTCACAAAATATTAAGGCACACAAACACTTTTCATTGTACACATACTGTGATGGAGAGAGTGGAAATAAGTCAACAGTTTTCTGCGAGAGAGAAATAAGCTAGCTTCAGGGTTGCAGTGAGGAGTGTATCTTGCTAGATTGGTGTATGTATCAAAGAGGTATCTTTATCTCTCAAAAGTGAAGCCATATATCAAAATATGTGAATTTTTGCACATGTAATAAAAAGGAATTATTAGCGTGATTTTTAAATCTTTTTAGACTATGTTTGATACATCTTGCCATGCCCTCTGTGTCATATCACTGCCCTCTAATTTTCTATCTTTTATTGTCCCCTGAAAGCCTCAAACACCCACAAGGAGGCATTATCACACATTGGAAACCTATGCCTTAAACCGATAAGAAACTAATCTTAGTTAGCTATCATTACTGACTACAATTTTGATAGTATGCATTCAGAATGCCATATTGCAATTGATCAACAACCGACTCCAAATCTGCTATTGAAGATAACTTATTGAAGTCACCTTTTTTGATTATGATTTCTAGATTTTTATTGTATGTACCTCAGTTGGTGTGTTTTGGGTTTCTATCTATCATCTCCATTCTGTCCCTAAAACAGAAAAGCTAAATGTATTGGTGGTCAGATAAGCTTATTTCATCTCACAATTTCCAATTATTAATAAAGTTCACACACTTATGCATAGAGTGAGATCAATTAATTCTATTTACAGTAATAAAAGTAGGTTAATTTCCTTTATTAAGGATATATAGATTATAATACAAAATGTATTCTAGAAGTTCTTTGCCACATCTGTGTTTTAATCATTATTTCCCCTCTTATTGTGGTGAATATTAGCATCCTATCTTATGATAAGTTTCTTACTCAAATTGTTATGATCTAAAAGACATTTTGCAGACTGTCTTTATCTTCAAAAAGAAGTTATTAAAACATAAAGGTGATTTCATCTTTGATTCCTTGCAATAAACAAGATATCTTTACAGCACTGTTATTTCCATTTTGGTAACTAATCAGAATAAGAGCATTTAATTTGTTGCTGACAGCAACAAATTAAATGCTCTTATTCTGATTCAAGCTCTTGGTTTCAAACAACATTTGTCATAAAAGATTTTAAAACTTTGAACATATAGTCCCAAAACAGAACCATTATAGATTCATTGCTCCTGAATTAATACAATGTTAATCTCACTGCTAGTTTCTAAGACTAGCTGAAGCCAATTGACTATAATGAAGGTTAATTTGTGGCTCTTTGATAATGCTTACCATTGCAGCATCCAAAGAAACTTAAGAAGAAGCACGGCTCCTCGTGTGACCATAGGTAGGATTATCATGTACTTGAATTTAATGCAAAGCTTTTCTAACTTACTCTCAAATATATGAGAACTAGTCTGCAGGATTAAATCAGAACTACTCTCTAATTCCAGTTCTTCAATACTTAGTAATTGAATTTACTAGAAATAGGAGAAGAAATTGCCTGATCTTCTGGTACTATTTCCATCTCTTCAATGTATGGGTCTACTTAAGGTTTGGGTCCCAGAGTATTTTAGAAATCCACCATTGTGTATCAGTATAGGCACCACAATTAGCCTTTTTGATGGCTTCTGCACCTTCAATATCAAATTTGAAGATTCGTCTAATAGAATGTCTCTTTACAGATTTTTTCAAAGGGCGCTATTCTAAGGAGGTCAGCTCAGAATTGAGTCTGTTACGCCATCTCAGAAGGATGGTAGGATCCTTGGTATGAGTGTCCTTTGTCTTTAATGCTAATTTTATCCATTTCTAGATATGCTACTTTTGTCCCTTTAAGGAGTTCATTGTGATCCAGGGTCCCTCACTCCCAAATAAGCACTTGTTACTATGGAAGACTTTTTTAATCCCTTCCATGCTTCAAGGTTACAAAGGAGGATTAGTTCTTCAGATATTATGCTAAAGTCATGAACCTAAGGCACTATGGCCTAAGGTTCATGTTATCCTCCTTATTAAGTTTGATGTATGTGAATCCTTCCTTCAAACTTAATAAACTGTTTTATTGCATTTAACAGCCTGAGCAAAAGTACAAGTTGATGATTCTCCCTGGCCTTCTTGATAGCATTACTTCTAGGAGAAGAGGTTGAAACCTAAGACCTAATTCTTTTGGTACCCCCCCCCCCACTTTCTAGGCTGTCTCCACCTGCTTCTTTGCCTTTTTTCAGCATCTTAAATTATGCCTTTAGTTTCTGTCAGAATTCCCCATGTTTTATAATGTATGAGTGCTACCTAATGGCAACTCCAACCGCAAGATTGCTGGTGCCCTCATTTGTTCCTGGATTTTGTTCCTTTGAAACTATTTTGCTGGGTGAGATTGTCACCATAAAGTGTTAGCAATCGTTTTTTATTATTTGTATATTTTAATTTTTGTCATCAATAAATTGATTATAAAACTGCGAGGAATAATATGATCATCATCTGCATAACCTTCCTGTACAGGTGGAAGTCAAATATACAACTAAGTTTTGGTTGGTTCTTTGACTTGGTAATGACATCTCTGGTGCCATTCATCCATCAGCATGGTGCCTAACACCTTGGATTGGGTTACCTTTCTGTATTAGTCAGGTATATCTGAACAACTTTCATGTTATGTGTGACCCTACCAGCAACCTAAAACAAGTTTAGATTCCAGACATACATCTCCTGCGCAACCTGTACACACCCTCACACTATTCTGGAGTAACAGAATAGGATTTGGGAGGGAATCTATAATGTAAACATACATTCTTACACAAACTAGGCTTTATAGTTAATTGATGTTACCATTCTAAATAAGACTAAATGCAAATATATGAGAGATATTTATAAACAATACTTAATGTATAACATAAAAGTTCTGTAACAGCAATATTAACTACATAAAATAACTCTTCTAATCATTATTTGTAGAATCATTGGCATCGGTCTGACAATTGACAGTTTTCATGGCTTCCAAAAATTCTGTCTATGTGTTCTCAAAATGATTACATTGCTATATATATACTTCAAGAGAAAAATAATTCAAAAATCTGAAAAGAATGGGAAAAATAATTTATTTTGTAAATATTCAAAAATTTAAGTTTCAAAATAATATTAAAATATCAACACTAAATCCTCCATTTCAAAGGTTTAAATTATAATCAAATAAGCTCAAATTACTAATTAAATGCTTTAAAGATTACTTGTACAGAAATTAAATTTCCCACATGTATACTATCACATTATGTTTTACATTAAGTTCCGTCTTACAAATACAAGGAAACATACAAATGTGATAAATCAGTTTGACACATTTTATTGCCTGCATTGGTACCTAGGCATTAGCTATTTATTTTATTAATTTTCCTTTAATGCCCAATTGTCTTCCATGCTAAATTGTGATTCTGCTAATATTTTTTTAAGATGGATGCCACTGCCCGGTTAATTATGCTATTGATTTAGATTTTTGGTACAGTTGTTAATAACTGCTTGCTATTATTATATGTGATATTTTTTTAAAGTATTTTTATTCTTTTAATGAATTAAAAGAAAATAATAATTAAAATATTGTTTATTAATTGTGTGTATTTTATTGACTTAATAGGAATAGTAATATTTATTTTTGCAGTTATATTATATTTGTTTTGAAATCTTTGTAAAATTAGTTTCTAGTTATTAGTTTTGTAATAATTCAATAGTAAGTAATTATGAAATATTTAAAATTGAAAATAGTCAAGATTATGATATTCAAAGTTTGAGTTTGGGCATAATAGGGATTTTGAAAACATATACAGTACAAAATGATGTAATTTAGGTTGATAAAATAGATTTTAGATTTGGTTTAGGGTAGGGTGGTTTCATAAGAACTTAGCACTTTAAAAGTGTATTGTACTATAAGTTGGCAAGAAAAGCAATGCTTGGCACAAAAATTGGAAATTTGGTCCAAATCTTTACCAGCTTGTATTATATATTATTTTAATAGCTTTTAAGGTCATAATTCTTAATGTTATTTTAAAGGGAAAAAAAAGAAGAAAATTATGCCTAACTCTGTCAGTGTAATGTCAAAATAATTAATTTTGTTTGACAACATAGTGAAATCAGATCACATACAATGATTTTTTAGCTAAAAATTTAATAAAAGTTAAATATGTTTTTATTTGCTGATTTTCTCATGTTATTTCTTCATATTTTGTTTGTATCAAAATCAAAGCTTTTTATGTAAAAAATAATTAATTTAGAAGAAATAGCTTAATATATTTAGATAAATAAAAGTGGGAAAATATACTTCAAGCTGCCCTTTGACATTTTTTTATTGCCGAAGTTGTTTTCGTGCATGTTTGAAGAAACAAAATGGCCTTGCAAACACTTTAAAATTTTACACAATTTTAAAAAGTTACACTAATTTTAGACATATTTTTAAATGAAACCAAATATTTTTATCACTAAAAAATTTGATTTCAAGCATTTTTTAAAATAAATGTATTTTTCTAACTTGTTTTTATGTACATTGGAAATAAAATGACATTAAAAATGCATGGGTATGATTCACAATTAAAAAAAAATTTCATATACATAAAAAACATCCAAAATGAAAAATATTTTTATCAACAAGAAATATATTCTATTTCTCATATCTTTTAAAATAATCATAATTTTCTTCATATGTATTTAAATCAATGCCAGCAAAAATAAACAACATGAAAGTGGAAACAATTAATCATGCTATTTTAAAAGCATCATTTGGATTGATGACTCCATACAAATATAATCAATAAAATGAAAATTGACTTGCATTATCCAGATTTTTTTGGAAAATACTTAATGTGGGATACACAGAATCACTTGCAGCATTAAGAAAAGCAAGGAAACTATCAAAATAGAATCTGTATTCTGCCTTTGCTACGAAAATTTACAGAATTAGGAATCAAAAATGTTCTCTGTTGTTCTAGACTATTACTGGCATTTCTTATGGAATTCTCTCTTAATTATAGTTCACATGACTTCAATAAAAATGATTTGTTTTCTAGAACTTAATCTTTCAATGTGACAAAATGGGTAACAGACAGGTGAATGTAGCAGTTCTATGTTAGATATTTGTACACACTCTCACAATCTTTGTTTCAGGTAAATATTGTACTTAATTTCATCTAACAAAGTTTTTTTTAAATGATCCTTTACTACTAAAAGGAACACCTTCATTTCTCTCGCAACACCTCCAAATACCAATTTTCTTTCCATTTGTTTACCTCTTTTATATTTCTTTTTACCAAATTTGCTCTCATTCATTTTAACAATCACTGGCACCTGCAGTCATCTCACACCAACATAAACATCAATCCTTACAAAAACCCTTTCATTCACACATTGTTTTTTCATTGTTAATATTTAACTCCCTCTTAATCAATTTGCTATTAGCTTCATACACCCACACAACCACATAAAAATCAAAACATCAATCATATTAAAATAATTCCTTAAACCTCAGTTTTTTTTCAATGAATCAATTAATGAGATGAGCATTCAAACCTTTCACTACACAAATCCATTCAAATCTGTCTGATCGATATTTATGTTCAACCAGATACATGTGTTTCATACAAACAGGGCACTTATACCAATTACTAATTAGATTTTCATTTGTATACCTAGCAATCTCTGCATCCGTTCCCGTTTTTTTCAGATTGTACAAAAACTGCAGGTTAACTCTATTAACACAAGACATTTCAAGGTGAAAAAGAAGAGTATTGACAATCCAGCAAATTGGACATCACACAACCAAACAGCTGAAAATTTCAAAATCTGTGATACAGTTATTCTAATCAATCATGATCACAATAGGGTTGCCAAAAGAGAAACAAGTTATGAAATACCGAAAACAATAAGGTTGTCACAAATGAACCAGAGAATATCTGACACAAGCGCTATCTGTAAGAGAAACCAAAGGGCACTCTGAAGTATATACCATCCAGCAGTATTCTGTGTAAAATAAGGCATGGCTGCAAAAGTTTTGTGTACTATCGAAATCATATAAGTTTTGAAGATAATGTATCATGTTGCCTCCAAAATTAGCATGGTGCAATGAAAGGCACCTAAATAGCAACTATAAGCTTCTTCTTGTGAAAAAAAATTTCCTATATTTTTGTGTTTGTTATAAATGTGAGATATGATGGCAAATGTAAACGATTATAGAAATGCAAATATAAGATTTTCTGAATATTGAAAAAATGCTGTGTTTTTCATTTTTATAAAAATGCAACATTTTACTAAATAGTCTGGAATGTAGCAGTTGTCATTTACGTTTTATTTTATTTTGGAAATGCAATGTTGCAAGTTGTAGTCAGTGTGTCAGAATAAAAAAATAAATTATTTTCTGGAAAATCATTTATACCATTAACTGCAGTGAGATTAATATAGTGCTGGTTCAAAGAGCTGAAAACCATAAAATTTTATGGTGAACAACTTAATTTGGCTGACAAAGCAACTATTAAATGGAACAATTACATAAAAAAAAATCTGTCCTTGACATAGAAAAAAAATAGTAGCAAATAGGTGGAGAAGGTTTGCATAGTTGATATAGAGGTCCACCAAAAAGAAAAATAATGCACAGGTTGAATATGTCTTGGATAGGTGTTTTGGCAGTATGTGTAAACCAAAAAACATTTCTGGCAACTTCTTAATTAGAACTGCCATTACAAACTTTCCAAAAATTTCTTGAAGTCATTGAAGAAAGAAGCACAGTTTACTCCGAAAGTTAGGGAGTATCAGGTGAATAAAATGCAAATTGCTAGATTTTGTCCATTCAAAGTTAATCATGAATTACAAATTCAATTCAGTACAAATTCATTGATCCCAAAACAGGTGCCTCACTTAAACAATTAAATAAAGATGGCATTCTGCTAAATGTTGGAATAAAAGATAATATAGAATATTGCATCATCTTGAATTATATTTATCAGAATTTGCTTGGTAACAAGCTCAAGAAAAAGCGAAAAAGATTTTTTATTCGAGTTAGGTGTCTGCGCATTTTTGTCAAAATATAATTGAAATTGTATCAAACACAATTTATAATTTTTCCTTAGTAACTTTTTCCTCATTCATTCACTTATTGTTATCATTATTTACAATTGCATTATTGTTTATTAGAGTTGGATGTCTAAAATAACTACAAAGGTATTTTTTGCAGCAGTCATCAATTTGGTTGCAATAAAATATAATAAGGATCTAAAATAGAAATGGATTTCAAATAGGAACAAGGAAAATAACTTGATTAATGAATGTAGAATTTAAGATTAAATTTGTTTAAAAAGAAAAAAATTATCTTAAAAATTTATTCAAAAGATGAATTACTGTTATCAGCAATAATGATTATAAATTTTTCCTTGTTAACTTTTTAGTTTTTTTAATTTTTTCTGAGTTAAAAGTTAAACCATTAGTAAAATCTTACAAGCTTGTATGAGTTTGGCCCGATTTCAGATTTTCATGCCAAGCACTGCACAGTTTTCTTACCAATCTAAACTATTCCACCTTGCACTTTCCAAAATCTCAATCATGCTCAACTTTAAACATTGCAATTTTGTGCTGTTTTAGATTCCCAATATTTAAAATTTATTTATAATTTCTTTATAATTTCTTATTATAGGAGTATTAAGCTGATAACTAGGAGCTAATTAATTAAAGATTACATATTATAAAGCAAATAAAGTAAATTCATATCTTGTAATCTAGAATGGAAAAACTAAAACCAAGCAATAAAACCAATAAAATAACATAAAAAAAATGCATTTTTATGAAAACTCTTATTTTAATTAATTAGGTAGTGGAGCGTACCTTTAAAAATCATCAGAGTAAACATAATCCAACCTGAGACAACCAACTAATAAAGCTATATCAATAACCTAAATAATTGATATAGCTTTATTAGTTGAATCAAAATACATTTTTATGAAAATTCAGATTTTAATTAACCAGGCCATGGCACCCACATTAATAAAAGACATCAGTGTAAACACAATCTAACCCAGAAAGAGTTATATTCATTGGCAATAATAATCAAGTACATGAGTTATAAGTACTCACCTAATCGGAACTTATAGATCAACTACTGTTGGAGAATAAAAATTCTCCCCCGATGTTATTGGTCTCTATATATACTCCACAGAGTATGAATAAAATTGATCAGACACATGATTTATACACTGAATAGATAATTTAATTGCCAACCAGATATCTTTGATGGTTTATTTGTGTCAGCACCTGTATCTAGATCTTTGAACATCTAACTGTGATTAATTGTTAAGTATACGATCTCATCTGAGAAGCAGTTTTACCTTTTCCAATAGTCTGATATTATAACAAAAACCTGAAGAATCACTTTATAAACTTAAAAAAGACTTCCAAAATAAATTTCATCCAATACTTTAAAAAAAAAATCACTTTGAAAACATCGTCATTTTTCTTCATTAATTTACTTCGTTTTTTTAAATTTTATAAACTTTCAAAATAATTTTCACATTAAAGTTAAAAACCTATTTGATAAATTTTTAAAACTAACTTCGTACTTCATATGCTTAAATTTCAAATTCAAAATACATATCTAACGTTTCAAGGGTTATTAGCACTCCAGACAAATTTTGTGCCTGAACACATGATTATGACAAAATCCTGTGAACTACACTTTGGTGCATTTGTCACTATAGGGACTCCTGGGATTCAGTCAAATTGCTCACAGGTTTCAATCTTAACTTGAGGTTAAATATTTATAGTGGTTCAGAATCCACTTTAAATTGTAGGTCCAGCTCTAATTAACCTTCATGCATATGAAAAATTTTTTTATTGAGTGAAAAATCAAATTGAATAAGATTAATTTTGTTAAAAAGTTTGAGACAAATTTTGTTGTGTAATTAATTTTTTTTTTTTTTTTTTATGAAATTTGTCTTTTTAAACATTAATTTCAATTTTTATATATGTTATTTTCTATCAACATTTTTTTCATTTCAACCAACCTATGTGCTATAAAATATATTACTTCTTACCCATAATCAGTAATTTGAAATTTTAAAATTAGAATTAAGGGTATATATATATGTATATATATTTTGAGATTATACTAAAATGAATCGATATTTTTGATGAAACTTTTTGTTTCTAATTATGTTTTGCTTTACACATTTTTAAAAAATTAGGCAAGTGGTTGACATTTTATAAAATTGTAAATTTGTTGATAATCTCTAAATATTTATGAAGTCTTTAAGTCTTTCATATTTAATATGTCAAATATATTAAATGTCCTTACTGCACATAATGTGCTCGACAATTATATGTATCTCAAAGGATGTGTCTTTACAAAATGTGCAGACAAGTTAACTGTAGAATTCTATTCTGCAACAATAAAAATTTTGTTAAAATACTACAATATTGCTAGTGAGTTTATTCTTTTAGATATCAGCTGCCCTGATCTATAAGAGATAATTTGGATTTACTTAATTTCACTAGATTTTAAAGAGACTGGAACTATAAATAATACTTTTCTTTATAATAAGTAATCCATGTTGTAGTCTATTTTTTAAAAAAAATGTGACTGTATAATTAAAAAATTATTAGTGTATTGATTCTGTCATCCTAAATTTTGTCAAACTGATTATAGATTTTAGTATACATACATTTTAATAACATTTTTAATACCTAATTTTTTCTGCATGTCTTTCGAGATAAACCTTAAAATCGCATAAAGAATTGAAAGCAGCCAAATGTAGGATAACCATAAACAATTTCATTTTTAATTTCTAATTACTGATTGTGATGAATTTTTTAATTTACTATATTTCTTTTATTTCAAACATTGTAGAAAAATGATGACACTTTTTAATTTACTTTGAAATAAAGGCTTGTGTTTTTTCTTGGAAAAAAGATGCATTACCTTGCTATTAAGTGTGGATAAATAAGTGTTAAAAACTGTATGTAAACACAAGTATACAATGAGGGAAATTGCAAAACGTAAAGGACCATATGAGATATGAGGATTCATTATCTAGATTTATATCCTTCAGAATTTATGTGATGAGAAACTTATGAGAAAGGTATGACTTGATTTACATTTAATATAATATTAAAGATATGACCTTTGATATTACATTAAATGCAGTCACAGAGATAAGGAGGAGGTCATAAACTATATATACTAACTTGATAATAAACTTGATGTCATTTTAATAACAGCAGCCATGAAAATCAAGTAGTACCCATGTATCTATTTGCATGTTTATAATTTATAATTTGTTTTAAATCCTTCTTTACTTTTTTTTAATAATTTTATTTCTGTAATCAATTAGGTTGGATAGCTATATTTATTTTAAGATATATATTTTTTAAAGCATCATGAGGTTTCCATATTTATATCCCTTTTTTTTCAGTAAGCTGATTGTAAAAATATTTTGTTTCCTTTTAGATAATTTCTGTAATTGTTTAAAAAAAGAAATTTATTTTAAAAATGATTTTTACAGAATCTTTGAATTTTAACCAATAATTGATTTTTAACAAGGAAAACTAATCTTATTTGTAAATTATATTTGCCCTATATAATATTTTATATTTCTGTAAGAGATATTTCTATAATATATAAATGCTATTTTTGATAGCTTTACCAAAAAGTTCCTTTTTTAATTATTAAATGCTTTAAAAACTTCATTTAAATATCTGTGTAATACTGATTCCAGTATTGCTTTACAAGTTTATAAATTTAGGTAATGGGGAAGTAATATTCTTTGTTCTTTTATCGATATTTATAGACTTGTAATTTATTTTTACTTAACAACTTTGTATTTTCTTTTATTTTTAATGTATTATTTGTATTTATTTAGAGATCTTAAGACATTTATTGTAAAAATTTCCTTAGAGATTATATCAAATTCTTTAATTGATATATTTTTAATTAAGTGGGGAATCTATTATTGGGTAAATTTCTAGTTACAAGAAGCAGTTTTTGGTTCTCATTTGAAAGTTTATTACCTAGACAAAATAGCTAAGGATAGTTTAAAAGCTGCCATTATTAAAATTCAAGGAATATTTATATGGAAAATTGGATTTACAGAATTGAAAATATATTGTTTCTATTGAAATGTTACTTTATAAGAAAATTGAAATTTGGTGAAGCCACCCAAAATTAAGAATTTTTAAAGAATTTTGTTATTTGACAATTTCAGTCATTGCTAAGCAAATGTATTTTCCTTTACATGTTATGTGCTATGTATTTGATTATCTATTGTACAATTAAGATATTTCACTGTGTCTATAATATTTAGTTGAAATGGTTATGAAATATTTATTTTAATTATGAATGTGAAAAGCTAATTGTTTTTTATGTATTATTTTGATGTAATATATATATATACATAAAGCTTTTAAATTATTTATCTTTAACAGGAAAATAATGACAACTTCCAAGAGTGTTATAATTTTATATTATCTTCTTTGCTTTATCATCCTTATACTGATGCTAGCAATCATGAAGTCAATGTTAAAATTACTAGGTTAGTATGTAAAATCTTTTAAATTTTGTTCAAATCTTAACTTTAATTCAATGAAAAAAGAATTCCTAATGTAATTTGTAGTTATCAATGTTACATGTCTCTTTTATTCAAAATTATCAAATGCTATAAGTAGTTTAATATGCAGATAAAAGGTTCAATAAGAATTTTCATAAGAATGTTTTTATCATTAAATTTTTAATCAGAATATCTTCTATCATATAATATGCATGTTTCTTACAAAAAGTATCTATATGGATGCTTATTATACAAATGATATAAAATAGATTTAATACAGAGCAAAAGATGAGTATATTAGATTTCCATGTGTACCCTATATATTTATGTAAAAAAAGAAAAAAATGATACAAATTTTAAGAGCTAAAATATTTTTTTATCAGATGATATAAAAATTTAGTTACATATTTTCTATTGTATTTTTAGAAACATCATCAAACTTGATTATATCTTCACAACAAATCTTAATCTGATTTATGAAAGTAATGCTCCATTTGGTTTATGTCAGGTATATATATATATATACACACACACTCACACACAGACTCCTTTAACAAAGCAATATATCTCATGTATGTTAAATGTTTTAAAACAAAGTTTGGAAACCATAAAAAGTTTAAGAACTTACTCAAACCCCACATCTCAGTTTCATTACATTAATTCAAAATGCAAAATCATTTCAAGATCTGGAAACTACCAGATGTAATATTCTATCATTCATTATGGAATGCAGCCCCCAGTCATACAAAATTAAATTGCAATGCCCAAAATAGACACCCATATAGTGATTATCATTAAACAATTTCAGAAAGAAATTGAAGCCCCTAAGGGCAAGACTTCAAAAGGTTCTTTTTGAAACCAAATATATATATATATATATATATATATATATATATATATATATATATATTATGGCATTCTTCAAGAAGAAAAAAGGCTAATACAACAAAATTTTAAGAACATCTAAGAAAAATGCCCTGATGGATATCTGCAGTACCGCTACTAACCCTTATAGCAAAGAGGAGCCTTTAAGACATCTGTATAACCTTTACAACTTATTATTAAAAATGCAACAAACCCTAAAGGAAAGGAAAGCGATTTTGCAAATGGCATCAAAGATTGACTTTTTCCCAACCCTTCTCCTACATCATATTTAATCAATTCCAGTCAAACTTCCATTGACCCTCTATTCAGCGAAGAAAAAATAGACAATACCTAATTAATACTTTCCCTTTTTATCAGTCTTTTTAATAAATTCTTCACCATCTTGTACTTTTCCAAATGTTTAAAATAAAGGGGTGATAATATTTTTCCACAAAGAAAACTGGGCAACAAATAACATCAAATCCTATTAGCCAATCTTGTTATTACCAACAATTGCGAAGCTCCTGGAAAAACTCACCACCAAAAGGTTGACCCATTTCTCAAAGAATTAAATTTTCTACACTGGAAATAATTTGGCTTTTTGTCAAGAAAAATCAGTGGACTCCTCAATTTCTTCAAACTCTCTTCAATTTCACAAATAACATTGAATCTCATAAATCTTCCAATCTACACATTATTGTCGACACAAAAAGAACCTTAGACTCTAAACAGCATCAGAAAATTAAGCAAACCCTTAATTCTATCAACTGTCCTGCTAATGTTAAAGATTTGCTTTTTAAACAACAGAATTGTTGCAATTCCTACAAACACAAGACTTGCAATGAAAACAGCATTGAAAAAAGGTGTCACTATCTGTTTGGTGAGATTTTAAAGGAATGGTTATTTTGTTTTAGCTTTTACCAAATAACGCAACAATTAATTCAGAAGTCTAGTGTCATCAGCTCGACAAATTGAATGATTGCACTTCAACTACAGAAAAGGTCAGAATTCATTAACAGAAAAGGTGTAGCGTTCCACCAAGATAATGTGAGCTTTTGGCAAGTTTGGTCACTTGCCAAAAGCTTTTACAGCTTGAATAGGATACACTGCCACACCCACCATATTTTCCAGATCTGGCACATTTGTATTATTATTTGTTCCAGTCATTACAAAATGTTTTGGGTGGTAAAACCTTTACTTCAAATGAAGAGATCAAAAATCACCTAAATAAGTTTTTTGGCAGCAAAGACTAAAAATTTTATAAACGTTTAATCATGCTACTACTAAAAGGTGACAAAAGGCGTTGGACCATAATGGTCAGTATATAATTTAATAAAATATTTATTTATTATATGAAAATTTTCTTTATTCATTATATAAAAATTGTCTTTTTGTCATTCTCCTGCCCCCCCCCCTAAAAAAAAAAAAAACGAAATTACTTTCCTAGCAACCCAATAGTAGTGTAGATCTACCTCTGTAACAGCCATTTGTCTATTTTATGCACTTATATTGATTTCTGTTATTTTTCTGTTAACATGGTCGAAACATGTTCCAATGTAAAAAAATCCTGGAATTTTTTTAAATAACTATGCTGCATTAGCCAAACATTTCTTTATCTATAAATTCTTTATCCATTTTTCATCTGTCAATTTTTTCTGGAGAACATGAATGGCAATACAATTTGAAAAATATCATTTCATCATTATCATTCTTTTAAATATTGCCATGAATTTTTTTTCTTTGTCATCCAGGAAAATGTGTAACAAAGGATAATTTGCTGTGTATTGTTTTTATGTAAACCTTTTTTGTTCCTTTCCTATCAGTTCTTTTACTTTTTGTCATATTATACATTGTCAAAATTTAATTTACATTTGCAATATATTCTACTAAATAAGTTTGTTTTTGTTGATCAATATATTTCTGAAAACTAACAGTTTACCAAATCTTTCAGAAGTCTTAAAAAATTTAAAACTAAATTATTCCATGCTATTAATTGTTTACAATAATTCATTTAAATGTTTTTCATTTCCATTTTTATTTTTATTCAGTCTGAATTAAATTTATGCTGATTCTTGTTACAGTTAATGTTACAGTTCTGTTGATTTTCCTTTATTTTATAATGCTTTCTTCTAATATGAGTTATTTTGTTAAAAAAGGCTATATATTATTTTATTAATAAATATGGTGATTATTTTCTCCCATACATGAAGCTTTCATCTATACCACTCATTTTTCGTTACTGCATAATATCCAGTTATTTTATAATAAATGGAATGCCTTTATATTTTAAATTAGTATTATGTTTGTTAAACTTTACGCAGTTCATGTTTATAGAAAAGTCATTAAGTCACAAGAATATTATTTTGCAAAGTCAATGTGTCTTACTAAAGCCTTTAATGTTTGCTTCAGATCACTAGAGAAAAAGAAAACATTTGATTCTTTTAATTTTATAAGTTCTTTCTTGGCAACATCATGTCATATTGAGCTCCCCTTTTCTCAAAAATCTATGTAGCATTCTTTGTTTATATTCATTGAATAAAACACTCCTAGTCTGAAAAATAAGATATTCTCTCTAACATTTCCCTGCACATGCCTTTTTCTTACCATTTATATATTCAGTATTCCTTAGACAGTCTAGAAAGTCATTTTTACAAACTGGGCATCAAACTCAAGGGCTATAATAGTTCTTACAGTTGTAAATTCATAAAATAAAATAAAAAATAATTGTAAAATTAAAAAAAAAAATTTTTTTTGACTAAACTGCTCTTTTTTTTTTTTTTTTTTTTTTTTACAAATACAGTATTAGAAAAATGTTTAATATCCATTATTTAAAAAAATATCAACAAATAAAATTCTTACTTAAAAAAATTTTACTTTCAATTTATTCATGAAAAATCAGGCAAAGTAATAATTTATTTTTTCTAAGTAATGAAGTTTCAAAATAATTTTTAAAAACTCTCAATTTTTTGATTTAAGGAAGAATTTTACAGTTGCCTTTTTGCAAAACAGTACCTCAATCTTGTTGGCCATTCATCTTCATGTTTTGCAGATTTTCATATTACACTACATCATTTTCTTCTTGTTTAGTATTTGAAAGTTTTGTCCCATTCTCATTTGTTGTATTCTTGAGAATATATAAATGATTGATCTTTAATCATTTGATATTTCTTGTATACAAATTACATCTTAGTCCTAATTTCAAAAGTCTCTGGCAGCAGTGGTGTCCTTTGTCAAATTTCATGGATAAGTAATTTCAATCTTTAAGAAAATTTTCTTGGCTTTCTTCAGTGATATGGTTTTTTAAAATAAAATCTGCTTAACAAATTAAACTTAAGATCATTAAAAAAACAACATAATTTTAATTATATATTGACAAGTGCATTGGATCTAAAATGTTAATTTCAGGTGATGATTTCAAGCCATGATCACCCCGTGCAGAAGTAACTTACGATATCTGAATTTGAAGTTATTGATTTTAATCCAATGCATGCACTCTAAGATGGGAATTAGAAAAAACAAGAGAAATTTTGTGCAAAATTGCTTAAAAAAGTCCTAATTTTCAATATAAGCAGTACAATTAATTATTCAATATTTGGAAAATTTATGATTATTTAGTTAAAATATCAATTCTTGTTTTTCAGTTCTAAAACAAAATAAAAAAATAGATATTAAAAAATATACTTATAGAAAGATGCTTGAAAATCAGTTTGCAAAAAGGATTTTTCAAAACTTTAGCTCTAAATAATATTTAAAATTGCCATTTTGTCTGTGAGATCATCTTAGGGACCAGTCTCTAGTTTGTAAAATAGTATGTGTTCATGAGTTAGAGGTTCATAAAAAGAGTTAATCATTCTTTACAATAGTTAAACAATTCTTTTCTTGATAACTAGTCATTTTATTTTGTTGTAAAAAAATCATCTGAGTGGTGGTAAGCTAAATTTTACCACTAGGTAATTAAGTTTAGTATACTAAGTAGTCTTTCGAGTCTTTGATTTGGTAAATAAAATTCCACCCAACAAAAATCAAAAGCCAAACTAAAATCTAAAACATTTCTTTTCTTGATAACTAGAGTCATATCATTGTTCAAAAATGTAAGAAAAATCATTTGAATAGACAGCTTCAAAAGATGTAAAATCATTCCTTATGTACATTTCAAATTTATTAAGATATACTAAAAAAGTGCTTGTTATATATATTAATACTTAAAAATGTTGAAAGTAAAAGTGTGTTTTTATGTCAAATGTGTAATACTTCTATCGAAAATATTTATGTATGCTTTTTTGTATTAACAACACTTTGTTTTTTAGTTTTTTAAAAATGTGAATTTTGAAATTAAAAACTTTATACGAGGGTTACTCTGAATTTTTTTTAGATACACACAGACGAGAAATTACAAAATAAAAAAAATGGTTTAATTTTAAAATACAAAGTCTTTTAACACAGAAGACGATTTTTTACTGACTTATTTCAACTTGTTTAGCATAGAATAAATTTTAAACAGAAGAGAAAATTTATTTGACGTGAGAACATTTTCACACTATGGTTTTCTACGATTTTAAAACAGGATTAAATCAAGAAGATGGTGCTCAACGGTTGCAATTAGCATTTGGTGATGAATCTCCAGCTCATATTACTGTATTCAGATGGTTTAAAGAATTTAGAAAAAGTCACAATTTTCTTCAGGATGAAGAACACACAGGCCGTCGGCAGTAATCCCGGATAATGTGTCTGCCATACAAAAAACGCTAATGGATGATAATCGCTGTACCTATCAAATGATACAGAAGGAACTTAACATTGGATCCACAGCCATACACAAAATCATTCAAAAAGAATTACATATGAAAAAAGTAGTTTGCCGTTGGGTTTCCCATAATCTAACTGAGCACCAAAAAGAGGAGCATGTCAGAATCAGTAAAGAAACTCTTTAATTGCTAAATGATGGTGGCCAACACATCATTTCTAAAATTGCAACAGGTATTGAAATGTACATACGGTTTTTTTGATGTTCCAACACGTCAAGAAAGCAAAGTATGAGTCTTTGAAGATGATCCCACGCTGACTATATTGAGAAAACAACACACACTGAAAAAAGTGATGTATGTTGTTTTCTTCAGAAGTACAGGATTGGTCAAAGCCATCAAGCTGGAAGGACAGTAACAGCAAACTGGTATACTACTAAATGTCTTCCAGAAATTCTACAAGAACTGAATGTTAGGGGACTAATGCTTCACAATGACAGTGCATCACATACAGCCAGATTAACAGTTGAGTTTCTTAAACAAAAGCAAATCAAAGTGATCAAACATCTGTGGTATTCACCTGATCTAGCTATGTGTGAGTTCATGGGTTCGAATCCCATTTTGGGCATGAATGTTTGTAGTGGTCCGGAATCCACTTAAAACCGTAGGTCCCGGCCTAATTAGCCCTCGTGTGCAAAAAATGATCGTTGAGCAACAAACAAACTAGCTATGTAGACTTTTTTTAATCTAAAAAGAACTTACTTGGACATCATTTTCATTCAGAAGAAGAGATTGATGTGGCTATAAATACATTTTTTTCCATCTATTCCAAGAAATGAATGTCTTGAGACATTTAATCTGTGGAAAATTCATCTACAAAAGTGCATTGATGCTACTACTTTGAACACACCTAAAATTTTGTAATTATAACTTTAAAAACCTAGCTGTATCTCAAAAAGTTCAGAGTGACCCTCGTAAATATAAAATGTGCTTAGTCAATTTAATTTTCTTATATTTTGATTTAAAATTTTAAAATACTTTCAAACATGTTTAGTCTTTCAAAAAATCTTTGAATGTTTATCATTGAATGTGACTTTGTTTTAAGTATTGTTATCAAAATATTTCATTTTTACTAAAAATATTCTAATTTTTATTATTTAAATTTTTTATATCAAAATTTTTACAGATTATATGAAAAATACCTTATACAGTCGGAACTTGGAAGAGCAAGAGATTTTAAAAGAGTTACGGCTAGCCTAATAAATTTCTTCAACAATAAACCAACTTTCCAAGTAAGGCAAACATTATTTTTCATTAATTAAATATATATATATTCTTTTTTTCTTTTTGTTAGAACTCTTAAATTGTTTTATGTGATAGTTTTCTCTTTCATTGTTTAAATTACTTTTGTGTTGAAAATAATACCGAATTAATTCTTAAATTTTTTATATATTTTTATAGTTTATATACTGAATTTTTAAAAAGCTCTCAATTAAAATTCATCCTTATATCAATTTTCAAAATAAATGCTGTAAAATGTCTGATTTTTTAGATAAGACTATTTAAAGAAGACTAAATTTACATGTAGTAGTTATAAAAATATACAATCATGATAACGGCATTTTGCAAATTTCCTAAAATTTATTTCTAGGAGTACGCATTTTATAAAGTGTTTCTTGTAAAATAAGACTGAAAACATAATAAGTGATGCTAGCTTGCATGTGATACTTTTATTTGTTTTATGTAAATATTGTTTTTACTAATGACATTTGGATAAGCCAAGCTAGCTATGCCTTGGCTATGCGAGTTTAAGTCAATAGGGTACATCTTTTGTTTAATCAGAACACAACGAAGGTGAAAGTATGACTTTGTTCTTCAAATCCTTCGACAGATGGTACCACCAAAAGATCCGCTCCCTCAATTTTGACTTGATCTGAAGAGGGAGGAAATTTTCTAGATACCTTGTCACCCATGGTAACTGCTCAATGACCCACCACAGGACTTTCAATTCTATAGATTTAACGAACACATCTATCTCATATACTCAGTTGGTCTTTTGCGGCATTGAGAATCGAACCCCACCCTTCTGGAACGAAGACTGATGCCTTAACCACTTGACTACCACTGCCCAAAATAGTTTTGAGGTCTGAGATGAGCTGAAGTTATTTCTTTTACTAAAACTCTGGTAGCATATTATATAACAGTGTGTAAATGATAATATTTGTATTATATATATATTAAAACAAATTTCTGTAATTTATGTGATCTACAAATGAATTAGGGTAGTTATCATGCAGAACTAAACCTAAAGGTTATTTATAAATTACATCAAACTCTATATTTAGTATATAGAAATTATGTGCTTGTAATGTGTACTAGTAATAACTAGTACATAATATGTGCATATATACACTTTTTTGATTGATAATCATGTTGTAATATCATGATCTTGTGAATTAATTTAAGTTATTAAATACTTAATTTTATGTATTGAATATTATACATTTGATCAATTTTGAAGCGCAATACAAGAAATGTGTCATAAATAGATATGTATATAGATACGTGAGTTGATATAAAAACACATAATTTCCATGCCTTTGTACATATACATGTTTTAATAAATACTTTAGTTCCTTCTTGAAGTGTTCTTGAAATTTTAATTATCTTTATCACTCATTTTTGTTTTGCAGAAAGAGCAAGGCTTTAGAATTTTAAGTCTTCTCCTGCATTTATCTGAATCAAGAAATTCTAACACACTCTCTTTGTCTAAGCTAACTTCCGTAAATAGTAAGTGTTGTAATTTTCATCATAATTAAAAGATGATTTATTTTAACTTTATGCATGAGGCATTTAAAACTATTTTGCTTTGAAAGTTTCTTTAGCAATCAAATCTATTTTGAATAAATTCAGTAGAAATGTTCAATAGAAATTTTTTGATATCCTGGTGGAATTCTCATTGACCTATTTAGAATTAAAAACTGTTACAAGGAAATTTAAAGCAGCAAATTTAATATTGAGAAATTTGTTCAAATGGAATTCAGCATTTTTTAAACTGATAATTTCTATTTTAAGTTATTATAACAATTACTGAAATCAAACCTGTCTTAATTTATTATATAAGCAGAGTAATATAACCTGATTTTTTTTATTATTTCTACATTTATCTAATATTAATGATGTTTAAACTAATTTTAGCTCACATTTTTGTTTAGGTCTTGAGGATTCCCAGTATTTTGACTGGGCATCTTATTTGCGGGAAGATGATATTGACTGCATTATATCGTTAGAAAGTGACTCTGAGGTATTAATTTGAGAAATAATTTTATGATGGGGAATTTCATTTTAATAAGTATTTTTCACAAATTTTAATTACCATCCTTTGTGTTATTTATTTTTTAAATGTTTTTATAGATATTTTAGTGAATACTTGTAGTAAATATTACCATAAATTAAATTGTTTTTATAATGTTCGATAGATGCTAAATAGATTTTGATAGGTTATTTATTTTTCAAATAGGAAAAAGATTTGAGGAATTTTTTTATCAGACTTAAAAGGAAATAAATTTATGATTAAAAGCAATGAATAAATAGAAAATAATGTTCATTAATATTTGGGACTCTAATATTTATGATTTAAATAATGTTATTCAATACTTTGTCACATTAAATTAATATGGATTACTTAATATTAGATGTCTTATAAAAGACATTATCCAGGACAATAAGTAAAAAACTTATTAATGAATGAGAGATAAAAATTATTAGAAGTGGATAAAACTTTATAATGATGTAATCTATATACTTTATGTTAATTTCTCTGAAATGCTCAAAATCGTTCAAGTAGTTAATATTAATAATTAAACCTGTTTTAAAAATTTATAAACCACTTAAAGCACATTGATACATTTTTTTTAATGTTTTACAATAAAAATAATTTTGAGAGTGAAAAATTATTTTTTTTAATTTACCAGATATATATACTATTTTTCATCTCTTTTTTTAAATTCTCTGAAATATTTGTCTCTATTATTATACTACATTCTTATTCAAGATCCTTATATGTAAATTACGAAACAAAAATTAATTCTCAGTTGAAGAGTTGTATGATTAATTGACTAACACTGTAAAATGTCATCATTTATTTGAAGATGCACAATTTATGGATTATATGAGCTTTCTTTTTGGAATTTTAGTATTTAACAACTGAGGAGTCTGAAGATGTATCCTCTGAAGATGATTCTTTGGAAGATTTGCCAGATTCTTTACTTCACCCACCTCGAAGAGATGATTCAGGACTCGGAATAAGCCCTGACAGTTGCTCTGGTACTTCTCAACTCTTCCACCCAGCAGCTGCATTGCCTCAAAATGATTCAGTTACTTCTAGGACTGAGAAAAATTCTTCAACATTTTATCCGTATTGGCTCGACAAATATCAGAAAGCATATGGATCCAGTCCATATGAATTAAAGACAATGAATTTCACTAAAATCTGGTAATTTACACAATTAATTATTTTTATTTTCAGATAACTCACTGGTTAACTTAATTAAATGTGCCTTACTGCACTAAAACACAACATATATTTATATATACATACTTACACAATCATTTAAAAATCACTATTTTATAAAATTATGTCAATTATTGAATTTTTTTTTTTTGGACTGTGTGATCTGAAGTTATTTAAATTTCCTTATAAAAGCTGATGTTTACAAAATTAACAGAATAAAGTCTGCATATTAAGTCTATTAGAGTTATGGAAAAACTGTTTTATATTTTATTTTATAAGTATGTTTTCTTTAATAAAAATATAGTTACATTCTAACCAACTGAAAACAATATGAATAATATTTACAAAATTCAAGGGAAAGATGATTGGAAGGTTATGAGAGTGAATTAGAAGGAAAACACTGTATAGAATGTCCTTGCATCACTAAAGGGTCTATAAAATTTGAAAAGAACTTAAGAATTTAAATTTATTTAGACCTACCAGATGGTCCTAAATAAAATGTTTTGTTAATTCAGCAAATTACAAAGCCAAAATAAATACCATAATATGACAAAATTTAAATTACATGTTAATTTATTGCGATTCTATGACAATTTTATCATGATTCTATGATTTATGAAATGCTTCATAGATGAAGTAAAAATAAAAAATAATTTAAACACATTCTATTTTTAAAATATGGAGAAAAAATATTAAAAATTCTTTTTCATTCTCAGCAAAAATCTTAAGCTTCGAATCCATTTGCTATTCCTGTGTTAAAATAAGTAAATATATTTAATCTTGAATTATTATTTTTTTTTGTGCAGTTGAAGTTTTCAATTTTATTATGTAGATCAAATACATTTGCTTCTTATAATTTATTTTCTTACATATTGTCTTTTTTAAATCTATATTTAAATAATGCTTTAAAGTAAATTGTTATATGTTTTATTTAACAAAAATGTTATATTTTAGTAATATTTGTTTAAAATAATACTGAAATAAAACCTGATTATAATAATATGTTATATATAGCTGCCAATTCTACTGATTTTATTAGGAGACTCCAGAATTTTCACTATTTTCCAGATTTCCTGATAATATATGAAAATCTACTAATTTTTGCCAATTTCAGTGAAAAACTTAAATTGGCTGAAATTCTACCAAAAATAAAAATAAAAATAAATAAAAAAAATAAAAAAAAACCGTCTATTGAGTTGTTTTAGTAGCTTAAACAGTCAGCAGATGGGGTATATACAGAAGTTAATTGGAGGGGAAGGGTGTCTGTTACTCATGCAGTTTCCATGCAGGATCAATCATATAACTTCAATATAAATCTTAACGAATTCTAAATCTGTTAGTTATAATATGTATGTTATTTAATAAAATGGGTTATTATTTAATCTTTAATTTAACTCTAGTGAAAATTAATACAATTTAATTAATTCAATCTGCAAAATTGACAAGTATATTTTAAATACTGGAGCTCAATCGAATCCAATGTAGTCAAACATGGCATGACAACTTGCACACTGGCAATGTATATCTACAAGCATCGAACCCTACATACTTGCCTGCAACACTGCCATTTATTTAAATTCCAAACAAAATTACATCTTTAAACAAAGCCCATTTTTGTTTACAGTGAAAATTACAATTCTTTGTTATATAAAATTAATATATATTATTTAACGAATAGTTAATGTAAATCATTCTCAGAATTTATAATAAAAAGAGTAAAATTGTCTTTTTGTAGTATTACTATTTTAAGCATTCTGTTTCAAGTAAAAATATTGCTAGTAGTGTCTCCTGATTTTTTCCCTTAAAATCAGTAGAATCTACTTTTTTCTCCAAGGTTTGTAAGTGTGATTATATGTTAATTAAATATTTTATTCTTGTTTTCTAGTATATGCCTGTATTATTTTATAGGAATGATTATTTAGCCAGCCAAAATCTTTTTACTTTGGTTGATAAAAAAGTAATTCTGCATGAAAGAAATGTTCTGAAAGAAACATTGTGGTGAGTTTATTATTATGTATATAAAGAGAAAATTAAAATACTTAAAATTAATTTTAGTATATTTCATTTTTGAATTGAAATAAAGTGAATATTTCCCAAATTCAAATATCACAAATTCTACAGTTTATTTTTGCCACATCTTTTTTTCATACTGTAATACTTGATAATAGTTTTTTATTTATTTTTTTATGCTATTTGATATTGGAAAAGACATGGTATCATGTCTTAAAATACCAACAAATATTGATTGAGAATCATTTCTAAATAAATTTTGGTTGTTAAGTATATAGTTATAGCTGTTTGAATTTATTTCATAAAAGTGTTTATATTCTGTTTATTCTTTATAAAGCAATAGACTTTAGTTTTCTACTAGGCTTCTTTTCAAGTTCAAATTTCTATAATCTTTGCCTGTGATTTTGTTATTCCACTGATGATTTATCATAACATATTATATGAGAAAAAGTTAGTCATTTCATTTTATGTCTTCTATCTCATATAATTTTAATGGGGAAATCTTTGTATTTCATATTATATTTATAATGCTGCATTTTATATTTCAGACAACTTCCTTTGTCTTCAACCTCGTAAATATTTTCAGAAAATATTAATGTAATATTCTCATTTAACTAGCTTTAGTGGATTGCTATTAAAAAAATGACACAGAAGTTTTCTTCTATTCAAAATTCCTATTGTAACTGCAAGAAGCATACATTTGCTCTAGGATCTTAATTCTAAATTTCTATTTTATTTTTAATTGCAAATTAACAAAAGCTATTTTAATTATCACAAAAAGAGGGATTTTATATTCATAAAATTTAGAAACCAAAGATTCTGCTCTATCACAAATAATAGTAAAGCATGATAAGTTGTACTAAAATACTCAATCAATTTAAGTATCAGTTTAAAACAAGATAAAAAAAATGTTTCGAAACTAGTTAAAGAATAATTTATTATTTTGTTCTATATAATTATGAAATCATTATATTTTTAAAGAGAAAATATTAAAATTATTAATTAATTTTAAATTCTTTGATGGTAACTGATTTTGAATTACTTTTTTTTACAATAAAGTGGCAAACTCATTTTTGAAATTTAATATAAAAAGTAATAAACATTTAGTTTATGAAAAGAAAGAAAAATCATGTTTAAGTTAAATGGTACCATGTTTACATGTTATATATAATTTCTTATCAACTTAAATATTATAGAAAAATATAGTGCATAGTAAGTCACTGAATGCAGTTTACAATTTTACTTACAAATTCATTTTTATGACAAGAAAAGACAAGATTATTTTGCAGCAATATTTTCAAAGTAAAACTTATAGCTTGTATGCTTTTTTAAACTTAGAGTTTGTTGAAAATTTGTTTTCATGAATTTTAATACAAAGTTCCAAACAAACAGAAAATATTTATTATTCAAACTGCTATTTATATACATATATTGTCAAAATGATTTATGAGTATGAAATGTATAAAGAACATACTGATTTTGAAAGAAATTTTAAATTATTCTATTTCAAATTTTGGCTTTTTATGAAAGTATATATGATAATGGAAACTTTTTTTTTGTTTTAAATATTCTTATAAGAGTAATTTTAAAAATAGGAATGTTTTATTAAATACAAAGAAGAACTAAATGTTTTTTTGAGACTTATATTATTTATAGGAATATATTATTCTACATTATCATATTTTGGTGCATATTTTGCTTATTTGTCAATGGGTTGTTTGAAAATGAAAATTATTTTTTGAAGAGGGACTAATGTTTTAATAAACAATTTTCTAATTAATTGTTATGTTTTTAGCTATTGGTTAGTTGCACGTGAGATATTTTTCAAAGAGATTTTGTTACTGAATTTAATTTTAGTCTACTTTGTTTACACATTAGATATAAAACAGATACTTCTTTTCACACAGTAGATAATATTGCAAATGTTTAACAGAAATGACTATGCTTTTCCTGATAAACAACACACTGGCTTTTACATAATTTACAAAAAATTTGTGCTACCCTGTAATTATTATGAAAGTCCGCACATGTGAGTGATGTGCTGTTGTTTCTTCATTTGTACTGCAGTATACTATTGCAGTTTTTCGATCATTATTTTTAATTTTAAAACATGAAACAATGTGAAAATTTTAAATGAGCTTCAAAGTTAAAGGTAAAAAAATATTATTTAAACGTAAATCATTAAATGTTTGTCAATTAAGTGTAGCCATTAGAAATATTGTTACTGAGAATACCCATTCACTTCTGTCTAACCTCACATATGCAAAAATTAATCATTGAGAAAGGTGTACCTGTTTATTTTTAATGATATTATTAAATCTTGTCAAAAAGTCAACATCATATGATGAAAGAATACTCTTTTTTATTCTTTTAATTTGACATACACTTGTGATTTTATGAGGACTATAGCATACAAACATGCATAAAAAGGAGTTTATGGCAGTTTAAGACATCGATAGAAATTCTTTTGCAGTGATAAATTAATAGAATATTATGCTCATATTTTTGTTCAGCCCTGTTGTAGATTCCTTATCCCATTTGAAATTTAGTTTAAGAATTGCTGCTATAAATAATGATTGGGACATGACATTTATTCTCTAGGATAATCTAAGAAGGATAGTAAATGTGCATTACTGTGAAACTGCATGTAGCTCTAAACCTGGGTGATGAACTAATAATACACATTGCTGCTACTCATTTCAAATTCTTAGGACTATAAGTTCCGTTGCTTTCAATAAAAAATTATTTTAGATAAAGCAAAAATGTAATTTGCATTATCTAAAATAAAACAGTATTCATTTTGCAGGATGCTTAGTGGTGTTCAAGATTTGTTTGTTGTTCATTGGGATGGTGGAAAATTTATACCCAATTCTAAAATACATCTTTGTAATTTAACATCAGTAAGTAAATAATTATATTCATTATTCTATTTATTCTCTTGTAATTAATTTCGTCTGATTTTATATATCGTATTATTATTTTATTCAATAAATGTATTCATTTTTTATTCATGTTTATTGAGTATGCATTTTAAAGTATTTAGTAAGCCATTACTATTGTTTTATTGTGTTGAAAATAGAAGTATTAAAAATATAGATTATTTAAATATTTCATTAATGTTTTTAAGACAATCAAAGATAGAAAATCTTTTATGGTGAAAAAACATTAAAAGTTGTTTAATTGTATGTAACAGATTTTTTTATTGTTAGTAAACTAAATGTTTCTATCTTACTTTTAATTGCAAATATATGTTGTTCAGGAATATCTTTAATTTGAAAAATTTATATATTAGTTTATATAACGTGTTTAATGTTGAAGTTCTTAGAAACATTTATAGATTTCATGTTTATTGGATGTTTAACCATCTCATCATTAACATTAATAAAATTTTTAGACTATTTTAATTATTTTGTAATTACTAACAAATAAGAAAGAATATTTGATTATTATCCTTAAAAATTGTTAAAAAAAATAATAATAATAAAATAAATAAATAAAAAAACTTATGTACTAAAAAAATTCATTTTTGTGTTTCTGTAAGAATCTTGTATAATATACTTTTATAAGTTTTTTATACTTATAAAAGTATTTAAAGTACTTATGTGATACTTTTGTCTAAATATTTAAAAAATTTTATTTGTATCTAAATTATAGTAACAGTTCTAAATTATATAAATATAATATTGATAGTTTATTTTTTGAAGATTTGATAACACTAATAAACTTAGTTTCTTTGTATTTTTATTAATTATTATTATTATATATTATTGTTTTATAATATTATTATTTTATTATATACTGGAATATAACTGAAATATCTTGATAGTTTAAAAATAGATGCTTTCCCCAAATTTATAAAAAATGTAAATTTGTTAATAACTTTTATATATATATATATATATATATATATATATATATATATAATATATATATATATATAATATATATATATATATATATATATATATATATATATATATATATATATATATATATATATATATATATATATATATATATATATATATAATATATATAATATATATATATATTGTAAAAATAGAACCTAATGTGTTTAACTTCATAACTATATAATTAGTGTAAATGATATACATATGTGTATGTGTTAAAAACATTATAATTCATTAGTTTTATCTGTGCACTCTCTCCTCATTTTTAGAATACACTTGCCTCAACTTTAAATGAATTTTGCACCTATGCTACTAAGAAAGCTTTGCTGTGCAATAATTCCAAGAACATTTTGATAAGCTCCCATGGCTGCTTTACCTACCAAGCTTATGGAGAGTCATTGCATGAACAACTGCAAATCATCAACAATTTCATTTGCGAACTAGATAAAGTCTTAAGAAAAGGCAGTAAGCTATGTTAAAATGTTTTTCTTATAATTAAGATTATATTTTTAACTTTATTCCTTATCTTTTTGCATCACTACTTTTTAAATAGTTTGTAATTAATTTGTAATGTGTCTGATTTTACTTCAATTTCGAAGTTTAAACCATCTCTTATTGTAGAATTCAATTAAAAAAGTATTTTACAAAGTAGTAAGGTTATTTATTCATGAATGCTTATTTTTAGTCTTGACTGTGAAATTATTTGTGTTATGTTTTTTTTTTATGATGCATAGTTTTATGTCTAAAAAAAGTGAAACACTGGAATCTTAGGTGACATGCTTATTTTCCTTAATTTAATTGTTTCAGTTTCTAAATTTGAAATATAACAGACTTTCTAATGGAAAATTTTATTAATGCCATATATATATATATGTATGTATATATGTATATATATATATGTATATATATATATATATTGATATTTGTAATTTAATTTTTATTTTTTAGTTTTTAAAATGCTCTAATAAACACATTATTAATTTAATATACAGTAATCTACACAATGTTGAAATTGTGTGAAGTAAGTTATATAATTATTTCATTTAATTCACTATATGTTCTGTTGTTTACTTATAAACTTTTTTTTTTTAATTTTCTATAATTGATATCATTTCTTGTGTTGTCTTGATTTTTCTGATAATTATAACCCTAAAATTTATATCTTTCCTGAGCAATATTTTTTTTTTTTTGAAATTAATGTTTATTAATAGTAAGAAATAATATATAACTAGGCTAATTTTTAATTTCGAACATCTTCTCATAGATTGAATAAAACCTTATAATAATTGGCTGTGATATATCACTATGTTTTTTTTACAATCATTTTCACTAAAATCCATATTTGGAGGTTAAATTTATTGCATTAAATAACAAATTATTGTCCATAATATTACTTTAACTTTTTCAATTTAAAATTTTATTCTATTGTAATTTAATAATAATAATATGTATTCAAAATATAATTTCTAATGATATTTTCCATGTTAAAATTATATTTAAAAAAAAAAATTGGCCTTGCTTTGTTGTTTTCAAAGAAAAAATAAATAAGTAAATTAATTATTTAGTGTAAGTGTTTTTTTGTTCATAAATAATGTGTTTATCAATAATTTTAAATATTTTTACAATATGTTTTTACAAGTTTAATTTGTAAAATAAGTAAATTATGAATTGAGTGACTTTGGTTTGTTTTGTTTTGAGTGACTTTGCATGAATTGTAAGTTGTATACAAATGCTGTTGTAAATGTCCTGTTCAAATAAATTTCTCAGAAACGTTTTTCCAATTAACATATAGAAGATTTTGTAGAAATTATTTTCTGCTTAATGAAAATCTGTTACATCATTAAAATATTTGAATATTTTGTAATTCTCTTTATATTCATTTTAATCTAAATTATTCTTTGATGTAAAACAATTTGCACATTTGCTTTAATATATAGATTTTTTTTCTTTTCTTTTCATTAGAATAAGTTTTTATTTAATTAAGATGTGGTAAATTATTACATGAAGCCTTAAATTCAATATAAATTTATTTTTAACCATTTAAATGTATGTAGGAAAATTAATAAAATTATTTGACTTGGTAGGGGTGTAAGATTTTTTGGTCATTGACTTTGAGATTAAATATTTCACTACTGTCTTATTTAAAAAAATATATAGTAATGAAAAATGCATTTTGTTTTCTCTCTGTTATTACTCTGAGAAGTTCCTATTCTTTTTGTATTCAAGGTTTAGTTGAGACATATTAATTTATATTAAAGTATATAGAATCACTTTCTTAATTTTTGTTATTGCTGCCTAAGTATACAAAATTTCTATGTCTTAACTTGTAAAATATTTAATGATCATTAGACAAAATGTTAAAGGTGTATTTTTATTCAAATTAATTCTATATTCAAGAATTATGTGGAGGTTTTAAATTTCTGTAGTTAGGAATATATATATATATATATATATTGAACTTGTGTGTTAAATTTTTAGAAATGAAATATTGTTCATTATTTTACATGTCATGGAATATTATCTAATATTTATTGTAATTCACAGTAAATTTTTCTGCCAAATGATAAAAATACTTGTTTTATTCTAAAATGTATTTTACTTTAGTCTATTCAACAATATCTACGATGATCATGTGATAAAAAAATATATGTTTAATAATTTCACTTTTTTTTTTTTTTTTTTTTTTTTTTTTTTGTTTTTTGCAAATGAGGATTTTTTTGTAAATTAAAATCAATTTAACGTTTTAAAAAATAATATCAATTATAAATATGTTTAATTGTCAAATTATTATTGTAATTATAAATATATTATTTGATTTATTCCAGTGGATACCCTCACACTGATAGTGTTAAAGAGAAAAATGAAACCATTGTTCAACAAGATTGACTTTTTGTATCAAATCCATAAGGAAGTTTCTGCTGAAATTTCCAATGCAAGTGACTCTTTTGTAAAAGCTTGCAGATTGATTCATGTACTGTGGAAGTTAATATTGAATCAGAGTATTCAAGAACAAACATCAGACCATGTAAGTTTAATTGCTAATTTTATCTACTCATAATTTTTAATTGGCATTTAATTAAAAAAATTTCTTAGGCAAGATTTATTTATTTTATTTAGACACTGCACAAAACTTCAAACTGTTTAAATATGATTCTTAGAGCTCATTATAGTGAAGGTAGAACTATACTCTTTGAAATGGAAAGTCTCAGTTTAGATCCAAACCATTCTTGAATTAAAGAAAAACAGTGCTGCATTTGTTTTTTACAAGCTCACGTGTTGAAGAAACAACACAGTTATCTAATTTTAATTTTGCTGGGCATGAATATGGCCTATTTATTCAGTAAATTCCTATCTAAATATAAAGTGTTTGTTCAAATGTGTTGGCTGCATGGTGTCAACTGTAATATTTAGGGCTCACTGTTGTCTAATGGCAGAATCACCCTCTTTAGAGTGGTTGAATTCCAGCCTTAGTTAAACTTTAGATGGGGCAATGTGCCTTTTTAAAACCATAAAGTTGTTGTTTCTTTCATTCCATTTGAAATCATGACTACGGCACATTATTACAACTCTAATTGGTTTAAAATATCCATATCAGATGTCTCATCTACATTACATATAATTATGACATCGTATTAAGATGTAGTCATAAATCAGTCTTGTCAAAGAATTTTCTGCCTGCCTTCAAATTGCATTTTTCAAGTGCCAGCAAATAAGGTGATGTTCACCTTTGAATGTCTGAGAATATTATTGAAGTTCATTTTGTTAATAAAATTATTTCATATATAAATACTAAATCTTTGGTTCGAGAAGTTGTCTTGTATTTATTCAAGCCATTAACATGTGGAAAATAGAACAGAAGAAAAAGCAAAATGAAAAAGGCAAGACAAAACATCCACTTAACAGTTTGTTTGAATCAGAAAGGATGATTTAAATTTTCATTAATTAATAGAATTTTTAAGTAAAAGTTGCAATATTCGTATGCAATCTTTTTTAAATCTTAAGACTAATGTCTTGCTTATGCCAACATTAAAAATTAACTTTTATTTTTATTTATTTATTTTACTTTTTTAGTTTATAATATTTATTCATTTAAATATATTTTCAAATTTTATATTATATTCTATCTTCCAAAATTTTATGTTATGTTGTGGAATGTATTTATAGAACTTAGAAAATTTATACATTCCATAATCTGTCAAGTGCAGTCACAGTGTAAAAATTCTTCGCTAAGATGGAAGTTAATTGTACATTTATATTTGTCAAAGAGTTTGCTTGAGAATTTTCTAGACTTCTTCTTTTGCAATATGTTTTTTTTCCTGTGAGGGAGTAGACCACATTGGCCATTTCCCCTCTAGTAGCCCAATGCAAAATAACCTTCATATGAGTATTGTCAGGTCTTTAGGATTGATATTGCTCAGAAATGGGCAAACAGTCAAATGTTTTAAATTCATAGCTTATCCTGTGGAACATATGGTATAATCAAGATAGTTAAGAATATCTAAATGTTGAAGATTGACTTTGAAGATAATCGTTATATTTCTAAAATTCACACACAAGGTTTGTCATGGGAGGTCCACAGGAATAGGACTGTGAATGAGACTGGATCACATTTTCCCCTTAGTTTCAGCATTATAGCTGTTTTTGACATAGGTACTTGTGGCTTTGGCAATTTTGGATGAAATTTGAGTGTATAGAAGGACAAAAAAGAGGGCGGGGGAGACAAGCACTCCTGTTTTTTCGATCGATTCACCCTGTCTTTTTGCAACATGGGAATATAATCCACTCTCTCTGAAAAATTCTATCAAATGGCAATAATATAAAGTGAATATTACAGCCTTACAGTCTGTGTCTTCAACCATAGTGTTATTCTATATAAAGAAGGAGATATGTTCATGTGGGCTGGTGACAAAACACACTCATGCTCCTATGAATCTAAGGTTTAAATCCTGACACTGTTATAGAAAAAGAGCTGAATATTACATTTCTGATTTCAAAGTTCCATCCAAATGCATTCTCATATGTGTTTGGGATGTTTTTAAATTCCTTTCCTTGTAGCATGTAAATACGCCCCTTTATCTGAAAAGTCCTCTGAAAAGGTAGATGCTTTACAAGAGCTTTCAACTGATGAGATATTTGTGTCATTGTGATTGTTTTGTTGTGTGTTGTGAAATGTGATATTTATTTCTAACGTTACTCTTTATATGTAATTCTCTCTAAAGCATATAATTTCCACAAAATAAAACATTACTATTTACATTTTCTTCATTAAATATGATAAAATTTGATCTATAAAGATAATTATGATCTTCCAAGATATATTCTGTAATAAGGGCAATTTTTTTTATGTATGAATGATGGATTCAATAAATGCTCTATGTAGTATCCTTTCAACATAAACCTTATTTTCATAATCAGTTATAGTTGTAAATTATGTATGATGCAAAGAAAAGTATTTCCAAGCATTTAATTAAATGAATGGGAAACAAAGCGTTTTAATTTTGTTATTTGAAATTTGCAAATAATGCGTAGGTATTTTTTAAGGATTTCTTAAGGATAGTTATATTGATTATGTCAACTTTTTTCATTACATCCAAATAAACCTGTAGTAAAAATATTCATGCATATATTCAAAATCCTTAAGGGATTGATGCTTTTCAAAATTCAGATGAGTTCTTTTATTTTTTATTTCAATGAATGAATTATTAAATTGTAAGTTAATTTCATCTGTTATATCTATGTATGGAAAAATATTTAATATCCTTATTTTCTATTTTTAGTTAAAAATTATTCTGAGAATGTTTTTGAAGACTTGCAAACCATATTTTACATTTATGGAAGATTTGCTCATTCTCGGTTCCTTCAAGGACTCCAATGCAGAATTCATAATAAAGTAATCACATTTTTTAATGCATGCTCAGTACTACCCTTCCAACTGTATTTGCTTAAATAATTTTTTTTTGTCAGCATTTAAATTTCTTGAATGTGTTACATGTCTATAATAGATGAAGAAAATTGTTTCTCATTATAAAAGAGCAGAAATGAATGTTTTTTCCTCTTTTATATTTTAAAACTGCTATAGCTTGATAGATACAGTAATCAGTATATAAATCTCATATTTCAGAAAAATTGATTCAAGATCATATGCATTGGTTTAAACTTATGTTTCATAAGTTCATTGACTGTTTGGGTCATTGACAATCATTAAATTTATTATATTGTAATTAGTATCTCACACTATATTTTTAGCTTAATTTAAAAAATTAAAAATATTTTTAGCACATTTATCACAATTTCCAGACAAAAAGATTTCTTCCATATAATGATAATTTGATGAAAATGGCTGTTAAAATTTGATTAGGAATGTCATACTAAGTTAAATTGTGAATGACATTTTTCTTCACTAAAACTTATCCCATCTCATGTCATTGTTGAAAATTACATAAAATGAATTATAGAGGGGAATTTCAAGAGAAATGTATTTATTGCATTTTTTTTTATTAATTCCATCATTTAATTCTATTTTGAAGAATGTGCATAATACTTATGCTATGTTATAACCAATATTGCTATAACAGGGAATAATATTGGATGGTCAAATAAAGTTTTATTGCTGCCAATAAAAATAATTGCAAACTATATATCATATGAGGCATTCAGTATTGATTCTTCATTCTCTGGATTAATAAAATTTGACATAACCTGATCTTAAATTGGAAATAATAAACTCTTGCATGTATCCTCTTGTTGCAAACTGTTTATCTAAGATTATAACTGACACTATTCTTGCCAATCACAAAATGCTTTGAACCCATTTTCTAGACTATGGCAAAATGTTTTTCTTTTTTTATGCTGAATAATGCTGCATCAGTTCAAATATAGCTCTGCTAAAAGTGTAACATTTAAAAACATAAATACTTCATGTTTTTTTTTTTTTTTTTTTTTTTTTTTGGAAAATTATGGCACTTTATAATTTAATATAAATTTCATTGTGTGAATCATATTTCCATTTATTTTTGATGTTAAATAGACTTCATAATAATTTCACAACTGTATCAATATGTGAAATTATTATGAAGTCTATTTAAATTTAACAACATATCAAAGCATATAATCTATTTTACCACTTTTTACTTTTTAATATACATTTATAAAAAAAAATCTAAAAAAGTGTAAATAGTTCCAGAATTTAATGACGACAAAAAAAATTTTTATTCTTCATTAATTGCTTTATAAAAATATTTGAACAGAGAATGGTGCAAATATATTATATTTGGATTCAATTAAAAATTATGAACAAATATTGAATAAAATTTTTAAACAAAACTCTATTACAAAAGTAATAAAGTTTCGTTTAATAATTTTATTATTTCTGCTATTACATATTTTTAACTGCTAAAAATGAATAATTATAGTTTTACTTTTAAGGAATTGTTCTATGATGTTATTCTAAAATCATGTTAGGAATTTAATCTTATAATTAAAGATGTGTTAGAGTTTTGTTCTGAAAATGGGGGAAAAAAAAAATTGCACATAAAATCAAAATTGAAAAAATTCATTATTTTTGCATCATATTTATTTCCAAAATTGAATTATTATTAATGTTTATTTTAAAAAAATGTTCTGCATTTGTTTTTAGTGGTGTCTATACCTATATGAAAAAAAATTGGATATGCTGATATGTTATTGTAAAAAGTTTTACAATGGAAGGAGGTAAATTCGGTTTTATGCATATTAGTAATCCACCGACGCTTATTCGTTTCCTTCTAAATGATACCTTGATTAACTGAAAATTAAAAACTTTTCAGACTTCCCAAGCTTACCATAGTCCGAAGTTTATTCTCATATTTATATTGAACAGTTATAAATTAATAAAATTTGAATTAAATTATTGATTAGTAAAAATTGTAAAATACTTTTCTTTTTAACTTATTATTTGAAATGATTGTATGCTTAACAGTTGATAAAGGCAGCTTACATTGTAACTTGAATTGAATTTTCCTGAATAATGCAATAAACATTTCAATTAACTTATTTCAAACAAAGGTCTGGATTTCTTGTTTGAGACTCATTTTATTAAAACTAAAGAGGTGTAATTAAAAACTTCTGAAAAATGGAAAAACATCTTCCAATTTCACTGTTCAACATTATGAAAATTGCATCAAAACGAGAAAAAAAATTCGATTTTATGTATAAAAAATATTTTAACTTTATATACTCAATTAGTAGTTTTTCAAATTATAAATGTTTTTATCTTTTTTTGTTAAATGTTTTTCATATACTAATCTGTAACATTGAATTTACTATTTATAATTTGTTATTCTAAACAGAATAAACTTAGGAAATTTATAAATAAAATGAATGATAACCATAAATATATGCACCGGCTACAAAAATTAAAATTATATAGCTTTTGTATTTTAATTTACATGTTAATGAGAACTCATGGAATATTGACGAATTATTGAATATTTAATTTGCTATCAACATAAATTGCCATTATATAATTAGAATTGTTTACATAAATCGATACTTGCAAATAATATTGAATTTTTGGTTGAAAACCTGTTTTTTAGCTGTAAGCTCAAAATGTAAAGTTTAATATAACTCAATTAAAAAAAGAATTAAAAATTGAAAAAAATATGTTGCATACTTTTTTTTTTGAAAGCTATTAATGTATAATAATAATTTTAATACTTAAAATATTGATTGTTAATCAATAGTTTCATTGCATTATTCTACATATTTTAAACTGCTAATAACAGAAATTTTATAAAATAAATCGCATTTATAGAATTATTACTAAAAACATTTATATTCATTACATGTATTTTGAAATTAGTTCAGTAAAACTGAGCTTTGTAGCTGTGTTTGAAAAAATATCTGAAATAAACTTTTCTGTTGAAATTGGATCTGTATTATCTAATAAATATTTAAATTCTTAAACTCAACATCACTTTGTGGCCAGTAAATTCGAAAGTAAGGAAGTTTTACTCATAAGAAATTCAATGGAATTTGTTGCTGATTTATAAATCAACTGAGAGATTCAATATGAAATTAAAATTCCAGAGAAATAGTAGTGTACAAAAACTTCATAATGAAACAAATACTTTCATCTGTGTAGTATATGCTGATTATAAAAACTTAATAATTTTAAGGATTTGTTATAATAAATAGCATGTGGTTTTTTTATGAAAATATAAATACTTTAAGAAAAGTTTAATTTTTTGTGATTTTGCATAGAATTTGAAGTCTAGTAAGTTTAAAATAATTCTTAAATAATTGATTAAAAATACTTAAATAATTGATTAAAATTTTAAATTAATAGTTAAATAAAATTTGAATGTGTTGATAAATTTAATTATTATTTAAAAACAATATTTTTGAACTAAATCAAAAATTATGTCTATTGAAATAAAATGTTCAGATAATTTATTTACAGTAATGTTTTATCAAATAGGAAAAGAGGTGTAAGTACTTCTGAAGAAAATTATTGGGAAATGTCTTTAGAATTGCGATCATTACCACGAGATATTGAGCAAGAATTTATCCTGAAACCCTTTCTTACTGATATACTGAGTGCTGGAAAATCACTTCAAATATTGAATGAAATAAATTCTTTGCTTAAACAGGAGCCATTTAGACTACATGCCCAGAGAGGTGCAGTTACATTTTTATTTTCTACTGTCGATTTTCTTTGTATTAAATTTATATTTTTGTATATTGTAAGATAAGCAATAAAGTTCTTGCCATTGAATGAAGTGAGAATAAGTATGCAAATTTATGTATATGATTGAGACACCGGTCAGTCAAGTGTAGGAATATCAATTATAAAAACAGGTCCACAGCACACATTCATCAACTGTAACTTGTACAACAGCAAAGAGAAATTGACATATTGAAGGAACTCTTTCAGTGTTGTTTGTTTTACACTTTCAAAGTGGGCCAATTGGTGCATCAAGTTGCTGAATATGTCTGGCGTTTGGAGATAGTACTGTGAATGAATGTAGAGCAAGGTATTGGTTTCACAAATCATTGTTGAGAGATTTGTCCCTCTATGATGAAGCTGATGTCTAGTGAACTATTTGACAGATAGTTCATTATGAGCTGCTACCAACGAGCCAAATACTCACTGTGGACTTCTACTTGCAGTAATTGGAATACATGCAGCAGACATTGCTACAAAAAGTAGCCAGTACTGATAAATCGCAAGGATGTACTGTTCTTGACCGATAATGTGATGACACATGTCACATAAGTGGCCACAAATATCATACAGCCTAGCCTTTTAGTTGGGAGATTTTCACCAGGCTCCATACTCACCTGAACTTGCACCATTAGATTACCATTTCTCCCATTCCCTTGACATTCATCTTCATGGTAAATTCTTCACCAAGCAGACTTGTGCCAAACACTCACTGAGTTTGCATCCAAAACCCCAAGTTTTTCCGCAAGGGTATTGTATAGCTGGAGACATGTTGGCAGAAGGAGCTGGATGCCATTGGAGATTACTTCAAGGACTTACAATAGGCTATACTTTCTGTAGGTCATGCTCTTTTGGTAATTAAAAATAGAAAGAACTTTCTTATTTACCTTGTAGATATTGAAACAAACCATTAGTTCTCAAAGTTTGAATTTGGATATATTTGTGTGTGTATATGTATACATATTAACACTATCTATAATTATTGTGAAAAAGATTGTTCAATTGTTCTATATGCAAATATCAGCACAATAGTTACACTTACAGATTTTTAAGATTATATAAATATGATAAAATTTATAAGGTAATTTTTTGTTATTCTTTAGTGACTTTTTTTAATTGATTCACTTCAAAATTGTTTTGCACTTAATTGGTATTATGTCATCTTTGAATAATAAGAGTATTTTTTATTTAAACCTCATTAAAATTGTTATTTTAATTTATTCTTTATACATGTTATTTATTCAATATAAGGTTAACTTCTTATAAAATTTTATATTTTCAAATGTAATTAATAGAACAATCAAATTTACTTTTAACATTCTGAAAGTTAACTGTAGCAAAACTTATTGGAATTAGTTTTTAGACTGGTACTATTTATTAGTAACCAGTAAGATTGCTTATAAAGTGTACATTATCTAATTTATTATAAATAATTTTTAAAGTTTTGTTATATTCTACATTAGATTATCTTGTTTTTTAATATAGTCCTTAAACTCAAAATTTTCTGAAATATGAAAATAAATGTTAGATCTTGAGGGTTTTTTTTTATTTAACTGCTCTCTCTTTATAAATAAAGTACTATTAGAAAATATTATATATCAAGCACTTAATATGAAACACACAAGGAAAATTCATACTTAAATAAAAAAAATTTATTTTATTAATGAAAACTTTATTTTATTAAAGCAAAAAATAATAAGTAATAATAATCAATAAAGTAAACAATAACCTATTTTTCTGTTTGAAGACTATGTTTAAAATTTCTTTATACTGAAAAAAATATTGTTAAACACTTTTTTAATGTTAGAAAGTATTTCACAGTTCTTCTTTAAAAAAATAAATAAATAGTCCTCTATATTTTGTAAGCCATTCAACTGCTTGTTTTACGTATCTTTACAGCCTTATGTCTTTTTTTTTTAATCTCAAAGTTTTTAATGATTAGCTTCCATCTTTATATCGAGTTCCATTTAACACATTAAGTTACATCTAATTCCACTTTCTAAGATCTTAAAAGAAAATTTCAAACAGCAATGCGTTTCTTAATTGAAGTTCAGAATAATTAATTCATCTTCTCTCAAGTTGTCTGGTGGATATTCTTGGTTTTCTTCAGTTACAGCAGTTTTTGTTGAATACATTATGATCAGAATAATCAATTTCATACTGATTCCAACTCCTTGCTAAAGTATCTTGTGATATTTGCATATGAAGCTGTTGATTATGCTATGATGTAGGAATTGTAAAATGGGAATTAGATTATGTTGGGAAAATTAGGCACACATGAATTCTTTTAAAAATAAATTTTAATATCAACAATGCATTAGCAATCCACAATTTGTAAGATTTATGATTCTCCAGTATAAATATGGATCCATAGTTTCTAACTGAATTATCATAAGAAGATATGATAAAATAAATCTAAATAAAAGATGCCTAGAAATAAATTTGCAAAAAAAAGATTTTAAAATTTTGATTTATGTATAAGAATTTAAACTATTGCACATATAGAAAAAATGGTCAGGATATACCTCTGGTTCATAAAATTGTGAGTGTTCATGAATTAAAGGTTTGTAGAGCATTTACTGTTATTGTTATAGATAAATTTTGTAATTGGCAAATTTATTTACCGTATTTTCCTGTATATAATCCGCGGATTATGTGTTTTAAAAGTTCCGAATTTCGTTGTGCGTATTATACTCTGTTGCGTTAAATCTGATAAAAAATTTTTTCAATAAAGCTTTGAAAGAAATGTCTCTTATGTTTCATAAAATAAATAACAGATGGTACTACGACTCGGTTCACTTATTTTAACTATAATCAGCATTGTCCAATTACTTTCAAGAACGAATTCTGTTCCTCTGAACGATATTAAAATTCCAATTCATTAGCGTCATTTCGCATTTTATTTTGACTCGAACTTTTTCGATCTGAAAACATTCAAATTCGTTTATGGTCATAGTGAAGTGAAAATTAAGTTACAAATAACAAATTTTAAACTAAAAGCTATAGGGAAGATAAATGAAAAAAATGTAATCCAACGTGTAATGTAAGATGTAAAACAAAGCATGTGATGTACAAAAGAAAAAATGTATTCCATGCGCAGTTAGAAAATAATCCATTTTTTTCATTTAACTATTAACCAAACAAATATAGTTTATTTTTTAAATATATCTAACCTCGTTTTAAAAGTTATTAAAATCTAAAAATCGATAAGATTTACTAGAATCTTTTCGGATCTTGATCGATGTTGTCCTTCCATCTCAGCTAATCGCACTTTTCATTTAGGTGGATTCAAACAGAATATGATCTGTTTGAATCATATGAATGTTGAAATCGCTATAAATATTTTTTCTGTAGAATTTACTATATTTTTAATCATAATGTGTATTTTTTATTTTATTTGACACCAAATTATCTGCAGTATATATTTTCGACTATTCGTCTGTAAAATTGGCCAGGACTATACTCCGCTGCGGATTATGCGACGTTTTTTCCCTTTGTTCGAAAAACGGGGCTTGCTGATAATACACCACTGCAGAGTGTATACAGGAAAATATGTACACAAAAAGGGAAAAATTGAAGTGCAGTCAATATTTCTTACAATGAAAAAAGGCTTGCCATTAATATCACTTTTTCAACAATTTCTGGACAACCTACCATACATAAGTAAAAACTAAAATATTTTATCTAGGAGAACCTTAAAAAATATGGGAAAAAAAAAAGAAATCTCAATGTAATTTTCTAGTATATTTCTTTTCTTTTATATTGAAAAAAAAAATACACATATTATTATTTTCAAACTTTACATAATTTTGGTTTTAAGTAATAGTATAACAATATTTCTTTTTTTGACTATTGAAAGGTCTTAGAATCTAAATAATGTGATTTCTTGCTTTAATTTTGTATTACTATTTTTAAAAAGAAATATCATTTTAGATTATTATTAATATTAATTTACTATGTTATTGTTTTCACATGAAAGAATATTTTAAATGAGTTGATATGAATTTTATAGATTTATTTTTAAACAAATAGCCAGAAGTAACTTATTTTCTAGCTGAGCCATATAAGGAAAATCAGTTGATGAGACCCATGTTTATTTTTCGTTCAACATTTTAAATTTTAATATGTTTAAGGGGTGAATTGATAAATTTAATTAAATTATAATTAAAAATTTTTTTAAGAATTGTTACACAAGGCATGCACAGTAGATTTAAATTATTCAAATTTTATGGAGTTGTAATTACTTTTATCTAAATTAATTATATCTGCAATTTTTTAAAAAGATTTTAGCAGTGCTTAAATTTAATAGTACTTAAATTTGAAAATATTTACAATAAGTTGCCCATAGTGACTAAATATAACATGTTTTTATTTTATTTTATTTTATTTATTTATTTATTTATTTATTTATTTTTTTTTTACAAATGAGAATTAATATGTTATTCTTGAAACTTGAATGTTATAATAAATTAAACTTTTAAAGTATTTATTAAACTGTGCTTTAAATGTAAATTGAATCCTTTTCTTCATTTCTAAGATGGGGATTATGTTTTTTGTTTTCTTCTATGTTGCAGGAGATCTGTTCCTAAAATTTCTGCAAATTTTGCAAAGATCTATTTGTCATAAAAATAGATGGCTTTTCTTGTCCAAAGAAATTGAGGATATGAGTCAGATGGACCAAAGGAATCAAGAAGTAATTATCCAGAAAGACCCTCTTCTAGAACAACCAATATTCTGTTACAAAAGTAGTACATCAAAGTTTTTCTGCCCTGATGTTAACCCAGCATATAAACGGGTCAGCAAGAAATCACCAGTGAACTTATTTAGCATGCAGCAAATTCTTACTGAAAAGTAATTATATCCTTATTATAACACAAAATTATTTATTCCAAAAAATTAATGTATTAATATGTGTTCTATGCTGCAAGATTTTTTAAAAATAAAGCATCTTTCCTGAAATTTTGAAAAATTTTGTTATAAAACTATTTTTAATTTCTTTAATTCTGTAATGTTGTCAAATGCTATCAGAAGCAGTATTATTTTTCATCATTATAAACTTAAACAATCATTTAAAGAGATTTAACTCTTCTTGTATTTCATAAATAACTTAATCTTTATAAGGAGAAAAGGAAATAGTTTATTTAATTATAATTAAAGTTTAAAAAATGGAAATAGTTATTATAAAAATAGCAAGATGAGTGAAAAAGGTACTTGTTATTACTTTCTTATCCTTATTAAATACTTTCTCTTAGATTCAAAAATATATGAAAAAAGTTTTTGTTTGATCTTATGATTATATCTGAAATTTTGAAAAATTATATATATATGCGAAAAACATCCTTCCTTTCAACTCTAAATCTTTTGAATTTACATATTTTTTACAATAATCATTGTTTTTTTTCCAGCTAATCATTAAATATCATATTAATTAATGATATGTATTTATAAAGTATTTTTAAAGAATTATAGTTTTAATAACTGTTTAAAAATGTATTATTTTTGTAAAATTATATTTGGTTTTATTTGTTTTTATGAAATCTCTTGTTTACTTTATTTTACTTAAAAAAAAACTTGACAACTTGATTTTGTTTCCTTTAAAGGTTGAAAATGATCTTATTCGCTTTAAAATAAATTAATATAAACATATATTGATAATCAAGTTTTAAGATAAATTGATATTTTCTTCTTTATGGGGCATAGCCCCAAAATATTTATACTTATATGACTTGACAAAGGTTTAGAATTAACAAGCATAAACTGGTTGGCTCCATTGCTTTCACTTATCTTTTAAAAGTTTCTTGCACTGGAATCAGTTTCTGTTTTTTTCTCTTTTTTGAAATGTGTCTCATTCATAAATCCAGATTTAATCAATAAAAAAGTATTGATTTATGATAATAATGTGACAAATAATGGTATATATGTGTACATTTTTTTGTTTTGTTTATTTAAATTTTCTTTTGCATTATTTTTGAAATTTTCTTACTTGATTTAGTAAATTATATATTCCTAAATCATTTAATTTTTAATATATATTAAAATTTCAAGAGTTTTAACAGATAAATATCCAATATTTTAAATTTGGTTTGGAATTGAAATTATCACAGCTGAAACTTTTGATGATGTAGGTATATGAATGGGAGAATGAATATGAAGAATTAAAAAATTAGCATTAATTTAAAATGCAATATAATTACTTTTTTCTTTCTACTTTTGATTCTGCAGTTTCCTTAATCATTTTTTTTTCTGTTGTTGAAATTAAATTCATAGTTCGTAAATGGATGATTTTAAACTTTTGGATTAAATGATTTTATATTAAAAATAAGGTGATTAAATAATTTTATGATAGTATACTTTTTGGTATTGATAGTATAATTTTTATATGATACTTCTGATAATTCTCTCTCTCTCTCTCTCTACATATATATATATATATAATATCAAATGTATTATATATATAATATATATCTCTATATATAATATCAAATGATGCCTGGTGATTTATGGTAGCTCTTCCTTCTCCCAAGGCACAAGTCTGAGGTTCAATTCTCAGACTGGTCAAGGCAACTCAGTCTTTTGTTTGTTCAGCGAATCAATAAACTGAGTAGCAATCATCCTTGCGAACTAAATACTGCAAGTTTCACATTAAGCTGACCCTCTAACTGCAACATATTCTTTGCACCAAGGGTGTACAGTCAGGAAACAGATATGATATCAGGTTTTGGGCCACTTATGGACTGTCATGCCACAGGTTTTAATTTTTTTCATACCATGTAATGAGCTTTGACTATAATGTTCATAATGAGATATAGTTCTGATATTTTCTATAGAATAGTTCTGATTAATAATAGTATTAAAATTTTATTGCTTGTGTTTTTAAATAAAATAATTGAAAACATAATACATTATTTTCTTAAATGAATAGAAAATAATTCATTTTAATAATGAAATCAATGTTTATTGATTCATTATAATTCTTTCTTCTCAGAATCATTCAAATGTTAGAACCAAGTAGTTTGAAACCATTAACATTGGGTGTTACGAAAGCCCTTTCTATCTGCATGAATTTTGTATACAATCCTGTATGCAGACGGCTGATGAAGTCTTTCAGAGAGGATCACAACATAATTACACACATGAATGTCATGCGGGTAATAATCTTCCTTTCTATGTTTTTTAAGATTTATCATCCTTAATAAGTCTGAATACTTTTATAGTTTCCTGATAATTATTCAGCTCTTTTTCACCAATTTAGAAATATTTTCTTATGGAAGCTGGAGATCTCATGTACAGTTTTTATTCAGAAATATTTCATAAGGTAAAGTGTGCTGATGACAACTTTAATGCATTTTTAACTACAAAGAAACATTTTTCTTTGCAATTTGGTGATAAAATTTATAAAATTAAATTTGTTACCACTTGATGCATACATGTATTATTGAATTCAGTTAATATCAACAACTTTAAACATGTTTCTCAAATAAATGCTGTATAGTTGATTCATAACTTTTAAATGTTTTTCAATGGCATGCAAGTTTTTAGGTATATAAGTTGGATTTCTATCATGTATAATACAATGGAATATTTACTTACTTAAATTTAACCATACTGTCTTCGAACTCTTTCATCCCAAAATTCTTCATTTGACAGTTTAAAATGTGTTTTATAATTGTATAATAATTTTTAGCACTATGCAATAGAAATAATATATTAGATACTTAGAATTGGATCCAGATACTACGTTGTTGAAATGAATAAAATTATGAAATAGTAAAATATTGTGTAAGAGGAACAATGAAATAATGTTTTATCATGTATTTACATACAGATTTGTCTATAATACAACTAACCTCGTTTAATGTTCGGAACATGAAATGCTTATTTGATATTGATACCCATTTGATATGTTTACTCTGTAATTATTGAATAAAGTTATAAGATATAGATTTAATTTAGAAATAAACAATAGCAATATCAATGCTGCTTTTAATAAAATAATAGAACAGATTAAATAATAGAATGTAAATAATATTCATATTGGTCATTCTCTTTTTCTAAATATTAGTTGTCTTCCAGATTTTTAATAAAGAGCCATGGAGGGATATCTCTTTCTTATACAGTGCTTTGCAAAATGCTATATATGAAGATAAGGACAACTGTGAAAAGTTTGCCAAATTTATTCTCTTTTTATTTCAAAACATTTTTGTTTAAAATAAGTTGATAATGTTGATTGAAAGTGGATTTTCTGATATTTATTCAAATTTTCTGTGGTTAAATTGTATATAAATTAAATCATGTGAAATTATTGTTTGTGGCAATTATTATTGTAACAGAAAAAACAACCTCTTTAATTCTAAATAATAATTTATCTTAATTTATTCTTTTTTTAAATATTTCCTTAAAATATTCATTTCATGAATTTTCATATTAAAATTTTAATTAATTTTTTGTTTTACTTACTTTGTAATTTCAAAAATGAAATGAAGAAAGCAATTAAATTAATCCTGAAAAGAAATGTATAAAACATTTCTTTTAAAGATTAATTCAATTGCTTTCTTTTATACATTCTTTGTGTATATTATTGAAATATTCATTGCACAAATTTTATTAAATTTTGAAATGACTTTTTGTGTTAATTATTTTGGGATTTGAAAAATAAAATAATGAAACTTATTGAAATGATTGTGTTGTAGTATTTGTAATTTTATCAGATTATATAAAATTTATAAAAGAAACCACTTCAATTCATAGAAATAAAAATGTTTTTATAAAATATGTATGATTTTTTGCCTAAGTATTAGTTGATATATGTTTCAAATTTTATTTTATTTTTCATAAACTACATGTTAAATGTGATATTAGTTTGCTCTCTACGTTAAAATTAATTTTATGCAAAAGATATAATTGTTAAATTATTGTCATAACATTTTCATCATACATTTTTATTTTTTAGACTTTATGTATTTTTGACTGATCCTGCTGATCGAAATTACCAGCATCCCAATTCTCAACAACCTCTCAGCTATCTTAGTACTTTTCAGTTATCTTACAGAGTATGTTTTATTTTTCACATTTATCAATGCAAATCTTCTCTGTCTTTTTTAAGGTGACTTTCTTGCTTTTGGCTCTTAAAAGCATTTAGTATAAATCATTTTAAGCATAATGAATGATGAAATATATAATCAAAGATGAATTCAATTCTTCATCTCCTAGTATATATGTGCCCAAGTATTACCCTGAAAAAAATTCTCCATTTCCAAAAACTGCAAATTATTTTGCTTATGTAAACTGTGTATTGCCATTTAACAAAAGCAGTTGCTAAAATATTTAAATTTTGCTTGTACAAGTACAGTTACATGTAAGGTGTCTGAAGTAGTACAAATAACTGTTAGTGAAGAAAAGATAACAATTTACTTTAAGTATTGTGGGATAGGGCTAGTATTAAAAAAAATCTATATTGTGTTACATTAACAATCCTGAAGTTCTAGATTTTTCAATTGAGTCGTCAGGGCTCACCTAGTTTAAGGTGAGCGCTTCCATTGTCTTGTCAATCCATCTTGCTATAGTTCTCAAAGCTTTGGAATTAGTCATTGGAAAGTGGCAAGTTAGCCAGTTTTAGCATATTATTTTATAAAAATAAATGCACTAATGCCATAGAAATAGTCAATAAGGGTGCTTTCTGTTTCCTTGTAACCTTTAATAGCTGCATCATCAAATTACTCCCTGTATTTTCTTAGGCTGAATGTAAGGGGAAAAAAGGGCTTGTTCAATTGTTCTCTCAAACTGACACCAAAATTACCTGTTTTCACCATGGTGAGAATAAGCTGCCTGGTAATTTTAAGGATTTTTAACTTTTTAGAGTTTGGTTTTTAAATGAATAATTGTAAAATCACTCAATATACAAATCTTGGGTGATTTTACAATTATTCATTAAATGTACAAAATGGTTTATAATCAAATAAAACTAGAAATATACGAATGATTAAAAATTATTCTTATAGCCTTGATTCAATTAGTAAGTTTTATTTCAATAAGATGCTATTTGTTGTTATTTGATAAGGTAGGGAGTTTTTAAGATTTTTAATTAAATTGCAGCAAATTACCCCCCTTTTAAAATATATACTTTTAAAAAATATATTATTATGAAAATATTTAAAATTTTTTATTTTTTAAATTTATCTAATTATAATTTGCATAAAAATAGTGTAACTAATAGGATCTTTTGCTATATAATTAGATTTACTTAGTTAGATTTATCTTATTGTATAATATAATTCTATTTTATTTTTATATTCTAATTTTATTTCTCATTATCAATAAAATTTGTTACAATTTGAAGCACAGATTCAATAAAAAGTCAGTATTCAGATTTAGAATGTATTGTGACTTGTATTTTAAATCTTAATAATGACATTTTAATGAAGCTATACTTCAAATTCCAGATGAAACTTTTAAAACCTTCATTCAGAGAACTACTCAGAGAGAAATTATAAATTTTATTAGTTTTTTCCTCTTGCTAATTTTTTGCTTGATAAAAACAAAATTAGGATAGTGCTAAAAATACATTATAAAAATATTATTAAACTACTTTAAAGTAAATAATAAATTTAGCATAAGAGTGAAAAATATAAATAGGACTGCATTTTCTGTGGCATTGTTTAATATGTGCTTTTGATAGAATCTGTTAATATGGTTCAAATTATAATTTGAAAATTGCTATTTTAATAAGTAAACTAGTTAGTTGAACACAACATAATTGAAAAGAAATTGCACAAGTTTTGTGAAGTCACTTATTTATATATACTGAAAAAATGTATCCACAGTATTATTTATATGTAACACTTTTTCAGTTTTCTATTTTTTAACTAAAAAAATATATTTAGATCAAGAATTACTTGATAAGGTACTCATTTATAAAGGATTTTATTCTCATTTATATTTACCAACAAATTAGCATTCTGGCATTCTAATTTAAAATTATACAAATTTTAAATATGGAGTTAACACAAATATGCTTTATAAAATTTTTCTATTTTAAAGTCTTATTGCATCAAATTTTGCATTTAATAACTGATGAATATCAGGTGTATAGAATGTATTTTTAATCAAAAAATTTTTTACTTGGTTGCTATAATTTTTTCTGAACACAATTATTTTCGAAAGCATTTCCAAAAGATTCAAGGAATTAGTACCCTAACTAATCCCTGACTTTAATTTTTAAACTTAGTTTATTTTCAAAATATATAATTTAGGTTATACAAAAAGAATTTTTAAACAATATGTATATCTTGTTTTTAATGTTTTTCATGAAAATTCTTAGTGAATTTTTAATATTATAATTTTTTTCTATATGTTGTAAAATATTTTAATTTATGATTTCAGGTTAAATGGCCTATTACAATGATGCTTGGCAAAAGTGTTCAAAGTGAATATTCTCAAATTTTTACATTCCTGCTGCAAATTAAATGCACTAAATATTTGTTAGACAACCTGTATTCTCTGAGTAAGTTGTACTCATATATGTATTAGTTATCTATAGATAATATTTAAAAAAATGCAGTAATTTGTTGAAGCCATGGCTCTAATTGAATTAAGAAATACTATATATTCCGGACATTTATGAATTTAAGAAATAGACTTGAAAATGTATACCTTCAATACTAATAAATCCTCTTTTTTTTCTTCTTTGCACTAATAATTGTTTTACAAGGACAAAAAACAAAATTTGTGGGTTTTAAATTTTTATAAATAAATCTCAATAGAATGTATTTTATATAATATTTCCTTTTAATTAATTGCATATCTGTTTATTAGTGCGCATTGGTCATTTGATTTCAGGAGCATGCTCTCTGTAAATGGTTGGTAGTATTTTTCTTTCTGTCATAATTTCATATTGGGTTTTATAAACTTTTGGTGATTTATAAATTTTAGTAAATATAATATTTTTAAAACACAAGGTTCCAAAATCATTAAGTTAAATCATTTAAGTAATAAAAAAGCTTTATTAATGACAGTTCTTAACAATATTTGTAAAATGAAATAATATTGACTTGAACATCACTTTTGAATCACTGAAATTAACAGAAACTGTTCTACTTCTGCACATGATAATCTTTTTTAGTTCAATAGTGTTGTCACTAAGCCAGCAAAAAATCTTTGCAATATATAATATTGAATAAGGATTTTTAAATTAATATTTGTTAAATTTCTGTTAATGTTATGATGAATAAAATAATCTTGTTGTCATTTTCTATATTTGTTTTGATCACTTCTGATTTTGGTGATGTCTTGGTCATTTGTAATAAAATTATAAACTATTTAAGTAATTTTTTCTTGATAAAAGTTTTCTATTGACAATTTTTTTATCAAGATAGATAATTTTTTGTCTGAGATTAGTTTGAAATGAAGTAAGAACATTTTCATTAAAAGTATGAAATTCAACTTCGCAAAATTTTCTAAGGAATAAACTCTCATTTATCCAAAAAACAAAACTGCAGACAAATTTATTTATGATAGCAAATTATTAAGGTTTGTTTTGTGATGTCAGAATTTCTGTTATATATTTTACAGATGCTATATATTTATTTGGAAGCCAAAGGAATTGTACAAAGTGAACAGCTTATTCATTGCTTTTAGTAGCCCTTTGGTAAAAAAAATAAAATTAACCAGAATGAAGCTACAAAATATTTCTTTTAGAATCAAAGAATTTATGCATTAACTTTCAAGACTCTGTAGTAATTAGGAACAAAGATAAAAATAAAATTCTTACTACTGAGAAAATGGGAAGGAAAGAAAAATAGAGCTTTTTCCAAAACGTTATTTAATTTTTCCATCCAGAACAAAAACAACATCCAAAGCATAAGGAATTTTTTTAGAAAAAAAAAATTATAATTCATTGTTAGAAAAAAAATTATGATTGATATGAATTTATCTTGTCATGTCACATTCAGGAACATTTTCCCCCCATTTATGAAATTCTCAGTTATATATTTTTTACTTCTTTTTTTCTGGGAATTATAGTTCTTAACTTTAAAAATAACTACATTGTTGCAAACAATTTTCTGCAAAATATATTTTGTGTTAGTCAATAAATACTAAATATTAAATTTTGAGCTAAAATTATTTTTAGAAAATCTCCCTAGTAATTTCAGGGTTCTTTCTGATAATAAATGTAGAAAAATGGGGATTCAGTCTTTATGAGTTGAATTGTAGTAGTAAAAATTATGCTGAATGAAAAAGCTGAATTCATCTTAGATTCTAAAACCCTAAAATTTTCTTCCATATAAGTCTATTATCTTACTTTTCTGGGAAAAAGTTGGATGATTTTCATCATTGTTTCATCACTGGATTAATTTTCAAACTTTCAATTATTCTGTCATCTCCCTGTGATTTTGTAAACAGATTATTAGACTTTGCTACATGATTTTTGTATTATTGATAAGAGATAACTTGAGGCCTTCTGTATTTACTATCATCTAACATTTCCATCGATTTAGTTTCAAATACCCCACAAAAGTCTATTTATCACAAAAATTCTGTTTTTTCAAATTTTTTAAAAATGCTTTCTTGGGAAATATTCAAATGCTAACTTTTCTACAGAAATGCCTCCAATATATTTACTTCTGAATCATCACTAAACATAGAATTAAAAAACAACTTTGAAAAATAGACTCCATTTCTATAGTATATTAGAAGTACGCCACCTAAAAAACATTATACTAAAATATATAATTTTTGTGAAGCAGCCATAGTGTAAATAGCTGATTGCTATTTGTGTAAAGTATTGTGCTAGGATCCATCTGCAATTTTATATTTCAGAAAGGAATACAAATTAGAGTTATTGAAAACATTTAAAATTCAGTCATAATGTTAGTAAATGGGATAAAAACTGTAAGAATACTCATGGTACTATAACTGAACGAGATATTACTATTTATACGAAAAGCAATTTGTTTAATTAATTGATGCATACTTTTTAACATTCTTTAATTTGAAACTTGTGAAATGAAATGTGATTTCATTAACAGATTTCAAATTAAACTTCATTTTATTAATTAAAAACTACTATTTATTGTGTTACTTATTAATAATTATTTATTGTGCCTTTAATTAAAATAAAAATTGTGATACCTATTTTCTTAATAAGACATTTTTTGATGAAAGTTTTCATTTTCAAACTTTAAAATTATGTATTATGTTATTTATTTAAAATGCATGTTAATAACATTGTGTCAAATCACAATTATATTATTAGAATATAGAAATTATTTTTGGTAATAAAATTACTTTTAACCTACTAAAATATATAAGAAATAATGCAATATTATGTGATTTTTAATTATATTCACAGTATTATTTAAATGTATGTAATTATCATGATTAATTTTCTTATCATTATTGCATATATAAATAATTGTGTAAAGCAGCTTATTGAATAAAATATATTCAGAAAACCAGACTTAAATAGCAATATATTTTTATATTTTGCAATATAAAAATATATTGCTATTTAAGTCTGGTTTTCTTTTCTTTCAGATCATTTTGTTAGTGATACTCATTTATTAAAAATATTTTTTTAATGAATTTTGAACTTAAATTTAATTACTTTAATTAAATATGTTCTGAAAACTTTACTGATCACTTTGTTTTAATAAAATCCCTTATTTAAATGGTTCTTTGTATTTGCTAATGATATTCTAATTATTCTATCTATGTTTCCTCCTCCCCAAATGCTATGTAACAAAGTTCGTACAACTCCTAAAATTTTGCTTTGACTCCTTGAAAATTGTGAATTACTCCTGGAATTTTTACTTACTATCTTTACTTTATTTTGTTTTACTTTATTTGTGGTGTTAATTACTTTTTGTTAAAAAGTATAATTGAAATTTTTGTTTTAATATTTTAAAATTTTCAATAAAAAAACATTTGTCTAATAAACTAAATAAGTGTTAACTCTAAATGTTATCACTAGATGGTGGAGCGATCGGTATTAGACTTGATTTTGAATATTGTATAAAATAATTATTCATTTCCATTTCAGCCACAATGACTTTATAATGAGCCAGGTCAATCAAAACATTTGTAGTATTAAGATTTATGTGTGTGAAAGGAAACAAAGTAATCACTAATAAGATTGTTATGTGGTGCAATCAAGTGGGTGGTTTTAAGTAATTTTGTTTCTTTATATTGTATAAAACTCACTTAAATATAAATATTTAAACATAAAATATTCGAATGAAAATGATTATATTTCTTGGTGAAAATTATGTATAATTTCAGTAATCAAAATCAGAATGAATTTCTTTATCAGTGAAATAAAGGTTGAAATAAATTATTCAAAATGTCTGGTGCAAAGTGTCTTATCAATGACCTGTAGACTCTGGAAAAGACGTACAAAAGAAACATTCAGAAAAAAACATACCCAGTTTCTCTGTTGCAAGAAAGACTTCTGCATTTCAGATGTAAGCAAATCAACTATCATATCCCATATGAAAGGGAAAAAACATGTGTATTTATTAGACCAGACTGTTTCTGCCAAAAGAATCTAATTTAAAAGATTTTTTCACTATTGCTGTACTTAAGAGAATGTGAAACAAAAGCATCTTCTGAAATTTTATATTCATTTGTTTCTTCAAAAGAAATTTTATGGGTCTTTAAAGATTTTAACAGTAGATTCAGCTACAGTTTTTATAGTAATATAATTTTTTATTCTCAAACAATGTTTCTTGATAGTGCTATTGCAAAGCAATTCTGTTGTGGTTAAAAAAAGTTAGTAAATTTAACATTTTTTATGATTGTGCATAATTTTTCTAAATTATTGAAAGAAAAGTTAAGAATGCTAGTAGTTATGTGCTACTCTTTGCTAAAAGTTTAAATGATCATCTGCAGGCAAAACATTTGGACTGCCAAGTAAGATATTGGGATAAGGATATTGTTAACACATGTTATTATTCAGATTTTTTAGGTCATACGACAAGAGATATTTTGTTTGAAAAAGTGAATTAGAAGTGCTTAGAATCAGGAACAGATTGATTGCTCAAATATGTAATGCTCTGTTTTCCCATAAATGGCTACTTTTTTACAAAGAGAATAGCACTCAAATATAGTTAATGCTGCAAGCTGTAGCCTATACATTCTACACAATGCTTACAGTCATAGATGTTCCTCATTTGCACAAGTTGAAGTAATGCAAGTGCTATTTACTGGCTATTTAACGACTCATCCCCTGATAGTGACGATTTCGGAAGGCTTGAGCCAGATGTAAAATTCAATCAAAAATATGCTAGTCTATTCGATGTTTAATTTGTTATAAAAAATAATCACATATTTATATAGAAACAAAACTTTGACAGAAAAACAGAAGGCGGATTTTTTTTTAACTCCAGATAATTTTTAACATCAATGGCAAAAAATTTAATAGAAAAATGTAATTTGCTACATTCTGTAATATGAATCATATCATGTTTAGGTCTTCAAACTCTGATATGTATTGAATCAAGTAGTTTAAATAAAATGCAGAAACTTCTTTTGTATTTATCTAATACATCTAAAATGTGTCAGAATCTGATTTTGTTTAAAAAGAATTTTGTAGAAGAGTTTAAATCATTATAACTGGCTGTAAGATTTCAAGATTGTATTGATTTAACGTACTGTGAAATAGAGGAAATTGTCACATATAAATAGTAATTAATTAACTTTTACTACTCTTTCATAAAAAAGCATATATTGAACATAAATTTTATGTGAACTAAAATTTGCAAGTAAAAATGTTAACTAATCTATCGATTGTGGCTAAATGAATCACAAATGATCATTTTCAAAATAAAGGAATTGCCTACAATATAATAGTTAGCAAAGGTGTGCTTAGTTTCACTGATGGTATCAGGAAAAAGTATAAATTACATTTAGTTGGATTAAAACTGTGAAAATAGTGGAAGTGGGAAAACAGAGAGAAAGTGAAAAGCACTTGGAAAAAATTGGTAAACTGAAAATCGAATAGAAACGTTTGGAAGATATCATAAATGGACTTGAAGAATCTGGAATAGCATATGGTGATGAAGCTGAAAAAGCTTTTAAATTTACTTTAATTGCAGAATCAAACATGTGTCACTGAGGTTTAATCTTACCAGGGCAACATGTGTTTCATTTTGCAATTAATGTTAATATAGAAGTTTCCTTATTAATTCTAAGTAGTAGCAACAGCTATTACTTAGTGTTAATAATGAATTGAAAGCGAAATTTAGATGTGAAAGGTTAGCATTTTTAACAGCAATATTTTGTATACATAAATCGCCAGGAAATGTGAAAAATTATTAAATAAATAGAAAAGCCAAGGATATGGATGTGAAATTTTATAGTTATAAAAGAGTTTGTAAGTAAACAGAAGAAAAACTTAAAATTGCTTTCATTTAATAATTGGGAAAAAATTCATTTTGAAAATTTTATCTAATAGTTGTATTTGTTTCAAGTAAGTATATTCATATTTGAAAAGAGTTTGTCACACACATCATGAGATACTCAATAATTTAATAAATAGGAATCTATTAATTTTTATTAAAATAAAATTAAAAACTATTTTGCTTGAATGCTTATATCTTGTAAAAAGTTTTGATTTGACGCCTGGGAATTCCCTGGAATTTGATTCTTGGAAATCTGTATGAACTTTGGTTGTAATTATAGAGCTTTCAGTTTAGAATAATTATTTGCTTACAGTTGGACAGATTGTGTATCACTGCAGTAAACACAGATTTTGTAATCTTTGAACTGTCTTGTAAAAAAAAAAGTGGTAATTTAAAACACATTGTAATCAAATGGTTTTATTTGTCGTATAGAATCAATTGTTAAATTTTTTCATCTTACTGCTATATTCTATTTTTTGTAGCTTTGACTAGCTTTTTCTATGAACAATATTTTGATACATTAAATGAGATTTAATGTTATTAATGAGCATGGTAAGGTCATGCTTCTTCAGCTGGTTACTATAACAATAAGAATATAGATAGATATGATATTTTAACACTTAATTGTAGATAGAATATGAATTTGCATTGTAATAAATGTTATAATAACACAACCTAGACATTATTTTAAAAGAAGCAGATTAGTTTTTATTAATTTTTGTGTTTTATGAAATGTTTTATATTAAAAATGTATGCAATTCTTTTATCATATCAAAATGTGTCTTTTAGACTTATGCAAACAAGAGAAAGAATCTTGGCCCCAAAAATTGCTACTTCAACACAATATCCCAAGAGAACATAAGATGCATGGAATGCACATTATAAGAATGAGGCTCATGTTCTTTGTCAATGGTTTGCACAATTATATAATGACTAGGGTAATGCTCTCTCTTACATTTTGGTCAAATGATTTTCTTAATTTTAAAAATAGGGATTATTTCTTATGTGAGATGCATAGTGTTGTTGAAGGTATTTTTACTACACTGATATATTATGCTTAGAATGTACTAATGCTGAGGTTATTTGAAAAATTGACAGTGTTCAGCTTTATACCAATTTTTTGTAGCTTTTGTTAAAAATATAATTTGCATCTTAGGAAATCAGTTACAAAAATATTTATGAACATAATATTTCCATTGGAAGTTATAAATACAAAATCTTGTTATTTGATTTTTGTAATTATAAGATATATACTACTGTTTTAAAAACAAAACAGGTATGTTTTTTATGTATTACTTTTACATATTTATCTATTATATTAACAAAGTCAAAATTTAAAAAAGAAAAAAAGTATTTAAATTTGTGTAGCATGTATTAAATCTGCAGCATTTTTGGGATTTTGCTTAAATGTAGGATTTTTGAAATGCATTGAAAATTGCTATTTTCTCAAGCTCCAGAATTTTGAGATTAAAAAGTAACAGTTTTTTCTCCCCATGATCCATAATTAAAAATGGAAATTGTGAATACTTAAATTAAAGATTATAGTTTTACGGAGTAAAATTGATTACTTGATATATAATGAAGAAATCATGTAAAGAATTGCAATTTTAACATTTAGAATTATTTTACATTGTTCTTAAAATTTTAAGAATTTCTATCTGATGAATATTGCAAAATTTAAAGTTTTAATTGTTATCTTTTTGATATATATTAAAGGCTGTAGCTGTCATACAAATTGTTGCAATAATGTGGAGTACAATTTGAATCTCCATTTGTCAAAGAAATGATGCTTTCATTCAGAAATCTCATGTGGAATATTCATCACATGTAGATTAATCAAAGCAAACTACAGTATTTTCTAAAGGAAAAGAAAATGAAGCAGCTTCAGTTGCAGAAGTCAAAATATTCTCATCTCTTAGAAAATATGAAGGAATTTTAAAATAAAAAAGAATACTTGCACAACTAAAAAAATTTTATAAAAAAAAAAAAACTTTTTATACAACTAAAAAAATTTGGATAATGCATTAAAATTGCTAGTTGTTTTTGATAATATTCGTGGTATGAGTAATGTTGAAATCAGACACATGATGCTGTTGTTAGTGAAGAAATTGCATATTATCCATTATAAAATAAAAATTGCTCTATTAAGCAAACAAGATTATGTAGAAAATTATTTAATTGCACAGGAATACAGATAATATTGATATGTAATAAAATAATTTTAGAGTTGTTTCATCACACATTTTTTATATTAAATTTCCTTGTTATTATTCTCAGTTACTAATAAAAATAATATTTAAAAACAACTTTTTATAAAATTTCTTTCTAAACAACTATTAAATATAAAATGTTAAATTAAATTTGGAACTAGTTCAGTATCCTCATATATTGGCGAACGCGGCGAATTTTTTTCGTCGCCAAGTCGCTAAAGTAAGCGCGCCAAGCTAACACGGGAAATTTCCCGAAGTTCGATCGAAAAATAAGCATTTTAGAAAATTAAAAAAGGGAAATAAATGATGGACTTACTTGATATGAAGTTTAGCTGATATGCAGATTGGTATGTTTATTTTTTCGTTTTTACCAGTGTCACATTTCAGTTTTTTTTTTTTTTAAAAAAAGGCATGCAAAAAATATTATTTTAAATATAAATTTCTTTATAAAATTGAAAAAAAAAGCATTCAAAAAATATTTTTCTAAATATATACACTTTATAAATTTTAAGATAAGCATGCAAAAAATATTTTTTAAATACATACACTTTTAAAGTAAATAAAGATAAAACACTAATACAATAAAAAAAATACATTGAATTTTAATAAAATAATTACTCCTTCTGCGAAATTTGGTACTCATCTCAATTAATTCCCGAAACAATTTCAACAAATTTATTAAAACAATTTTCATTTGCATCTATGCAAGCTTTATGAAACATATTCATTGCAAGGTAAAATTTAAAATCTGTAATTATTAATTGTATTTACCAAAAATGTAAAAGATAATAATAAATTAAATTAATAAGATAATAAATATATATATAAATAAACCAAATAAAATGAAATAATGTAAAAGAAATTGTAAAAAAGAATAATTTACGATGATTAGACGCTGGTGACAACGAAGCCCAACTGAGGGAAAATCCCTTCCAATTCCAATAGAAACATGGAACAAAGAATGTTCTTGAACAATGAAAGTCGAAGTAAAATTTAAATAGCTCTAAAATTTATGTAAAACACAAGAAAAATGAATAGTGGCAACAAAAAAAAAAAAAGAAATAGTAACTAAAACTAAATTTGGCAAAGCTACAATGAAAACAAAAGCTGAAATTGGCAACACTACGAAGTAAACAAAGGGCGCCAGATTTGGCGAGAAATCATATATGGGGATACTGAACTTGTACCTTAAATTTTTTTTAAATATATTCTGATATTTTTAAAAAATTTTTCCTAAAAAAGAAATTTCCTTATTCTTTTCTCTGCATTAATTACTCTGAAATAGTCTTTGAATTTTTTCTATATAAAATAAATAATCTTCCAATGAAAGTGCATGTAGTTTTTAATGTCTAGATTATTTATTTATTTTTCTTAAATTTATTTTTGCTGTGTAATCTTTTCATAATCTAGTATAGCGACAGTATTAATTCTAATGCTGTTGGCTAAATTATGAGAAGCTGATAACAGTTTCTTGTATGTATTGGTTCATCATTTGAGTTAGCAATTTTTCATGTGGTGATATGTTTTTGTATTTTTTTCTATCTTTCATCATAGGTATTAAAAATGGTCTGTACCACAAACTACCACATTGAATGTATCACTGTATTTGTTTTATATTCATCTATCATTTTGTTTATTTTATTATCTTTTACTTTTTTGTGTGTATCATACTCAGATAAATTCTTTAAATTTATTGGATTTTATGTGCTAGGGGTCTTTTATTAATTTATAGATCCCAGAAATCTTAATTTGTGGTTTTTTAATGTATATTTTACTTACAAATAAATTCTTCCAAACTGTCAAATGAATAGTTAGCGTTCTAACTTTCAGTTCCATAGTTCTTGATTTCAATTCTTACAATAGTTCGAAATTTACTTTAAGCTGTAAATCCTATACTAATTTTTTTTATGCACAAAAATTCACTTTAGAAAGGCAAAACTAAATTTCTGTTTATTCCTTTTACATTTGAATTCTGACTTATGTATATTCAGAAATTCTAGAAGCTACCAAAAATGCTATTCAGTTATTGCAAGTTGTATATTATTATAATTGTATATTTAAAAATAAAGGCTTAGAAACATTTGTAAAATGAATAAGAATATTTTCTTTTGACTTATGAGTTATGAATTGATTTTAAGATTAAAGAAATACTTTTTTAAGTAAAAAAATAATTACTGAAGTATAAAGAATGCTCATGCAATTTTAAAATTTTTATTGACATTAAATAATTAGGAAATTACACCAGGAATTATTTAAAATATTATGGGGAATGTAAACCACCACAGCTTTCATACTTTTATATTTAATTTATCAAGCAAAATATACCTTATTATATTTAATATAACTTATTATAAATGTTTTTTGTTAACATGTATTGCTTAGATTTTGGATCAAATAATAATTTAAAGGACTGTATAATAAAAATAACTAAGTTTATCAATGAGAGGTTTTTACTATTAATTTTAGATATTACACAGTTTTGGTCTTGAATTTCATGATGCATTAGAAAAAGCTGAGACAGTAGAAGAAATGTTTGGAATTCACAAGAACTACCTGAAATCCCTTCATGAGCGGTGCCTCCTGGATCGTCGCATCTCCTTCATCAAAGATCACATCTTTGAAGTCCTGAATCTGTGCTACAATTTTCAGCAGCTGTGGTTGAAAGGAGTGGATGAAGTGAGGTACTGAATTGAACTTTCCTTGTATTGACTTAAATATATTTTAATACATACACTATACAGAACTCATATTTTTTATTGAGACAGTATTCAAATGCATTATTAATGACTTATAATTTTCTTCCAGTATTGCAGAATTGAGAACAATCGAAAATCAGTTCAGTAAAGTTAGTAACATTTTGATTTGTTGTTTCACAAAACCACTTCGAAGAGGAACATACCTTCACTGTAAGTGAATAGGATTCTGCTCATAAAGATAATTGTTCTTATATTTTAATATAATTATAAATATTTATATTAAAAATATCTTTTACAATATAAATTTTATCATTAGTGTAGGAATGTATTAATTATTCACACATGAGCCATATTTCTTTTTAAAAATTTGCTATATTATATGTGGAAATATTTTGTCAAAACTATATGCATTGAGACAGTGAATGTTATCTCAATATTTATTTTGAAATGTAGAATATTTGTTTAAAAGCTATTTCAACAACAAAAAAATTGTCTTTTAAAGCATTACAAATAATTTTATTTTTTTGATTAATGTAATGTGATGAAATTGATATTAGATCTGACCAACTGCTTAACATTGAACTGTTAGTGAGATATTCAACACAAATGGAATTAGTTTAGAAATGTTCTGCACAGGACTGTTAAAGAAGTCATATCTCTTGAATACAATAAATCCAAAATCCATACATCTTTTTAGATTTAATAGAATTGTTTGTGAGAACTTCAATTTATTGGACATTTTTTTTTTTTTAGAATCTTTGCAGAACTACATTAACCTTCTGAACACTGTCCAGTTCAATTTTAATTGCATGCTTAATAAACTTTTCTATAATAATAAATATGTATCCCAAAGTTAATCAAACTTAAAAAATCTGTTTGGATTCAATGCAGTTTAATCAAACATGTTTTATGTGTATGTTAACTAGTTTTATCTTGTTTTGATGATTTTATCCTAAAAATGATCTAGCCTTTTTTTTATTTTTTTTTATCCTATCTTTGTTTCTCCTATTTACCATAAATTTGATGTGTTATTCCTAAAGTGGTTAAATGTCTTTTAAACTTGTATGTCTTTTCCCCATTGTTTAATACCAAGCTAGCATCTAAAGGGTCTCTTGCTTTTAGTTCATGGATTGTATTTGAACATCTAGTGAAGATATTTGTAGAGGTTAAGAATCCATTTTAAATTGTGATTCCCATTCAAATTAGCCTTTGTGTACCAAAAATCATTATTAATCAACAAAACCAAGGAATTTAGTATTAACCTTCAAACAGGGTTCGTACAACTCTTGGAATTTGAAATTGTTTTTAAAGGGTCCTTAAAATTTTCGGAATTTTGACTTTTCTAGAAAATTCTGAATTACACCTAGAACTTTTATTTACCCTGAATTTACTTCATTCCAGTTGAGATCATGATTAGGCCAGTTTGTTACAATTCTCATTGGCTTAAAATATTCAGGACATCAGATAACGTTTTATCTACATCACATCATATTGAGACAGTGTTGTAAATTGGAATATTTACCGAATTTGCTGCCTGCTTTCAAGAAGCATTCTTTGAGCAGCAGCAAACAAAGCGAAGTTCGTCATCGAATGTTTGAGTGTCATCAACAATAAGGAAAAAATCCATTCATGATTCTTACCACTATTACAGTGGGTGATCGATTACAGAACATAATCTGTTACAAAACTGTGTTAACTATCTTAATTGTTCATTAACGGATCATCAATTTACCATAGATTTCTTTGTGAAATCGATATATTTGTTCTGGAGATCCTAAAAATTAAATTAAAAAAATGTATAATTACCTAGTAAGTTTATTAAAAAAGTAACACAGACATATAGTCTTCTATATTAACCAGTCCTTTTCTTCTCTTTTTTAAGACTTTTCAGAAGTGATTAATAGCAATGTTGTTGTAAAGATCTCCAACCTTAATGATATCAGCTTGGTACGATTGCCATTCTAAGGCCATTGCTCTGACATCCTCCCATTTCTTCAATAAATAACATTAGATGAGGGGAATGCTCAAAACAAAATCAGTTTTGGTTTTGAAGGAAATCAAAACTGAAACTGATGGCCTAATTTGGCTTCAACTATTCTATTGGAAAATTTGTTTCTTAGTATAAAAATTTGAAGCAAGCAACATAATTCAAGAGAGATTAATGTGACATAATTAAGAAAGATAGATGCGATTTTCAGTCTGTTGGATTTGTAACCCTTCATATTATGTTCTGAAAGTCAAGAAGTGTTAATTAGAATTCATTTTGATTTGTTGTCTGAACACAAAAATCTTTTGTGAAAGTGTTAGTTGTTCGAGTTGTGTTTTCAGTCCAAACTATTAATTAACTATTCACTCATTGTGAATAAGTATTCTTTAATTATAATTTTTTCTGTTTGTAAAAGTTTTCAAAATCATATAAATTACCTGTTGTTCTAAATAATTAGTTTTTAAATCTTTGGCGAAATTGCTTCCAAAATTGAACGCATTAAAAATAGAAGAATAAGTAAAATGGAAAAGACAAGACAAAACATCAACATTATATTTAGTATAAATCGCAAAAATAATTTTTTTTTTAAAAAAAAATAAAAAGTTATAAAAAATAAAAATACACAAATTTATTGAGTTATCCTTGTGTTACTGCTTGGTAAATTCAAATCAAGATTACTTTACAAGAAATACTACACAAAATACCAGTCAATTTTTTAGCGACAAATTTACTAATGATTTAATGTTTCAGTGAGAATATTTAAAATGTACTATTTTAACTAAACTTGTATTTTGAACAATTTAAAATTTATTTAAAATAATACAAGTTCTAAAAAAAAAAAGAAGCATTTAAAGGTTTATTTTATAATATGATAAAATTTTATGTTCACAATATTTGATCATTTATTTTAATATTTTAAATTTTTATGAAGTTGACCGAAAATTTAATTGAGTATTAGCTTTTAATGTTACCGCTAGATTTCGATATAATCAATATTAGGTTGGTTTATTCATACCAGTATTCATATGTAGACTAAGATAAATATATAATTCAGCCACAATAATGTCACAGTAGTCTAGTTTAGTTGGGTTCAGATGAAGTATTTAGATTTATGTGTGTGAAATAAAGTGAAGTAATCACCAAGCTTATCACGCTGTGCAATCAGAGGGATGATTTTAATTTATTCTTTTTCTATTTGTTTCTGTTTTCTTTATAATGTGTAAAATTCACTGCATATTAATATTTAATAATATTAATACAAGAGTGACATGAATCGTGATGAATTTGCTTATAAATGAAATAAGGGCTGAAATAAATTATTTAATATGTCTAATGGAAAGTGTATTTTCAATGAGCAATGAACTCTGAAACAGAGAGAATTACCAAAAAATGGGGAAATCTGTTGAATGATTAAAAAAATAGAAAACCTTAGAATATGAATGTGAAATCGTATAGTTTTAAAAGAATTAGTCGGAGTTGAGTCATATAGTTTTAAAACAGAAGAAAAATTTAGAATTTTTTTTATTCAATAATAATTGGTAAAAAAGACATCCTGGGAGCTTTATCCTATACTAGTATTTGTTTTGAGTAAACACATTTATATTTGAAAAGAGGTTGTTACACACATCTTGAAATACTCAATAAATTAATAGATAGGAATCTATTGAAGATGTTTAAAAACTAAAATTACCTATAATTTTATGTAATGCATCATTTAGTAATATTAAGAATATTGATTATTCAAACAGAATTTTTTTGTTATAGCTGTAAATTCATTGAAAGCTTTAGTAATCATGAAATATGATTCTAACTTAAATAAAAAATATTTTTATTAATTTTTGCAATTATTTATATCTATTATTTACAGACATAATTGAAAAATAGTGCATGTTCATAATTATATGCATATTTGGTTAAGAACAATTATTAAAATAAAAAAATATTTAACATGAATGTCAATACCACCTGGAAATCTTTCGGTTTGACTCCTTAAAACTCTTGGAAATACGAGAGTCACTCTGAAACTTTTGAGATACAACTAGGTTTTTAAAGTTATATTTACAAAATTTTAGGTGTGTTTAAAGTAGTCTCCTCCAGCATCAATGCACTTTTGTAGGCGAATTTTCCACAGATTTAATGCCTCAAGTCATTCATTTCTTGGATTAGATGAAAAAAATGCATTTATAGCCACATCAATCTCTTCTTCTGAATGACAACAACGTCCATGTAAGTTCTTTTTTAGATTAAAGAATAACCAAAAGTCGCACATAGCCAGATCAGGTGAATACGGCTGATGTTCGATCACTATAATTTGTTTTTGTTTAAGAAACTCAACTTTTAATCTAGCTGTATGTCAAGATGCATTGTCATTGTGAAGCATTAGTCCCCTAGCATTCAGTTTTTGTAGAATTTCTGGAAGACATTTAGTGGTATACCAGTTTACTGTTACTGTCTTCTGTCCTTCCAATTTGATGGCTTTGACCAATCCCATTCTTCTGAAGAAAATGGCATACATCACTTTTTTAAGTGCACATTGTTTTTTCACCATTGTTGGCGTGGGATCATCTTCAAAGACCCATACTTTGCTTTCTTGACATGTTGGAATGTCAAAAAATGGTATGTATGTTTCATCAACTGTTACAATTTTAGAAATGCTGCGTTGGCCACCATCATTTAGCAATTTAAGAGTTTCTTTACTGAGTCTGAAACGCTCCTCTTTTTGGTGCTCAGTTAGATATGGGGAACCCTACGGCAAACTAATTTTTTCATATGTAATTCTTTATGAATGATTTTGTGTATGGCTGTAGATACAATGTTAAGTACCTTCTGTATCATTTGATTGGTACATCGATTATCATCCATTAACATTTTTCGTATGGCAGACACATTATCCGGGATTACTGCCGACAACAGCCTTTTTGTTTGTTCTTCATCCTGAAGAAAATTGCGACCTCTTCTAAATTATCTAAACCATCTGAATACAGTAGTATGAGCTAGAGATTCATCACCAAATGCTAATTGTAATCATTGAACGCATTCTTCTTGATTTAATCCTGTTTTAAAATCGTAGAAAATCATAGTGCAAAAGTGTTCTCGCATCAACTCCATTTTCTCTTCTGTTTAAAATTTATTCTACGCTGTACGAGTTGAAGTAAGTCAGTAAATCGTCTTCTGTGTTAAAGTACTTTGTATTTTAAAATTAAACCATTATTTTTATTTTGTAAATTCTAGGCTGAGTGTATCTCAAAAATTTCAGAATAACCCTCATATAATATGTAGAATAATATAATATATAGAATAAAATTACTGAGCCAATCAATGTGATGAAACATGAAACAGCCTTTGTAAATTAAATATTTTTGGACTATAATATTTGAAGTAAAATTTCTTGCAGCCATTATGTGTAAAATTTTCAGCAAATAGTTGCATTGTTATAATTTTATTATAAATTAATTAAATCACAATTGAATTTAATATTGTAATATCTGTAATTTTTATATATTCAATTTCTCCATTCAGTTGTAAATCTAGGCATGGAGTTTAAATTTCTTAGGTTAATTTCTTTTAAGAAAAGAATGTTACTCTAAAACCTTTCTTTTATGTTCATATTTTCTTACTATCTTTAATGTTTTTGAATTCCCTGTGTTAAACTATACAGGTATATAAGTTTTTTTAAGTTTAACTTGACAAAATATTCAATTCTTTAACTGTGGTTCAGTATATTCAAGTTATTAAAAAAGTGAATTATATATAATTAACCATTATTGAAGTCATTAGGATGAAAAAAAATTAGTAATATGAATTGAAATTTTATTTTACTTGTTAGGTCTTGTCTGATGAATATTTTGAAAATAAAATCTGTTTATAAGGTGTATTCTATTTTTGAATATAAGTGTGTTTTTCTTTGATTTTTGTAAATCAAATATTAAGTATGAAAAGTGCAAATAAAATTTTAAATTCTTCTTTCCCATTGTACATAATTGCATTATTAAATGAAATTTTAGAAGGACTCTTTCTAATTGTTCTTAGAATGTGCATATTATCTAGTTATCATTTTTACTTTAATGCTTAGTGTGTGTCTCTGAAGACCTATACATTTACGCACAATTTCATGAACCTATATTCATTGCAAGATTTTAAAATCCTGTAAAGTATAATTATATTTTTTAAAAAAATCATTTTTATTTAATGTAAAATTAATAATGTCAACTAGTTTCATATTATAAAAACTGCTGAGGTAGATTTATATACACGTCAATATTTTTTAGTAATTGATACTTATATAATTTACTACATTAGTTTAATTGCTAACATTGTATTCATTTTTGCATGTTTTTTTCAGTGGAAAGTCTTGTGAGCACAATGCTCTCCAATTCTCACTCTTTGCATGTTTTTGATGAGGAAGACTGATGAGCTGATTATCAAGAAGAAATCAGTTAGATTGCAATCATATTTTACATCGATTCAGACTGTTGTTTTAATAAAAATTCATTTAATCAAAAAAGAAACATTATTATATGTGACTGCATTGAGATAATTTTTGTGCATACAATTTAAAGATTTATGATTCTTTAAATCAATAGGGAAAACTAATAAATTGATTTCAAGTAATTGTACATTTTCATTTTTTATTTTTAATATGCATAGCTTTTTTGTAAAAATGCATATAGATTAATTTAAAATTTATGGGATATTTTTTTCACTGTTAAAAATATATGCATTGTTTGATAAAACTTTATTTAAAAAAACTAAGATATTTAATATATATGTTAATAATAATTATTACTTTATTTGTTAATGTTAACTTTATAAATAAAAATTATTTATATGCAATTGCTTTAAATGAGCTGTATGTTGCAACCAAACTGATTCATTAATTTAACAAAAAAATTGTTATATGTACACTTAATTTTTTTAATTTATTATTTTTTATTAATTTTTTATCTAAAAATATTGTGGAATATTAAATTCATAGCAATTAAAAAAAAGTTTCATCAGTATCTAAAAGAAACAAAAATGTTTCTAACACAATAAATTTTTGGTGAATTGAATATCATGAGCTTAGATTTATGCTTAAAAAAAAAAAGAAGACAAAAAAAACATGATAGGTATTGATATTCATATTAAATTATCAATTTCGTTTTAAAAGAAAGATCATAACATGTTACCAAGTTCATTCCATGTTTGATATATTTAAAAAATTATATGAAATTTACTACATTTTTCCCATTTTTTACTTCATATTAATGTTCTAAATTTTTATTTCATATTCTGTCTTAGCTTATTTAAATTCTAATTGGTTGAAATGATTATATCTAGTTAAAATGAATGATTTAAATTGCTGTATTTATGTTTTAAAAAAATGAATAAATTCATAAAAAATATTATTTTCAAAAATTTTCTTATAATTTTTTCACCATTAATAATAATAAAAAAAGCTAAAAAGTTGCCAAAATTTGTATAATCTTTAAAATAAAACTAATTTTTTTTAAAAAAAAAAAATCTCTTTATAAGTGACAAATTTATATATACACATTATATTCCATTTTTAATCAGATTTGGTTCAAAATTTTATTACAGCCTTTATTGTTTATTTATCATATCATCTAATATTTAAATACAATAATCTCCTGATTATCGAAAAGCAGCTTACCTGAGATGTTCTCAATTAAGTGAGTCTAAATTACACAAAAATGTTTATTCCATTTAAAAAAACTAAAACAAAATTGTTCTGATTTAATATCTATGGAACTTAAAGTTGTAAAAGCATAAGACATGTAGTCCCTGAATATTGCACAAAACAATTTTTCTTTTAAATATAGCAATGAATGATACAATTAGTATTATCACAGTTGCATAATATTCTATTAAAGAAGCTCTATTTAGTGGATGTTTTAAATTATTCATTTAAGTTTTCTTGATTTTGGAAATTTTACACTAAATTAGTTGTCATTTTGCCTTTTATTCTAAATTAGTTTGTCTTAAAATTATTTAGTTGAAGTTGGAAAGAAATAGTTTAGAAAAGTTACATATAAAACTCAGAATTATATGGAGTGAAGAAATTCACCGCATATAAAATGTGTAAAAATTTGCTAAAATATATATCACTTAGTATAGAAAATTTCTGGCAGTATTAATATATGTATGTAAAAAGCTGGTTGTACATGTGTATTAAAACACTTTGCATTTGTGTAAAAAATACGAATTCATTTTTCTGAATTGTATTCATTATGACAAAAAAAAATATTTATATAGATTTCATTATTTGAAGCTATTTTCATCTAGCTTTCATTATTATTTTAATTATTAATAATGCAACCCATGTAATAAGTATATGGTGTAAATATTATATTAATAAAGGAATCACAGTACTTAGAAGAAAAGTGTCTGTTATGTGTATATATATTTCTTCTGATCATAAACAATTTATTGGAATTAACTTATTCCTATTTATTCATTTATAGTAATTGAGTATTTATTATAGATTTCCCTTTAATTTGATTTTTAATCAAAATTGATCTGATTCTTCTTTTTAAACCAATTTAGTAATGTCATGAGAAAAGGGTTAGAGTAGTTCAAGAACACACATAAGTCTAAAATATCCATTCTATGGAATAAATTCATCTATTTACTTATAAAAATGAAAATATGTTTTATTTTAATTTCATTATTGCAATTACATTTGTACTTTGCAATGAGTTAAAAATATTCCAAAAAAGCTTTGTGCCAAGTCTTTCAAAATCTGCATTATATTACAGATAGCAAAACATATTTTATATACAATGCATATAGATACCTATTGTGTAAAGAATATTGCAACAAATTATATAGTTGTTATTATTTTTTAACAAAATATATTTTTATTATTTCTTAGTTTAATATGAATATTGAAAATATTAAAGAAATAATATAATTTTCTTATAAAACTCAGACTGAATATCTATATAACAAAATCTACGAATAAAATCTTTTGTCTTAAAATTATTTAAAATATAATAAATGTTGCTTTGAACTCCTTGTAAAGTTTTTTAAGCCATGCCAGGATGTAATCAATTTAAAGATATCTTTTTTCTTGAAGAAAGAAGAGTGTGGTTCTTTTCCTCCTCGTAAAACTATCACTTTTGTATAATCGCTGAGAAGAATTATGGCATCAAATCTCTCATTCCTACAATAATTTTTTTCTAAAATAAGATTTTGGTTTTTTTTAAAAATCAAAAAGAATTCGTATTTGCCCAATACTTTTGCCAATGTACCAGTGGTAGAAAATACATTGGAATGTGGATGAAAAATTAGCGATTTTAATGTTTAATTATTTTATAATTAAATGCACTTTTTAAATACTCTACACTTTATTAAATTTTTTTACTGATCTGTATGTACTTCAAACATAATTTTCATGCTACAAAGCAGCGTTTGAAATAAAATGAAGCATTTTAGTATCTTTCTGAATCACAATCCCTCCTTCAAATGCTTATTAATAATTTAATGTTTGTAATGAAGAGCATTGGCCTACAAAAGGTATCAGATTTTATTGTTTATATTTTTGTTACTTAAACTGCCATCACTATTTGCTGACTATTAATATTCAACACTAGATTATATATTTATTTGAAGTTACTCTTATCTGATCAGTATGAAATGTAGAAATATTTTTTAAATTATGTTCAGTGAAAAGGAATGTTTTCTTCTGAAGTGTGAACATTGTTCTTTGTGGTTCATAAAAATGATACAATTTTAGAACAATACATTCTCGAAACAAGTTTAAATTAATAAAACTAAGACAGTTGAAAAATGTAATTCTTTTTTATTTTTCATTTACTATATGTGAAAAATATTAAACAACATATTTTTTGTGTCATAAATTTTTGTATTTTTGTGTGCTAGAACTCATGAAAATTTTGATTCTGTTTAAAAGTTTTAAATGTATGTGACAGACAAATAAAAATTACAATCTTTATTTTTACAGCAATTTCATACAGAAATTAATATTTCTTAATAATTATATATTTTTTCAATAATTTGTAAATATATTTTTTTTCACTGTCAGTTTGTATATAAGTCATTGTATTGTTTGCAATAATTAATATGTATAAAATTCTAAACTTATTTAACAATCGCTGTCCGTTATTGTAGTTATTACTCACATTATCAACTTTTAAAATTTCAAAATATAAGACTTGTCTTTGGAAACAATAATGGTAATATGTGTATATATACAAAATTAGAGAAAATACATAATATATATTGTTTAGACTATAAAATTACCAGCTATTCTGTGTGCATTAGTAAACCTTTCTTAAAAAGAATCCACAAAAAATTTATCTTTCATAAAATTAATATCATTTTTATTAATTTTGATAAAGAATATTTTTTTATCGTTGAAATATTGGATTATACCAAACTTATTTTTTTAATATGAAATCGTAAACTTCAATTTATGTATTCAATAGTACGTTTTTAATAATCTAAAAACAACTTTTTTAAATACCTTATAATTTTATAAATATACAAAGTATTTCTTTTATTTAGATAATTCTAGTGCATTTCAAATGATATATTGCATTAAACTGGTTTTTAATTTTTTGTTTTTATTAGTTTACAGAATTGTTTAAGCAGTAAAATGTTTTGACATAGAATTTTATCCTATTTATATTTATAAAATGTTACAAATGATGTGACTGTTAGGCTTAAGTTTATTGATTTTTATTCTTTTCAATAAAATGACGCTACAAATATTTTGCATATTAAGTTAAACTTACATTAAAATTATTTGTATGCATCTGATTCAAAAGCAAAAACCCCAAATGTATAATGATAATTTTTTTTTTTTTTTTTTTTTTTTTTTTTGCAATTCATTTTACCTTTCTTATTCATAATTATTTCTTTGATAATTTAGATGCATTTTTATAAATAAATTCAATAAACAGATTAAAAAGTAAAAGCAGTTATATAAGCTATTAGTATTTTACACATAAATGTTGATTTGTTCTTTGTTCAAAGAAATAATTTTCTTTTTTCAGTTAATTATTTATTATGAAAACATTTTTGCTGTCTTCCACTTCTCTGGATATAAGAATGGTTTTAGATAAAAGTTTTACTGTTAAACATTTTAGTTTTTATTTATTTTTGAAGAATGAAATGTTATATTTTCAAATAAAATACTTTTACGATAGTGTGACATTGTTAACATATTACAAAGGAATAACTATCCCATTTGCCCTACATTAAAGTGAACGAATTTAAATCTATTTAGCTCATAATATTTTAAAATTTGCTGGTAGAATTATCTTTCACCAATTTATCATTTCAACTTCTAACGTGTTCTGCCTTTTATGGAAACAGAATTTTCTCGTCTACTTTCAAATTATTTCTTTCTGTTAGCAAATTTTTCACTCATAGTTTCTAATTTATTGATTCTTGGTATATTTCACTTATTAGTACCATATTTTACACCATTGTCATGAATTTTGTCTTATGCCACACTGTAGAAAAATGCAACATTAGATTATTAAAAAAGTATTTATATTATTTGTTTATTCATTTTTATACACAGTGTTTTACATTTTAAATATCAAAATTTCAGGCATAACTTTGAAATCCTCTTTTTAGACATCGCTTCAGAATTTAGATTTGGCTCCACAAAATTTATGTCAAAAGGTTATAAATAAAGCTAGATTTTGTATATTTTATAAGGAATATAATTTATAAAATAAGCACACACACACACATACCTGCTGGCAGGCATGATTAAATGTTGTCACAACTGACTTTTCTCCCAATATTTTGAAGAAAAATTCAACTTATATTTATTATTTGTGTTTGCTGTTTGATGCCTTAGAATTTAAAATAATAATGCTCCTTTAAAAATGAATATAGAATGTTTCAAATTTAAAATAAAATAGATTGATCGCTTCATTAGTACCCCCCAATTTTTTTAGTTTATTTAAAATAAATTTTAAAAATGGTCATCCTGAACTCTTATTTTGTATTTGAGAATAAATATAAAAGAATCTTATTTCTATAATGGATACAATTTCCACTAAAACTTCTGCTTAAGTCTAACAGGATTAGGAAATATGTACACTAAATCGAAATAAGTAATGTTAGGATGGGTATGGAACGTTGAGTGTGAGTGGCATATAAAAACAGGCGAATGATAATTTAATGGATGTCTATTGCATTCATGTGATATTTTCTGAGAAAATTTATATTTTCTTTACAAGACAAGTTTTTTATCATTATATAAAATTCATTCTCAAGGTCATTACTTTCAACATAAAGGGGAAGAGTTGAAACACTTAAGCAATATTTCTGTTGGATCGAAATTCTGAAACGTTGCCCTCTTACCACAAAACATCTTATCAGCATCTCAGGTAGATGGAAACATTGAACTTCTATCCCCAGCTGTAGTTGAACAAATCACTCGTTAAGAGGAATACCATGGCTTCATGCTTGGCCAGCTGATCAGACGAGCGCAACAGTTTAAGGTGTCGGTTACACAGCGTATTCTTCGTGGCACGACTTCAGACTAACAACAAATCAACTTACAGCGTCCGAATTCAAAATGGCCCCCTGATATATTTTCAGAACTTGTGGTGGAAGAATGGAAGAGTCTATAAATTGATCGGATCATTTCACTAGAGAATCACTTTGTAAAACAAAATGGCAATACCGATGTTGATGGCGAGGACGAGAATCACCAACTGCTGACTCTTAAACCAGTCCTGAAAGGTAAGAAAGAAAATTTTCAGTATATATGGAATTTATTTATTTATTTATTTATTTTTTTTGAAGGGGGGGAGTCTTTTTTTATCTGTTGACTAATGTAAACATTTAGCAAAAGATTAAAATTTTAATCGTAAGTTATTAAATTTGTGAATCAATTCGGAATATTTTATTTGAATGTTTGGATCGAAATACTGTTTGAAAGATTAGTTTCTTGATGCTTTCAAACTTGTGGGAAGATATTAGCTTTACTTGAACTTGATATTAAAGATTTTGGGGAGAATCGCAAATTGTTTGTTGATTCACGAGCTTATGTGTGTGTTAGTGTGTGTGTCTTAATATGAGGTACCTAATAATCATGTACGAAATTCAAATCCTAGGATTAGTCTGAAATTTGGTACATATTTGTTTAATCTATTGTTTTAAGACAAATTCTTGCCCACAATAGATAGCTCGAGCGGAACGTATATAGTTTTAAATGGATTTTGAATAACTAAAAAATCCATACTTAATTTCACATTCGGAATGTAAAATTTTAGAAAGATTTTACAATTTTGTAAAGTTACGAGTTTTGTTTATAAGTTTTCAGTTGAAAAATAGATGTATTTTTATGAAAATGAAGTAAAAATTATAAATTGTACATGGATTTTGATAAAAAAAAAAAAGTCATCTTTAACTTGAATGTTTTAAATTTTTGAAAGTAACATGCAAATTTTTTAGCATTTTTACGAATGAGAAAAAAATAGCTTGTATTCATTAATATTTTAAATTAACAAAAATGGATTATTTTTTTACATATAAATGATGATCTTCATATCAATTCTCTTTTAAAAATTTAACTATTATATTGAACTTTTTCTGTCATTTTTTGCAGGACTTACAGTTTGAAGTGAATTATAAACATCTAAGCTTAAGATGGGAATCGAACTGCTAAACCGAAATCCGGCTTCCAGATCGACAAAATAATTCTAGGGACAGCTTAAAATGCACTTAATCGACCATCAATAAAACGTATGAATTTTTATTTAGCTTTTTTTCTTTACTTAAGCATTTAATAGCAAAATCTGATTTAAAAATTTCTTGGATCGCATACATCGTATGATCAAAATGTTTCCATTTGAAAGGATGCATTTAATGCAAGGCAATTTCAAATCAAAAGCGTACAACCTTCAGTTGGAAACTTTTCGAATGCACAGTAAATTAGAATGTTTTTGAGCCATTTCTAGGAAAGGAGACCTACCCACACATCCGGACTGAGAAGGTAGAGTAGTGGGTTCGCCCTGAGTCTCTCAGCTTCCTCCTCCTGCCTGCGGATGGCCTCGCGTCTCTGCGAACTGAGGGCGGCGATCGCTTCCCTGGTCAAAACCCGCGGCTCGGACACGTTGCTGATGTCCGGCAGGCTTTTCTTCCGAGCTGTGGCGAGGGATCCGCTCTTCGCAGTGCCCTCTATCTTCCGAGTCGCGCTGTACAGAGATCCTGTCCTGATCATCCCTTCTCCGTAGGAGGACTCCCCCTCCACCTGCAGAGAGTTTGCGTCCAACACGGTGGGCATGGTGGACCGGCGCTGTGGAACGAATAGGACGCCCTCTTCTTCTTCCATCTGCTGGGGCTGGCTTAGGGGAATGCCGTACAGTTTAGACAGTTCTGTCAGGTCAATGGCCGGCCTTTTAGGCTTGTTGGGAGATGTCGGTCTGGAATTCGGCTTGGACTCGTAGTAGTGGTTGAAATGGTCGTCCACCACCTGCTGCAAGCTCAGCTGCGGACGGTGTGGGTTGTTTGGAATAGCCTGTTGGTCAAACAGGGAGGGGACGATGCTGAGCTCGACAACCGTTGATGGCCGCCTTAAGTGGGCAGTGGAGGGGCGTCTCAGGAACCCGGCTGCTGAGGGTCGGCGGTCCGGATTGTTCTTGAAGAGATCGAGGAAAGCGGACGGCTGGTTCGGAGTCGGGCTCAGGTGGTGCTCGTCGAAGTCTGCTCTTAGGAACTGGTCTCTCGAAGGGTCGTGGTAGGGTCGCTGATGAGACGAATCTTCCAAGTGATGGAACTGCCCGAACTCGGAAGAATCCTGACTGGAAGCGAATTTCCGCTTCAAAAATCCTGAACCTGCAAAAAGACCGCAAACGTGTTTAGATGTAGAATAGATAGTTAAAGACAATCAGTTTAGATAGTTAATTCAGCATATAGATCACCTGTTTAATTAAAGAATTTATTACTCGAAAGCCCTACATGAATGTATATAAACAGGTGATAATAACATGATAAGATGCACTGAAATACATGTATATATTTCCAAAAAATTAAATTTTCTGTGAATCGTATGATATTCGAGACAAAATTGCCAGTTTTCTACTTCTGAAAACTGTATTGCACATTTAGAAGTTCAGACTTGGAAAAAATAATTCTTTACTTGTTTTTTTATTTATTTATTTAGCACACAATTAGTTTAAAGAACAATGGATTCATCTCGAAAACTTATAACTTCACTGCTTTATGCAAATGATTGCATTTTCAAGGCTGTGGGTCATGCGCGTAGTTTTCCATTTGTCACTTAACGCTTATCATTATGTTTCGCATTTCTGCTGATCATCTCATTTTTATTAGAACTATGTTGTTAACCAAACATGGCAGCAGTATGTTTCAGGCTGCGTATTTCTCTCCACTGAGACGCCGCTGCACAGTCAAAGTCAAGTGACAAAGTCGACACAAGAACTTGCACTCTCTTCTCTACAGATGCCACATTAGAGGATGGATACAATGACCTATTTTACGTTCTCCAGTTACCCACACAATGGATCACTTTCCGGTCGCAAGAATGACACCTTTTCCAACCAGTGGCCTCAGCAATTTTTATCTAAAAGCTTTTTCAATTGTACTAAAAAAAAAAAAAAACTAAATTAGGAATTCAATGGTGTTTATATCAATCAATCTGTTATAATGACGTTTTTACAAAATCAATTTCTTTTCTCAAACCCAGGCAAAATAATTACGCATTTCCCTCTTGTTGAAATCAATAATACCACGAAGGTACTGATTTAAGGCTATTCAGATTATAGCGGAAAATATCATGCCAAACAACTAAGAGATCAATTGCTCAATGCTTTTGATAAAAGACAAAAACTGCTGCCCAGAGTTTACCATCGTGCGGAGGATATATTCACAAACAAAAGTCGGATGAATGTGCAGTGAATCAAATCGTTACACAGCGGCTTTTCCAAATCTAGACATCATTATTTTCAATTGTTTTGTGGATCAGAAATATGTGCACATGACTTCATCGAATCACTCTATAGTCTTTTATCATTGAATTCAAAGTAAAAATGGATAATTTAATTGTAGAAATTATGAATTAAAGCAGTTGCTAAATACTTCGAGAAAACTTTCAAATAAATTTTTAAACTCACCTTGCTCAATATCACTAAATTTTAAGTCAACATTTTTTACCTAGAAATCAATAATATTATATAAATACAATAATGAAGTAATTACTTTAAAGTTTTCATAAATTTAATAGATGACTTCAAACACATCTACTCCTTTGTCATTATATGATTTTTTGTTGATTTAGTAGTTAAAAGTTGCTCATACAAGTTTCCATATACAAGAAAATTATTATTTTGAAAAGTCATTTCAGTTACACATTTATTATTATTTTTTATTTATTATTATTTTTTTAATTACGTCCTTATGTCGGCACTTTCGAGCATAATAAGTCTTGCAGTCTAATAAAGAAAAGAAGTATCTCCAGGACTGGAGATCGTCTTGAAATGTGAAGAAGTGCGGGCTTCCTGGAGGGCAGAACATTTCCAAAGATACTCGCCATCCATGTCAACATGTTCCCTACATAAAATGCAGTCGGGTGAATCCACAAGCCCTATGTGATATAGATGTTTCTAAAGAAAATCATGCCCAGTAAGTAACCTGAAGTAGGAGACCCTATAAATCTAGGTAGATTTCTGGGGATGTATGAGCTCAGCAGGGTCCTCCAAGAGGTATCAACTGCATTCTATTTGTAATAAATTTTTCGCTGGTGATGCATAACCCGTTTTAGAAGGAGTTTGATATTTCTCAGGCCAGTAGGAGTATCTGGAGGACTTAAAAAAGAAGACTCTTTCGCGAGATTGTCTGCTTTTTCATTACCCGGCAAGCCGCAATGGCTAGGGATCCATTGTAAAGTAATTTCCTTTCCCGAAGACAATTAAAGTGTTAATGATGGTCCTTACAGTTAAATTCTATGGATGTAGGTAGAAGAGTATAATTTGCCACTGTATGAATGGCAACCTGACAGTAAAAAAAAAAGGACAAATTTCATTTCCGAGAAATCAAAAATTTTTGGACAGCCATGTAAATTGCATACATTTCTCCATCAAAATTGTCTGAGTTTTCTCCCAAAGGCTTTTTGAGTTGGAAAATTTTGGAGAGGACACCAGCTCCCTCTCTCCCAGTACTTCTCTCAGCTGATCCATCAGTATAAATGTGCATCCAATTGTCGAGTGGGTTTCTCTCATTAATAGTAGCAAGAGCAGCAGCCCTGAGTTCTGCCTGAGGGGAGACTCCCGTCTGGACAGGAAGGACAAGGTCGAAGACAGGGGTGGCATATTTCAGCATACCTGGGAAGACTGGGGATCTGGCTGTAAGGGCTCTATTACTTGGAGTGCCAAGTGATCTGGAAATTCTCTGGAATTCTGATAAAAATGTTCGTTGTGTTTTAGTTAAAAATGTTTAGTCTCAGAGTGCTTGGTCGGTAGTTAGTCCAAAAACCCTCCCTACGTCACCAAAAACCAAAGTAGCGAAAACTCTCCTATCGTGCAAACAGTCAAGGCCAGTCTGAAGTTCCAAAGCTGGTATTGGAATTGAGAAGGCTCCCCCAGTAATAAGCCTAAAGAGCTCTGTTTTGAGCAACATTGAGTTTCGATAAAAAACATCATCTGAGGCAGTGATTAAAATTTCGGCTCCATAATCGCAGACTGGTCGGATGAAAGAGTTAAAAGTCATGACCAAAACATCCAGAGTGGCACCCCACTTAACACCAGCTAGTCTTTTTAATAAATTAAGTCGGCCTGAGACATTTTCAGCGATTTTTGAGGCCTGTTTGTTCCAGGTGAGTCTTGGGTCTAAAAGAATACCGAGGTATTTTTCTCTTACATTTATATGCCTTAATCAAACATATTAATAATAATCACTCATATTTCATTACTTTTTTTAAATATACATTTTATTGGAAAAAATCAGATCTCTAAAAAATAACAAACTTAAACAAAAAATTATTAGATGAAAATAATTTGGTTAAAAAAATTAGGTTTTGTAATAATACTAAGATATTGATATGGGCATGGTTTTCCTTTGTCCCATTAATAAATTTCGATTATTAAATTAATTGCAAAATATTTTTGAGTTATTCGTGCAATTTAAAAGTTTATTTGTTGAACTTGGTTATTTGAATTGAATTCATACACAAGAAGAATAAATTTTATTTTCGAAAATGGAAACAAGAATATTAATGAAAGTTATGATTAAATGAATTTTTGTGTGTGTATGTGTGTGTGAAATCGATATATTCGCACTATGTTAAGAGAACATATAAAATAAAAGAAAACACCTCAATACAACTCTAAATTTCCATTAGGATTAGATTTTAATTCAGATAATAATGTAAATTTGATAAAAAAAAATCTATTAATTTAATATTAATATAGTAATGTAAATTCGATAAAAATAACTAATTTCAAGGAAGAAATACCACTCAATAAAATTCAATCCGGTAAATAATTTTAATTAAATGTCACAATATTTAAACAATCGAATAACTACAAATTAAGAATCTATATATATATAAAGGAATAAATTTTCCTAGCTTTAATCTTGTTAAATTCGCTTGATTAAATTTCTGTTTAAAAAATATTCACGCATGACATATATTAGATTGGTATTATTCAAAAGCTAAAAAAATATTTTGGTAAAAATGAAAATACATATTTTTAATGTAAGAAAGATATTTCTAAATTTACAAATGAATAAAGAATGCGAGAATTAACACTTACCCTGGAATTTCTTTAACCTTCAGACTCCCAACGATACGATTTCCCGATCTCGAACTGACTACACGTTAAAAACGGAACGAGATCCCCGAAAAAGAATTTATTTTGATCGCAGAACAATTTGGCTGACTTCCGAAAACCAGTAGCGCCATCTTTAATTTCAAGTCATTGTTTCTTTGCGAAGAGCATTTTTTCTTTTTTAACTTTTCAAACAGAATCCATCGGTGGAAGCATAATTAGAATACTTTTATTCAACATCTCCATCTGTTTAATTTTTTAATTCTAAATTAAATAATATTCTTGAAGGCTTCGTTTCATATTATTAGAGCTCTTACCTTACCTTTGCTTTTGAGTTATCATATATTTGTTTGCTTAGCTAACAAGATTTGGTTTTATTCTCTAGTTCATTTGTTTTAGATTTTACCGCAAAAAGTATATTTAGAAATTAGTTTTTTTTTTTTTTTTATCATTGCAACATAGCTTTAACACTTGTAGGGAAAATTTTTAATAAAATTATTATCGATTTTGTTATCAATCTTCTAAAGTAATACTGTATTTAATATCATTTGATTTTAATTTGTGACCATATTATAAACCCTTTGGTCATCACTATATGACACGATTTTATTGAAATTAAATATTTTAATAAAGAAAAATATCGTAATGTGATAATAGAAAATTATTTCAGGCTTACTTATTTCTAAAATAACTATACTTTTAGTTTAAAAAAGTAATTTTTGCTCTCCTTAATGGAGTGCTTTGATGTTCCTCGAAGTTATATTCAATTTGAATTATTTAAATCTAAGCGCATTTTTTCCAATTGATGTTATTTTTAAGCACGTCACATGAATATAATCCATATTATATAACAGGGAAGTGCATTAAAGAATAAATAGCAAAAAGTTAAAGTATTATACGAGTGATACACATTTTATTTCTCCTCGTTAATTTTTTTTTTTTTTCCCAAAATTTGAATTTTTTTTTTTTTTGTCATTATTGGTGGAAATTATTATTTAAAAATACTCTGAGAAAAATATTCAGCTATGTTGCAGTTACTCTTAATTTTTTTTTTCTAACAGGAAAATTTTTTTTCCACATTTCAGATTTTGGTCATTTATTTTTGAAATGCGAAATGAAATGAATTTGACGACATTTTTAATGGTTATTCTTATAAGAAGTAGAACAATAAAACATGTTAGTTTCATAATCATATCATACAACAAGTGCAAAATATTAAACTAACGATTGTCTACGTAATAAAATTGTTGGAATTCTTTCAGTGGTGATTTTTAGAAAAATCCAAAGTGGCGAATTCACATACCCACATTATCACATGTACTGGAATTTAGATGCATTTGAAAGCAAAACACTACTATTTTACAGAATAACTCACCAGCTAAGTTTAAAATTTACGCTTATATTTTGATAAGATTTAATGCTTAAAGCTAAGAGATGTTAAAGAGTAAGGATTATAAAGGATGCAAATATTCAATTTATTTAATGTTTTTCAACTGGGGAGTTGGTTTTTGCTAAGTGTTTGATTAATGATTGGGCTTAAGACAAAATTATATTGTAACTTATAAAATATTTATCTTAATAATGGCTGGCACTGTGTGACTGACTAATACTTCACCACAACAAGGCCGGAAATTGCTACTCATTTACCGATACCCGGTATGCAGCTGTTAGCCAAGTCACTGGGGCGAATGGCATTACCCACGCCACACCACCATAAAACCCGTTTATTGGGTGGACCACATTCATGTATCGTCTCAGAAGAACGGGCAGAGATACACTGAGAGAAAGTAACATCTCTGCCTGGACCGGGATTTGAACCCGGTACCCAACAGTTTAAAAATCAGGAATGGTAACCTCTCGACCATCGTTCGGCAGTTATAAAATATGGAATAATAATCATATAAAACGATCGTAAATAAGATTAATATAATCAAGCCATTCCTTTAATGAATTGATGTGTCAATTTTTTTTGTGTGTGATAAAATTGAAAAGTAAAATATGTTCATTCCAAAAAGGATACACATCGTAATTATTGCATATTTCCTTTTTCCGAACAAAAACGTAAAATTAATGGCTATCCTTACATTGATAGGCGAATTAAAATTATTAAAAAATCATTTTCTGCATTGAATGTAATTTTAAATTGATGGTAAAATTATTCAATTAAAAATTAAGAGATAAATTTGCATTAAATATTAAAAAAATGGGCTTTTTCAAATCAATTTTTTCTTTGTTGACTTTCATTTTAAACATTTCGTTACTAACAAATGAATAGACCGAACAAAATTTTTGGGAAAGAATTATTAGAGACAAATATTTTCTTTCCTATCAAACATAAATTTTAAATTTTTTGGTAAATGCTTTGAGATATCAGTTACTATAGCCATCTACCGAAAAAATAATACAAATTTCATTTATCCCAACGTAATTTATGCATACAGTAGATGCTCGTTTTTACAAAATTGTAGAAACCAGTAAAACACTTCATAAAATATAACGTTCTAAAAATAAATAAAATAATGTGTTAAATTATTAAAATCTGATTTTTTTAACCAAACCTTTTTCTTTATGAAAAAAATATTTAGAATGTGCTTTAAGAAATGTATGCAAAAACGTTTTGAACTTAAAAGCAGTCATTTTATATATATTTAGTCAGCTTTCATTTTATTGATGAAAAATTAGGCAAAGTAATCATGTATCTTTTTCAATTTTTTTCAATGCAAGAAAATATTTCGCTATTTCTTCCCTCAAAAAAATACTTTAGTCCTCTTAGCTTATTTTGCGGATGGTCTTTGCACTACATCATTTTCTTGTTCGATATCTGAAATCTCTTCTTCGTTCTTATACTCTCGATAATTTTATCATCCAATATTTCTTCCATACGTATCTAGAGATGTAAAATTCACGAGAATTTTGAGCCAAGGGAATCTATTTGAGAATTTTGAGAATGAACAGGGAATTTTGAATGACAAAACTATACCAATCATCTTTCGTCTAATTGATAATTTTGCCTTACATATATGAAACGAAGTGAAGTAAGATACGTAAATATGTAAAAAAAAATGTCTTTCGTCTTCATGTGAAAGTTAACTAATGTTTTGCACTAAGAAAAACAAAAATACTTGTCAAAATAATGAATTAATAAAAAATATCAAGTCATATTTCTCAGGACTATTAGAATGAATATTGAAATTTTCACGTTTCTTACGTTACAAATTCATAAATTCATGCTAATAAAGAACTATAAAAATATTTTCTCATCATTAATTTTTGAAGTCATTTTAAATTAGTCATTAACGCAAAATATTATTTTCTTTTTCTAGAAAATTTTCTATTACTAATCAGTAGTAGAAATCATGAAATAAGTAGATTTTTATTTATTTTAAAGGATGTTTGATATAAAAAATATAAAACTCCAAAAATTTCTAAACCATTTGAAAAATTTCAAAAGTCTTGCAGTTTTTCAAAATTTCCAGGAATTTTTGAAATTTCCAAGGGGATAAACTGGGTTTATTCCCTGAAATAAACCTGGTTTCTACTCTCCTTTACAACTCTGTACGTGTCACATATAAGTCCATATTCGAAAAAAATTCTTAAAATAAATTTCAGGCATCAAAGGGATACTTTGTGGAAGTTGATGCATGAGTGACTCATCTTCGTTCAATTCATCAAGTAATTTGCCTTTGCATTCATTTGTTATTTTGGGTTGTTGTTAAATAAAGATTGAATGTTGAAATGTTCTCGATATTGTCTTTCCTTCAGCGTCATTTCAAGCAATGAAATATCAATGCATTACACTTGGGAGGTCAATTTCATGGGGCCACTTCAACTCCAAGTACTGTCCAAAAGCATCTTCGATATTTTCTCTTGAACCTGTTGATTATGCCCTGATCCATGGTCAAAAAAACTCCACGTGAATCGGTTCAAAAGCTGGGACTCCAGTATGTACAGTGCAGTTATCGACAATTAAACCTTTAGCGATAAAAACTTCGATCTAAGTCTCTGAGCCAATTTTTATAAATGCTTCAAGTCATCCAAGTTTTAATGTTAGCATAATATTATGCTGCGGGTGGTTTTTGGGCAATTTTGAAACACCTGTTTTTCGAACGAAATGCAGTGGCAATGTTTCTGTTCCATTCTTGTTGGCTGCCAGTAACTTTGTCATTCTTTCCCTCCACTTTTTTACCCGTTTCCTGCCTTGACATTTATCCCGTACAGGAAAATGTTCTTTTCGAGTAAAGGTCTTGAAAAACAAACCTGCCTCGTCGAAAATATCCTTTGGGTCGATTGGAAAGTAGGGATTTCAATGCTCCTTTCCATTTAATTTCTGAAATTTTTTCTCATATCTCCACTTTCATCTCATAATTTTCAAAATTTTAGTGTTTGATTTTAAATTTTTGGAGAGAAATATCTGATGCTTTGACATTTTTTATATTCAGCTTTATAACAAAAAACAGTTCAACCATATATAACTTTAAGATATCGAAGATATTATATACCAATCAATAGAAATATGTATTCCTTTCATTTTTCACAGCAAAATATGCAAAATACTTTTTCTGTTTGCGATGATTTGTTTCTTTGCAGTGTTTTTGAGAGGGAACACTTTTGATGGCACTGCTTGTTTTCTGAAATAAATTTTATCTCAGTTTTTAAAATTATAAAGAAGCTGTTCTTTGGAATGCCATTCATTTTGTCGATTTTTGTCTTATTTAATATTTTCCCGTCTACATCTTTCAAAATGTTCTTTTTTCTTCGAATCATTTATACGCCCGTTTCTTCAACTGCGACAAATCTTCAGTAGAATTGGCTTAGCCTCTCTCTTGACAAAAGAAACTTCATAAATTGAGTTACTCAAATGAAACAAAAACAGCTACAGTACAACAGAGCTCAAACTTTCAGAGAGTTTTTCCCTTTCTATGTTCTTACATTTCTAAGGAATTCAATTCTACATCTCAACTCTTTCTCATCGAATGACTGCTCCTGTAATGCCTGCACGCGTCGGCTCGCTGTTCAAAAATGAATCAATTTCTCGGGATTAATATAAAAAAAATTTTTTTTTTTAAATAAAAGATCAAAATTTTTAAAAAATGGGAAAGATTGATAAAGTAAAAAAAAAAATTGGGACCATTATATTACAATAGGGACTAGCCACTAGTTAGTTCGTAAATACGTGAGTGTTCGTAAATTAGAGGTTCGTAAAAAACGATCGTGTACTATATATACACGGAAAAACATTTTGTAATTTATGTTTTTAAAACTAATTCTGAAACGAATAATTTTCATTTACGAGTTAAAATATTGCCAAATCTTTTTATTTATAGAAAATTAGATAGCTGTATCTAATAATTCAACTTTTGACCTCAAATAACACTGGATTTGACTAACAAATGGAAACAATAAATTTGCTTTACTGTTTTATTTATTTTTTTAAATCTCTCAACTATTTAGAGCAAAATTATAGTGCTATTTAAGTTAAAAATCCTTCAATCACACAGACGCAGTATATGTGACTATAAAATTTTTACATTTTGTAACACTTTGAAAATGCATGCGCTATTTTTTTCTTTAGTTAATGACTCCTCTTAAACATTTTGAACAATCTTTTGTTAGTGCACACTTTCCATTCTAAAGCCATCGGCAATGTTTAAAGTTGGAATTTTAAGCTAAGCATTCATAAAGAAAAAAAAAATGAAAGATATTTTTAAAAAATTACTCGGATTTTTTTTTTTAATTGATCTGTGGTGTAAAGTTATAATGAGATTTACAGTTAAAAATTATTATGTAATTCACTGTGTTCGCTTTTAAAAATAGCCATGTTTTAATTTCCTCTGCTGTCAGTCAGAAAGTGTAAAAAGATTTTTTTCACGAGTTTTTGTTTCTGTGTGAATCATCTTGTTAATTTCTTCATTTTCTGTCACGTCAAGGATTATTGCAAGAGTTTCATCGACCGTTTCCAGTGTGCGATACAAATATGTTCTCTCTGATTGTATGAAATACCGCATACATAAAAATCGTAAAATAAAATTGAAGTCTAACCTGGTTGCTGAAATTCTGGTGCGTAACGCTTGGCAACCATTCTGGCGACTTCAGAATCTGCTCTGGCGTGTTTGGCTGCTATGTCCGCTTGCTCTGCTTTCCCTCGAGCCGTTGCTGTTCTGAAATAAGTAGGGTGAGCTGAAGTGAGAAATGGAGACAAGAATGCAAATTTCTATTGCATATATTTCATCGCACACTAAATTTTTTAATAATCATCGATGTAAAGAAATTTTCATTGTGTGATAAGAGACGGCAGTCATATTATATTTTATTTGATGACCTGAATATGTCAGATGACACTCAAGCTCATTAAAATTACAAAAATGTATCAAGAAGAAATAAAGGTAAAACTGTGTAATTTAAAAAAAAGATTTCACGAATTAGGATTTTATTTACAAAAACCAATTTAAAATGTCCCCCCAGCAGAGGGCGCTGACGACCTGAAACACAATGAACAAGAACAGCATATTCCTTTCTTTTATTTGTGCAATGTCAAATGTTTAATATGACTGCCAGCACTTCACTGTACCTAGCTCAGTAAGACATTCTGAGATAGGTACAGGAAGTATGCTAGTGCAACAACAGCGCTGTAAGATGTTACTGGGATGACTCAGCCACAGTGCAATTTACAGCGGCGTGCAATGTATCAAAACAACTTGTGGGAACTTTATGACCATTAGAATACTTGAGTTCATCTATTGTTAAAGAAGATAAATATTGCTTTTAATAGTCCAGAGATCGGTAGAGGGATTGATGTCAATTGAGAGGCCTCCACGACCACCTGACACCTTGCAACATCGATTTGTACAGGATTAAAGATGTGTAGCATGAACCGGTGCTGGCATAGTGCGCCATCCTACATAAAGCTAATTACACATGTTTAATTGAATATAGGGACGGTTTTATCGCACAAAAAAGGTGAGATAATGCTCGCCAGTTAGATTTTGCAAGACTGGTCTAACAATGAGAAATGATTGGATTTAGATTTTGTTAGATGTTTTGATGTAAAATTCCTACTTTTTTGTCATTATTCATTCATTTTTATACAATTTTAAAGTTTTAGCGAACTTTTGGATCATCCAGTATTACATTTTATATTGCTGGCAGTTATAGTGTTTACATAAATATTGAAGGGAAAATTCTCCCTCTATTTTATATTTGGTTTAAATTAGCACAAATTTATTATAATAAAGTTTTAAAAACATGATTATATCTATACGCAAACAATTACTACTACTATGTTATATTAACTGCAACAAATTACTATTGTGTTAATGTTAACTGTATTTTACCATTAAAGTTTCATAAATCCGATAATGTCTCTCAAACCCTCACTCGAAAAATAAATAAATAAAAATTGTCCAATGAAAAGATAATTGTGTCCAATAGAATATATTGTAAAATGAAGTTTTTAATAAATTAATATTACATTTATTATTTCTTTGTTGTGACCGAAAATCTCAGACTGCCTTGGCCACATTCTCAAGTGGACATCTAAAATGTTAATCGTTTGAACGTGGTACAAAAATTTATCCCATTTGTAAAAAATGCTGTGACCATCCAGCCTTTCCGAAACATATTCTGGATTGTGCCGGACTTTTCCGGGAGAATTTATCCTCAGATCCCCTGCTAATCATTGACTTTCTAACTGTGAATAATTTAATGGCAAATGTCAGATCTTTAAAGAAGAGAAGCCAACGACAACATTCCTTTGTTTAGAATTTAGAATTAACTCTTTGGTATTCCAATTTCTTTTATTAGTGCTGTCACTAAAGTGCTCACAAATCAGCAATCCCTTGAGAAGCATTTTTATTTAATTAGAAGATTTTTTGATAATTTATTTATTTTTTACTGCTAATAGTGAGAACAGACATCTGAATTCCTTGTACCACATTTAAGCTTTTCAATAAGAATTCAAATTATCCTGCAAAAAAAAAAAAAAAAATTGGAAGTAATTCTTCCAACTACTTTTGTGCATTTTTACTAGAAAATAAAATGAGATTTATATACATTTATGGCAAGCTTATACCTTTCCTACAATTTGATATCATAAGGTATCTAAAACAATTGATTTAGTAGCAGCATCAAGAAATGGAAATAAAATTCACATTTAGGTTTTTGTAATCGACACCAGTTATTTACACTTGCCGCCTATGCTTATTTTCCTATAATTTTTTCATGGAAATGTAAAATATTTTTCATTTCATTTTCATTCATTTAATAATTTATAAAAATATTTTACTCAATCTTTATTTTATTCGAAAATATGGAATATAGATTCGAATTTGATGTAAACTTATTTTGCATCTAAATTTTGCTGATAAATTTAAAAAATTTTATTCACAAAATAGTAAAATGACAAAAATTTGTAAACCTAAATAACTCAAGACCTTATTTTTTTCATTGATCTTCAGAAAATTTTTATATAAATTAATGGTTTTTAATTTGTAAATTTCATCCCTTAATACAGTAGATACGAGTATGTTGTTAATATGTTGACCAATTCATGGGTATGACACACCAGTCTCTAATGACAGTAAGAATAATAGAATTTCTGTTCTGTTGGAGAAATGGAAGCGTTATTAGAATTCTCACAAGTTTTAGAATAGTTCTCATATTCATGAACTTGATTGTCCCATCTCTAACATTCTCTATTGATCCGCCATTTCACAATGGATGCCTGGGATATATACAATTTGATAAATATGCATTTGAATACAGTTGAAAATATATAATTTGAAGAAATAAATAGATCATGTTGAAATCACTTTCTGAATTATTTTATTCATTACAATTTTTACAAATAAATTTATAAGTTTTAAAATAATAAAAATTGACAAAGCCAGAAATTCACTTGAAAAAACTGAATTTTTTTTAAAAAATGTAATTCTTTAGAAATACACTTTATCTGCTGGATTCTACTTGAAATAATCCGAAATTTTATCTCTCAGAGTATTTAAAATTAGTTTCGAATTCCACTAACAGATGGTGGTGTAGATATGAGAAATAGTATATAAGCGATTTTTTTTAAATAAAGACACTATTGTTTATTTTTTGTGAATGAATTATCTTTTATTCATTATTGAATGCTACATATTGCTCATGCCATTTTTTTTTGTAGCCTTCAGTTAATGAACTCCATTTAAAAGCTTCAGAATCAGTGAAATTCTGCGGATTTTTTTAACAATAAGGATAAAACGATGCATTTGTAAAAATTCTTTAGATTTTTATATTTTACAGTGACTTTCGTTTTTACAAACCTCTAATCTTCGAATACTCATGATTTTGCGAACCAGTACCTTAAGTAGTCTCATGATGATTTAAAAAATTCCCAAGATGATTGAAAGACTACAAGAGAGAGTTTTGAAATTTTTCAAATGATTTAGAAATTCTTGAAGGTTTTTTTATCAGAAATTTTTTTGAATAAATAAAAATCTCCACTTATTTTATGATTTCTACTTCCGATTAGTAATAGAAAATTTTGTAGGAGAAGAAAACAATTTTGCGTTAATGACTAATTTATACGATGACTTCAAAAATTAATGTTGAGAAAATATTTTTTTAGTTCTTTCTCAGCATGAATTTGTAACGTAAGAAACGTGGAAAATTCAATATTCGTTCTGACGGTTCTGAGAAATAGAACGTGATAATTTTTACTAATTCATTATTTTGACAAGTACTTTTGTTATTCTCAGAACAAAACATTAGTTAACTTTCACATGAAGACGAAAGACATTTTTTTTACATATTTACGTAGCTTACTTCACTTCGTTTCATATATGTAAGGAAAAATTATCTATTAGACGAAAGATGATTGGTTGAGTTTTGTCCTTCAAAATTCCCTGTTTACTCTCAAAATTCCTAAGTAAATTCCCTTGGTTCAAAATTCTCGGGAATTTTACATCTCTAGATACGTATGGAAGAAATATTGGATGATAAAATTATCGAGAGTATAAGAACGAAAAAGAGCTTTCAGATATCGAACAAGAAAATGATGTAGTGCAAAGACCATCCGCAAAGCAAGCAGTTCAATGGCTAAGAGGACTAAAGTATTTTTTTGAAGGAAGAAATAGCGAAATGTTTTAATGCATTGAAAAAAAAATGGTGAAATATATTATTTTTAAAGAAATGTGTTTTTTAAATGGGAAAAGACACATGATTACTTTGCCAAATTATTCGTAAATAATGAGATAGTAAGTACTGTTTCCTAAGTATGAATTTTATTTTACCCGTGTTTCTAAAAATGAATTTTAAGTAATTGATTCTAACAGTACTTTACTTATAGATAAACAACTGCTTAGAAAAAAAATCAGATCTTTACAATCTAATTGTATCATTTTTCTCTATTTTAAGAACTGTTTTACCCATCTCGTTGAGTTCGTGAAAACGAGCGTCTACTACATTTAGTTTAGAGGTATAATAACATTTTTCTACTTTATGAACTTTCAATTAAAAGTAGTTTTACCTGTCCTTACCTGTTTGTAAAACCTATCATCTATTTTGTATTATGATTTTCAACTGTGTCCACGATATTTGGGGTACTTTATAATATTCTAATATTGAAATTATATCAATATTGAGTATATTGATATAAAATACCAATAAAACTCCAATATAATACAATATATATATATATATATATATATATATATATATATATATATATATATATATATATATATATATATATATATATATATATATATATATATACAGGATGATTCTAAATTGTTTTACAAATTAAGAAGGGTGTTAGTACCCATCCAGACAAGCAATACTATTATGGAAACATAGGCACGCGTTTCCACTCAGTGAAGCAGAAAAGATGAATTCTCACCTGACAGTGTTTGCCCAACACTTTTATAAGTGTTGGGTAAGCGAATGAATAATACTAAAACCTTCAACATCATATTTATTGTTTAAAGAAGCAAATACTCAAAATGCCACCCATGTTTGTCGTTGCACAGTTGACACAGGAAAAGGAAAGACTCGTGCACCCTCTCGAAAATTCCTGGTGCTATGTTAATTTTGCTCCCGGCAACAACGATTCTAGGCACAAGATCTTCAGTTCTGTCCACAAACATCTCGTACACTAAAGATTTCCTGCGCCCCCAGAAGAAGAAATCCATTGGGATGAGGTCCGGTGAGTGAGAAGGTCAAGCCATTTTGCGGGATATATGGCATTCTAAAGATACAGACCATGATGGAAATATGTGCTGGGGCTTCATCGTGCATAAACCACATGTCTCTCAGGATGGGGAATGGAACAGCCTGCAAAAAACTAGGAAGCGCTTCTTTCAAGAAGTAATGGTGTGTTGCGCCGGTCCAACGGCCTGGCATGATGTAAGAGCCTACCAGGTAATCACTAAAGATATCTGCCCAGATGGTCAAGGAAAATATCTCCTGGTGTCTACAAGGAACTGTGCAGTAGGCATTGTTGTCAGACCAAACGTGTTGATTGCGTTTTTAAAGGACAGCGTCTACTCTTATTGGCTTCATCCGGTTACCAATAAAAGCAAAATGCTGCTTCCTCTCTGTGGAAATTTGCATACTGTAAATTCGTAATAGATTCTTGATGCGTTTCTACTTTCCTCTTTTCTGCCTCTCAGAGTGGAGTGCAATCCTATGATGCTATGTAATTGTTGCTTGTATATGGATGGGTACTATCACCCTTAATTTGTAAAATCAATTTAGAATCACTGTATACATGTGAGAAACTTATCGTTATATGTACTAAAAATTTTTTAATACTCATGCCGGTATTATTTGTTTTATAATTGTGCAAAGAAGTAACTGTAACAATAATGTTATATTTTTTTAAAAAACTAAAATAAAATACACTTATTGATAAAATTATTTATTTTTATGATGCATTATTAAATTTTTGTAATCATTAGAGAAATGAAGATAAGTTTGAATGATAATCATTTGGAAGACACACATCTGTATACTATAATGTATAATATGTTTCAATATACATGTAATAACATTTTTTACTTCTATTGGATATCTTTTTGATCACAGAAAGTTCCCATTATTATTATACGTCAAATAGAAATGAATGCATGTATATCAAATATTAAAAGCGCCCAAGTATGTGTTCATTCTGTTTCAAGTTAAGAGTTGTTTAAACTGAGTGTTCCCAAAAATCCAAATGAGAAATGAAATGCTATAAATCAAAAATATTTAGAACAAATTCTTCTGTTTTTGTTAAAGAAGAAGAAGTTTTAAAACATGTACGGTATTATGTGGTCTGTGAGAAACTACGGCTATGGCAGAGGAAGGGAGGTGAATAGTTTCTCCAATAACTTCAAACTCTCACCTGGATATGGCTATATCTGCCTTCTGTAGAGCGATCTGGGAAGCCCTGTGCGCGGCATTCACTGCAGCCTCCACCCTCTCCCGGAACTTCCTGTTGTGGAGCAGGAAGAGATGCTTCTTCGTTCCGGAAGCGATCAGGATGTTATTCTTGTACTTGCCCATCTCCTCAATGCCGTTCTGGAAGAAAATATATAGGAAAAATAATATCGTTTTTCTTTATTTCATTAGAAAAACGACTCGACAAACATACGCAACTACGAATGTTATGGTCACAAGCACTTCATGCTTTTAATCTACGTCCTTTTTGTGACGAGATCTCATTTTTAACCTTACGAGTATTTGTTGAGATTCTTAATGGATGAAGATGAGATTGATTCCTCAACCCTAAAGTTACTGGCATAAGCTCTTTTATAGCAACTAATAATTTTTTTGCGTCTCTACCGAATATAATCTAGCACAATAAGTACATGGGGGTTTTTTGTTATTTCCCTTGAGTCACGTCATTCTTCATTAAATGTTATATTGTTTAAATGTCATCCTCTGTTATGCTGTGCTGTGTCATGACAACAGATTTATTGACTTCTTTTCTAAATGAAATCTGCAACGACTTTATTTAAAAAGCCTGCAATGACTTTGGTGTTCTGATGTGAAACGGTATTAATCCCCCGGTTAAGGATGAAAAATAAAAATCCACGCAGAAAAAGCCTGTGAAATTCTTCCTGTTATTATACGAGTTCACTTGTTTTCACAGTTTGACACAACATAACGTTAAAGTAGTAAAGAGGCTAACTGATGACACCTGTCACAGGAATTTTGAGCCATCGTAAAGTCTTATTATTCAGGATATCTTTCCATAATTCATATTCCTAAATGGTAAAGTACGGAGACATCCATCCAAGAAGATTTTCATTGACCAAAAGCAGTATCCATCTCCCAGAGTTAAATAAGGGCATTTTATAGTCAACCGTCTTAATCATGGATAATTCTTTTCTGGTTTTATGAAAAAAGGTACTGAAATTATTCATTTGATGCATACTTCAAACAACTGATAATTCATTTTGAACATTTCTTATAGGACATTTCAAGGACAAGATCGATGTAATTATTATATTTTGATGTAATTCAGTAAGTTAATAATGCCAACAGTTGAGTTATATATATATGTGTGTGTGTGCTAAATTGTTTTTAATAATTAAGAGGGGTGATAGTACTCATCCATGCAAGCAATAATTGCATAGGAACAGGGGTCGCATTCCACTCAGAGGCAGAAAAGAGGAAAATAGAAGCGCATCAAGAATTTACCGTATGCAAATTTCCACGAAGATGAAGCCACATTTTGCTCTTACTAGTTACCGAAAAATGCCAATTAGAGTTGACGTTGAGCTTTAAAAACGGAGCAACATCGTCGCTTCAAGTATTATCTTAATAACATCATCCGAAAATTTTCATGAAAACTATGGCGGTGTACACGTACAACGTGCAAAAAGTGCCATCTTTGCACACAGATGATTATCCCTGCAGGACAGACATGTGCAATAGATGATGGGGATGAAGAATAACAATCCACGATTTCCTGCATTAGTATTACTTAGTGGTGAGGCAACATTCAGCAGAGAAGGCATTTTCAACAAGGGAAACCAACGCGTTTGGTCTGACAACAATCCTAACAGTACACCCCTCGTTGACACCAGCAGAAATTTGCCGTGAAATCTGTGCAGGTATCTTTGGTAATTATCTGGTAGGCCCTTATACCATGCCAGACCTTTTGATCGGCGAAATATACCGCATCTACTTGGAATAAGTGCTTCCCTGTTTATTGCAGACTACTCCACTTTCCATTCAGAGAGACATGTGGCTTACCCACGATAGAGCCCCAGCACATTTCTCAATCATGGTCTGTAAACTTATGTGTCACGATGTATTCAACGTAACGGATCTATGGCTTGGCCTCACCGGTCCGCAACCCTGCTAAGAGAACATTGAGGTTAGGTGGCGTGTCAATAAGCATATATTTCCTCTGAAATGATTCGGAAAAATACCATTGTCTTATGTGAAGATATAGGACTGTTCTTGCTCACATAAAAAGTCCATTCCAAATAGAGTTCAGTTCCCTTTGACATGTTTTAATATTCTTTATTAACTTATCTTAAGTTCTATTTTTTCTTTTCACTTCGATATTCCAAAGGGCTGTGAGAATGTCAATTTTCTGAATAATTCCATCGGCCAATGCCATTTCAGAAAATGTGTGCCTAAACACGAGGTTATTTTGTTTAAGTAGATGATCCAAATTTTCTCCACCTTCTGAATATGTAGTTCTAGTTTTGGCACACACTGCTGCTTGCAGGTTACAAATGGAAACTTTAATAATACTAGTTGGGCTTCTTTCCATTGTAAAACTGGAAAAACTAGAATGATTAAGATTTGGTAGTACACTATCATCTTTCCTATCTGTTGGATTACTTATAGGACCTCGGGATTTTATAACACCAAGTGCTCCATAGCCGTAATAAGTAAAAACTCTGGGAATAGTCACCGAAGTGTAACTAACTTTTGCAGAACTTTGTTATTCACACCATTGTTCATATTGTGGCTTAGGACATTTAGCACTGAAATGTCTCTTAATATGCAGGTCAGTTCTATTGGAAGAATACTTTTTATGAATATTAAACTTATCTATCTGCTTTTCTTTTTACTTTCTCATAGATTACTATACACATCTATTTTTTCTGCGAGATTATCCGGAAAGACCCATTGACACCTAACATCAACAAAATGTTCTCTTGCTTCTGGAGAAGCTCGTTTATAACCAAAATCTTGAGCTTTATCATTAGCTTCCCTTGCAATTAGTTATACAATATCATGGCGTAAAACACTGAGTAAATATGAAACCCAATTTTCTTATTCAACTTTTAAGAATTTTTAACTGGCGTTGGAACAAATTTAGAAACAATGACATAGCATCTTCTTTCCGATCAAAGTCTGAAATTAACTTTTTAATTAAAATTTGGTTGAAATGTACCGTTTATATTTATATTAGTAATCGGCTGAATAGATTTGTGAGCCACAGTTTGTAATTTTTGTTTTTCTGATCCGCAATTTTGTTATTGGTACTTTTCTTTTAATATTCTATCTTGCATGTCTACTTTCTCTTAAGAAATTCGTTCTTTTTCTTCTGCTGCTTCTCGTTGAGTTCACTTTTTATTTGTTCATCATTTATAATTTGTAAAACACTTTTACAAAAATTTTCCTCATATGTTGTTATTATTTTTTCTATCATTTCGGAATTAGGGAGAATAGCATGTCCATTGCATCAACGAAGGTCTGAATTCCTACCCTTTCCCTGATGAATCATGTTGACAAGAAAATATAAATTCGTAGTACCAAATAATTAAGTTCAAAATGTTCACTTAACAAACTTCTAAATATTAAAAATTTCCTTTACTTCACAAAAGTCACTAATGATATTTAACTATGGTAAATTACTATTAAACTATTTAAATCTAAACCAACTTTACGCGTAAATATTCATACCACATACGAAGATAATATTTTTTCATATATCATTATATTTATTGACATTCACACATTCATAAATGTTAGTATCCAAATATTTAATATTATTAAAAATTTTTTGCAAAATGAAATCAGATTCATATAACACAATTTATATACATTACACCAGAATAATACCATAAATAATTACCATTCTTAATTAAAATTACCAGAAATAAAAATGCAATATAATTGTATTTACTCATAATAATACTCTAATAACCTTAAAAATTTATTTTGACGTAGTACAATCTTCCTTATTTTTTCGTACTCTTTTCACTGATAAATATAATCAAGTATAAAAAAATAAAAAAAAATATTCTAAAGTATGTGAAGAATTAAAATATAAAGAATCATTACTTTTTATGTTTTTATTTTACTTATTTTAGAAGGAAAACAAAATTAATTTTTTCTACCATTTTTACTTGTAACCACTTAAACAGACGTCCTCATGAATTGAGTTCAAACAAGAGGCTCTCGCCTCTTTTCAGAGTTATCATTCAACAAAGAGTACCATGGCTTTCTATTTCGCTTAAAGATGAAATAATAATTGTAAGAGAGTGACATACACAAAGCACTTTATAATATATTCAATATATAACCAAAAATATATATAACTCACAATTAATAATCATATCAAATATAACAGAAAAATCGCAAAACTCTAATGTTTTCAGCGAACACAAGCATATCACGTTAAGAAAGACTTTTAAATAGAATATAGGATATTCTCATCATACTTGTGATAAAACTGAATGTGGCTATTTATATATATAAACTGAACATTAGTCCCAACTCGCCAAATGTGGTAAAATTTGCGGATTTTTTCCTTGCCACAAATTATATTACCCAAAGCGATTAATCGCCATATGTAGCGATTGAATGTTTCAACCCCGAACATGTGCGAAACGAGTGCACACAATTCGAATTTTCGGCATTTACTTTGTAGATTTTGCAGTGGTTGCAGTAGCGTGAGAAAGACAAACATTCCTTTCGTATTTTTGTCATTTGAGTTCATATGAATATTTGTGGGTTGAAATATAATCTATAAACTTACGAGAAGAAAAGATTTTTTATACATTTTTTGAATTATTTTTCTAAATAATTTATTTTTTCGATAATTCAAAGATTCCTCCTCTGAATCACCATACAGTCACAGAAGAAAAATGAAGGTAAGAATTCTCTTCTAATTATTTTCTGGAAGCATAGAATTCCTAGAATTGTATAGTAAGTATTTAAATTTTCAATAATAAAACGAAACTACAGACTCGTTCTATTTTTCACATTATTCCAAGCTTGTTTTCTGTTGTTGTTGCATGCTTTCGAGGTCAGCAGCACTAGATCAGGTCCATGAACGCGTACACCTTCGAAACATCCAGCACCATAAGAGGATTCTCCATCAGATCTCTCCCGGAGAGACCAAGGCATTGAAGAATATGTTCAGGAGAGGCCTGTTCATATAAACACTTGGAGCGAATTTCGAATTTTTTCGTACCCTCGATGAATTTCAATTTACTAAAACGGTCACTTCTGAAACAGACAATAGCAGTTTGTTATTGTCTATTAAGACCAATAGCCAGGGAAGTACCTGGACGAGCGCAGCGGTACCAGTGATGTTAGGAAGGACAATCCAAGTGGTTTTATTCTCGTGTTTAATATTTGAATGAATCTCCTGAAATGTAAGAGGTGCCGACGGCATATCGTCCTCAGACACACCAGCTTTGGCCAAAGTGTCCGCTATCTCCTTCCCCTCGAGATCCACGTGGGAAGGAATCCACTGTAGGTGAATCTGGTGCGATACGGACAGCCGTTTTAACATTTAAAGTATTGAAACACCAGTTATATCTCTCACTTGTTGCCATCTGGCAAAATGCTGTATTGCACTTTTACTATCAGATAAAATCCAAATCTCAGCTCCATGAGGAAGTGAATTCAGGAAGACCAGGATTTCCTCTATGGCAATAAGCTCACTACGGAACACTGAGCAATAATCAGTGTTTCTCTTTTTAAGCCTTAAGACACTAGATTACTGTTTGATGTAAATTCCACTGCCGGTACGATTGAATTCATCTTTACTGCCATCCGTATAAAACTGTATGTCATCACTCGGTATTTTCTCCAATTTTCTCAAAGCCACCTGACTCAGATAATCTGGAATATCAGATCGTTTTATTTACATGAACCGGCAAATCCAGATGGAATGTGATGGAAGGAAATGAAAATGACACCATCTAGATCGTCTGATGGGTCAAGATATTGTTTCAGGTGATGTGGTTCCACGGCATCTTTAACTATGTTCAGATTGGCTATTTGGCTGAAGGGGCTATTTCTCTTGAGTCTCTGACGATAACTAGAAGATAGAAGGGCGATAAGTAAGTACTTATAAAATCCCAATTTTATAAATATTTATTTTATATTTATATTATTAAAATATTTATAAAATTTGAATTTTATAAATATTTACTTGCGTTATTCTGAACGATGCCTTCAAAGGTAAAATTTTTAAATATTTTGATAATCCATATGTATGAATTGTTAATTTATTGATTATTAATTGTTAGAATAAGGCTTATATTCATATATTTTAATTACATGCCTTTTCAAAAAGGAAACTGTTCTCGTATTCAATGTTTCATCTTTATTTACAGTGACGTTAGTTTTCATATTGAGTCATAAAGCACTAAAAAATAAAATGTTCAGATTGGCTCTGAAACATATAATAAGTAGTTTTGAAATCAGTGTGTGCGTAAAAAATGCTTAAACATTACTTAAAATGCATAATAATTCTGGTTTGTGGTGTGGTAAATTTTTGCACTCAAAAGATACAGGTAATTTCTACATTGAGAACCAGATTCCAAATCTGGGAACAGGAGTGAGAACCTGTGCGAATTGAAGAATAGGGTGATGATTCGTATTCGGAGTATCGTTTATGTGATCTGAAGAATGAAAACAATGAAAGCCAATGAAAATTCATTTTGTGTCCGAAGAACGTACCTTGTAGGTGGTGCGACCGTACCCGAACTTCTTGTTGTTGTACCACTCGCCCTCGTACTTGATACCGTCAGAGCGCTCTGCGATGCCGAAGCCGTTCCTTCGGTCGTTCTTCCACTCGCCCATGTACGTCTCTATGACGTTCCCGTCGATCACCTCGTCTTCCTGCACCACGAAGCTGCTATCCGTGGCGTCGGAGTCGCTCGCCAGACCCTCGTCGCTCAACTCCTCCTCGTAACTGCTGCTCGTCTGGTCGTTACGCTTCGTCTTAAACAGAGCCTGCAAAGAAGGTCAACATGTTAGTGCCCGTTTCTATTGATAAAATAATCGATTTATAAAGATACGTCATATAAAAATCAAGTACTATCCGTCTACTACGAGAACAGCTCCCACCAATTCTTCTGTGCTTGTGTTTGCTATGGAAACAAGACACTTCCATTTTTAATGGGAGGAGCCAGGAGAAAAACAACGGTTGCTTTATGAATGTTTTGAAAATAAACATCCTATAAATTCCGCCTATTCATTACACTCTTAACTTCATTTGAGCTTGTTATAGTAATAACAGCTAGACAGCTGTTATTAATATAACAAGCGGCACACACTAAACTATTTGGAAAAGCTTATTCTTGCGGTTGACAGACAATAAGATCATGGATTGGGAAACAGTGGTCAGCTTCTCCAGTATTAAGACAGCACACACAATTTTGTTGGTAGGAAAGAATGCAATATCATGAAAAAATCAATAGAGCGTGCGACAAGATATTGCGCACACTCTCTTTATTGTTTTGATATATGACATGCGATGATATGTTTTATCTATAAATCATTAACTTGATTCTTTAAAATAATGGTTGTATAGTTAAAATAAGGCGAGTTTCATCCAAGGGAGAGCATAATTTTATTTTTTTTTCGTTGAAAAACGAATAAAATGGAACCAGGAAAGCAGGTACTGGTTTAGAAAAAAGAAAGCTATAATGAGTTGCATCAAAAATCATTCTCTGCATTACAGCTGAATAAGTTCAGGCAAACAATAATCAGCTGAGGTGATTTCTATATCAACTGATGTGAGATTGCAGCAGACGGACATTGTGTAGTTGTGAAATAATATTTTGCAGAATACAGAATGTCTGTATTATTTCAACCTCAATGTATTTCTTATATAAACCATCATCTTGAGTCACTATTAAACAGCAAATCACAATGACTTGCTGTAAGGCATGAAGGAGTGAAACATTTGTTGCGAAACTGTACTTGTTCCTTCTTCATTTCAGATCTTTCTTTCGACAAATGTCCCTTTTGAAATTGAAGCTATTCATTACTGCGAAAATTCATTGCGTCATAAAGTCATATTCCAATTCTATATTAATTTTTATCTTCAGAGTATTTACAATTGTTTTTCTGAAAAAGGTAATTCGATTGTAGTTCTTCGACATATGAAGTGCTTCTTACTGGGACATCATGAATGGTTATGAAACACGCTAAGACATGAATTGTTGACGATTGTTTTGTATTTTACTACATTGGCATGTCTCAGAATCAACATATGTTCTGAATCTATTGCGGTGCTTCTTATCTTATCATGTTGCTCATAATTTTTGCACATGAAGAGCATTAAGCTTTGTTGAAGGAGGGGAAAGTTGCAAGCCAAAAGTTGCTTACAACAACATTTTGGGAAATTGTTTTATTATAAAAAATGACATCATATAAACCTTTCTTAGTCGGTGATGATTTTCTGCAATGAAAATAAGTAGAAAAATATCTTTTCTACATCAACGGATGGAAGATAAACCAGGTTTGGATTAATTAACTTCTTTATTATTTTGCAAATATTTCATACAAACCTTCATTTTTGCGTAGTCTTTGATTTTTGAATAAACAAACAGTCAAAATGTTACATATTCTCTAGCAGGTAATATTCTGAACATCTTTTTTATTGCTGGTAAAATGAGGGACATTCAAGGGATAAATATCTACCCTTTATTTTTCTGAACACAGTTCCACAATTTCATTGCTCAATAAATTGCTTACACATAACTTTTTGCTCTATTGTTTTGCTATTTTTTATTTCTGTGAATATCTAAATCAGGGTTCTACTATATGCAGCCCACTAACAATGTTTTTGTGGCTTGCGGAATGAGCCTGTATTTGTATAAATTACCCTCAAATAATAAATATGCACAGTTCCTACTTTAACGAAATTAATTCAAATGAAATAACGTGTGATGCCGTTGGCGATGGATGGAAAGCTGCAGGGAAATCAAAACTCGAACTGTTATATTCGAATTCCAGCTGTTCCTATATATATGAGCGTCGCCATCCAGTTCTAGCTGTTTCTAGAATATTCCAAGATGATCGAGCAAGATCATCACGATTTCCAGGTAGAATTAGAAATCGTGAAAATATTTTGATTGATCACGGTCAAATGTCCAAGAAGCTGCGCTCGTGTGTATAAGAAGGCTTGAATTAAGCGAGGTGGCCAGGGTTAGTTAACAATTGTTCCCGTGTGCGGTATGCACCAAGTCTAACTTACTCGGTAAAATACACTGGTGTGCAAAACTTAAGCAACAAGTGGTTTTTCGGCCACAGCTCCCCAACAAAGTATAAGCTAGCCATGAAATTGCAGTATAATATGCACGTAATTCAATAAAAAGATTATTTGCATGCAAATTTTCGAAATAAAACGTCATAGGTGATGTAAGTGTACGTAAACCTTGTGGGTCGGCGCGCGCAGATAAAAGGATGATCAAAACTGTGATAAAAGGATGAAGAGCACCGTAGTTAAAGACATTCGCTGTAAGTGCAAGTGATTTGTTTTGTGGAACATGTCTTCAAGAAATCATTTAGACGACTTTACTCGAGGAAGAATGATTGGGAAGCTTGAGAAGGGGCATAGTGTGACCAGTGTCGCCGAAGAGTTCGGGATCAACAAAAGTGTTGTTTCTCGTGCTTGGAATGCCTTTAAAACTACTGGTACAGCTGTTCGGAAGGTTGGTGGTGGCCGCCCAAAGAAAACAACACCAAAAGATGACCGTTACATTATCCTCCACGCGAAAAGAAACCGCTTACAGTCAGCGAGCGCCATATCTCAGCAACTGTGCACAGCCATAGGACGACAAGTATCAAGATTTACAGTGTCCAGACGCCTCCACAAAGGTGGATTATTTGCTAGACGTCCTGAACGCTGCATACCTTTAAAAGTTTGCCATCGGCGGCACCGTTTAGAGTGGTGCAGAGAACACGAAACCTGGACACTTCATCAATGGAGTCGCGTCCTCTTCACAGATGAGAATTGTTTTAATGCTACAAGCGATTCACGACGTCAGTTGATCTGGAGAGAGGTTGGAGCTCGATTTCATCCTAATAACATCGCGGAAAGAGATCGTTACGGTGGTCCTGGAGTTCTCGTCTGGGGTGGCGTTATGTTGAACGGGCGGACTGAGCTTCAGATCTTCGATCGAGGTTCTATAACTGGAGATCGCTACTGCAATGAGGTAATCCTACCCCATGTGCGTCTGTTCCGAGGGGCCATTGAACCAGACTTCATATTTATGGATGACAATGCCCGTCCACACCGTACTGCTAATGTTCAAGAGCTACTGGAAAGTGAAGATATCACACGAATGGACTGGCCAGCTTACTCTCCAGATCTAAATCCCATAGAGCATGTGTGGGATGCATTAGGGAGACGTCTTGCGACACGACAGTATCCTCCTGGTAACACCCATCAGCTGAAAGAAGCGTTAAAGGAGGAATGGAGGCGTTTGCCCCAAGAACTCCTGGATAATCTGGCGCTTAGCATGGAGAGACGATGCCAAGCAACAATTACAGTAAGGGGAGGGCATATCCCATACTAGGGAACATCTGCCAGTTGTACTTACGCTTCTTCAGGCAATCATGTGTAACGCCACTATATGTCAAATAAAGCCTTTTTTGTTCCATACCTTACTTTAAGCTTTATATTCATTTCTGCGCCATTATTCTTTTACCATCGTTTAAGTACAGAATAATGTACATCATATTCAAATTTCATGTCAATCGGATGATTTCTTGTAGAGTTATGACAAAAAACGCACTTGTTGCTTAAGTTTGGCACACCAGTGTATATAATCGAACAAAAGGAAAATAACTAACAAACATCGAGTATATAACGACCATTAATCAGACTATTTCATCACAAACAACAATACAATAATAAACTGCAGTACATTATGTGCAGGCAAGTACTATTGGTTCCCACAGAATATGATATGGCACGACGTCACATTAGATTAAACGAGGAAACGTTTCAACAGTACAGGGATGTTTAGCCTTGTGTTACAGAGGATTCAAGAAAGCCTATCATTACGGATTACAAGAAAAAATTAAAACAACAAACGATATTCTTAAAAACAAATCTGACACTGATAACAAGTACTCTTACGAAGTACTGCTGGAAATTGTTTAAGGCATAAAACTTTTTACTGATGGAGAGCTTATTAAAAATTGTGCAATCAAAATAACAAAACAATTCAATGAAACAAAAATTGCCGAAAAATTCTAATGTCTCAGTGTCTTATTAAGCAATTGCAAGACGCACGAGTAAACCTTATTATAAAAGTGTATCCAAAAAACTGCCGATGAAAAATGTAAATATTTTTCGCTATGTCCAGATCAAAGCATTAATCTGTCTGCCATTAACCAGCTTGTAATTTTTATCTTAAATATTCAAAATGACTTCACAGCAGCAGAGATCACATTTTTCCCCACGGTACAACCAAAGGTACGAATGTTTTTGGAGCTATAAAGAAAGTGGTACCAGACTATGGGGAATTTGATAAATGCACCTGTATGGTCACTGGGAGCCAGAGTTACCATAGGAACTGAAATAGATTTGCAGGACTTTTGAAATGAAACAGTTGAAGTATAGTGATGTCCTGCGTAAAATTAACACCCTGAAAGAAGCATGCAAATAACATGAAATTTACAACATGCATTAGCGTAGATGAAATATGCAAATGATTAGAATTTCAGCGCTTCTGCTACACCATTTCAAAGCGATATTTAATGCTTGGAGATGTCGACGATTTCAAGTTCGACAATTGTGTTTCCCTTGTGGTTTAAAAAAAACGACCAATTATGCCTCGTAGAAAACAGCGATCATTTTTTGATCAAATATCCGAGTTCAACAGAGGAAGGATAGGGGCCTACCGAGATTGTGGATTATCTTTCAGAGAAATCGATAGTCATGTTGGACGAAAGCAAAAAACTGTAATGTGGATATGTGATCGTTGGATGCAGGCTGGTATGACGGACCTATGTTCTGGATCATTTCCACCTCAGTACACCACTTTACGTGATGACAGGCAAATTGTTCGCATGGCAGTAATGAATCGCTCAGCCACATCACGAACCATAGCACAGCACATTCAGTTTGTAACGCATCATCCAGTATCTGCGGGTACTATTCAACGCCGTTTACACAGCAGAGTGGTCTGTCCACAAGACACCCATTGCTTCGTCTGCTTTTGACATTGAACCACAGACATATTCGCTGCCAATAGTTCGATGAAAGAAGGAAGTGGACGGCAGAATGGAATAAAATTGTTTTTACTGAGGAGTCACGCTTCTGTCTCCAATACCACAGTGGTCGCATTCGAGTCTGTAGACACCGTGGAGAGAGGATGCTGAACAGCTACGTTACGCACTGCCACACTGGTCCTGCTTCGGGTATTATGGTATGAGGCGGTATTGGATATCCTCCTCTAATACACACTCTAGATCGCACTCCTCTAGTACACATTGCCTGTACTTTAAAATGCCAGCGCTACATCCTCTAGGCTTGCCCTCAACCATATTTCAATAGGATAATGCGCGATCCTACGTAGCGCGCATTGTTTAAGTGATGTTCATCAACCGCCCGATTGAATTGCTTTCCTGGTCGCTTGCTCTCCGGATCTTTCGCTGACAGAAAACATATGGCTCATAGTTCCTCAACGATTGATCCACATTACATCCCCGGCTTCCACACCAGATCAACGTTGGCAATGTGTGGAAGCTGCTTGGTCTCCTGTACCCCAAGAGCACATCCAAAGTCCCTTTGAATCAAGCGGAGGCGTGTGACAGCAGTGATCTTAAACAATATCGGCTACTCTGGCTACTGATTTTGGCAGTAACCACAATTCACAGAAGTCTATAAATTTAATCCTTTGATACTTGGTCTCAACATGTTATCAACAAAATAAATTTTGTAATGATATCTCTTGTTTTTCTCTGTGTTGCAATTTATATGGCCAGCAGCGTAGATATGAGAACTTGTTTATCATACCGATATTCGTTAGCTAAAAATGATTGTAATGATTCTTCGTTTTATGTAAGGACACACCTGTTTTTCTTACAGTTGAAATCAAGCCGAACACTATGAAACGGGAAAATCAAATATTACTCGCACAAATTTTAGCACACCTTGTATTTTTAACAGACCTGACATCTCACTTCAACGAATTGAATATTAGGAAAATAGATGAATATTGCAAACTTATTCCGATACATAAATGGATTTCAAAATAAAATTAAGCTTTTCAAGTCTTCATTAGAAAAATAATATTTTTCATTTTTTTCAAATTTGAAATTTTAAAACTATCTCATCAAATATATTGACACAGTTGCAGAATTCGAAAATTGCTTTAATGACTTTAAAAAAGTCAAAAGAGATTTTGGTTTTCATTCAGCCCCTTACAGTTTTACCTGAGAACGTGAGCAGAGCAGACATTAAACTTGAATTGCGTAATTTGCAATCAAATCTTTTTTTACCATGGAAAAACTTAAACTGGATTGGACTTTTTTTCATTTGCTATCCAATGCACGGTATCCCAGTTGCGAAACTTGGGGCTTACACTAGGCTCGTATCTTTAAGAAACCAGTTTTTCCAACATGAAATCTATGAAATAAAATATAGGTGTTCCTTACCTGAAAAATCACCCACTCATTTGCTTTGTTTATCTACAAAAATGATTAAAGTTAATATCGATGCATTAGCTAGTGAAAACCAACGTCCTCAAATTTCTTCTTATGAACTATAAAATGGTTGTTTCTTTCATTGCAGTTGATATACTGAGTACATCACTTTATTTCGATTTTCATTGGTTTAAAATATCCATGACGTCAGCTAACGTTTCATCACGTCATATCGTATTGAGGCGGCGGCGTCAATTCGACTTATCACCGAATTCGCTGCCTGCCTTCCAATCGCATTCATCGAGGTGCAGCAAAACCAGGCAAAGTTCAATAGCGAATGTCTGAGAATAGTGTCGAAGTGTTCATTCTGTTTATAAAAAAATTTCTTACGTAAGGAGAAATGATTCGATGTGAGAAGCCGTTTTCCATTGACTTAAAAAATCTATTAAGGATATTTAACATTTGCTTTGAGACACTATAGTGACATTGCAAAATCTTTATTAAAACCATTTGTTACTATTAATTCAAATGAAAAATAAATGCTTAATATACTGCACCATCTGATATAGATTTTTGTAAATCCAACCAACAAAAATTAGTACATATATAAAGATGAAAACAATCTTTATATATGTACTAACTTTGGTACATATGTAAAGATTGTTTACATAATATTCTCAAAGAATAAAATATAATAATATTAATAAAAGGAAAAATTCTATAAATCTTTTAAGAAAATTTTATATAGAGTTTTAATAATAATTTTAATATAAATTTACTTATAAAATCAAATCTTAAATTTTACTTGAAACGTTTTGAAATAGTATCATAACAATGATAAGTTGTTTTCTTAAATAACTTCTAAGGATATTTTAATCGAAATTTCGATGAAAAAAAAAATTATAACATTTGTTTTTATGTTAGAAAATTTGACAATAGAATGATTGAAAAAGCAAAGTGAAAAAGATATGGCAGAATAAACACTTTATTGTTAGTTTAAATCGACAAGCATGGTTTAAATTAAAAAAAATTCATTAATTAATTGAATTCTAAATTAATAATTACAATATTTGTAAACAATCTCTTTTGAATCTTGCCTTGCTTACGTCAACAGGAAAATTTTTCTTTTAATTAATATTGCTGAAATAATAAAAAGCAGATTTGTAGAACATGGGTTCCAAAAGTTCGTTAAATTTCTTAAAACTGTTTTTTCTTTTTTTATTTTGATATGTCTTGAATAAATTAAAATAATAATACACACACACATACATGTTTCCCTTTTATCCCATACCCACTAAAACTCAGGGATAAAGGAATATAATGTAAAAGCGGCCGTTGGGCTGTTGGACAGCCCTGAACTAAATAGCTCTCTTCCATTCCTATTCCTTTTATAATATTCTCTAATACGCTCAACAGATCTCTCTCTTCGTTTCTAAAATGAGCCAGATAATTCACCATTTTCTTTGTTCTTAAGTGCTTTAAAATGTGATCGTCAGAGATAATTTCATTCCCTAAAAACATACAGAAAGTTTTTTTATTACTAAATTACTTGCCCCTAAAGAAATCCAGAAAATTCTGCAAAAGTCCATTCATTATTAAAAAAAGTTTAAAAGTTCTATAAAATTTACTCACACATGTCAGTAACATTGTTTTCCCTAAAATGTTGTTTGAACGGTCAGAGAAATTAGCTTAAATAAAATTGAAATACTACGGATTTGAAATTCATTTAGTAATAGTTTTTCATTATTTTCACTTGGGGGTATATATATATATATATATATATATATATATATATATATATATATATATATATATATATATATATATATATATATATATATATACACACAGGGAAAACTACATCAGTATAAAACTACAGAAGTGTTCACTTTTATATTTATATTAATCACTTAAAAACTTCAATAGCTTAAAAAAGAACTGCAAGAAATAACATTCGCAGATTTCGTCAATAACCACTTTGCTAAATAATTAAATTGCAATATTAATAATGAAGAAATGATTAGTTACCTAATTGAACATGCCACAGATTAACTAATATATAATTAGTTTGCAAAAAAATTTACTAAGTCATGTAGAGTTTGAACAGAGTTTACTTGTGCTCGGATTTTAAAAATAATCTTTTTTTTTTTTATTTTTCTGGGCAATGCTTATGGAGAGTAATTAACCTTTATCATTTGATATTTTTAATTCTCTCCAAGAAGAATGAGAAAAAAATTACTGTTGTACAAAATGTCGAGAAAAAGTAAGAATGAAGGAATTCGCGGATAGAACAGCGATTGCGAACAAAAAGAAATCTATTCATTTCACTTCTTTTATTGCTAATCGAACTACTGCAGAAATTCACATGGATATGAAAATTTCACATGGAACATCCAACGAACTCGATTGATATTGGCCACACAATTTTATTTTTAAATTGTGTTCAGTACGATAAAATTTCCCTCTGAAAAAAGTAAACTATTATTTATTTATATAATATAAAAATGTAATCAAATTCTGTAATATAGATGTCATTAAAATAATCTATGTCATTTATAAATTTTACAATATTTAAAATTTTGGAATATCTGATATTTCAAATGATATCGAGACAATATTAAATATAATATTTTTGTGGCAATAAGTTTCGAAAATTTTCAAAATGAAAATAATAGTTGCCAGACAAGAAATTTCCTCATTGATTTATAACGAGTCAAGAAGCTATTAAATCAATCAGTTAAGGTACTTGTTCGATACGATATATAATGGGCCCACAATGTTGAAAATAAGAGAAAAATCAGAATATTTTAATAAGTGTTAGAAAAATAAATACATTTCATAGTTTACTTAAACTGCTGGCTGCAGAATAAAAGTTCTGTATTTTATAAAAATGATATTCTAAATTTTAAATTTTTAGTATTTGTTTTGCTTTTTAGGAAAATCAAATGCAACTTTTGTTTCCCTAATCAATATACTGTTATTATTCTTTAAAAAAACATATTTGCAAGTAGAATTTTAAAAATAAAGGTTTACTTAATTAAAAAAATGTTCACATATTTCATGGGTAAGATTTTTCCAAGTTTTATTAGTGTTTCTTCCAGGAGAATATTCCTGGAAATAATCTTAGTGTGGGAATTATGTACCTCTAATTAAAATAATTTTATTTTGCATAAACTTTGGCTTTAATTATTAAGTTAAAATTTCCTCTATGTACTTTTATTGAGATAAATTTTTTAAAAAGTTCTTGAAATTAAAGTACTATAGTTAATATTTATTCACAGAAAATAATTCAGTTTTTAATTCGAATAATTTTTTACTAACTTAATAATTTAACACAACGGTAGTTCCCTTCTGAATTGAAGTAACACACTAAAGATATTGCATTGAGAGGGAAATGCATTTTGAAGGTTTTACTGATAATAAATAAGTAATCCTTTTTTTTTAATTTATTATTAACTTTTTCAAAATTCACAAATTAAAATTTTTTTGTTATTCAATTTGAAAAGCTTTCCCTTTGCCAAACATGCATTGCTTAGCTTGAAATTTGGTTGATGGTAGTGAATGTGTGCCTGTTTATGTACTCATACGAGCGAAAATCCTAAGATATTCTTCTTAGACAAAAAATGTTTAAATCCCGCCACTATTTTTGGGTTCAATTTTTCGGAGCATTAGGTCTGATGAGTTTTATCCTCCATTTTTATCAGCTTACTCGAAGCTTTTAATTGTTGGCATTGGCAGCAATTGCTGACACTTACTTCCCATGCATAGTACTTTTGATGCTTGATCAGCAATGATGGTATCTTGCAATCAATGAAGTTTGCGTAGTCTCTAAGGTGATCACACTTCTGCAAATAACAGCACTTTAATAATTTTGTAAAATTATCTGCCTCTGTGTGTGTGCGTTCAATTTCTTTCTTTCAGTTAGTCGATTTGTTCCTTTTTTTTAAAAAAAAAAAACTTAGACAGACGAATTCCAATTCTCTTTTGTTTTATAATGATATTAAGTCAAGTTTTATTATGGAATTAAAGTTACCGTCACTTAAAATGCAGGAACCAAGCAAGATATTCCCATTCCAATACTTTGACCTTCGACTCCTGGAGGTATCACGTAGAGGACATTGCGACCACGACCTATCGAACGTTTCCCTCTGGTTTTGACAAACACCACGAATCGAACTCACTACCTTAAGGATATGACTAGGAACGCCCTGACTAGCATGACCCCCTCAGTCTTTCACAATAACACGTGAATATATTTAAGAAAAGGGAAAAGTTCGTCACGAAATTTGTGAAGACACCGCTTATTTATCCGGCCATCAAATAAATGGACAAGAATTCCTTCTTTTGTATGTGATGTTCATAATGAAAGAAAATAATAGCAACAACAAAATAAGCTAAGTATGTGTATTCATTAAATCAATGATTAGAATTTTTCTCATTGTTTAAAATTAATGAAACTATATTGCAAAATCATATAAACGTTGCTAGAAAATTATAATTTTTTCTTCTTTTTTTATAATTATAAAAAAATTATAATTTTCATGCGATTTATCAAATAGCAGACGATAGATCAAATATTTTTCATGGCCCTTAACTTGGTTATTTATCGTAGGAACCGTGAAATACACTAGTACCTATGCTTATTCAAATAGAATAAAATATGTATCTAACTACTCAATTTTGAAGAAGCTGTTAAAAATTACAAATAGTATGATTCTGTTGTGCAGCATTCAGAATGGACTGATTTTATTTTGAATGGACTAAAATGTATTGTAGTTACAAGAAAATATTTTATTTAAGGAATCAACTGAATTACTTTTCTAAAAACGAATATTATCCCTCGTATGATAAAATCTCATTTCGGTCCATCAATTATACAGCATAAGCAATATATATATATATATATATATATATATATATATATATATATATATATATATATATATATATATATATATATGCATGGAAATTACTTCCTCGCTAACTGAAATAACCTGATTTCACATAATTTTGAAGATTTCTTTTCATGTATTTATCATTACAAATTTTCATTGCTGAATTTAATTGGAATATATTTTAGAAAATATTATAAAAAAATAATGTCTCTTATATGTGCAAGATCAATGACGTATATGTAATCGTTTTATACATTATTTCATTTTAAATATTCGAGCTCTAAAGCTAAATCAATCATATAAATAAAAAAAATAAATAATAAAAAACATCCCACTCCACTTAAAAAAGGCATCTTATAGCAAAATATCACTGGAAAACATTATATCAATAATCAGAAACAAACAAGAACAAAATATTGTTTGTTTCTAATAATTGAATATATATTTTCTGATTATTGTTTGCATTGAAACAAAGAGGAACAAACAAAACAAGAAGAAATTTTATATTTTCCCAATATTTTACATGATATGCATTTCAATTAATCGAAATATTTCCTACATCAGTAGTTACATTTTCAACAAGGATACCTTCTTCAAAAATCAAATATTGTGATTTAAAAGTCGTTGATGAAATCAATGATTTCTACTCAATGAATACTGAAATAAATAACTCTTTTGTACTTCACTACAATAATAAGCAGTTTAATAATGTGCGGGTATGTAATCGAATGATTCGTCCATTTAAACATATTCCATAAATAGGTGATAAATAACTAATCAAGATTTACATTTTTTTGTAATTATTAAAACAGGAATATCTTTGTAGCGATAAAAATATCTAGTGTAAACATGTATTAAAAATGTAACTTTTACAAAACAACTTCTTACTTCTAACCTAACCAGTCCACATCTTACATATATTTAAAAATTTATAAATTTAAAAAAATAATAATGTCATAATGAATACCTGCAACATTATATAATTAACACAAACGTCGGGGAGAAGACCGACAAATATAACAGCATACATGTGCATAAAAACATTCCGGTAAGTTTGAATTTTTTTTCAAATGAGACAAAATTACTTAGACTTTAATGCATGCGCAGCTATAAGTTCTGTTTTTTAAGGTTTTGTTTTACGGTGTGCCTGGAGCTGCGAGCTTTTATCTCCAATATTGCCGCTAATGCTACATCCCTATTTTTCTCACTGCAGTGTCTTTTAATGCGAATTTGTATTGTGGGTAGGTTAACAATAAAATTATTTCTACCCTGAACCATTTGACACTTTATTTCTAAATTATTTAGTATCCCCCCCCTCTTGATATATATATATGTATATAATATATATCTCCAAGCTACCCAAACCCGTTAATTTACAGTCCGGGTCAGATCATATCGCATTCTAATTGCTTCAAATTATTAACTTTTATCCACAAAACTGATGAAAATTATATTTGCATTAAAATGTCAATATGTTGATGGTAATTTAAATTTACTCATGTAATTATACAAGTAAATTTTAAAAATATTAATGTAAAATAATATTATTAATTGCGTTAATAAAAATATATTTATATATAGTATTTTCGTTTATATATATATATAAATATATATATTATATATATAACACTAAAAAGTCAAAGATATTACTGTATAAAATATGTAATTTTACTTATCATTTTAAATTTTGAAATTAAATTAAAACTTTTTTTTAAAGGGAAATATAAATTTCCATATCATAATAAATACCATAGAAATTTATATATATATCATAGGTAACTCTTCAATCGTGTTATGGGGCAGCTTGTCCTTATCTGGACCTTGCGCCCGAAAATTGAACCAACTAACCAACTTCAATCGTGTTAAAATAAATCCTTTTAATATTGATTTTTTGCATCCACAAGTCATTTAGAAGATAAATAATTTGCATTTTGGTGCTTTAAAAATTCTTAATGATAAGGTTTATATATATTTAATAGTGATAAATTAGCATATTAGATATTTGTTGTTTAAGAAGAATAAAAATCTTAAATTAAGCAAAGATTTTAAATTTGCAATGTAAATTAAATTTGCAATGTAAATTAAATTTGCAATGTCTGAAAACAAACAAACAAAAACAAAAAACAAACAAAAATTCCATTACAATGTCAGGGACTCTATCCATAATCAAAGCTGTTCATTTTATTATTTTGTTTTGAGGAGTGATTCATTATAACAATCAAGAAATCTGCTGTATTTAAATATACGATTCATTTTCTGTAGCCAAAATTCGGCGAAAACTTGGCAGAAGTATTAAGCTTTTAGCTTCAGAAGTTTTGAGATGAATATCTATTTTATTGTGAAATATTTTATTATTTATAGCTTAAAAATGCTATCTGTGTATATATAAAAATTTATTTTTCTTTTTTGATTTACATAGTTGACAAAATTTTCGTTCTCTTTTCTACTACACCTATATATATACGTACTAACTTATAACAATGCTTAACTATGGTAAATTGTTATAATAAACTATTTAGCGAATTATGTTTGAAGCAGAGTGGCGCAGTGGAAGCGTGCTGGGCCCATAACCCAGAGGTCCGTGGATCGAAACCACGCTCTGCTAGACTTTTTTTTTTTACTATCAATTGTTGCATTTTGTTGCAATATTAACGGCGAATGTATGCTTTTCATATATTTTGAATTCGTGATTTATTTTTTATTTTAAGTAAATACATAAATTTGTTTCTACACTATTATTTTCCAAAGATTTTGAAATTTAATATTAATTTAATTTAATAATATGAAAAAATATAATTTTTTATTTAAAAAATTGCACTAGAATGAGATTTGCAAGTATGAAAATTTGTTATTTATGTAAAATAATTTGATTTAAAACGTCCTTAGAATATAATTTTTAAAATCGTAATTATGTTTCAATAAATGTTCATTAGGTTAAAACCGTAAATATATATACTTAAACAGTTGATAATTTAAAAATTGAAAATTTCGCCTAAATAAGAATTTTAGTAAATTTATAAATAAAAGATTTTCTTAGAAATGTGTTGCTTTTGACATTTTAAGACAGTTTATATTATCGAGAAATGAGGCAATTTTTTGTCTAAAGTTTATCGTTATTAATGAATTTAAATTCACTATGAATTAACTATCAATAATTAATTACATCAATCATATAAATTTAAGAAATACATTTTGAAATTTTGAAATAATAGTTCACACACACAAATTAAATGCATAATTCCGATCATAATTCAATGAATTATGTTGTAATTTTTAATATGTAAATAAATATGTAAAACATTCAACCAACTTGATAAACATATTTAAAATTATATTAAAATTCTTTTGTAAATAGAAAACTATACACTTTTCCCTCGATTTTATTACAATGTTTTGCTCTAAGCAGTTATTAAAAATACTTATTTCTTCTGAAATACGTTTTCCTCTCGACTTTTAATCTATTTTTTACGTAATATAAAGTCGAATTTGGCAACGAGTATATTTCATAAGCAATTCCAGAAAGTGTTTTTAAAGTTAATTTAATTTAATGTATAACTTAATTTTAGTATAAAATAATTTATGTATAACTTAGGTTAATAAAATTTTAATTCAATTTACGTATAACTTTTGCTACAAAAATTAATATTGCTTAAGCAAATCATGAAAATTAGTTCTCCTAAATTCACAATTTTTATTCTAATTCATGTTAAACAATTTTAATTTCTACTTTTTTCGGTACAATCTTATAGAATAAAATAATTTTTGTAAAAAAATTAAAAATGTATTTTTAATGAAATTTGCTTAAAAATTAGAATACATCAATATTTTTGAGATGATTGCATTTAATTTTTATAAGGATTACTATTACAGATTTACTTTGAATAAAATTCACGAGATAAGTATTGTTATCAGAATTATTCTCCACAGGGATCAATGTTCATTTTTCTCCATAGAGGGCAGCACTATACAAAATAAAAACATTAATTTAAAAATATTTTATACTTTTGTTACTTGAATTACTTGCATAATAATGCTATAAAAATGTTGTGTATAATAGGGGTTACAGCAAATTAAATTAAGTTATTAATTTTATAATAACTATTCCAGTTAATTAAGTAATGTATGTTTAAAATTCTAATTCTTGTTGTTATGTATCTCAAATATTATATGTATATATATATATATATATATATATATATATATATATATATATATATATATATATATATATATATATATATGTATATATATATACATACTCTAAATGAATTTGTTGAATGAAAAGTTAGAATACTTATGTTAGAATGCTTGTGTGAGGAACTTACAGTATTAAAAGCATACATAAAAGGAAATAAGTTCTTTGAGTATCAAATAAGAGCAATTTTGTGTATGTTTGTCCCTATCCGCATAAACAAGACAAGTTTATGCGTGATCCCCCTTCATCAATCATGTAACAATAGTAATATTTTATTTTATTGCTTAACAAAACTACAAAAAAAAATTTATATCGTGTGTGTGTAAAATGAATATTACTACTAATAATTTTATACAACAATAAAATTAAATAAATAATCAAATTAAAATGATAATATCAGGTTTAGGGGGAAAATGACCCTTGTACCACTATAAATCTCTAATTTAATTCCATTCGGGGAATTAAAGTAAATGTTGAAATGCCACTATTCTTACAGCATTTAAATGTTAATAGTTATGTCCAATTATGAAATTAAAAGCAACAGTTTCAAATAAATTGGAGAAAGATGAATCTTTTTTTTTTATGTTAATTTCGTTGTTTTATTGAACAAAAAAAGCAGCTTACTTCTTTTCCATCTTAATTTCGCTTGATATCTTTATTAGGAATGTGTCCGATTTATCAGTCTGGAGATAAGGAATTAACGATGGCTCTTTTGCTATTAGAGTTTTTTCCTTAAAATCAGCGAGACAATATGTTTGTGTGTTTAGTATAATACTAAAATTATTTTCTTTTTTTTTCTGTTCAATACAGATTGTTAAGGTATGCAATATGAATGCAAGAGAATAGATAAATTGTTCTGTGTACAATTTATCTATTCCCGAATGTAACTTTGAATTAAGAAATTTATAACATTATTTATAAATACCAAACTCAGAATCCAGTTGAAATAAATGGCGGCACCACAGAGAGCTATTGTTCCACCGGTACTTTCTTCCATGAGTGGATTTCAAATATTTTATTAAATCCTGCGTATTCGCAAGACTTAGCGTAACTAAAGTTGTCAATATTTATTTTTTCGTTAAGGGGCCTATTTCCATAGGTTTGAATTATTATATTCGCCTCAAACCTTTAAGGTAATTTTATTTTAACCTGCATATAATTTTGCTACCACTAATTTGAAAATTTATTCCATGCTGCAACAGAATAAGTTAAAATCGGTCTGATTATTGTGAACATAAATATATACTATTTTTAATGTAATATTTCATTTTGATTTTCTACTCAATTACTGTTATTGAAATGTACTTGTTGTACTTTAACTTTATGTATGACATTGGATACATGCACAATCTAACTTAACCTGTTGTCAAGACACTTGTAAGGAAGCTGTTTCTTTAACAGTACAAACCTGTTAATTGAAACTGATCGCATAAGTTGAGTGCAATCGACTTTTAGCAGTTCAGATAACAAGTAAAAATTTTGACCCTTTATATCAGTTTTCCATTTTGGCTACAATCATCGACCGTGTAAATTTTAACTTTTAATTTATATATTAAGGGCATGCTTTAGGATTTGAATCAGTGCTAACAACACGCAGTAGTCAGTTATGTTATGGTCTTTTCAGTGTCAATTGGAAAGTCATTTGTATGAAAGAGATAGAACTCCAGAATACCATCTTTTGAGATTCCGGTCTCAATTTTTAGAATATAGTAAAAATTTAATTATCATGTTTGATTTTTTTTATTTTCTTAGATGATAATTTAAAAGTAAATAGATATATATATATATGTATTACATTAAATTTTTTTTAGCTCATACAGAAGGCCACCAGACCATAATCTATCAAAAGGTTTTACGATGTCAATTATAAGCAATCACACAAGAATGCTATTAATTTTTAAAACTTGTACTAATGAAATCTGATTCTTAAGAGCTGTTTTGTAAGGTATTGATCCTGCTAACAGACATTGCTTATTTCGTAACTAGTTAAAATAGATCTTAAATCGATTGAAAACGATTCGTTTGAAGAGTTGAGTGGACAGATCTAGTTCTGTGACATGATTGGATCTTTCAGAGGTTTTTGAAAGGAGATTACAGTGGCGAGTTTCTAAACTTCTAAAGTGGCAGTAGCAGCACAGAAATGTTGGTTTTTGGTTTCAACTCTTTAGCCATTTTCCAAACGGAAGCAAAGATTCAACTTTACATTTCATTTCTACGATTAGTGCAGTTTTTTTTTTTTAATTTCCTCAGTCGTTCTGTTGACATTTGTTTTTACCTGTAGATCCAAAGTTCTTTACTATAATTTTCTTTTTTCGTTTGATAAGGTTTTTAATTCGGTAGTATCATGCAAGATGTCCTTGTATTCTACTACTTCTGAGGACTCATTTCTAACTTTTCTGAACTCTTATGGCTTAAGCCGAGTTGATTTCGTTATCCATACGACCTTTTTGGAAAAAAGTAGCACATTATTATATAATTCCCCATTTGTTTGCGTTAGCTTTTTCACGTTTCTTGGTTTTCGTAAGATCGCTCCTTAGACTTTCGGTAAGTAATCAGAGCTGAGGTCATCAACTACTATCGTTGTCATGTTACTAGACAGAGCAAAATACTCTGCCCTGAGATGAGTATGCAGATCAGTAAATCTGATACAGCTGCCGTCTCGGTTGTCATTTCGGCATGCCTAGTGGAGAAAAGAGCTTTACACACAAAAAGAACTCCGCCATTTTGAATGAAGCGGAATTCAATTGATAAAGCGGGGAATTGTGTGTGCATAGCCGTTAGCTTTATTTTTTCTTATCTTGTGTTTCTGATAGGATCGAAATTTCTTCGTGAGCTACTAAATTCCAACAGAAGAAATTATTCTTTTAATCAAAATTATTCAGCCTCTTATTCTGATGTTTTCCCCATGCCTCTTGTATATGAGAATTAGTCTGGTGCTTCCATTGAGTTTTATGCATTTGTGTGTGTGTGTGTGTTTCAGTCATAAAACTTAAATCAAAATTATGTTGGTTCATGAAGTTTATGAATTCAAGCAATTTTGTATAACTCCATTCGCATTCCAATGGTTGAAGATTTTTGTTTCATTGCCTAAATTTTCAGTATTTTCTCTTACAAGTTTTAATAGCATCTGATATTCCCAAAATTTCTGTCTGTTGGAATTTCATTTTTTTTTTTTAAATAACTTTTCCTTTCTGCTGAAAGGTTTTTGCTATTTTTCAAACCTATATCGTTTGACTTTTGAATATGGTTAAGAAATAGCTTCATGAATTTTTAATTACTTTTTTTTCGCAAAATCTCTATTTAGATGGATTTGAAGTTGGAGGCTAAGAACTTCATTTAATGTCAAGAGCTGACCTTCACCACAGAAGTAACATTAATTCAGTATTTTAGTATAAACCGACTTAAAAAACTTTTTCTCTAATTAGGTGTACTATGTATTTTTAAAAGTTCATCTCTTCAAATTTTTTCTAAGTATTTGCAATTGTCGTCCACCAAGAAACTTGACAAATACAAGATTGCACTTTTGAAGATTTCAACAATATTCAATCTCTACATTTTTTCTTAGAGACTTTTCAGTTCGCCAAGCCTTAACTCTTGTTTTCAATTGGGGGGAGAGCATTACAAATAAATGATCAATAATCTATTGTGAATTGATTATCCAATACATTCTTTTAAAGCACTCACCCACAGCCAAGCACTTTTACTGCATATAAAATGAGAAATACAAGGATAAATTAATAAAGCATTCTGCTTCAGGTGAACTATGTTTTTTCTTTAAATTTCATCAGGAATTTGATTTCCAAGCTCCTTTCTTTTTTGGAAATTTCTCCTATGGTATTATTAGATTGATGAAAATCGATGTATACTTTTACCAAGTGCAACATATATATTTTTGCCAAGTTTAAAACTATTTATTTCATTTATTACATTTGCAGAAACTTCTATAACAAGACTGGGACAATATTATTGGGATTCTGTTACACATCATGCAATCTCTTTCGTAAGTTCAGTGGGTCCTTCTTTATTTTCACTACCTCGCAAACAAATCATATATATAGAACTAGCGAAAACTGGAAAAGAATTATGTAATTCTCCTTTTTTCAATCTAAGCATTGCTAAGAGAATGTTTCCAATTTTTAATTTATTGAAAAGTAAGGAAGATATCCTTTCGCTTTTTCAAGAAAACCATTACGCAATTACAATTGTATGGTAATGCATTTACTCAATTGCACTATCATGCAATTGAGTAATTGAATACAAGACATGGAAATCACAAACTATATGTAATGAATTATTATTTTGGCGACAATCTCGACCTTATTTCAATTATAGCGACCATGAAAATCAAGTAATATCCTCTATTTAAATTCCATAAATATTCAATATTCACATAACTATTTTGTTTCCAGTTTAGCAGCTATTGTTGGGGAAACAACTCAACTAGTATCTATATATCTATGGAATCGAAGGCAAGAGACATGCTGTATACCTTCCAAATGTCAGAGTCTTCTTTTACGACTACCATCTGCCAACCTGTCAGATTCGACTAATTTTGAATGCATGAAATATGAGTGAAGGCAGAATCTGAATAACTATTAACAAATAGCAAAAAATGGGCGATATACGTATTTATGCATTTTGGAATATCGCAGTAAACGAGAAAATAATTTAAAACAAAAACAGAAACACTTGCTGATTTCATTTTTAAGAAATGCAGAGGACAAATATGAGATCAGAAGACTACTTTTTTTATTCTAAACAACGATATCTAGGTGTCCAAATTAAAAATGGCAAGCTAGCGTGTTAATTTGCTGAATAATCTCGATGTAAACTACTTATTTTATAGTTTTTACTGTAATATTGTAAATCAGAACCAGCAACTTCCTCTATTAGGATTAATTAAATTAATTCACATATTGTTTTTTTTTTTTATTTTATTTTTTTTTCTAATTTTATCCATACACCTGTTTTGTAAAAATTTTATTAAAGATTTGGTTTCAAAATCTGAAATTAAAATAAAAATATTTAATTTAAAATTCAATATTCGTTTCTTATGATAAAAAGATTAAAGCATGATAAAAAAATGAATTTTAATTAAAAAATTGACATAAACATCCATTCATAAAGTCCAAACTTTGCGCACACCACAAATGGACTGATGTTCGAAGTAGTAGTTACTACCAAGAAACTAAATTCAAATTATTATTTTTATACTCTAATGACCTATTCGTTTGGGCATCATAATTGGTAGATCGAAAGGTAATTTCTCGAATATCATCTTAAGAGAAAACCCATAGCTATCATTTAAAGCGGCATAGACACGTTAAATAAGTCATGGTAGCAATGTCCTCTAGGTGAAATGATACTAAAGAAGTGGCAGGTAATGTCTTCTGCTTGGTTCCTGTTTCTAAATGACGAGGATTCCTAAACCACCTTTATCCACCCTGCTGGCAGAACTTAACCATGGGCTTGGTACAGAGAAGTCCACCGGCATACAGAAAATATCTTGACCAGATATCCATGACGATTCAAAAACAAGAGGAAGAAATTTTCAAGGCAGCCATATTAGGTACAATGGAGATTAGAAATCCCGCATGGTTGACCTAGTGAATTCATTTACCAGAAAAACTACTGCACGTGTCCATAGACAAATAGGGATTTGCAACGAATCAAAAATGCTATACTACAAACAGCACATATGCATATCAATGAGCACAGATGTTAAATCGGTTATTATTTCTCAATAGCAGGTTAACAACATTTAAGTACATCTAATCGAGGCATATTACAATTGTCGCATGAGAAATCTGTGATGATATTGAAAGTATATTGCTAGAGTGATATGGGATTTCGACGCATTTAGAAGTGGATCTAACAGGTGACCTATCTGTAAGTATCCTGTAGAATAACCTACACGGATCCACGTCCATTGTGCATTCCGTTGGAATTTTAGAATTCCTACAAGACAATCCACTATTCGTGAGTTGCTTCTGAGAGGACATTCAATTCTACAATTCCTAAATACGAAAATGGTTGCTTACAACGTGCCATTCTGAAATGATTACAAAATTTCGTACTTCTAGCCATTTGTGGATTGTACCGCAGAATTCATGCTATGAATTACCTCTACAATTCCTCACACTTTAAGCATGAATCCACGTCATGTGCCATTCACTTCCTCACGCTGGTGCGCGCATCTTTTTATAGATTACTGAATTTTGTTGGTATTTTCTACTACATTAGTTAGATGTGCTAGTTTTTTGGTACTTGATTGTGCATTCATATTGATATTGGGTTAATATCCTTTCTCAGTATCTCCGATTGTTTGTTTTGAAATTTCTCATATTACTAAGTTTGACGTTACACAAAGCTTATGTTATAAGAATACTTTAATGACCATTACAATAAATGACAGTATTTTGACATTCGTTGCTGACAGCACACTGATTTTATGTTGTAGTAATGTATTTCAGTATCCTGTCTTTCTTAAGAGCTTTTTGTAGATAGTGCACATCCGTCAGAAGCATGTAAATCGGTCTAGAACTCATTACGATAGATCTGCATCTAGAAAAGCAACATCCATTAACCATTGTTCAACAATGGTTTTTAATGAACTTTTTCTGTGAAGAGCTCTATTTCGCCACATGGTTAACTTTAATTATAAAGATATAAGTTTTCTAGGCCTAGTTAGGTCATTGCAATTTCGTATCCAATCGTCTTATTTTGCTAATGGTAGCGGTTAAGTAATGGAAGCAACTCGTAAATTTGAATCGTAACCAAGTGATGAAGTCGAAGTCAGAGCTGGCGTCTCATTCTCCACACCACATTATAGGATTTTGAGGAAAGCATGGCATGCATAAGCTCAGAAAAATGTTCTGCTATCGATTATTTCGTCACTGAGTTGTTGAATCACTCAAGTCATGTAAAGAATTTTATGCATGAGGACATGACCTAGTAGAACTGGGCATCAATGTATCGATTCTAAAGAAGACTGTTTCGAATAAAGAAAATGAACTTAAATTTTATCCCATGAAGAGATAAATATTTTTTTATTACGAAAAAAACAAAATAAAAATTTAAAATATGTTGTTGTTGTTACTAATCTCCATGGCTAAGAGTATATTAGACGAGGTCCACGAGTCCACTCACTTTTAGAAAATCAAAAACAAGTTTAGGAGTCTTATATATGTCTTCAAGGGACAACCCCAAGCACTCAAAAGTCTGTGCCGGTAACGCTGGTTCATTTTAGCATTTAGGACAATTTGGATATATTTTGAGACTTCTCCCATCACGTGGCCACTGAAGAAGCTGGAAAGTGTTTGAACATATTTATCGCAACCGATAGCTAGAAGTCTTCTAGGATAATCAGCTTGATACCAGAGATAAATCAAGAGAATGAGCTCAAAATTTGCCTGTCATCACGTCTTCTAATGGAATATAATTCAAAATATGTCAGTGAAAATAGTAACTGGTAAAGGTTCTTCGGAATCTTTCTTCGCCAGAACGTTTGTCATTTCATTCCCCCATATGTCCCCTTGCGAAGGAATCCATACGTATAAAATATATAGGGGCCTTTTATGAAAGTATAAGTTTTCTTAATGAACTTACGTATTATTAACGGATAACTGGGGATACAAAAGACATAAAGATATTTTATTTTACATTAAATTTCAAAAACTATAGAATTAATCTCTAAGGATTGTGTTGAAGGGCAAACAAAAACAAACTTTCTTTGAATTGAATTATGGTATATAAATTCTACAATCATAACTGTGATAAAATTCTCATTATGTCTCTAAAATCTTAAAACAGAAAATATTTGATGTCTAACTTTTTGTTTGAAAATAAATGACGAGAAAATAATTTCTAGATTGTTGAAATCTTACACGAATTGGCTGAAAGGTAAGTTTTACGTAAATATCTGCACCAGATATATTAATACAATATTTTGCGGGATATATTATATAAAACTACAATGATCTCTTTATCATTCTTTGAGAGAAAGATAATTCAGTACTTCTTAATTTATCTTTAATGATATCCCTTAAAGATTCAGTGAGCAATCGTTACTTGGGTTCAAAATGCAACAAAGTAACCTCCAATAAAATAAGACCTTGATTGACAGATGTTAATTAATCATAGTTAGGAAGTATTTCACGGGTTGACACTAAGTTACATTCATTAGAACAAGCTTTAAATTACAATAAATTAAAAATTACTTTCAAAGATGATCCCTTGGGCCTAGGGTCGGGCAGAGACCGCCCCAGTGTCCCGACGTCCCTGGACTTAAGGACGAATCCACCCCTCAGCTCGTCCGGCCTTCTGGGCTCGGGGGTGGGATTGTCGCTGGGAGTGGGTGACTTTCTGAGTGATTGATTCCTCACGTGAGCAGCGAGTCCAAAAGGAGCACTACTCCTAACTCCGTAACCGTGTCGCATTCCCTTGGCCCACTGACCTTGGAAAGTACCTGAAAAAGATATATTTGTTTTTCCTTAATTTCATAAAAATCATTTATTTTCTAATGAAGAAGATTAATAAAATTTTCATAACATGAATCATTTCAATCCAAACAGAAAGAAAAAAATAATGTTATCTTTTTCTCATTGTGGAATCGGAAAACAGAACTAAGTAATGTTAATTTCAAGAAAATTAGAAAAAGTCTCCAAAGTTGTACTACTCTCTAAATGTCATGTGTCTAACTATTACTCCAGTCATAGGATTAGTTGAAGATCGTAGTTCATCAATGCAATTTTGCAGAAAAGAGGTCACGCTTCTATACTCAAAAAGAGAGTCTATCACTACAAGATCAATTGTTTTTACATCGGGAGATTTGAAGACATAATTTCTTTTATTTTTTCTACATTCAAAGTCAGTAATCTGAATAAGCATTCATTTCAATGGCTCGCTTCTGGAAGTTGCGTGCGCACATAGCTTAAGACGGAAGAGTGAGGTTTATTTGTTTATAAGGCGAACGCTTCATGTTTTGTTTCTAAAGTAGTACAGTAGACTCTCGTCTTTACGAATTTCTAATATACAAATACTCACGTTTTGATGGACTAGTGTCCAGTCCCTACCCTGATTTTGTAGGTGTAATGACAAATTTTACCCCCATTTATGAACTAAAATTTTGAAAAATGTCATTTTTGCAAACTTTAGTTTTTGAGAACTAAAGTTTGGCCTTTCTTTTCTCACTTTCGTATTTTTTTTATTATCTGATGCTTTTCATTTGATTTCTTTTCTTATATAACGCCCGAAAATTTGATTTATTCTTGAAAAAGCAAGCAGCACGTGCTGGCATTTCAGATAATGTGGGAACAGATATTTGATTGGAAAAACTGGGCTGTCGGATTAGACAACTAAGAAACGTAAGAACTTGGAAAGGGGAAAATTCTTTAAATGTTTGACTTCTGTTTCTCTGCAGTTAGTTTCGTTTCCCTCAAACATAGTCAAAGTATTTAGTTTCGTTTATCGAAAGGGAGATTGAACCAGTTCCATTGAGGATTTGTCGCAGTTGAAGAAGGGAATGTGTTTATCATTCGAAGTAAAAAAAAAAAAAAAAAGATAATTCTTAAGAAATGGATGGAAAATATTAAATAAGACAGAAATATCCAAAATGTATGAAAATTCAAAAAACAAACTTTCGATAAATTGTTTGGAAAAATACTTCTCGAAAAAGTGAACTGTACCGGAAATAGAGCTCGCTCTCGAAAATATCGTAGGGAAGCAAGGCATCCTAAATTGGAAATTTTGGCTTATTTGGTTGAGAAAAATTAAAGTAATGAACATTCCATGTCATGTTAATGTCATTGTAATAATTTCGAAGACTCTGAGGTAGAGCTCCGCCGGCAGCGAAAACGAATTTTAAGGCAGAAAATCGAAACGGACGCTGTTCTGCTGGATGCTAAAGAAAAGGCGAGAAGATGGAACTGTTCTGAATGTTGGATGTGTGTTTCGCTTGCAAAATGTTCGTGTAAATTTATTTTTGTGTCCTGTGTAGTCATAATAAATACTTGCTATACTGATGCGTATTGATGCGTGATAAATTCGCGTCACAAATTTAATTTAACGTCATAACATCATTAATGTTATGTATAGTTATTCAACTACTTTGCTATGAAACAGAATATAAAAGATTTCAACGAGTCAGACTTTGTAGTATTTTTAAAAGACGAGAGTAAGCAGAACACTCTGAGTTCGAGGCTATAAGAATATTTACGAACAAGACAATTCGATAATGTCAATACATGTATGTGTGTGTATGTGTATCGTTCCATTTTTGAATAAAATAATTATTAAATTCCGGCTGCTTCAATGAACATTACTATAAAATACACTATAGGCTGTTAGTTCTAAAAATATAAAACTGAGCTGTAGGAAATTGTGTGCTGAACAAAATCTTGGAATTTGAATGGAAAAGAGGTCACTACTTACTGGATGTTATCGACGAGACATGTTTCTTTCTTAAGACTTTGCCCGAAAGAAGCTTTAAAAGTGATGTGATTACAAAAGCGAAGCAAAGAATTAGAGTTGCTCATAACCAGAGCCTGAATAGAACAGTAGAACTGTCTTTGCTTTTCATAGGAAAACATTTACAGTCTTAATGTTTCAAAAATGTTAAAAAAAATTATAAAAAGGAATGAAAAAGCTTATACTCTTATATTTTAGAATACTATCCCGTGAAGCTTTTACACTTAATATCTCAAGACACGTATATATTTTTTCACAGATTGTGGAATGAGCATTTTAACTTTCATTGTTGTTCTGTAACAACTGAACATTTTAGAAACTTTTTCGGTTTAAAATTCCCTTCAGATTCAAAATTACAAACAATTTTATGATATTCAAGGAACTTTTTGAGCCTATGTTTTATAAATTTGCTTATTATTATTTAAGCAATATTAATTAAAATAAAATTTTAAATGTTGGCATAAGCAAGGCAATAGTCTTAAGATTCAAAAGAGATGGCTTAAAAGTATTGCAATTATTCATTTAGAATTCTATTAATTAAGGATGATTAAAAACTTATATCGCTTTGCCGATTTAAACTAATTATAAAGTTAATGTTTTGTCTTGCCTTTTTCATTTTGTTTTTTCTGTTCTATTGTCCACGTGTTAATGATATATATTAATGGAAAACGGTTTCTGAAACCGAAGCTTTGCTCCTTATATAAGAAATCGTTTTATTAACAAAATAACTTTGACACTCAAGCATTCGATGGTGAACTTCGCCTGGTTTGCTGCCGCTCCAAGAATCCGATTGGAAAGCAGCAGCAAATTCGTAGACTATTCGGATTTACAACGTTGTCTCAATAGGATGTGACGTGGATGAAACTTTATCTGACGTTAAGGATGCTTTAAACCAATGAGAATCGTAATAAAGTGGCGTACTCAGGATCACAACTGGAACGAAAGAAACAACTACTTTATGGTTAAAAAAAAATGCTGATGACAGTGTGTATGAATCTTAAAATTCTGATGTGTTAAGGGTGTCATGAAATTCAATGCGTTGTAAGAGTTGCGAATTTATCCCAAATATGATATTGAACAATTCAAATGTGACAACAATGAACTAAATTTTTAATTTTTATTGAGAATTGCACTTTTAATTATGTCTAAACAAAGTCTGGACATAATTAAAAATGCATAAGATGGGAATCAAATAGATAAAATGTTTATCTTCCACTGTTTAATCTTTTTATGGATTTTTGTCTAAGCATTACCATTTACTTGAATTTTATCTTCATCAGCACTTTATTCTTCGCGAAGGTGTTATGGTCTTTTTTAAATTTCTTTAAGAACTCATAGATCTTTACCAGACACAGTCTTAATCAAGCTTTTTTTCTAAAGTCGCCCAATAATTTCCCGTTAAAATCAGTAAGGTGAAGCAACACTGACTACAGACAGAGATTGATCACACCCTCCCTCACTGGTTTGCTTGAGCAATGTCCATCTCCATCGTCGCTACACCAGCGGAGGCATCTCTGTCGACGCTATGTACGCGCTTATCTGTGACACCTGTAGTCTTTCCGTCGGTGTAGCTTCGATAGAAATTTAAAATTCCCAAGAATTGTTGTGAATATTAGGAATTTTGAGGGAATAAACTCAACCAATCATCTTTCTCTTAATGTATTGTTTTGTCTTATATGAATGAAAAAAAGTAAAATAAACTACAAAAATATTAAAAAAAAAAAAATCTGTTCTGTCTTTTAGTGCATATGTTAATTAGTTTCGTACTGAGAAAAACAAAAATACTTGTTAAAATCATAAAAATAATGAATTAATATTTAATACAAAATATCATGAAATATTTCTCAAGACTGTCAGAATAAATATTAACATTTCCAAGTTTCTGTCGTTATAAATTCCTAAATACACAGAGAGAAAGAGAAAAATAATATTTTCTCAACATTAACTTTTGAAGTTATTCTAAGTTGGTCATTAACACAAAATATTTTCTTTTCCTAAAAAACTTTCTATTATCGTAATTAGTAGTAGAAATCATAAAATAAGTGGATTTTTATTTATTTTAAAAAATATTTGATTGAAAAAAATTTCTAAATCAGCTGAAAAATTTCAAAATTTCCAAAAGAATGAACTGGGTTTATTCCCAGACATAAAACAGGTTGTTTCACTCCTCACAACACTGATCGTGGATGTGGCCAGCTGAGGTTGACGATTTTGTCACCTGAACGTGATGCAAAGTGACGATGCGCGTGGTGATGAGCGAGTATTCCTAACCTATTACCTCTAAGGCACTGTTAGGGGCTACTCTTCAATATACGTGTAAAAATATCAAAAAACGTGTCAAAAAATCAATTTAGTGCAAAAATCTTAAATTTTGTAAATGAATTAATCAGTTGGTCAATAATCTATGATTTTTTTAAAAATTTATCAATCAACCCAATTAAAAGAGCGAATGCAAAAAAATGTTTTATAGTTCTAATCAAGTATCATTTGTCCATTTCTTTTATTAACCATCGTGGTACAATAGAAGATTTCTATCACATGTCTATTTGTTTATTTGTCAATGAAGTTCCAAACATTCTCTGAAAAATAAATAAAAAAATTAACTTAATATTTTATTTGTGCAGTGGAACATGGAAATTTTATTAACTTAAAAAATATGCTTTTGTTTGCATTCTCATTATCCCAATCGAAATCAAAGGATTATGGTGAATAAAGATATCTGTATCGTCCTCAAGAAAAATATCACTTAATTCAGAATTATCACAGAAATCTGCGCTCATCATTCATCTTCTTCTGAATTATACATTAGTTTTCTGTGATTTTTGCCATCTATCAAATCTTAAAAATGTGGAGCAAAGAATGTTAATAAAAACAAAACTAATTAGAAATGACATAAAGTTTCTAGTTTATGATTTTAAATTATTTATTCTAGAGAAATATCCTTAAAAGCACGTCTTCAAAATTTGAATACATTAGAATGCCTAAAAATGAAACAAGAACCAAAATATATCTAAAGAGCAGCCTTATGATTTTTTTGAAAATTTCAAGTCACAATTGGAAATTACAACTTTAATCAAAATAGCGAAACACAGGTTCCTCGAAGACAATGTGATAAATCTTACTTATTTCACTCTTATAATCATGAAATAAAATGTTTCATAATCATAGTATTAACTATATTTGCTATACTGGTATAAGTTTTTTTTTTATTATTGGAGAGTCTTGTGTGAAATCCAGTAGCACTCATTACATGTGAAGAAGCTTCAAAGGGAAAAACATAAAATTTCGGTCTAAGGATATTCTCTACTTCGGGCTGCAAAATTACTTCAATCAGTTTTCTTCATTTATTAGACCTATAAAAGTATGAAACCAGAGTTGAGGCATTCATATGTGTGATGACTTTGAGTAGGACCTTGTGGAGGCTTTGTTAACAGCTTTTATATGTTAATTTTTGTGCATTAAATGAATACTAGCTTATATAATAAATTATGTAATAAAAGCAAAGAGGCCGTTGTAGCTTAGTGGTTAGGGCATTGGCTTTTAATCTGGAGGTGCAGGGTTCGATTCCCAATGCCACTAAAGACCCACCGAGAACATGTAATACATGTGTTTGTTAAATCTGTGAAATGGAAAAGTTTTGTGGTCAATAGTAGACCAGTAACCATGGGTGCAATTGTCTGGAAAAAATTTCCTCCCCTTTAGATCGATGTCAAAATTGAGGGAATGGATCCTCTGGTGTTGCCAAAATTGAGGGAGTGGTTCATCGGTGGAGTTTAGAGAAAAAAGCCGTACTTTCATCGTCATAGTGCTTTAGTTAAACAAAAGACACATCCTATTGACATAAATTCGCATAGCCAACGGCATAGCGAGCTTGGCTTGTCCAAGTGTAATAAGTAACTACAACATGAAGTCAGAAAACCGTTTGACGTCGGGGAAAGCAGGGAAACTGTTGCAAAGTATGTGAAACACCATTTTTGTGATGAGCTTCAGGGAAAAGAGCTGAGCAATTTAGACAGAATGCCTTGAAGAATCATAACTTCTCTGCTCTCTTCGATCATTCAGTCTTTATGAGCACATGTGCTTCGAGGAAGAATAATAGCTGGATCACTTGCAGAAGCCCCGTAATCGTAATCAACACGCTCATTATCGGAAGATAGTGAGTTCCAATAGTGAGAATAGGTGATAGTGAGCCAACAGAAGATCCGTCTCTTGTTGGCTAAAGGCGGCCAGGACATGTTAAAACTGAGGATGGTTGCAAGTGAAAGGATACATGCCAATTGGTATTGGGGGTCTTCTGGCACGTCCCTGCTTCACAAAATCATGAGGATCCCACACAACTACTTCTATCAAAGTTGGAGAGTAACTCAGGACTAGATATAGGGAAGCAGGCAGCTGCAACAACAGCTGCTAACTCTACTGGAGGACAACGATAGAAAACAGAAGTTGTTTTATTTGCCTGATCGGCAGCTGGCTCAGTTGAGGATCAAATGTAATGCAGCCTAAAGAGCACCTAAAAATTGGAACAGTCGAATCATTTATATAAATGGAAATATCCTCAAATCAAAAAATGCAAATTTTACTAACACCAGACTCCCCCATAAGAATTGGAAAAAAAATCTTTGAAAAAAAAAACCAATATACTTTGTCTTAACAAGGGATTCTCCACGAATAATCAAAATAAAAACATTAAGTAAACTTTCTTCAGATCTCATTTTTCAGTTGAATTTATTCTTAACATAATTATACACGATAAACCCGCACTGCTCTCTACAAGAAACCAACTTTGATAAATATCAAAACGAACTCGAAAAACAAAACCTAAACTTCAATCCTATTAAAACAAAAACAATTAGACAACAGAATCACACAAATTAAAAAATAAAACATACACCATAAAAAAATACCTTAGAAAAATCTTTCCAGAAATCATAAAATTAATAAAAGAAACAAATAAAATTAGGTGAAAATATCTAATTAAATACTCAAAAGACAAAAAACAAGACCAAAACCGAAAAGACAAAAAACAATATAACACAATCTAAGTACTGAAATAAAAAATTCACTCTTTTTTTTTTATATAAAGTGAACAATTATCAATAAGGAAAATGGAAACACTACATACAAAACCTAGGATCTCACAGTGGCTCCCTCTGAAGGACTACGAAAGAATTAAAAACTAATCACACACAAATTCCATCACTTCAAGACAACGAAGAAACAATAATTTCCACTCAAGAAAAAAATCGGGTAAAATTGCACAATTCTTTAATAAAACAATAATTAGACAGATTCAAACACAAAAATAGGAATAAAAAATTAGAATTAGCAAATTTCCAAATTAAAACCCAACAAATTACATAAGATCAAATTATTAATAGCATAAAAAAAATCTAAAAAACGATAAAGTTTCATGGCAATTTATTAATAATACGTAAGGATCAAATTACTAACAGTGTGCTAAAAAAAAAAACCCATAACGTTATTAACATAACAAATTATCAATAGCATAACTCAACGAACATATTCCCTAAATGTATGGGAAACAGCCATCATTAAACTCCTTCATAAGCCTGGAAAAAACACACTCACCCATTTAACTACAGGCAAATAACATTCCTTTCAGCCATCAGCAAATTATCAGAAAAACAAATATCACACTAAATTAAAGTGTTACAACTGTGTTGAGGTTGGAATGGTGGATCATCGCAGCGCCACCTACATCCAAAATATCTAAAATGTGCTGGTCCCTATGAAGATAGGAAAAGCAGCTGAGAAAAAACTTAAATGTGTCAATTGTGAAGGAGAACATACATCGAATTATTTTGGATGTGAAAAGCAACCCCCGCCCCGAAAAAATATTCAAAATAGACCCCAGATAAATTCAAATCTTGTCAGGGAAAAATTTAGCTATGCACAGGCATTGTCCTTACACAAATAACAATGTAGCTGGAAAACAGATTTAATCATGGAAATTTAATGAACGACAGTATTTTTGGTAATTTGAGAGAAATGATAAGATTCTGCTATAAAATAAATGATGTGTTTAATCACAAGACTTAAAAGAAATAAATGATAAATTAGGAAATATGGATAATCTGGAGAACAAACTTTTTACCGTAGTTAACTTTATTCAGCAAAATAATAAAGGAAACTTAATTTATTCTAATAATGATAACTAAAAATTAAAATGACTTCATAATATACATTGGAACTGCATCAGGTTAAAAAATAAAATATCAGAATTAAAATTTTTCGTTACCGATTAAAACCCGGATATAATTCTTGGCACAGGTGCCGTATAAATACAGGATTCCAAATTCTGAATTTTTTTTGGCGATAAAGAAATGTTGCCAAGATGACGTATCGTGACGTGCGCGATGGCGTAAATACTAGGGTTACCAAAATAGAATTTTCTACATAATTCTTATAGGTCCCCATATGTGTATGACGTAATAAAAATGAGGTTGCCAGATACATAAGTAACTCCGCCAAAAAATCACCAATCTCAGAATTTGGAATCAGGGATTATACAGCACCTGTGTGCCTAATTCTTTGACAGGGTACTAGATTATGCGCTGGTGAAAATCTTAAACTGCGAATTACAATTGTAATCAAATTTCCAGAGGTACAGCTATCTATTTAAAAACACTATCTCCCTTTAAAAAAAAAAAACGGCGAAAATGTGCTTTGGGTCCCCTGCTTAGCGCATTTTCAAAAAGTAGCCAAGTGGCGTGTTTTTGCGTGTTGTCTCGCGGAGTTGAATGTTCCGAGAGACACTACGCAAAAGCAGCGTTTCTATGGCGACAAAACAGAAATCCATGTTTTTAACGAATTTCACCGTTGGTATAGCAACGAAAACAAAAACAAGGTTCTTTTTACGAATTGTATAACTAAAAAACACATATAATTGTATAACAAAAAAGACAGGATTGCAACAAATAGTGCCTTTAGGATGAAATAGTCAGGGTTACTACACTTTGCGCGTTTATCGTTCATTTGGCGAGAAAGGGGTACCCGAACCACAGATTAACCAAAAAAAAAAAAAACTTTCAAGCCCACCACTCAGGCAAATAGATGTTACCTTCATTGAAATTCAAAATAAAAGTAATTTAAAGATTGTAGTTGGTTTTATTTATGTCCTCCTAGATGCAGATCCAATTTTTTCCTTAGGTATAGAATATCTCTGTGTTAAGTTTAAATGACAAAATACTTCCAGCCGGAGATCGTAATTGTAAACACAGAATTTGGGATTCTCCTAATGCTGAAAGAAACTGTAATCATTTTTTAAAAATTTTATTAAAAAGGCAAACTTGGATACTATAACGCCAAATATTCCAACTAGATTTTCTAATACTTCAGCCAATTTAATTCATTTTGCAATAATCAGAGATTTAAGCAACCGAATCGCTTGATAAACTATCATCGGATCATAAACCAGAAATGATTTGTTTTGAATTAAATTTTCCAAACTCAAAAATTAAAAATAATTAAAAAATAAACCGTGATAAATTCGAGGAAAATTCAAATAATAAAATCTTTAACTTTTCACCAATTAAAAGTATGGCAGACTTGTATAATAAAATACATGAATTAACCGACAAAATTAAAGAAGCGTATATGTTGAGACATCAATCGTGATTAAAAATTAAAATTTAAATAGAATATCAAATAATATAAAAACTGTTGTTGTTGCATGCCCCGAGGTCAGCAGCGCTGGACCAGGTTCATGAGCGCGTACACATTTAAAATGTCCAGTACCATAAGTTGATTCTTCATCAGATTTTTCCCGGAGAGACCAAGGCATTGAAAAATTTGTTCAAGAGAGGCCTGTTCATTTAAGTGCTTGGAGCAAATTTCGATTATTTAACCATAATATAAAAGCTTCTTATTAAAAAACAGTGCATGGAACAGAACAAGATATCTTCCAGACAAAGATAAATTCAGCAGATTTAATAATAAACTAAGAAAAGAATTATATATGATTTTTATCAAAATAAATGGAAAAATTACTTAAAAAATTTAGATATCCAAGAAGGCTCTCTCTTTGGCAAGTAGCGCGTTAAATTAAATGTAAATCAATTGACATTCCACCGTTAAATATAAGTAATGAAAAAATAAATAACGATAGATAAAGTAGAAGTGATATGAGATAGCATAGAAAAACACTTTAAAAATACCATAAAAGGAAATGACTTAATTAGCAAAGGAGTAGCTGAAATAGTAGAAAATTTTAATTTATATAATATTATTATATTACATAAATTATATGATATGGAAGAAAACACAAAAACTGTACTTCCGGATCAAATAATAAACTCAATCAAAAAACTTAAAACAAGAAAAAGTTCCATAAAAGGATTGCATAAACATGGTTAAAAATCTAGCCATAAAATGCATAGTTCAATTAATATTCATTTAGATTCAATTAAACATGGAATTCATTATGAATTCTATGACCACCACTACCAAACCATGAATTATTTTCTGATTGAATGGAAATTAGCTGAAGCTAGACCACTACCAAAACCATGAAAACATTTTAACGTTGATAGGCTAAATAATCAAATAGTTTTTATCGTGACTAAGTGAATTTGTAGAGAATGTATTAGATAGAAAAAGAAAATTTTGTAAAATGTAAATAAGAGTGACCTCCATATCACTAGAATTCCCATTTACTTTTTTCAGACAAGTCAAAATTGTGTAACAACCTTCAAGAAATAGACAACAAGGAAATAGTGAAAATACCGATCTACAACATATTTAATGCCACAAGTAAATCCTGGGAACAGTACTTAGACTGAAGTCCCTCATCTAGAGGATGCAACACGAGCCAAACAGCTGAGACGAGTGAGACAACAGCGCAAACATGAGGTCGTATAACAACTTTTCACTGAATTTTATTCTTTGCTTTCTCTTTTTCATACATTCTTCTTTTTCCTTCATATCTATTCAAGACCAAGTTTAATCATGACTAATAAATAAATTTTTCTATTTCTCGAATTTATTAATAATTATTTTCTAGTTTATTTAGGTACACTAATCCTAGAGAGGAAATTGAACTTTTGCTTAAAGCTCTTCAAAAGCTAATACCATTTCTACACTAAATGAATATCATTAGAAACAATAAAATAAGTAATACTTCGAAAACCGTAAGTGAGCGTAAATTATGAAAATTGCAATTCCTTACACCAAGAAATCGAAGGTGAGGTTTCGCACGAAAATAAACTCCAATACTTTTTATGATGATATCTCAAAATAATGACATTCCAAAAACTAAAAAATAAGCCTTTTTTTTTATGATGGCACAGCAATATTATAACAAGAGGTATACTAAATAATATTTTTATAGACAATCTAAACGAATACTTTAATCTATTGAGACTAAATAGTTCGAAAGATGGAGTATTAATTTAAACTCTGACAAAATACTTTTCTTTTGAAAACAAACTTCCCGAAAAATTATGAGTTCAAAATAAAAGAATGGCAATTGAAAGTTGACTACCTGGGAATAATCATTGACGGAAGACACACGGATCCACAAAATTGAAAAAAATTAAGAATAAATTCATCGTGTTGAATGCAAAAATTTTCCCATTAATTGTAAAAAATTATTCTATACCATTCTCAAATCAAAACACATTTAATATTAATCATGTATGCATTTTTACGATTCTACAGCTCAATCAAATTACCAAACACTGGAGTTTTCAAAATGTGTCACTGAGAATGATTACAAATGCCCCATGTTATTGAAGAAACCAAAAAAAAATATGATACAGGAATCCTAGCACACTAATTAAATACATTATAACACAATAATCAAAGAAATTCTTCACTGACATTGCATAACACCCAAACCCAGATCTCATAAACATCACAAATTACGAATACAATAAACGCTGACATAGATCAATCTTAAATAATAAATAAAAAAATTCCTTCAAAAAAATACAACCAAATTAGCAAAAAATTCTAAATTCAGACATAAGCGATTGCTTACAAACCAGTCAGACTCAAATGCATAGAAGAGAACTCAGCGGTAAGGAAACGCATTTCCTCTTTTGGAGGTTTGAGTTGAGCCGCCTGAAGCTTGACACGCCCTTTTACTCGCAGAAAACATGGATGACAAGATAGAAAGACGGCAAAAATTCTTCTCCTATTGGAGATTTGAGCTAAGCCACCTTGAAATGGTCACGCTCTTTTATACTTATATGCTTTTTGATCTGGGAATTTGCAAAAATCAGTGAAAAAGAATAAAACTGATTTTAAAATAAAACAATTTGCATTGCTCTTTATATATATATATATATATATATTAATGCTTAAAGTATCCATGCCATTGAATAACCTTTCATCTACCTCTAATCGTATTGAGACGGCGTCGTCAATCCGATTTGTTGACCAATCTGACGTCTGCCTTCAAATCTTATTCTTCGAGTAGCAGCAAACAAGGCGAAGTTTCCCATCAAATGTTTGAATGTCGTCAATGATGAGAAAAATCTATTAATGATTTTTACCAGTAATAAAGAAGTATTTTTTTATTTATAATATTTTACTTTTGTAAAAGTTTTCATAATCATGAAATTTCCCTGTTCTATATAATTATTTTTTAAATATTCAAGTCAATAGCGATATAGCATCCAAAATTGAATACTTTAAAAATAGAATAGAAGTAAAAGCGAAATGATAGAGGAAACTCCAAATGAAACATCCACTTTATGGCTTATTTCACACTAGGCGACATTTATCGTATGATGAAAAGACATTCGATATTTATTATGAGAAAAGTTATTTAAAAAACCACACAATAGACTTGTCCCCGATAAAATATCGTTTCTCATTGTTAAATAGAGCAGTCTATTGTATGGGGTTTTTTTAATGACTTCTCACTATAACATTTCGCACAATTTTTTGTCGTATGATTAAAGTCATCTGGTGTGAAAGAGGCCTATAGTTAGTTTAAATCAGCAAGGTCACTTTAAATTTTTTTTCATCACTCATTTCTTCATTTTGTTTCTTTTTCCCTTCATTCTTCCTTCTATTTTTTTTTTAATTAAAAATCAGGAATCATAAAAATCAATACTGTGGTGGTAGTAGCTCAGTTCTCCCTCCCTTTGAGAGGGAATATTGTATAGAAAGCAATTTAGCCACGCCTCTTTTACAACTTTAAAAAACGTATACTTTAGAAAATTGGCAAATGTGATTGCTAATTAAAAGCGTCACAAGTGGCTTTTATCACTTATATATACATTTTATATTACTCATAGAATAACAAAATTTCTCCAAAAGAGGGCATGATTAAAACACTTTTCGTGATTGCTATTTTCGTATTTTTTAAATTAATATCATAAGATAAAATTAGGCTAAAATGTGAGTAAAGAACCCTATTAAAAAGCTGCCAAAATGCATTGTTTTCCAAACAAAAAATCCACATATTGTAAGCTTTTTTTTAAGATTCTATTTCAAGTGCATTTAAAAAAAAATTATTCCGAAAATTCTGTACTAAGGAAATAAAGCAGTCCCTGTGTGAACGAAATTTCGCCTGGGAGATGAAAAATATTTTTATGCAACTTTTGATGCTTCAAGTTTTTATCTGATGAGATTTCATTACGGTTGATTTTTAGCTTTAAAGCAGCGAGAAAGTCATGAAAAAATATTCGATTCATCAGATGGCACATCATCTTATGTAATCGACCGCCATCATCGCAGTGCCGAGAGAAAGGGAAGCTGACTTATTTCACGAAAGCTTAATTGCCTCCAATACAAACCGGACATAAATACTTTCAATGAGTCGACGGAATTTATTGGGGAGTCGGAAAGAGAGACGGTCTCGGCTGAGGGCAAACGATATCTTACCCAGCGAATAACTGGGGCGTCCCCCTCCCCACCCCACATCCGGAAAGAAAAATGCATCAATGGCTTCCTCCGAGTGACAGAGATGGGTTACCAGACACAGAAATTTTAAAAAAAAAAAAAAAAAAAAAGATTTATCCATCCGAGAAATTTTGTGAAATCCTTCATCAGTTCTTAATTTCTAATCAATCAAAAGTTTGAGCATTTATGCTGTTTAAAATTAATATATTTAATTTTAATGTCATTTGGACCACAAATGTCGACCTACTTTCTTTGAAAATATATGTAACAAAAACTCATATGTTACCAAGAATAGATTAACTGTGTGAATCTTTCGGAACAACGTCAGTGTCTTAAGACACTCGAATGTGAATAGTAACGAGCTCAATAGTGGATTCGTGCACAAGAGATTAGTAGAGAATTTCGTCCCATGAGCACCCCTGCGCTTCAAGAGTGTAAGGTCACGGGTTCGGTCGTTGTTGCGCAAGTGGAGCGCTTCTGTGTATTTGTCAAGCTTCTTCTGACTTCACGTGAATGCGCAACACTGTTCAGAAAAACTTTTCACCGTACTTTACAGCATTCATTGGGTATTAGACCATATTTTTAAGTGATGTCAAATGACTTCTTATCATGGTAAGAAAATTTGCGAGGATTAATGAAAGTGCAAGCTTTGAATGCCATCTCTGAAATTTAACTTAAAATGTCAAAGCAATGTTTTAAAAAACAAATTAGAAGGAATACGACTCTAAATAAAAATAATGCCCCTTCGAGTAATTCTGAAGTTCAGCTTAACCTTGATTACAATTATAGTTAAATGTCAAATAAATACGCTCGCCCAACAGACGCCCGCCTAAGGTGAAAGTTGAATTTATATTTGTTAAACAGAAAACCTGGATGAGGGTAATGTTACAAACAATGCCTCTTTTTAGTAAGGGTTACTGTAAATGACTAACGAAAATTCAATTTGAGATTTATTAATTTATTTTGTAACTGAAAAAGCTTTCTTTGTTACATATCTTTTTGGTTTCCAGTGTAGGAACACTTCATAATTAATAAAAAATATGTAAATTGTACCATCTACTTTTTAGAAACTGGACTAAGTATTTAAGAAAGTAGCGACTTTGACGATAAGAATCCATTAGTGCTAAATGAATGACTGAGATGGAAAATATCACAGTAATTTACTTGTTTCTACCTGAGCGTTAGAGGGCGTTCGTTGCAATTCATAATTCTTATGTAGTTTATAGTCACCTTTTGTTTGTCTCGCAATTGTAGGAGAACTATTCTTCTCAGTTCGGGTCGATTTAAACAGGCGAAAGAATTTATGTCTTTTATGTTATTAACTATTTGTTGCATTTCAATAGCGTATTCGTTTACAGTATCTTTGTAGTGTCTTCGCTAGAACCAATTTAGTTTTTAGTTTGTTTTAGGTTATTTAAATGTTTTTTCTTCAACTGACTCTACGTTTTCAACCGTGGTTTTGCTACTGGAGATCGCCACTGAAAGGAGGTGGTCATTCTTCACATGTGTCTGTTCTGAAATACCAAGGGAGTTGACTTTGTTTCATGGGTGGCAGTGCCTGGCCACTCTGGAATCCGGCTGTTCAACATCTTCTGGAAAGACACCACATCACTCAAATGCCACACTACAAAATCAAGTTACTCCCCGCTTTAAGCCTAACAGAAGATGTGTGGCATGATTTGGGGGGACTTCTTGTGGCACGATTACAAGCAGCTGAAACAGGTTGTGATTGAGAAATGGGCACTCTTACCTCAAGAACTGTTGGGCAATCTGGTGCTGGGCATGGAGAGACGATTCGAAGCTGCAGTTTCAGATAAGGGTATCTTATACTGGGAAGCATCTGCTTGTTATTCTTCCTCTTGAACGTGTGCGGGTTCTATAAAGGTTTGTTTTACTTGGTTCCGTACTGTATGCATTGTATTTCTTTTAACAAAGCAATGCTTTCGTATTTGTTTCATTACAAAATCCTGTCTCGCATTTCTGAATTCATATCTCTCAGATGATTTCTTGTGAAGTTATGACGAAAAACACCTGTTGTTAAGTTTTGCACACTAGAACATGATATCTTATGAAATCCTTGATATTTCTTTGTGTGTAAAAAAATTGTAGAAAATCAGGTTAGCAAATATTTTGACATTGAAAGTCTCTCTTTTTTTTTTTTTTTTTTCCCAGTTTGGGCAGTAAATTTTGTTCACTATCATCAAGAGAAATGATAGTGAACAAAATTTTAAAAACCTTACAACTACTACGATTGCGTTTAAGATACACAAGACGCCAACATACCATTGTGTAACTGCCATATCTGGAATATTCTATTTTTCTTGAAAGATTGCATTCAGAAATAAATAAATAAATAAAATTCCCCCTTAGCGCAATATTATGCATTGCATTTCTCGTTATTTAAACTTGATTATTTTAAACAATTGCTAAATCAAAAATATTCGCACATTCATTGCAGTTATTGTATGTTATTCTTTCAAGAATACTCCTAAAAGAATATTCTACAGGAATTCTATTTTGAAACAGTGTGCTTCGTCTAAAAAAAATCGAGGGGTTGAAAACAACTTTCTCCTACGAATTGGGTAGAAAAATGCCAATCTACTAAAGATGTCTCACAGCAAGATTTTTAAACAACTGAAAACTGCCATGATAAAGATTTATATGCTCGGGTCGACATTTTCTTAAATTAAATAAGAAATTCCATTATCTTTACCACACTTTATTTCTGGTGGAAAAATATTCACTCTAACCTAAGATTTTTCACTTCAAAGAATTCAACATTGTTGTTTCTGTGTAATAATATACTCTAGAAGAATTTGAAATGATTCCAGGTCAACCAGAAACAATTTTGTATTTTTTGAAATTGTAATTTGTTTTATAGCAAACAATAAAGAAGGATTATAAAATTTGTTTTACGGCAAAAAAATTAATCACTCTAATATTTCACAAAAAATATTGAATATATTATTTTACAATAACCATTTTTAATCAATGTCTGGATATTGTAGTTTTACATTTTGAAAGGAAGTTTACAAAACGCAAATCTGTTATGAATTCATCAAATATTTTAATCATTTTGGTGGATGATCCTTATGAGTTGATGAAAATAAATTAAAAAAGCTTCTCATGATTTGTCACACTTTTGAATTAGTATTTTGACTGCATATCAATGAAGGGAAAAGAAACTACACTGTTAAGACAGATTAGATTTATTGCAACGGAAACTTTTTGAAAGTGGATCGTAGGTATCTTTTCTACTATAAACTTAAAAAAAAATTTAGTCGTCCTACATGTGAAAACATACAACTCACAAACTATTTTCAACGATGAAGTATTTGTAAAATGGCACGAGAACAGTACATCTGAAATTCGCTTAAAGGGACTGTTATGCATGGATAACAATGTAGATGCAAGTGAAAAAGCCTTGAAAATCCTGGAAAAGCATGAATAAAGCTTGAATGGTTTTCATGAAAATTTGCCTTACTATTTTTTATTAAATTTTAACTCTTTTTTTTAGAATACACTGGTCAGCATAATGTTTTTCACAAAAAAATTAAATAGTGGTTCTAAAGTAATTTTACATACATAATCCAAATATGTAATTAGATTCCTTTCATCAAGTACAGTTTTCTATTGAATGTCTCTTGTATTTTCTTTATTCTTTCAAATTAGGGATTATTTGAAATAGTAGTGAGTCTGGCAAAATCCATGTAGTGATTGCTGTTTTTGTCTTTATTTCTACAGTCTTTATTTGTTTTAAGTTTTATAAACTTTTCTTTATATCGAGTAAGTGCATAAATCAACCAAGTAATTTCTGCTACATTTGTAGAGAACTGATACTCAAGTCTCAACGCGCGACGAAATTTCCCACCACTGATGAAAAACTGTTGTGATTTGTACTCCGGTTGTAAAGTTGGTGATTTTAATAAAGACTGGGTCCCAGATATATATGCTCGCTCTATGATTTCGAGGGAAGAGAAGGACCATTAAGCTGATTATTGCTTCTGCATAACAAGCATTAGAGGAATAACGTCCAAAACAAAATACACAGTAAAGCCTCCGAATTTGGCATCTGCAATGAGACCCGTGCCGCATGGTGAAGAGTAATCGGCACCAAGGATCCAAATTTCCAAATTACTTAACAACATCCTCCTAGTCATGCTTGGTACTGCCGTAGGCAGCCAGGGGCAGCCATTGACTTTGTGAGCTCCAGAGCTGACCAGACTGCGATCAGTAGATTTATTAGTGGGCACATCAATGGCCTATCCTTTGACCATTGTATTAAGTATTTCCCTAACTGTAAAAAGTGCAACTTCAACGAGGCTAATCCTCAACTCACTTACTTGAGTGCACTCAATTCTCGATGGAGGAGCTCTTTAGATATCCCCTCTTTTTTCTTAATTTTTTGAGAGTGCATTGGCTCATGAATTTGGTGTAGCTCCGCTATTCTGGATGGGATTAGTAACAACACAACAACAACAGGATCCAGATTTTATGAATATAAGTGATAATTCCGATTCCGGCCAAGCTTATGTTGAAGATGACTGAAAGGAGAGAAGTGACAATACCTTTGAAACAACAACAACGAGGAGAGGAGTCGCTGGTCTGTATCTATCTGTTATCAGGTTCCAACCCCTCATAAAACTAGAGAAAAAAACACTTCGCACGAAGTGCCAGGCGCCCGCTGAGAACCAGAACTCGACTAATTAGTTAAGCACTAAAAATGAATGCAATGTTGGACTTTCAAGCCTATATCTGTATCACATGTCAAAAAAAGAGGTTCATTTGAACAAATTACATTTGAGTACATAAGAAGAGAGGAAAAATTGAAAATTAAAAATAAGGACATAAGTAATTTAAATTTAAGCAGAAGGGATTAAATAAGTATAAGAGGTGGTTGAGATTACTATTAACCACAGCATCTATTTTAGTTTAAACTTGGGATTACAAATTTGCATTAAACTGAAATTCTTAAAAACATTTGATCACATATTACAGGAATAAGATACAGTATTTCCATGAAAAAGAAACTCGGCAAAGGTAAACATTAAATAAAAAAGATAGAGTTGGCGAAGAAATAATTATATATATTAGACAGAGAATCATTCATAGAAGTTCAAAAAGCACAGAATTGACATAACAAGTCTTGTTAATTTGAGAAACCCAGTCTAGAAAAGATATAAAGATTTTTACTTATAAGAGAAAAAACATGAAAAAGATAATTCCAGGCTAAATGCAGTAATATGTGTAACAGACAATATGGAAAATTAAAGCAAAAATTTACAAAATTAAGGAAGTGTGCTGCATTTGTCCTTGCTTTAATCAACATCTGAGAGGTTAAGTGCAGAGTCATTTGGTGTTTGCGATGTGGTTTGTACTGCGCATAACTCCTGTCTTTTTGTTATCAGCATAGACATAATTTTCATCACTCTTTCAGCTCTAAACTTGTCACCAATAAAATACTTTTGAAGCAGGTAGTTCATCAGAACCTACCTCACTTTGTATTTCAACAAGATTTCAATGACCTTATAAAAGATTTAAATTTATGTAAGCAGTTGGCGGAACTTTTAAAGTAAAAGGCTGTTTAAAGAAGACATATATGTGTTTATCATAATCGACATAGAAATTTTAAAGACTACTCTGTAAAGAAGGCTATGTCTTTTTTAATAATGTTTGTTCAGTAATGGAGGCTTTATGGTGTTGACTTCAAAGTCATTTGAGTAACAATAGTTCATAGATTCATCTGAAGTTAGTTTAAAGGATATATTACTGGATAATGGAAATAAATTATCATCAATACCTGTCCCATATGCTAATGACATGAAAATATGAAACTATTCAAGAAAAATTCAGTACACTAAATATAACTGAATTATTTGTGGTTATTTAGAAGCAGCTTTATTATTAGATTTGCAACTTTAATACACAAAATTTCGTGTTTCTTGTGCAAGTGAGATAAGGAATAGGAAGTCTCATTACATAAGGAAATCGGGAGCTAAATCTGCATCTCTTATTCAGGATATAAAAATGTATCAAATAACCTTTTAGTGGTTCCTGAAAAGATATTTTTACTTCAACTAGTTATAAAACTAGGGCTGATGAAAAATGTTGTAAAAGTTATAAACAAAAGTTCTGCTGCCTTTATATATTTGAAATCTAAATTTCATAATGTAAGTGGTGCAAAATTAAAGGAAGGAATTTTTATAAGACCGCCAATAGTATCACATGATGAGAATTTCGGGGAACTATTGAATCCATCACGGAAATCGTTCAAAAATATTTGTTGTGGATTTCTTGGCAATAGTGAAAACGATAAGAAATAGCGTGTGATCTTCTGGTTATTTCTAATCGACAAAGGAATGGGGAGTATTATGTTCTCCGTTTAGATATTTACTCTGAAAATCTTGGGTTTGTCTCTGATGAGTTTTTTCATCAGCAGATTTACTATCATGGGAAAGAGCGCCCAAGGCAAGTGGAGTCAAAGTGTTCTGACCCGAGTACTGCTGGGCAATGAAAAGCGACACTCATAATGCAGAAAATTGAATTACATAACTTTTTCAGTAAATCAGAATTGACTTAATATTTATGATTTACTGTTTCCTAAATATCAATTCTTTTAGAGCATTATAAATGTGTCCACAAAAATCCTACCTGATGGAGAAAATCTGAGCACATATTTAAACTCAGCGAGGACAAATTAATAAGATTCTGTTTATTTAGTCTTTGTGAAAGAAAAGTTTTTTGTAGGCTGATGTTATTGAAAATGAAAAAAAAATGACAAAAATAATTTTTGTAATTTTTTTGGTAGAATTGAATGCCACCGATTCAGGTAATCGGAAACCTTCGTTTTTAGAATATCTTTAAAAATAATCTTAAAGGATTTTTATTTTCGTAGTTCTTACAACTTGATGAAGATTATATTAGTTCTTGAACAGAGTTTTAAACCAGAAAAATAAAATTCGCTTAAGTTAACTTTAAATCTTGATGAAAAAATTGCATACTTTTGCCATTGAATAAAAGGAATTCTTTTAAGGCAGAGACATACACTACTGGCCATTAGAATTGCTACACCAGGAAGAAATGCAGATAACAAAATGATATTTATTGGACAAATATATTATACTAGAAATAACAAGTGATTAAATTTTCAATAAATTTGGCTGGATATATATATATATATATATATATAGATCCTGAGAAATCAGTACCCAGAACAACCACCTCTAGCAGTAATAATAGCAGTTATATGCCTGGGTATTGAGTCAAATACAGATTGGATTGCATGTACAGGTACAGATTCCCATGCAGCTTCAACACGATGCCACAGTTCATCAACCGTAGTGACTGGCTTTTGGTGACGAGCTAGTCGCTCGGCAACCATTGACCAGACGTTTTCTATTGGTGAAAGATCTGGAGAACGTGCTGGCCAGGGCAACAGCCAAACATGTTCCGTATCAAGGAAAGTCCGCACAATACCAGCAACATGCGGTCGGGCATTATCCTGCTGAAACGTAGGGTTTCGCAGGACTCGAATAAAGGGTAGAGCAACGGGTCGTAACACACTAAGAATGTAACGTGCACTGTTCAAAGCACCGTCAATGCGAACAAGAGGTGATCGAGACGTGTATCCAATGGCACCTCATACCATCACGCCAGGTGATGTGCCAGTATGGCGATGATGAATGCACGCTGCCAGTGTGCGTTCACCACGATGCCGCCAAACACGGATGCGACCATCATGATGCTGTACACAGAACCTGGATTCATCTAAAAAGATGACGTCTCGCCATTCTTGCGCCCAGGTTCGTCGTTGATCACACCATTGAAGGCGCTCTTGTCTATGACGCAGCGTCAAGGGAAGCCGCAGCCATGATCTCCGAGCTGAGAGTCCATGCTCTGCAAATGTCGTCGAACTTTTCGTGCAGACACTTGTTGTCTTCCAAACGACCCCGTTTCTTGACTCACGGCTCGTGACGTGGTAGCACGATTCATTATGGCCATGAGGATAATATGCCTGTCTTCTCGGCTGCTATTGATAGGTGGCCGTTGAGATCCCGCATGGCGTTCCTTATTACCGTCCTGAACCCATCGATTCCATATTCTGCTAACAGTCATTGGATCTCGACCTACGCGAGCAGCAATACTGCGATAAGATAAACCGCAATCTTGGTACGTTACAATTCGACCTTTATCAAAGTCAGAAACGTGCTGGTACGCATTTTTCCTTCTTGCACGAGGCATCACAACAACTTTTCACCAGGCAACAACGTTCAAATGTAATTTGTGTTTGAGGATCCGGCTGAACAATTTTCTCATTTAAACACAATGTAGGTGTCGCTACTGGCGCCTGCTTTGTCTGAATGCACTGAAAAGCTAATCAATTGCATATCAAGCACCTTCTTCCTTTCGTATAAATTTCACGTCTGTAGCATGTCGCCTTCTGGTGTAGCAATTTTAATGGCCAGTAGTGTATATTGCACACTTCCGAAAATAATTTTCCCCTATGTCATTGCAGCTTCTGGCAATGTTAAGAACAGGGGGGGGGGGAAATCAAGCAAAAGTTTTCTAGTGACTCATTTTGGCAATTATGATTATTTTAAGAGTAAAAATTTAAAAATTGCGTTAAATTACCGATAAGTTTTGCTTGATTAGCTTAACCCCTTGACTGACTTTGACGAGTCTGACTCGTCATTGATTTCCTGGGCCATCACAGACTTTGACGAGTCAGACTCGTCAAGCGCTTCTTTCGGCGGACGCCGTGCAAGTTACAATTAGATTACATAGTTGCTTCACTCGTTCGACGATTCTCATTTAAAAAAGCACACTGAAAGTAAGAGTTCAGTTTAGCAGAAGTCTCGCACGGTGAATGTTATACTAACCAATATTTGAGTTTAGTAAAGATTATAAATAATCCCCGTAACATGTATAAGCCGGATGCATTATATGAAAGTGGGGATGATGGTGTAAATTGATGGTGTAGTTCAATTAAGCGAAATTAAATAGTTTTTTTTTGTCGCATCAAATTCCATTTAATTCGTCAGTCAAGGGGTTAATGGTAATTTAATCCGAGTCTTTTCGCTTTATGCTTTGGAGCACTGGTCATGTCTCCCATGGACTCAGATCTTGGTCAAAATTGAACTACTACGGGTTTCATTTAAAAAAAATTATTACTATTGGGACAAACATGAGCATTTGAAGATTCGTTACTTTTTTTTTTAATAGATTCTTTACTTTTAAAAAATTCACAGTGTGATTTATTAAATTTGCTTTTTTTTAATTTAATAAATCACACCGTTAATATTTGAAAACTATGAAAACGTTCCAATAAATTTTCTTCTTTTGAAGTGTTTTATAACATATATCAATGAAACGTTAGCCGGCCAACTTGTCTAGTGGTCAGCGTACCTGACTACGGATATGGAGGTCCTGGGTTCGTATCCCGGTTCAGACATGGATGTACTTTATCTCTGTATCCTGTCTTTGTCCTTTCCTTGTGAGTGTGAATGAAGTATTAATGATGCCTACCCTATAAACGGAAAAATGGAGCAGTGCAGCCCAATTTACCAGCCTAGCTGGCACACGAGAACAACAACAATGTAACCTTAAGAATAATTTTGTATTAAGCTGTTGCCTACATCAATCTAAACAGACAAAACTATTGAGAAATAAGAAATGCATATATATATATATGCATTTCTTATTTATATGTATAGTGATTAATAAATAGATTGCCAGCAATTCAAACTGAAATAACATTCAAAAGTAGTAAAATTTGTATCATGTATTAATCTCTTAAAAAGACTGAATAAATTATCAATATTTCGATAGGCACGGAGATCATAGTTGGTTGTTACGCCACCTGTGATACTCGTAGGAAAGGAAGAAGAGGCGGTATAGTTTTTAATTGTTTTACTAGAGAATTGTTTCTTATTTAGTAATTTATTCTACTTATTGTATTTCAAATCTTATTTATTTTTAACTTCAATGAACTATTTATTTTATAGTAAGGAATATTTTAAGCATTTTTAAGGTCTTTTTACATTATTTTTATTTATAAACACACAAAACACAGTGGAAATCTTACAAATGTACACACTAAAACGTTAGTCCAGGAAAATATAAAATTTTTATGGCAATTTTAAATGCACACACAAATATGAATGTTTAACATGTTAATGTGTCAGACGCTAAACATTAAATACTCTAATTACACTATAATTTAATTACATTAATATTAATTTGATGATATATAATAATTTAGTTATTAATTTATGGTAATTAATATTAATTTAGTTAATTAGTCTAATTTAGAAATTATATGAAACACTTAATTGTTTTCCATATAATTTCTAAATTATATAATGGTTAAATAAACTTAATCATAACTTATTAATGTATTCTTCCTATACCAATGAAAAAGGTTTCAAATTAACAAATACTTTTTATTTGAAACTAATTTTGAATCAAAGCTAGCATAATAAGAAATTCCACGTGAATTTTCCTTTTTCCCAGATTTCCCCCATGATATGTACGTAAGTTAATTTACAGTTTAATGACAGTAAAAACACAAAAAAGGAAGAAAGAAAGAGAAAAAAGAACTTTATTTTTATGTTTATTGAAATTTAATTTAGTTCTCTTTTTAATGAAAAGAAGTTTTACCTGTCTTTTCAGAAAAGCAAAACAAACTGTTGCTGATAAGACATTTTGAAATTTTATTTAGTTAACAGTATTGAGCCCAATTCATCCTTTTATGGAATTGTTCGATAGCAAAACATCTTTCTCAAAGGTAAAAGATTAATATGCAAGAAAAATAGGATGGAAAATCTTTTATTTGTCTTCGAAACCGATACTAAAATGTTGACCATGAACTTTTATGCTTGGGGATCAGATTTGTGTCATTAAAATGCCTCTCTAAGCAATTTAATTAATCCCTTAATGTGATCTCCTGTATACATGATAAGCAATATAAAGAAAATATGGTAATCAGCTTAATTCATCCTTTAAAGAGTTGTTCTAAGACAAAAAGCTGTCATTCAAATTCATAATATCATTTAAGCTTTCAAAAATAATCTCAGAGGTTTCATTCTTTTTTTTTTTTTTTTTTAATCCTATGTATAATTCAAAAGCTGGTTAATTTCGTAAAACATACTTGAACTAGTTTAGAATCCGCTTTAAGTCTAGTACTCAGTCGCATTAGCTCTCAAACGCAAAAAATTACCGAAAACGACATGCCAAGTCTGAAAATTGTAAGGTGCTCCATGAGGCATTTATTTGGCATTCTAAACAAGACAAGCATTTGGAGCTGGTGACAGCCTTCCGTGAGGCTGGAGGTAAATTAGAAGAGGAGTTATACTGCTTACCTTGCTGATGGCCTCAGATGAAGTTTTGCTGCATGAAATGTTATTTTGACATTAGGTCTAAACCAAAAACAGAGCTGCCATACGAAACAATATTCTACTGATATTTTCAAATATAAATTAAAATCGCAAACTATAACAACTATGATTTATGAAAACTATGATCATAAGCAAATATCCCAACAAGTTATGAATTATAATCTTTTGTAACGACTTTTTATGTATTGAAGTTTAGGCACAATTATGCAAACATAATTTTCTATTTCTTAGCATAAAATATAATTTATTCTTTCAAATTTAAATTACAGTAAATTTCCTATTATCAGCGGAACTAAATGTCTTGTCTGTGGTATTTAAGCAGACTTTATGGATAACCTACAAAAGTATGAAAAAGAAATTCACTACCACAAATATGCATTTGAGCTGTTTAAACCCACAATAAGTTGCATAAAGATTTTTATCAGATGATAAATAATAAATTTACAGCTTACAAATTTTTAAGAACCTATCTTTCTTTTGTAATATCTTTTTAAGTATTTTTCGTAGTACCTTTCTTAAGTACCTTTTTTCCCAACATAAAAATATTCTTACGATTTGTTTAGCCTAATAAAATTTCAAACGGTGGCTTTAGAACGGGTGTCAGAACATCCCCACCAACAAGTTTCGAACATATTGATTGTTACACGATGTATATTTCTGAATGGATATGCAGAAGAGTCCATTGTCAAACACGGAAACTATGGAAAGATCTCCCCAAGAAAGAATATACTGTGGACATGATACAAAAAAGGATCTCAAGCGTAAAAATTTTCCCAGGTTTTCATATTTTGGGCTATAACTTATTCTTAATATTTAAGATATATAAAACTAAAGGTAGTAAATTAGGATATTTTTACCGAAATATTAAAAATTGCAGAACATTGAAAGGCAACATTTCCTCTTGAAATTAATAAAATTTCACTGAACAACAAAGAAATAAATAACCCTGTAACACAAATTAAAAATCGAAGAATTGCATTCGAAAGGAAATATAAAAACACCTTTCTATAAATTTCTTGAAAAATGTGGCATAAATTGTGATAAATACCTATGATTTTGGCTTAAAACTGCATTAAATAGTGACTGCTGCGGCGAAAAAACTTGATGGCTTTTCTGAATGAGTTTCATTTTGTAGAAATTACCGAAATGATACTAAGGTATCCCCACATTTTATAAACACACTCATATTATATATTTTTCAAAATACTGTAAAATAGTATATTTTTATATCACAATGAATTGTTGTGATACGCCAGGAACATAATAAAAATGAATTCTTCATTAGTTGGCATGTTTCCAAATAAAATTTCCCACGAACGATAAGTAATAATTTACCCACGCTCATTATAAATAATTAATAAATTTTACTTTTATAATATTATACAGTAGATCTGTAAGCACCGTTTAAATCTAATCGCATTTTTTAAAAAAAATATATATTGATATGATTTAATGTCGTAATTCTTTTTATATAAAAGACCTGATATGTTTACATAATAATCCTTTTTAATGTTACATTATATGTTTTGTGAAATGGATGAAAGACAGTTGCCTTTAAGATAGCATTTCCTACATTTCCGTGTATTCATTGGCATCTGAATGATCTGAACAAATGAGATTAGAAAAAATCTTGCTAACTCATGAGTGACTCTGGGCAATGAAAACTTATTACAAAAATAAACTTAAAATTGAAATAAAACTAAATCAGAAGAAATCCTGTGTTAAAGGCACTTAAAAAAAGATAAAGAAGCTAAGGAAAACAACTTGATGAAATGATCGCTACAACTTTCTTATAAAGATACCATTAGTGGTGTAAGTGACACGGTTGTTGTCGCCTTGTGCCAGCTAAGCAGGTATTATAGGGTTCGCTGCAGCACTTTTCCAATTGAACCATATTTTGGTGTAGAATTCGACTTCCTCCGTACACACATGCCATTTATACCTGTTTATAGGATAGGTTACCATTCTCAACCCATTCATACAAAGAAAGGACAAATACAGGAGAGAGAAGTGAATCCATGCCCGAACTGGGATTCGAACCCTGGACTTCCTTACCGGCAGTCAGGTATGCTAACCATTAGACTTTAGTGACACGGTTAGAATACGTTTTGGAAAGTGATGTAATGATCAGTAACATCGTTTCTTATTTATAAAATGATTTATTAATGAATTTTATGAATATGATATTTTTTTTCCTTACTAATAATGTTTTTCATAATCTAACTACGTTCATTTTCTTGTAAATAGGATGAGATTAATTCCAAACATATATGGAAAATTGAGGGTAAGAAAGAGGTTGGTGAACTCACTTTAAAACGTAGGTGGGAATTGCAAATTACAGACGTCTTAAGAATATGAATGTTAGCGGCACCTATGTGTGAAGCTGAGTTTCGATACCTTTATGTGAGGCAATTACAAAAACTAGGCAAATGTTCATTTACTGATACCACCAACATAAATGAGTTAACATTTTAGATCACACTTTATCATAAATATTAATAAATGAAATGCTAGTATTCAATTACTCAGATGAAGTAAGCAATTCAGATTGTAACGAAGTCGTTAAATGTCGATAGCGATTTTTTAAAGTATTTTTTTCTAATTCAAATGTTGCAAAATAATACTCTAGATTTGAGAATATGTAAGGTACAATATTATAATCAGTGTCGACTCTTAAAAACTGAATTAAAATGAAATTTAAAGACCAAATATTCCAATAAAACACCTTAATTTATCCCAGGAACTTACTGAAATTGGATGAGCAATATCCTACTGGGAAATAACTACTGCGAAATGTTCCACAGGATCTAACTACTACTAATGACTTCTCGCAAATGTTCAAATATCGAAAACATTCAGCAAATCTCGCCAGAGACCTAATTGGAAAACTGTTTCTAATAATTTTCCGATTTGATCTCAATAAAAATCTCACGGCTCTCAAAATTTTATTTGAGATGACAATCCCCAGAGTTTAAACTGAATCTATATTAGTAGTCATAAGTAAGAATACATTGCTCAAAATATTTGCGAAATAAGTAAAAATGTTAAGAAAAACCTAGGAGTAACAACTATGCATCTATATAAAGTGCACGTGTAAAAAAATTCATTACAAAGAAGTAAATTTAAAAGAAAATAAAAATACCTTAGGACTTCAATTTTCTTACAAATTAAAACAATGCTCTTTAGCACAAAAAAAAAATGTTGGTGTAAGCAAGATATAAGGATTAAGATTTTAAAAAATTGTTTATAAATATATTACAATTATTAATTAGAAATCTATTAATCAATGAAATTTTTAAAAGTTCAAATCGTCCCTGTGCCGATTCAAACTAACTATAAAGTGGATGTTTTGCCTTGTCTTTCTCATTTTGCTTTTTCTGCTGTTCTATTGTCCATGCGTTAATAATGGCTTGAATCAATGGAAAGCAGATTCTCAAACAGATTCTTTGCTCTTTATATAAGAAGTCGTTTTATTAACAGGATGAACTTCGACACTATTCTCAGACACTGGATGGTGAACTTCGTCTTTTCTTTTGCCGTTCGAAGAATGTGATTTGAAGCCAGGCAGAAAATTCGTCTACAAGTCGGATTAAAGACGCCGTCTCAATACGATATCATAATTAATTATTTGTGACGTAGAGGAAACATTATCTGACGTCATGGATATTTTAAACCAATGAAAATTGTCATAAAGTGATATAGTTATGATCTCAATTTGAAAGAAAGAAACAATCCCTTTATGGTTAATATAATAATAATAAAACTAACGGATATTTTATTTGACGAATACTAATATAATAATAATACAAATCAATACTAATATAATAATAATAAAACTAACAGATATTTTATTTGACGAAGACTTTAGTACTGAAATCAATGAACAACGGTTTTTTCAGTATTTTTTAAATTAAATTCTATATGGCGTTCCTAAGAAACAAAAGTCTAAGTTAACATTATAAGCCCTAAGGCAAGAAATTATTTCTTTTCTGTAATAAACTGACATTGTTTAAAGAAATGTGAATTTTTTTTAATTCTAATATTTATTCATTTTTTTTATTTGATGTGTGTTCGATGTTAGTAAGCAGTTTTTATCGAAAGAATGTCTTTTGGATAAAAAAGAAAATGGGCAAAACAATTCGCCACATTTTAAAAATAAATTTATTTATAATAAATCGAATAACAATTATATTTATTATGTATATATATATATATAATATTACTTTATAAGCTATATTTTTAGCACGGTAACAGTAACCAATATAAGCAAAAATCAAGTTTGTTTTCCTATCACACAAAAAATTATTTTATACAAAACACATTAAAACATTAAATTTAGTGCGAAACATTAAAAACTACGAGGAGTAGAGAGCGATATTTCTCATGTAATGGCAACCTGGAGACTGCGAATCACCGTTGCCAAACTGAATCTTAAAATAGAACCTTATGCTCGAGAGGAAGAATTCGGCCTTGTGAACTCTCGGCTGAACTTGTTTCAAGGACAAAACGAGATTTACGGTGGTGAATAACACCGATTTCACTGCAGAAAAATAAATAATCTTATCATCCTAGCATTTTTGATGTTTTGAAAACACAAACATGCTCCCATAGAGAAAACTGTGACTTATGGCTTCATCAAACTGCCAACAGCTGATCGAATACATCTTAAGCAAGCGTTTAAAATAAATAAATTCAGAGGAGTTTTTAGAATTTAAAGCTCTGCTGCGCTGAAACCAAAGTAATTGTGATACAGATTATTTTCAATACTAAAATAATTCTTGATGAAAAGAATTAAAAAGTAGAAGAGGTAAACGGCCCATTTTTAATTCATTTTCAAGCAATTTTAAGTATGTATAATCATTAATAATAAATATTGTATTCAGAAAGACTTATTCTTAGCTGGAGGACCAAAATATATTCTGGTAAAGTGTATGATATATTATGGATCATGTGATAATTTATTATATTTTAAGACTGGTTTTCAAACCGAATGTCACGAAATAAGGATTTTTTGCTGTATGTTAAGATGAGAATTGATTCAATAGTTTTTAAGTCAAACCGAATCAGTGTTTTCAGGCTTATCTCTTTTTTGTCATATCATGATAATTAACATTTATTTCTTGGATCCGGATTTTCTCATTAATCTGGTTTATCCGGATTATTTCGTTGCTATCAATTTCATAGAATTTGGTAGCAATAGGTAGTCGGGGGGTCAGTAGTTAATCGGATCTTGGTTATTCGTAAGTAAAGAGATTTGCTACCTTATTGGGCATACATTTGCTGGTACGTTTTTATAAAATATTTATTTTACTTAAATCTGATTTAAAATATAGGATGGAGATGTACAAATAAAAAAAAAGATGTAGAATTATATTGTACAGCATATCGCATCTTTCTGCTGTTTTTTAGTAGCAAGTAAAGTATCAAATGAAAAAAGTTATTGACGCTGTTGTTGGCTGATCTTGTTTCGCTGTGCTTAATGCGTTGTTTAAAAGCAAATGAGTGTCTCTCCACTTTTCATGGAGGAAAATATTCAATGAATGAAAACTAATTATTTTCTTCCTCATGGGTCCTACGCCGTTTCAACTGTAACAGATATCAGCTGTAACCGAAGAGAGCATTCCATGATTTGATTTGTAGAAGGATGTTCATCTTATGTTGACTTATAGGGTGACACACACACACACACACACACACACTCACACACACACACACACTCACACACACACACACTCACACACACACACACACTCACACACACACACACTCACACACACACACACACACACACACACACTCACACACACACACACACACACTCACACACACACACACACTCACACACACTCACACACACACACTCACACACACACACACTCACACACACACATACACACTCACACACACACACACACACACTCACACACACACATACACACTCACACACACATACACACTCACACACACACATACACACTCACACACACACATACACACTCACACACACACATACACACTCACACACACATACACACTCACACACACACATGTTTAGATAGAGAGTGTAAATTCAAGGCATAGAAGTTTAATGGCATTTCTGTATTAAGTATTTTAAATCCGATATATGCTGAGCTCAGGATTCTGCCATCCGAAATTCACTTCGTTTGGTGCAATGGATTGCTTTCGAATGATCCTTTAATCGGTGAAAATCGTTTCTAATGATCCCAACATCAACATAATATATATATATATATATATATATATATATATATATATATATATATATATATATATATATATATATATATATATATATATATATATATATATATATATATATATATATATATATATATATATATTTTCTATATATATATATATATATATATATATATTGCAAAAAAATAATATTTGGACAAAAATGTCTTCAAAAAACATTTTTTTTAAACAACATTTAGTCAAAATACGTATCAGTAAAAAATATACCCAATATAGTGAATTATTATGTTAAATACAGTAAGGTTTGTAAAGAATGTTTTTTTTTTTTTTTGGATTAATCTATGTGAAAGAGACTTTTAATTAATTAAATTAAAGTTTTTGGATTATTGGAATTGTAATTAAACTAATTTTCTTGGATTAATCTATGAACAGGACTTTTCATATATTATCTGTCTTTAAATATACGGCCCTATCCACAAATTACAATGATTGAAAATATTCTAAAATCAAACGCTCTGCTTCAAACTCAAATGAAGAAACAATCAGGAAATTATAAGTGTATAAAGGAGGAAAGAGAGAGAGAGAGGAAAAAGAATCTGATCATAAAATGTGCAATTTATTTAGCTACCATTTGAAACAGAATGCCAATGCTAACCGAACTGGAGGGTCCAAGGTTCAGCATAGCTCATTGTTGAGCAGAATTAAAAGGATGATTTCGAATGTATTTCTAATAAATTCAAAAAATAATTTCACAAAACATTCAGTTTAAATATCCCATCCAACATTTCTCGATTGTCCTTTCGAAAGAAGAAAGTAGCCACGAAACTTTTCTATACTAATGAAAATACTATACTTCTATACTATTATTTTCAATTTTTTTTACTAACAATCCCTTAAACAGATAAAAATATTAACATCCATTGAAGTGCGCTACAGGGATGATCTCAACTTCTGAAACAAAACGATTTTATATAAAAAAAAATGTGACAAATGAATGACGTACATATTTGTAATTTTCTTTTTTATCTTTTATTATTTTTTTTTTTTCCTTTTTTTTCAAATTAATGTTTACGAAATGTTAATGCAATGGCTGATTCTAAATGAAAAGAAAAAATAAACAGTGTTAAAAATTTATTAAATTCATTGAGATTTATAAAAGGAAAAATATTGAGATATTCAATAATTTTCAGATAGCGAAACGAATGTATGCTCACTGAAAATTATTTATTGACGCTCTCTCACGAACGAATGCGTAAGTTTTACTTGTGAATTATCTGGTAAAGTCAATCACCTATAGCAGAGAAAAATATTTCTCATTTTTACTTACAAAAATCCTTTTGTCTATTAAGAGTGACTTGCCACAAAGTGGAAAATTTTAAATTTAGCAACCTGTGCACTCTGTTGTGGAAGGTCTTTGAAAACGTTTTTTGACCCCCTTCCTTGGTTCAAGTAAATGCGCCCATATATCTATCCAAGTAATTCCAGCAGCAGCAGTTAAAATATATTGTAAGATGCTTACTTTAGAATAGCTTATATATGATTTACGGCTCAACTTATTTACAATGATACAGTTGCGTTTTTTCGAAATGGAAATTTCTATGTTCGATTCTGGCCACTAATTTTTGCTTGAAAAATAGAAGAAATATGAAATGTTTTTCGTTTCACATCTGTTGGTACGAGAGTTCAGATTTCCACCCATGATTATCTCTATGAGCACATGAACATCTCCCATTATTTAATTGAAGCCCTCATGAAAAAGCATAGCCAGTGGATGTTCATATGAATAATATGATTCTTTTCCAGCTATGTGATATCAAATACAGAAAATAGGAAGGAAAAAAAAAAAACTACAAGCATTTGAATTACATAGAATATTAAAAATTTAATGTTGAAAGTTCAGGAAAATATATATATATATATATATATATATATATATATATATATATATATATATATATATATATATATATATATATATATATATATATATATATATATATATATTTATATATAAAAATTCAATGGCAGATTGTAGACAGTTACAACTACAACAGAGTCTATTAATCTATTGTTTCCTGATACTAAGGAACCGGCCAGACATAGCGATCTCTTAGTCGCCGAGGCGTTGCCCCGGGTGCACCACAGGGGGTGGGCCAACATCGCACCCTCACACATGTCATAGGGACCCGTTTATAGGGTAGGCATCATTCATACTTCATTCACAGACACAAGGAAAGGAAATAGACAGGACAGAGAGAGAGAGAAAGTACATCCATGCCTGGAACCCAGGACCTCCCTACCCGTATATATATATATATATATATATATATATATATATATATATATATATATATATATATATATATATATATATATATATATATATGTATGTATGTATGTATTCTAAATTTTCGTTTAAAAAACATATAATTTTACTAACGTTTTGCACAATTTATGGAAAAAAGTTGCTAGAGCTTCAAAGCAGTTGAACTTCTGCCTGTTGGCCAGCGGAGAGTATTTTTACTCAGGCATCCAAATGTTTGCTTCAGCGGAAAATTAATTTGCCTGCAAGTTAAAAAGTTTTCCGTTACAGAATTAAACTGCGACAGAACCATCTCAACTATAATAGCCAGAATTTGAACAAAAAACTTGAAAACCTGAGAATTTCTACATTCGGAGAAAGGAGTTACACCAGGCTATGCCCTCACTGCCTGGATCACGACCAACAGTCTCCACAACACATCTTCAGCTGGCCGTCAATGCTGGCCAAGCTTTTTAAGATTAGCATAGAGAATCCCGTGGTGGCGTTTTTACAGATAAAGCTGTAGAGAGCACCAAGTCTGTCTTCGACAGCTTCGAGGTCATTTAGGGTTTTTGCACGTACTCCATAAACACATCATTATCATCAAACGTTTTGTAGTGTCATATAATTTAATAGCTTAAATAACAATTTTTTTTAAGACATATTATGATATTTGCACAATATATCATGATAAATGAAAAGAATATCACGCAATTTTTCGCTAAATTATTGGAGTCACTGTCGCCTTGTTGGTTAAGGTGTCGTTTTTATTGTCGGACGAAAGGTCTTGAGTTCCAATTCTGGTTTAAACAAAGATCTGTTGTGTTCACTCAAGTTGGCTTAGGTACGATCAATAAGAATTAATCGCAATTACCTCCAAATGAAGTGATGTTGTGGGGTGGCAAGTCATCTATCTGCTTGCTCTCTTCTTTCAAGTTATGAAGACTCGGCTGACTCCATCTCACAGGTAGAGTCCAATTCTTGTATTGCTGTTTCAACCATGAAGTTATTCTCGATAATTTAATATAAAACTGCATCAGCTAAGATCATTTATAAATCATTGTTTTTATATATTGCTGCAAGGTTTCATACAAATGTTCGAAAGTAATCAATATTTTCTTGTCCAAATTTCAAGAAGGATTGAATCCAGATGGGCTACGGACGGAAAATACTAATTGGCACAGTCTGTGTTTCATTACGAAATTTAGATCACAATGCCTGTCTGTGAATAATGTAGAGGAAAAACTCACCTTATTCTCCTGAAGTGAATTTAGCAGTTCATTTTTAATGACTTAATCTGAATATTTTCTCAAAAATGGGCTAAATCACTTGCTTGTGATGATGACTACCGCAGGAGAATTGTACTTTTCTTTAATTATGAGTTGTAAAACCGGTATTCAGATATTTGAATCATGTTATAAAAAACATATTTATTGGAAATGAGAAAGTTTTATTAAAAAAAATGATTATATCAAATTGCAAATTATGAGAAAAATTCATAGTATGTTTCTACTCAATCGGAATTATAAGGATTTAACTTTTCAGTACTAATTACAAGGATTCCAAATCATATTGAAATCTACATGTACCCTTGCTTTACTGTCTCTTTATCTGTTGATATAATTTCAGTATCTGTAACTTGGAGAACCGGTATAGTTGTTTTCGGAATATCTTTGATACCGTGACCATCTTCCATACATTTCCTACCTACTTTCTTACATTTAACAACATCAATGACCGGCAGAAACGCATTACTATTAAAAGTTTATCTTATAAACATATAAACGAGGCGAATTTCATGTTCAAAATACCGAATATTATAACACAATTTATTAGTTAATTCTTATTTCTTATTTTTAATGTATTTACTTATAAACAAGTTAAAACTCTTACTTGCTTTTGTTGTTTTCTTTTTTTTTTTTTTTTTTCTCATTTTAAGTGTGTGTTTATAATCTACCTACGCATTTTTAATTGATTAAAGTCTTTAAATAAGGTCGCGTCCAGGTTATTTTACTATAATAATAGTCATGCTTTATCATAAATATTTGTACTATTATATTTGTAAATCAAGAAAATATTTTTTAACCCTCATTTTACTGTAAAATAGATTTTTTTTCATAAGATACTGTGATTTAGAAACTCAAAATTTTAGGGAATTTAAAAGAAATATGATATTTCTGTTCTCTGCATAATTCTTTCTTATAATTTTCATAACTTTTCCAACTAGCTTCATAATTTAAATTCCTCTAAATTTTAGTTTATGTGCATTTGAGAAATCTCTTACGAACAAAAGAGTAGCATTCGGAATCGATTCAACGTTAAGTTACTTATTTTTTAAGCATTTTCTATATTTTTGGTTTTCTATATTTCTGTAAGCACGAGAATTTAATTCTCAGCAATTGCCGCAGCATATTCATGCACGGTCGAGGTTTATTGCCGTAAGTATCGAACACGGACAAAGAAACGTATAGCGAATAGATTCCAAAAGCACTCCAATAAATGTTGTAATATTAAATATATATAGTATAACATAATAGAGTTATTAAAAACCTGGTAGTTAAATTCGTATTTATTATTTTTATTTATATATATTTATATTTTTTTTTGAGAAAAATAATTTAACTTTAGTACAATTAGATATTCTAAGTATATGAAAATACATATTAAACTTATAGAGAATTGATTGAAACAATTTGATAAAGTATCAAACTCTAAAATTGATTAAACTTATCCTGATCATCTCCATAACAGATGTCTGTAAAGAGGCGTGGCTATAGCTATATAAGCAGCCTCAACTATTACCTTCAGGGGATATAACTATAATATTTAAACTATTTACATTGATTTGCCATTGATGTTAGAGTACTTTTTCTTATATTTTCGACATATATTAAGGAAAAACTGTTTAAATCTTATGTGAGTTTTCAAATAAGAATTAAGGTGATGGTTAAAAGTAGGCGTGGCCGTTTTGCATTTATGTCTGAAATTTTGCAGTTCATTTTGAAAATGTCACATATTTCTTAAGTTTCATTTTCTTATAAAAAGTAAAGAATAAATATGTAAGAATCGCGACCAGTACGGAAACAATTTGTTAAATTCAAATTAATGGATATGATGTAATTAACAGTTAACAAATCGCAATTTCATAGATAATTTTTTAATATAAAATATATATGATTTAATGAACATTAAATTCTAATGGCAATGAAAAAAGAGTACGGATAATAAGTATAAATAAGTTAATTGATCAGAACTACATTCTGAAATATTTATATGTACTGAAATATTTAAATATTTATATGTGAATATCTAAGATTGATTTGACTTACTTAAATATTTAATTTTGTTGTTGGGAAGTGACTTTAAGTCATTTTCCAGTTATTTGAAATTCTTTGTCAATAATAAGAAATTGGTTTTTGATGCTAATGGTTATTTTCTCTTTCATTTTGTGACATTTAATTTAGCAAGTGTCTTCCTATTAGTGATTTCAGTTTGCCAAATGCCATATCCGATATCACGTTTGGCAGATGACTCTCAAAGCTAGACTTATTGTACAAGAATGAATTTCTCCTTATTAATTAATTATTACATTCAATTTGAATGTCATTTTAACGACTACACTCACTAATAACTTTTTAAATTTATTAGTTAAAAACAAAACTGCGTATGAAGCTTTAATTATTTCGTGATTTATTAATCTGAACTGAAACACAGTGAATTTGATTAAATCTTAAATTAAAGATAGGAAATTACAAGTTTAGAGATTTTAAATTATTGCTAAAAAATGGTTGATGATTGCTAAGGAATTTATTTATTTCATTTTTTTTTATAAAATGTTGTTTGTTTTATGCATGTGCGAATTCACAAGTTATTTCAGCATTTTGATAGAGTACCTTGCAGAGATTTTTTGAAGTATACATCTACTGCTGAATTATAAAAGAACTATTTATTATAAAAATATAATCTGGTTTAATATCAGTTTAGGGTTATTATTTGGTAACTGAAGCCTATATCTCTATGTGCTTAATAAAAACATATTCAGTAGGATGTTTCTAAGGTAATAGCATTGCTTGTTTAAACAAAAAATCATTGAAAAAAATCTATTAAGTTAAAACGAGTAGCAATTCATATTACTGCAATTCAATTTTCATTTTATTATTTTTTCTAAAACACATTATTAATAAATTGTGGGAAATTATTTCCTACTTTCAATAGGGGGTAGTCGGTAGCAGAAAGTATCATTCCAAATTACAATATTCGAAATGTAATTTCGATGGAAACATGAAAATGAGGGACGGCCAAACCAATTCATAAGATTTTATTCTGGTAACATTGGACTCAGATATCATTCAAAGCTAACCATGAGTTGTTTGTTTATTGTGAGTGTTTGTAGGCGGGACCTATTGAATTTCACTGGGCGGAGTTTCCTCTAGAATATAACAAACTCCTATTAAAGGAGTAGCAAGAACGTGCTTTATCTTTTCTCTTTATTTTAAACATTCTTTTTTATCATTATAAATATATATAAAAAAAATAAAGATATACAAAAGTAAATCTTTTTTTTTTGTTTTATAAAGAATAATAAAATAAAAAATGAATAATAATAATTAGATAAAGATTACAAAAGTAAATATTTATTTAAAATTTTTATTTTATTTCATTTTATTCCTTTTTCTCTTCATTCTTCCGTCTGTTTTCTCTATTTCAAATCAGGAGCGAAGAAAAAAATATTGCATCGAATAAGAAAATCTTTTATAAGTCTGCAATTTATTTTATTGAAATTTATACTACATCCAAAGCTTATTAAAAAATTCATATCTGCAAAAAAATTTTTAAGCAATTTTTAATTTGAATAATTGACAAAAATTTTAATTTTGGCATTGGAGGGGGGGGGAGAACATGAAATATTAATTTATAATTAAACCATGAAAGAGAAAAACGTCAACAACAATTCATTTTGTAAAATTAATTTTTCATGGCATTTTATTCCCTTTATTAAAATACAGAAATCGGAAGAAAATAGGATAATTGCAATCCATCCTTCTTTGGTACTTTTGTATTATCCCGTCGACTATATCTGCGAAAAATTAAATGTCATTAATGAAATACGATTTCGCACCGTATAAAATACAAATAACTTTTTTGTATAATTTATTTGTATTTTATATGGTGCTGAGATATAAGCAAACATTCTGCTTTTCCTTCATTATTTCGAAAAATAATTATTAAAATTTGCCGAATTCATTGTCGGGATAGTACATAAATGCCCACATTTTTTCTTAATTGCTTTTCCCTGGCACACAAGAAGTAATAGGAATGTACATGAGCAAATTAAAGGGCTATTGAACTAAGTTTAAATTATATTATATTATTATATTTATTGGGCTATTAAACTAAGTTTAAATAATATTCACATTTTATACCGCCAAATTATTGCAACTAATATCTTCAAGTGAACAGAATTCCCATCTGGAGCCGACGTTCAGAGTTCTATCTTGAGATACTAGTCTTAGCCCCAGATACTCCGAAAACAATTATACCTGCCTCCCAGGAATAAACATGCGATTTTTTATAGAAAATAATATTATTCAAAACACTGTTATGCACCAAGAAATGAAGTTTTAAGGATAGATTAATGTTAAAAGGAATTCGAAAGCACATGAAAATTTAAACATGGTGCAAAATTAAGTACATGATTTCGCGGTGTAAGATCACCCACCTCTAATACGAGGGTTACTCTGAAATTTTTGAGATACAACTAGGTTTTAAAGTTATACTTACAAAATTTTAGGTGTGTTCAAAGTAGTCTCCTCCGGCATCAATGCACTTATCTAGACGAATTTTCTACAGATTAAATGCCTCAAGCCATTCATTTCTTGAAATAGATGAAAAAAATGCATTTATAGCCACATCAATCTCTTCTGAATGAAAACGACGTCCACGAAAGCTCTTTTTTAAATTAAAGAATAACCAAAAGTCGCACATAGCCAGATCAGGTGAATACGGCGATGTTCGATCACTTTAATTTGTTTTTGTTTAAGAAACTCAACTGTTAATCCGGCTGTATGTGAAGATGCATTGTCATTGTGAAGCATTAGTCCCCTAGCATTCAGTTCTTGTAGAATTTCTGGAAGACATTTAGTGGTATACCAGTTTGCTGTTACTGTCCTTCCAACTTGATGGCTTTGACCAATCCCGTACTTTTGAAGAAAACAGCGTGCATCACTTTTTTCAGTGCGCGTTATTTTTTCACCATTGTCGGCGTAGGATCATCTTCAAAGACCCATACTTTGCTTTCTTGACGTGTTGGAACGTCAATAAACGGTATGTACGTTTCATCACCTGTTACAATTTTAGAAATGATGCGATGGCTACCATCATTTAGCAATTTAAGTGTTTCTTTACTGATTCTGACTAGCTCCTCTTTTTGGTGCTCAGTTAGATTATGGGGAACCCAACGGCAAACTACTTTTTTCATATGTAATTCTTCATGAATGATTTTGTGTATGGCTGCGGATCCAATGTTAAGCTCCTTCTGTATCATTTGATAGGTACAGCGATTATCATCCATTAACATTTTTCGTATGACAGACACATTATCCGGGATTACTGCCGACTGTGGCCTTCCTGTGTGTTCTTTATCCTGAAGAAAATTGCGACCTCTTCTAAATTCTCTAAGCCATCTGAATACAGTAGTACGAGCTGGAGATTCATTACCAAATGCTCATTGCAACCGTTGAACGCATTCTTCTTGATTTAATCCTGCTTTAAAATTGTAGAAAATCATAGGGCGAAAATGTTCTCGCGTCAACTCCATTTTCTCTTTTGTTTAAAATTTATTCTACGCTAAACAAGTTGAAGTACGTCAGTAAAAAATCGTCTTCTGTGTTAAAATACTTTGTATTTTAAAATTAAACCGTTATTTTTATTTTGTAAATTCTCGTCTGCGCGTATCACAAAAATTTCAGATTAACCCTCGTATAAACGCATTCACTACAAATAGAGTAAAAATAATCTTTCACAAAAATCGATGAAAAAATAATAAATTATCAATTTTAAGAATAAAAAGTTTTGGAGAATCTGGAAAGAAAGATCTTATGCCGTAAATATTTTATATTTTTATTTTCAGAGTTTAAGCTTTTTATAAGGAAATAAATAACCACACCACGGCATAAGTAATTTTACAGGCTGCTCAAATAGGCGTAATTGTTATGAATTAATAGCTAATTCTGGCTCCGAAATGAAACCAGCTTTAATTTAAAGTTAGCTAGAGTTAGCACTGAGTGTAGCTTACTGACGTGCACTGAGTGTGGCTGACTGACGTGCACTGTGTGTGGCTGACTGACGTGCACTGAGTGTGGCTGACTGACGTGCACTGTGTGTGGCTGACTGACGTGCACTGAGTGTGGCTGACTGACGTGCACTGAGTGTGGCTGACTGACGTGCACTGAGTGTGGCTGACTGACGTGCACTGAGTGTGGCTGACTGACGTGCACTGAGTGTGGCTGACTGACGTGCACTGAGTGTGGCTGACTGACGTGCACTGAGTGTGGCTGACTGACGTGCACTGAGTGTGGCTGACTGACGTGCACTGAGTGTGGCTGACTGACGTGCACTGAGTGTGGCTGACTGACGTGCACTGAGTGTGGCTGACTGACGTGCACTGAGTGTGGCTGACTGACGTGCACTGAGTGTGGCTGACTGACGTGCACTGAGTGTAGCTGACTGACGTGCACTGAGTGTAGCTGACTGACGTGCACTGAGTGTAGCTGACTGACGTGCACTGAGTGTAGCTGACTGACGTGCACTGAGTGTAGCTGACTGACGTGCACTGAGTGTAGCTGACTGACGTGCACTGAGTGTAGCTGACTGACGTGCACTGAGTGTAGCTTACAGTACAAATACCGAAAGAAGTAATCAAAGCTTTATGAAATTGACATTCCATTCGAAATATCAATCTTCGCAGGGTAAAATCCTAGGAGAGCCCTAACCCTTGGCGACAAACTGAAAAAAAGCACAAACCTGAACGAAATTCTAAAAATATTTTGGCTTACCATATCTAGTGTATTGAAGTAGGGTTACCAAGATTGGCGTAAGCCACAATTCTCGCCAACCAAAATTCTTCCCACCAGAGGTTGTGTAATCTACTCGGATCCAACCCTTCAATGAGAACTAGACTACAGAAAAAGCGATATCCAGGTCATCTTGACATGCAGACTTTATTAAAGAAATGACCGTATCTGAAGAAAAACTCGACAAGTTGAGCGGAGACTCAGCCATAAACTTCAACAAAGAACTGATCTATCGATTCCCCGGAATCATCACTTCGGGGCTTCACAATCTGTGTGGACTCAGATGTGCATCAAATATTGCATGATTGAATGAAGGAGAAAGAGCTTTCAGATGTGAAACAAAAGAGCTGCGATCTTCTGCAACGGATGAATAGCTCACAGATTTGAGGAATTTCTTTTGTGAAAAGCAATCAATAAAATGTTTAATCATAAAACGAAAATGCTTTTTCAAAAGGATATTTTTGAAAGTAAAGCGATTACTTTGCTTAGTTCTTCATCAATAAAATTGAAAAAATTGTTTTAGAATAGGAATTTTATTCTGCATATCTACCTCCTACAGTGCATTCTATAATTAAATTTCTAATTCATCAATAATTTTCTAATAAGATTTTATTCTTTAGGCGAAGGCATTTTAATAAAATATTTTTCTACAAAATTGCAATTTTAAGAACTATTTTATCAATTGTTACGACATTTAAAGAAATGAGAATTTTGTATGATATTTGTATTTATCATATAACTATTGCTATATTTATCATACAACTAAACATTGAAGGAAGTTAATTTTATTTACAATACTCTTCAAGATAAGAATTTTAATGTCTCATGGAGCCTGAAATTTAAATACATGAAATCAACATTTGGAGAGCATAGGTCTCTTTTTCCAGATATTTCCAGATATTAAAGAATATAGATGTGATGAAAATTTCAATGTTGTCATCATCTTTTTATGATTAAACTCCACAATCCTCATCTTCAGATGTTGATATCAATTTTAAAATGATATTTATTGGACAAATATATTATACTAGAAATAACAAATGATTAAATTTTCAAAAAATTTGGCTGGATTGATCCTGAGAAATCAGTACCCAGAACAACCATCTCTCAGCAATAACAGCAGTTATACGCCTGGGCATTGAGTCAAACAGAGATTGGATTGCATGTACAGGTACAGATGCCCATGCAGCTTCAACACGAAACGTAGGGTTTCGCAGGGCTCGAATAAAGGATAAGAGCCACGGGTCGTAACACACCAGAAATGTAAAGTGCACTGTTCAAAGCACCGTCAATGCGAACAAGAGGTGACCGAGACGTGTATCCAATGGCACCCCACACCATCACACTTGGTGAGGGGCCAGTATGACGATGACGAATGCACGCTGCCAGTGTGCGCTAACCACGATGCCGCCAAACACGGATGCGACCATCATGATGCTGTACACAGAACCTGGATTCATCTGAAAAGATGACGTCTAGCTATTCGTGCGCCCAGGTTCATCGTTGATCACACCATTGAAGGCACTCTTGTCTATGACGCAGCGTCAAGGGAAGCCGCAGGCATGGTCTCCGAGCTGAGAGTCCATGCTGCCGCAAACGTCGTCGAACTGTTCGTGCAGACACTTGTTGTCTTCCAAACGACCCCGTTTCTTGACTCATGGCTCGTGACGTGATTGCACGATCCATTACGGCCATGCGAATAATATGCCTGTCTTCTCGGCTGCTAGTGATAGGTGGCCGTTGAGATCCCGCATGGCGTTCCTTATTACCGTCCTGAACCCATCGATTCCATATTTTGCTAACAGTCATTGGATCTCGACCGACGCGAGCAGCAATACTGCGATAAGATAAACCGCAATCCCTGTACGCTGCAATTTGACCTTTATCAAAGTCAGACTTACACGAGGCATCACAACAACTTTTCACCAGGCAACAACGTTCAAATGCAATTTGTGTATGAAAAACCGGCTAAACAATTTCCTCATTTAAACACAATGTAGGTGTCGCTACTGGCGCCTGCTTTGTCTGAATGCGCTGAAAAGCTAATCATTTGCATATCACAGCGCCTTCTTCCTTTCGTATAAATTTCACGTCTGTAGCATGTCGCCTTTTTTATGCAGCAATTTTAATGGCCTGTAGTGTAAATAAAAAACCCTCAGAAGAATACAAAAACGGTAATCTTATGAAAACGAAAATTAACTTCTACTGCTCAAAAAAATTAACATCATTGTTAATTGATCTTTTGAAAAGCTAGGTTTCATCTTTTAATAAAAAGTTTCAGCTTCTGTATAATTTTTCTTTTTCAAAATGTTGAATATTTTTGATTTTAATGAAACAGAATCAGACTGTTCGTATCAAAGACTTGAAAATAATTACCTAATATTAATACAAAGAACAGAAATTCGCTTGGAACTTTAAATAACGTTTTGGCAAATATTTAAAGAAAAAAACGATTGAAATTAGAAACATATATATATATATATATATATATATATATATATACATATATATATATATATATATATATATATATATATATATATATATATATATATATATATATATATATATATATATATATATATATATATATATATATATATATATATATATATATATATATATATTATTGCCTTACTCACTTCCTTTGTCGAAGCGCATAAGAATAATTTTCACACTGATCTACCATGAGTCAGGAGATTGGTAAATCATGTCTTTATTTCTATTGAAATTGATATTTTAGAAAAATTACACATTTTGATTTACATTATAAAAAGATTTGGTATAAGTATGATATCCCCTACAAGAGATTTTTTGCCAAATCTAGGGTTCCTTGTCTTGATTATAGTGTTGCCAATTTGAGCTGTTCTTTCTTTTCGGATTTTTTTGTAACTAGATGTGGTTTTTTCTCATGTCTTACATTATTTTTATATCATATATATATGGTTATTTTCAGTGGCCACTGCATTTGAAACTTTTGTTCTAAGTTTCAATTCAAAGTTTTTTATAGATACTTCTTAATAAAATTATATTCTTTTTAAAACCAATCAACTATTATGTATATTCTTTTTTTAAATCAATGGAGTAAAAAGTATTAAATCCTAGTAGAAATCAAGCACTAATTTTTTTTTTTTCTCATTTGATAATAAGAAGACCATTGCAGATTCTTCTGCTTTTGACTAAACTAAGTATTTTCTGTAAATAAAAGAAAAATTGTATTTTGAAGAAGAAAAAAAAATGCTTAATCGTGTGCAAGATTAATTTAAAATCATATATGATAATAAATCAATTTACATTATAGAATTGATAATTGCTGATTTTTTTTATTCTTTCAATTCAAAGTTTTTGTTCAACACTACAATTCCAAGTTTATTTCTTAACTTAAATTGTATTTTTTAAAATCAGTCAACTACCACGTATATTCTTACTTTTTAAATCAATGGAGTAAACAATATTAAATCCTTGAAGCAGTCGGGTATTGGAAAAAAATTTTTATTTGCAATTTCTTATTTGGTAATAAGAAAGCCGTTGCAGATTCTTCTACGTTTAACTAAATTGAGTATTTCTGCAAATAAATGAAAAATAGTTTTTTGACGGAAAAAAAAAGAGAATCTTTATCGTGGCCATGTAGTCAGAATTGTTTGATAAGGAATTATATACATGATAATAAATCAGTTTATATTGTAACATGCCTGCCAATTTTTTTTTTTTTGCCAAAATATATCTGTAGTTTAAATTTAGTCCCCGTTTTACTTTACCATAGTAACATTTTACAAAATTTGTTTCACTGAAGTGTGAAACTAACAAGCACGGATTGGAGACAAACGAACAAAATGGCGAAATAAATATCACCCTAGAACTACTTTTAATCTATTATATTCAAATTTAATACAGTTTATACTACGGATGCATGAAACAGAAAATATCACCGACATATTCGACAAGTGAGCTTGACGTCATATGAAGTAAGTCCATTATTGCTATTTACTGATTTCTTTTACCGGTTGCTGTGAGGAGAAACCAAACTCAACATAGCAGATTTTTATTCCTTTTCCAATAATACTTTGTAGATTTTTTATACTATTGTGCCATTTAAAAGTTTTTAAAATGCGTATTTTTTAAACTTTAAGAAAAAGTTTTCCGTTTTAAAAACATGCATTTAACTTGGGGACGAAAAACAAGTCGAAATGATCGCCAATGGGGGAAGGGGATATACTTTCATTTCCAAAGATTTGCTAAAATAAAACATTTGCAATTTAAATAAAAAATAAAATTGAAATTTGTATAATTTAACTATCATATTTATATTTTGTAAACTATTTTTATTTTATTTCCTGCTTATTTCAAAAATGTCATGTAACGATATCTTGCGATCATAATAAAATATAGAGTATATAAAATAATTATACCATTGTTTAATATTGATAAACATTTAAAATGCGAGTGAATTTAATTATTATTCATTTATACATAAGGTAAATTACTTTAATCATATTTGGCTCTCTAATTGTTTTCTGTATTGAAGATCAATTCAGCTCTAATTGTAAGATGATAAGGCTAAACAGTGTATTTAGTATCAGATATATTTGATTAGTGTTATAACTGGCCGGCAACGTATAATGATATAAATGCATGCCACTGTTAATTTTCATGATCTCCGCTATTAATAACCAAACCATGCAAATAAATAAATGAAACAAATAAATAAAACCGAAAGAAAAATAATAAGAAGCTTTTATATGTATATATATATAATCACAAAGTGGATGTTTCCTCTTATCGTATTGATTTTGCTTTCTATTCTGATCGATTTTCAACACGTTCAATTGTTCGATTTTGGAAGTAATATCGCTAAAGATTTGGAAACAAAATATTTAGAACAACAGGTAATTTTCATCATTTTGAAAACTTTTGCAAACGGAAAAAATTACATTTAAAACGTACTTCTTCATTACTGGTAAAACATCATGAATTGGTTTTTTTTCTCATCGCCGACGACACTCAGACATTCGATAAGTGAACTTCGCCTTTGTGCTGTCCCTCAAAAAATGCTATTTGAAGGTAGGCTATAAATTTGTTAACAAGTCGGAATTACGACTCCGTCTCAATACGATGAGATGTAGAGAAACGTTATCTGACATCATGGACATTTTAAAACAATGAGAATTGTAATAAATTGGGTAATTATGATCTCAAATGGAACGAAAGAGATGACCAATTTATGATTAACAAACATAAGTTGCTAAAAGAAATTCAACCATAAGCATTTTAATTTTCAATTCTATGTGACGTCTAATAAAAAAAAAAAAATAAAAAAAAAAAAAAAAAAAAAAAAACATTATTAAAGATTTCCCTTCTAAATAATTGATCGTTGGGTCACCCATTTAATGTCTTTCACTCCTTGGAGAATGGGTGCGTGTATATATATATGTATATATATACATACATACATACATACATAAATACAAGGGGATTCTAAATTGTTTTTACAAATTAAGAGAGATGGTAGTATCCATCAAGAGGAGTAATAATTACTGCTTAATTACTACTTACTTAGGAACACATTCCACTCTGAGAGGCAGAAAAGAGGAATTCTCACGTTTTACAGTCATATTTATTGTTTAGTGAAAACCTCACAGCAAATGCTCAAAATGCCAACCACGACACACGTGGTCGGTATTTTGAGCGTTTGCAATGAAACCAGCGAAGTAACGACAGACGCACACTCTCAAAAATTCCTAGAACCGTTTTAATTGTGTCCGCGGCAACAACGATTCTTGCCACGAGATCTTCCGCGGGCGCGTACACTAAAGATTTCATGTACCTCCAGAAGGAAAAGTCCAGTGGTTGAGGTTCAGTGAGTGAAGACGCCAAGCCACAGGTCCTCTACGTCCAATCCATAGTCCGGGGCATTGTCTGCGGCATTCACAAAGTTATCTGACCGTGATGAAAAAATGTGCTGGGGTTCCACCGTGCAGAAACCACAGGTCTCTCTGAATGGGGAATGGAACAGCCGGCAATAAACTGTGAAGCACTTGTTCCAAGAAGATACGGTATGTTGCTCCGGTTATACGGTCTGGATTGATGTAAAGGCCTACCAGATAATCACCAAGGATACCTGCCCAGATGTTCACGGAAAATTTCTGCTGGAGCTTACGAGGGGTTGTAGAGTGGTGATTGTTATTGGGCTAAAAGTGTTGATTGAGCTTGTTGAAAATGCTTTTTCTGCTAAATGTTGCCTCATCACTAAATAATATTAATTCAGGAAATCGTGGATTGTTATTCTTCATCCCCAGCATCCACTGTACAAAGTCTTCCCGGCAGGGATGATTATCTGTCTGCAAAGATTTAACTTTTTGAACATGCTAGGGGTGCATGCATCCCTCGTGTAAAATACACTACGCCGCTGGATGAAAAGTACTATTTCGTAAGCCAACGCTCGCGTACTTGTGGAAAGAGCTATTTCAAATCTTGTCAAAACTGGGTTTTCCATTTCTGGCATTCGGGAATTTTGCGAACTTCCTACATTACTGGTTGAGATGGTAAACAACCCACTTTCTCGCAGTCGTCAATAAACGCTCGAAAAGGTAATATGGCTTAGAATACGACATATTGGAAACCGCTCTTCGCACAATCTTAGTCTATTCACTTTTTCTTCACCATATATGAGATACATATCAGCCAATTTTTCGTACGCGTACATTCACTAAAAATTTTTGGATGGCATTAGCCAGATAGTACTTGAAGTGATGATGTTGCGCCGTGTTTAAAGGACTGCGTCTACTCTATTTTACTTTCTCCAGTAACCAATAAGAGCGAAATGCTGCTTTTTCTCTGGGAAAATTTGCATACGGTAAATTCGTGACAAATTCTTGATGCGTTTCTATAATTTTCTATTTTCTGCCTCTCAGAGTGAAATGCGACCCAATGTTCCTGTGTAATTATTGCGTGTATGGATGGATACAATCACCACGCTTACTTAGTAAAAGCAATTTAGAATCACCCAGTATATATATATATATATATATATATATATATATATATATATATATATATATATATATATATATATATATATATATATAAAGGGTATATGTATGTATATGGGTGTGTGTACATACATCTATCACACTATAAAATTTCTGTAGAAATCAGGAACCGACTATAATGATATTAATAAGCAAAAACAAAGCATCAAAAACTTTCCAAGGCGTAATAAAAGAAATGTGGTCATTCATTAATGATTAAGAATATCTTACAGTACTTTTTCACATAGGGTAAGATATTGCTACCAGTTTAAATAACCTCGATTAAACATTTCAATAAAAGAAAAAATATCTACGAGTCAAGAAATATATATTAAAAAATTCCTAACATTAGTTTTGAAAATTCTTTCAGTATACTTCACCTTCAGTGGCCCTTAATTCAATATACGTGTCAAGGATGGATTAATGACCAAAGTGAAAATCTTCGAGCTGAGAAAATGCATTGAAATATGTCAATAGTCTGATGGTCAGAAGCTTGGAGAATCTCGTGTACCGAGTACATCATTGGAGTGTGGTACAGAATAATGCCGCGACTTTTAGTTATTCCGGTCGGTTAAAATATGATGCACAATAGTTGGTTAGTTGGGTTTCATGGCGCAAGGTTCAGGAATGCACATGCTGCTAGAAATGCATTTTGACAGACTGGCTCAGAAGGTTACTAATTTAAGCCTTGAATTTAATCTTTTCTTCAAAGTAAAAATTTGTAATTTGACGATTTTTAGTATCCTTTTGTTGGTATTTGTAATTAAATATTTGATTAAAATTCTCTGTTTCGCAGTTCTGAGCACTTTTGAGAGAAATTTTATTTAGATTTTTAATATACTTTATGGTGACAATTTTGTGATCATTTTCAATATTCTAATTTCTTACAAAATAGATTGATAGATGGTAATAGAGAGATTGATCATGAATCTTAGCGTTTTGTGCTCAAAAACTTTTAAAGTGTGTTTTTCTCTATTACTGATGGTGTTCCAAAATGATGACGCATAAGTAATCAGAATTCTAATCACACTGATATGAGTATCATGAGATTAAGTAGTAGTTTCAATCTTCTTCATATAATGGGATTAATACTTTCATAATCATGGGTTGATTTTTGAATGACATTGTTGATGTACGAGTTGCAATATCATCTCCATACAAAGCTAAATACATATTTTGGACAATTTCAATTAGGAATTCATATGTATAAAATAGATGAAGTATGGCGCTTCCTTGAGGAACATCCCTACATGTATTTTTAAAGTTAGAGAAGTTTCATTACATCTATAATTTGAAAAAAAAAACGTTTATAAGAAGGGTAATATCTGGATTGTAATCCAGTTTCATCAATTTACATATAATTTATTTATGCTATACTGAATCGAATGCCTTGGGGACATATGATGGTGTCATGGCTGAGTAAAGAATATGGGCAAATTGAGTACAACATTTTTAATAATTCTGTGCAGTCGCCGGACCGTCGAAAGATTTTTAGAAATCCTTATTGTTGATTTGGTAATAAATTGAGATCTTCTTTTATGTTTTGTTTTCCTTAGGATAGGAAAAATGCTGATTGGACACGGAAATATAATTGAAGACATTTGATGGTTTTTTCTAATAATATTGAATGGCAATTGGCAATTTTTTATCATGTTGTTGTGGATGAATTAAGTGATGAAGATGAAATTATTACTTATATATATATATATATATATATATATATATATATATATATATATATATATATATATATATATATATATAAAAGATTTACCATTTAGCAGAAAGTTCTGCCCGTTGATCGATGACGAATCTGTTAATACCATGCTAGAGTAGAGCAAGATCTCTTTCTGACAATATTGGATACAGCAGGAAGCTTATCAAATTATTAGAAATTCAGCTCAGCAAACTATTTAGGACCATATTTCGGAAGATAGGATTGGTGTGGAAATATTCAAAATAGGTGCCTTATGATTTAAGTCAGAAGAATTTTGATGATCGAATCATCACAAGCTTATCTCTGCCTGTTCGGAACGAAATCGAGCCCTTCTTGAACCGGAGGATAAATGGAATATAAAATGGATTACCTAAGAAAATATCGTAAGGAATAGGGTGTGGAAAAGTTTGTCTTTAAAACTCTAAAACAAATGTGACTCTGAATAAGAGAATGATACTTATATGGTGGAACATTTGAGGACCAATACATTATGAACATTAAAAATTCAAAGAAAAGCTCAATTCGGAAAAGTGTAATCAACAACTGGTTAATGCAGAGGGAGCAGTTAAAAAAAATAAGCTGGCTATGTTCTAAGAAAAAGGTCAAAAAAATAGTTCGTTAAAAATTGCTGAGCTCGGTTGAGAAATTCTGTCTCATGTACCATATTTTCCGGACTTATGACCTGCCCATGTTTTCGTCCTTACAGATTTTTTTGAAGGGCAAAAAAGATGAGGAAGATATCAGTCAAGCACTCTTTCTGTTTTTCGCATGAGAAAATAAAACATTTTTCAAAAATAGGATATCCAAATTGACCTCATTCTAGCAAGAAGTCTTTAATAATAATGATATTTATATTATTTAATAAAGTTCATTGACGCCACAAAAAAATTGTATTTCGTCTTATTCCAAAAATGAACAGAACTTTCCGGTAAACCTACTATATATATATATATAGTTCTTTTTCTCTCTTTTATTTTCATTGCATTCCCAGTGGGTATATTTTGTGTTAAAATCCTCACCAATAATTGCTGGTTGAGAAGTTGAAAAAATCTCAATGATTTCATATGCATTTAGCAGCTACTGTGATTTATTGTAGAGACAAGTAAATTTATGATAATACTGCTTTATTTGATTATAGATTGGACTAAAATTAAAGTTTCTTCAAATCATTTACTGCTATGGTTACTGAAATAGTAAAGCATTATCATATTTTTAAATGCTATGTTAACGCCACATTTTTGAAGTACTCAATTACACGTTATAATTTGGAATGTTAAAGTTTCCAGATGGTTTTACTGTAAACAAGGCCATGTCATCATTGTTGTACTCAATGAAATTTAGAAATTCAGATTTATTATTTTTAAGGCTATTTGCATTTCATGCAACGGTGATAGTTGGAGAGAAAAATCGATGCTTTAATCGCAAGGCGGTGTCCAAACGCAGAGTATCTTACAGTAATCAGGCTCTGTTATGTCGAAGACAATTTTACAATACGTCTCAACACATAAATTATAATTAGATAATATTCTTCACAGCATGGTTCATCAATATTTAAGCTTTTAGAGAAAGCTTGTTGAAGTTCGAATAAATATAGTAAACCAATTTCGGAATATATTACAACATAACGTTTCCCATTGACTATTGAAAGCACAAAATGATGAGATTACTTCATAAACCTTTTCTGAAATTCCTATATGAAAGAGAAACCTCGAGAATTTTTAACTCAAAGACTCTTTTAACATGACTGACTTGTTCCGCAAGAATCGATTCCTTAATGGTAGTGATGTCTTTACACTTATCTCGATCAAATGTAGGGAATTTGTCTGGAAGTCTGATTTTGTCCTGAAATAATTCCTTCTGATTGCTTTTAATTGGAATGTTTATGCAAAGGCGAGGGAAATATTGGGGATGTAAAATAAAAAATCCCCTTTCAAACCTTTGAACGAAACAAAATCAAAATTTAAAGCATTGAATTGCGAAATTTAGTATAAGCTCAAAATATATTGAATATGTTAGAAGAACTCGATAATGTTGAGCAACTGCTACTCAGTTAAGAACTGCATCACCAGCGCTCTGATAGGGTTGCAGTTGGGCTCTTCCCATAATAAGGATGAGCTGCGGATGGACATGCATGCAGGCCTGTCGAGATGCGTGCTCGGGAATTTTTCAAATGTTCTCCATGGTGACATCATCGATTTTGAACTGGGTTAGATTCTGAAGTTAAAGCGGACTCTGGATGAGTTCGCACCCACTTTGCTTCATCAAAGGGCCTCTCTTATGAATCAATTAATCTAACATGATGCCATGAAGTGGTATAATTTCATTTTACGATGTGGAAATAGCTATTTTCGACTTCGCTTACATTATGAAACAAAAGAAGATGGGTGTGACTTTATGGACATGATTATGGGTGGACATGCATGTGGTGAATTTGGGTGGCATTCTTAATTTCCTGACCCTCTTGCGACATATATGTTTGGTTTTCTCTTTGTGAAAGTAAATATGCAATGGCTGCTTTACAACAAACTTCAGGAGTTTTCTTTCTCAAACACCGCATAGTGGATGACTACCCATTAGGCGGGGAATATCCACAATGCGGTTATGGGTTGGTGGCGTGCATTATAGTAAACAGTTATCCACTATGCTGTGTTCGAAAGTTATCCACTATGCTGTGTTCGAAAGTTATCCACTATGCTGTGTTCGAAAGTTATCCACTATGCTGTGTTCGAAAGTTATCCACTATGCTGTGTTCGAAAGTTATCCACTATGCTGTGTTCGAAAGTTATCCACTATGCTATGTAAATAGTTATCCACAATGTTGTGTAAATAGTTATCCACTATGTTGTGTTCGAAAGTTATCCATTATGCTGCATTCGAATGTTAGCCATTATGCTGTGTAAATAGTTATCCACTATGCTGTGTTCGAAAACATTGATCTGGAGGGAAAGTAACATATTGACTTTTATGGCACCCAGCAACAGAATGAAGCGGTCCATGTCTCTGCGATCGGTTTCAATGCAACAGGTGTATCATCTCCAAGACGACTTTTGCCTCGTGGTTTATGCAACCGCTTTGCCGACTAACTGCTCTTTTTCAGGTATGATGACTTGGAGTTTCGCTCACACGTTCTTTCATTTCACGTGACGGCGAGGAATATTTCCTAGGATTATCTTCGTTTTATTAACTCACAAATAATCAAATGCAATTTTTTTGATGGTAGAAAGAATATTATGATATCATGCAGTTGCTTAAATTCGGAGAAAAGGTGAAATTGATTCCGTCATTCAGCTTTATTTTTATACGGTTTACCACGGAGTTCCTGAAAATGAAGCAGTACCATTCTACCAGTTGAAAAATACTGAATCCCTTCAACAAAAAATCAACAATAAAAACAAAAAGATGGGAAAGTGTGAAATCAAATGAAGCGACGGAAAGCATCAGAAGAAGCGTTCAAATGTTTTGCAAAGAGCTCTCTTTCGCTCCTTCGAACTGAGGGAGTGAGCGAGCGTTCTTTCCAAAGTGAAACCTCGGAGGGCCTTGGCACGCCACCAACTTGCGAGCGGCTCGGATGCTGAGCTGCAGCCTTTGATGCACTTCTGACGTATGGATATGCATAAAAACAACTAAAATGTTAATTTTGCAACTGACTCAATATAATGTTCTTATTTACTTAACTCTGGAGGAAGCCCTTGCTAGGAGGTATAAGGAGTGAAAAAACTATAGTTTCGAAAATGTCAAAAGGATGGCATTGGATAAAATATTTCTTTAAAACAAGTACAGTAGGTGTTTGTTTCCACAAAATTCTAGTTTACGAGCATTCAAGATTTTACGAACGAGTAGCCGATCCCTGTTAGAATCCCATTCCATGTATTTTGATTCTCGTTTGTGTGTTTGTCGCTCAACGGTCATTTTTTTTTTTTTTTTTTTTGCACACGAGGGCTAATTAGACCGGGACCTACGGTTTAAAGTGGATTCCGAATCACTACAAACATCCATGCCCAAGGTGGAATTCGAACCTACGAACTGTTGAAACGAAGGCAAGAGCGCTAACCATTCGGTTGCCAGATCGGTGCATTTTGAATCTCATTTACGAACACACATTTTGAAAAATCTATTTTGTAAACTCATTTTTTGTTTCGTTCGTTTATTTATTTTGCCCCAATTGTTGTTTAAATTTTTTAATTTTATGGTAGAAAAACGTGGATCGAAGTTTTTATGGGAGAATCGTAAATTGTGAATGATTGCACAGCTAATATAGAAATCCCAAATTTTTGTTCTCTTTAAGGTATTTCCAAAGGAATCTCGGCCGCTCAACCTTTTCAACGAATGCGTGCATGTTCGTTTCAAGTATAAAATTCGTTAAGTTACTTTTACAAGGAGTGATGAAGTTTGAAATGATCTTATGAAAATGACATTCTAAACGCTTAAAAGGAGCATATCAATTTATGCTTGGAATGATGTGACTGGAAAAAGAATATCATGATCATTTTGACACGCAAACTTGTATCAACGTTTTTTTTTTTTTTCCCGATAAAAGTAAATCTTCCGAACTAAGATTATTCCAGATTTTTTTGAGCCGTTGTTAGGCATTTCTCCCACCCACAACTCCCATCTTATCATGCATGCATCATCTACCATAATATAATCCATGGCTTCAATATTATAAGGAACTTTTCCAAGGAAAGAACATGGCTTGGAATAACTTTATAAAATGGGCATTCTACTCATAGCATATTTGTTAATCTATGATTGAATTAATTGCAGAAAAAACGATATCTAGGGGGACATGCTGATTTCATTAATGAACCCACCATAAGGGAAGAAAGCCAGAAATTGACGGCTTGAGTGAAGATGAGTTATTCATCCAAAATCTCCAACCACCCACAGATGCCAGAAATTTTTCTTTAGAACCTGAATGTGAAATCGGGCGTAACGTATAAATAAAACAACATCGGATTGTTAAATGGGTGATAATATGGTGACTGAGAATGGAAAAAGAACTTTGAAGGCATCAAACAAGAAGAAAATAAAGAGGTGTGTCTGTGAAACAAGCACATCACTGGCCAACAAAATTAAAGAACTTTTTTTTTTTTTTGAGGCAGTAAAATACTTCAATACATAAAAATGCGTTTTTAAAATGCAGTTTGAAGTAGTTAAAGAATGAGTGATTACTCCGCCTTATTTTTCCACCATAAAATTCAATTAACTTTTTTAACTGAGAATTTTTAATTTTGCATGTTTCTTATGTATGAAATATCTGATTCTAATAGTACAGTAAAGCTAGATTGAAGAAATAGTTCCAAAAACTAAGACTTGTTTGGCTCATTTTACAAATTTTCGATTTAAAAGCTATTTTTATTATTTTCTACGAATTCATAAAAACGACCGTCTACTTCAGTATAAGTAAGTCTTAAATATATAGCATGCAATAGTGAATGCTTACTGAAGGGATTAATGTAATTTGTTTACGTTGAATTCAAGAAAATTGGCGAAACGAAATCAATATGCAAAGCAATCAGAAGAGCAACTGCGCTTTGAACCGTTTGCAAAGGAAACGAATTAAAAAAAAATCTTTAAATATATAAAAATATGCTCCCAATAAGAATAAGATGGATATAATTTAAAATACAAAGACATTCAGAATGCGTAACAATTTTAAATAAAATGAGAAAACTACAAAGTTGTAGATCTTTTACATTTTCAACAGCAAATAAATACAAGGAATTATGTTCAACTGCGATTTAAAAACAAGAAGATATAAAACAAAAAAAGAAAAATTCAAATTCAAATCTTTGATTGTTATGAATCTGCATATTGTGTATAGCACGGAAGCATGTGTTTTTGTGTAAGGAAATTACCATGAATTTTTCTTTTAAATATAGGGGGGCTTACAATAAAAAATAATTATTTACTATTGTAACTGGACAGACTTTTATTGAACAGTGCTTAGTGCTACATACTTTGAGTAGTTTTATATAACGAGTAAAATGTCCCAAAATTTTTTAAGTGGATTCTGAACTTCGTATAGGGGGTTAAGAATCCATTAAAAACTATGTTAAGACATCAAGCCACATGAGGGGATTTTGAATCATTTGAATCCATTGATGGATGAAGGTTCACCCCTATAAAACACCTCACGATGCCTCATTCAAAATCATGAAGGGGCTCATGATGAACCAATTGCTTGTTAGATACTGCAACCACCCTCATGGTCAGAGAGGGATGCTGTCAACACTTATTCCAGAAAATCTACACTCACTGCATTGCTCTACTGTTTCTGGATTTGAACTGGGAACCTTCCATCCCGAATAAAGTATTTTACTGCTACCCCCCCCCTACCTGTGCGTTTAGGTTGGTTGGTTGCTTAGATTTTGTGGCGCAAGGCCCAAAAGAGGACAAGCTGTGCCAAAACTAAGACTTATGTGTAAATTTATTTTCAAAACCCAACCAAAGCGTTAAAAAATTAAAACAAAAATATTCGAGTACATAATACAACTAAAAAATCTAAGTACATATAAAATATAATAAAAATTAAATGCATACACAATCACCCAAAAATTAAAAAATGAAATAAAATATAAGAAACCTATAGTTCTTAGATATAAAAATAGTTTTCTATGAGGTGGATCCCCCAACAGATCAAGCAAATTTAAAAGAAACACATTTAAAAAAGAGTAAACGATAATAGTTAAAATATAGACATGAAATTAAAATATGAAAAACAATGAATGGTTCATCACACGTTTTACACCAAGAATTTAATGCATTTAAAAAGAAATGTCCATGTGTGTGTGAAACGTGATTTAATCTAATGTGATGAAAATATTTAATCTAACATCAGCGGATCGTACCGGTAAAACTGCTAATGAGGTAACGTATGGAAGTATGGTACTTAGATAATGTATGGTATTAGTGCAGTGGTCTGTTGTAGATACTGCGAATACCATGCACTTTGATAAGGACATGAGATGATGAGTTCGAACCAGTGCCAAGTTGTGATGCCCCTCGCTATGCAATGCTTCACAGTTGAGGAGAATCGTTTCAGTCCATCCTATGGGGACGCCGTTATTAGCTATGAGTGAACCTACACTAAAGAAGCGCAGGTTTAACTGAATAGCTTATTTGCGCGTCACACATTGAAATAATATATAGATTGAAATAACGTTTAACTAATTTGATTTTAGTGAATCAATGCTTGTTATTCTGTCGAAAGAATCTTATGACAACAAGACGAACTCATGATGATTTGCAGATTGAAGAGAAAATTCCCGAGCACCCGCTCTGACCTGTGAGAGCGTCGGGAACACTCGTGCGACGTCTGTGCAGAGGAAGAAGCCTCGTTTATTTTCCCTCGAAGTTTGAGCAAGGAAGCAAAGCCAAAAGCGCCGGCATTATTAATATTTAGAAGAAAATACTTCCAATTAATTTAAATATCTAGCTCTATAAATTAATTTACTTAATTTAAAAAAAAATAGATGTCGATAATATGAAAATGTGTTGACCGTTAGATTTATTCAGTAATAGAAGTAGCGGGAAAACAGTGATTCATGTGTGTGAGGATGATATATCATAATATAATCACTGTATCTTCACTTTTTTTGGGGAAAAAGAGCCTACATACATATATATATATATATGTGTGTGTATATATATATATATGTGTGTGTGTGTATATATATATATGTGTGTGTGTATATATATATATTGAAATTTAATAAAAAAAGCAAATTAATAAAAACAACAAAAAATTATAAATTAAAAAGAAGGAAATCTTTTTAAATCTTTTTTGTCAGAATTCTAGATGATTAAGAATGTTTCGATTCACACACACATCCACACACACATATATATATATATGCATGCCAGAAATTACAGGAGAGCGATTGCTTAAGTTGTCTACAAAAACTCAAATGCTGTGATAACACAGCCCTTGACAATTGGTTCCTACTTGAACTCAAATTGCAAAAATGTAAGATGGTTTCTGAGTAAATACTTGTGCGTTTACTATTTAATAACTTTTTCCTAAGAATTTGAGAGTCCATGCCGCTAACTGAATTACATCTAACAAATGTAATTCAGTAAGCGATTGATTAACAACGAACTAGATTTGTAACAACATGCAAAAAACCGTTGTTCAAAGAGGCATTTTAAGAGCGGTGACCAGAGCGTATCCTAGAAAATCTGAAGGGACTTACCTCCGTCTGCGTAGGTCTCGGATCCATATCCGTCCTGGAGACCGTTGGCCCAGGTGCCGTCGTACTTGGCTCCGGACGAAATGCACTGCCTCACCCCGTAGCGGCCCTTGAAGCCCTCGGTCCACTCTCCTCGGAAGATCCAGCGGCCCCGCGTCTCCACCCCGAGTCCATGCCGCTTGCCCTCCGCCCACTGGCCCTCGTATGTGCTGCCTGCGGGCCATGTGTACACGCCGGACACCTCGAAGCCACGGTTCCAAGAGCCGCTGTACTCCCCCTGGCCCTTGGGCCCCGTGCACACGCCATGACCGTGCGCCTTGCCCTCCTCCCAGCCGCCGCAGTAGGTGCCCCCGTCATCGAAGTCAAAGCGCCCACCCCCCGCCGATGACGGGGTGGGCGCGGGGGGTGGATGGACGTACACGGTGGACGTCATCTCTGGTGGTGGCGGCCCATGGTGCTGGCCGAGCAGCCTTCCACATCAGCATCTTCCGCCTCGCGAATGGCGCTCCTGATCTGTGCCAGCGGGGAGGGGTGGCGGCCGCTTTATTTTTAGAGGACGGGGAGCCGCGTCTTTTTTTATCCTCTTCCTCCAAAGGAGCTGCGAGCGGAGCAGCGGCGGGGGGAGAGCAAGAATAAACATATTCCATCTCCCCCCCCCGACGAATATAATTAACAACATCGAGGGGTGTGAGCCTGACGAGGTGGAAGCAGAGATGCCCGCACTCCCCTCCAGATCAGGTGCTCCTGCCGGCCGCGCGGGAGGATACTGGAATGTGTCGCTGAAGTCCTCCACCGGCCGGTCGTGGAAAGTAGGGTGGCCGCTCTGGTGTCGACCTCGCTACTAAAGCGGTTGACTGGACTTGGAGGTTTTCACTTTGTAGAAACATGCAGCTGGAAACGTATCTCAATAACTGCACTTAGCCTATCAAATTTAGCACACATTTAAAATAAAAGAAACTTTAATGCGGTAAGTTAAATTATTAATTTTTAATTCATTAATAGAATAAAGAATTCATTAATAATAGATAATTCATTAATAATAGATAAAGAAATTCTGTGAAAAGTAAAGATTTGTTACTAATGAGAATGAATTCTTCACTTGAAAATTATCTTCTTAAGCGCTGTGTATTCTTAAAAAAAAAAAAAAAAAAAAAAAAACAGCATTTTACTTAGTTTTTAAAGAAAAAAATAAAATTTGAATAGTTAAAATTAGAAGAATTGTGTTTGTTTTGCAATTGTAAACTGTTTGCAGTGTTCGTTAAATTATTTAGCATTCTGTGATGCATTTCTGAAATGATGATGAGTATTTAAAAAAATTTTCTTCCACTTAAAAAAAAGGCGGATATAATTTATTCAAATTCAAGATATGTTTAAATCTATTAAAGCCCTGTTTCAATTTAGGCATGAAAAATGTTATAAATATCAAAAAAATTATAATATTTAAATAAACACACACACACTGTCAAACGCTATGTTACTTGACGACTTCAGAAACAATAAACTCAATGAAAATTAATTTTCATTAGTTATTTTTTTCAGTTTGTTTCTATTTATTTATATGTCAAAAAATTCAATTTCTTATATTTTATACTTAAAAACGGGCAATTCCCAAGATTAATTTCACTAACATAGATTATATTTTTTACCGGAAAACGTAAATTTAAAAAAAAATAATAATAATAACTGAGGAAATATTATCAAATATTTTTTCCTCTTCACCCATCAAAAAGGATGATAATAGTCGTTCTCTAAGATTTTATCACCTCATTTCACAAAAATTACATCTCCACACAAGTTTTATCTTCTGCGCATAATTTCTTTCTTTAGAAACGAAAGAAAACGCTTGCGTTTACAGGAAATAGTTATCCGGCGTTTTTTCTCTTGATATATTTTTGTCTTGCGATGAGCGCCCCAGTTCGCATGAATAGAAAAGGGAGACAACTTAAATGTTATGCTTTTTGGGTTCCGAAATTCAAATAATTAAGTTGGCTCATCTCATTTACAAATACTCCTGATTTTAGGAACGAGTGGCCGATCCCTCCATTCATTCAGGTTTGCGAACCAACATTTTAAGAAATTTCTAATGGAAAAACTCATTTTTATGAATAATCCGTTTGTGATTTTTTTTATCATTTGATTTCAATTCCATTTTATGATTTGGTTTTCGCTAATTTATGTTTGAGAAACTTCTATTGACATTTTTTTTATCTGAGAGTCCTAAAAATTCTTTTAAGTGGGAAAATTGCAGTATTCAGTATTTGAAGTCTTTGATCATTAGAAAAAAATATTAAATCGAAATTATTTTGCCTTATCGATCTTTAATTTTAGAGTCCATGGATCAGAATATAATCAAACAACTTCTAACGCAAACATTGTAGAATATTTCTGCAAAGTATGTTGGCGTACATGATTGCTTATGAAATCGGCCCAGACACTTGTCAATCTACATCTGTATTGAATTTGAGGTAAAGACGATATCTGGGATATTTCGACAAGCAGACCTTTCTGTCAGCAAACGATATTTATATGAGAGTTGAAGTGAAGCGCGCACATTCCAAAAGAGAATCAAAATCTCTGTCGAGAACTTTCTCGCTGCAGTTTGTATGAATGAGCGAAGAGCGCTCCACTTGTCGGACAAAAATATCATCTGCCAAATCAGGAGCTGAGCATTCCCGAAAACAATAGAAAAATATTTTCCTTCATCGGAGCAATGTTTAAAAAATACAATTTCCAAGCAGAAAGAAATTAAATACTTATACTTTGATTTTCAACAAAAGATTGAAAGTAGTAATTATTTTTAAGAATGTATTTATTTATTTTCACTTTTTGATAAAGTGCTTAGTAAATAACGTTCCATATAATTCTTCCTTTATAAAAAAAGTGAATGATTTGCTAAAAGTATTTTTTTAAATTTTATGTTCATATTTTCAAATTAACGAGTTCGCAAAAATGATTGTCTTCATCCAAAGAATAATACTTAAGTTTCATCTGAAATTATATGAAAATTTATGGGTTACTCATTTCCAGAAAATAATGACAGTCTTCTATAACATAAAAAAGGATGTGTTGAGCTTTTTTATTAATAGTTTTAAAAAGAATATTTTAATTTGTAATATTTTATTCAATATTTTTATTAAGAGTTAAGATACCTCACTTTACTATTACATTTTATTAAATATTAATAAGTAAAATTTTATATCGAACATAAAAAAAAAGAATTTTGTTCTCAATGAATTTTTTGATCGAAATGCAGAAAATAATGCAACACATCAAGATAAATAAATGGATGAAATCTGTCTGTGAAAATGATATTTAATCATTTCAGTACTCTCCGTTTTCAGAGGGGAAAAGGTTGATTTCTTCCATCCACTTTCAACTAGGGTTCATTAGACCTGTAACTTTTAGAGAATTTCAAGAAATTTTGCTCACTCGATGAAAGTACAAACTCTCGAGCTGAAGGCCAGAACTTTCATCCGTCAGCTTGACAGATGAGGTATTCTCAAAAAATAAAATATTACTTGTACGACCGATACAGGACAAAAACGGACTGCATGCGTTTGCAAAGGATGTGAAAGTTACGTCTTTCAATCTTTTGAAAATTCACTCTGTAACAGTAGCCTGAATGGAATCAGGCGAGATTAAAATTTACGTTCCTTCACAAGGATTATATTTTTTTCATTCCCAGCTTTTGTTATCGTAAAGAAGACCAATGAAAATTATAATTCGTACATTCTAGTTGTCTTTTTAATTTCAGACATAGATGTTAGTCACCGATGTCGTATTTTGCTGATGTTTGCTTGCAGCATTAATTTCATTCTCAGAACTATTTTACTTGCACGCCACCTGGTGAAATTTGGCGTCAATTATTTATTAACGAGAAAAACTACCCAAAATAAGGAGCATGAATTGTAGACAAAAACTGATTAGGACATGATCCCCAGATAGCAAACGGTAGTCCTTGGGACGTTCAGAGGACGTCCTTTCCGAACCAAATGGACGTAATTTGGATGTGAAAGAACGTCCGCTGGATGTCCGTCGACGTCCTACGGACATTCATAGGACATCCCAATGTCCGGAAGTAGTACGTACGTAGGACGTCCCACGTACCTCCGAGACTGACGTTATTTGGACGTAGTTTGGCGTATATTTGGACATTCATATAATAGCCATAAGGTTTTTAATATATTTTTATTACTTAAATGAGAGTTATCATTGTTTTTAAGCAATATTTCAGTTAACTTTATTTTATTATATAAAAATAAAGCTTACATACTTTATTTACAAGTAATTTATGTATTTTAGTTTATAACATTTTTCATATAAAGTTCTTTTCAATTATTTTTTAGAGTAGTAATTTTAAATAGTGAAATTCGCAGTTTGTTTTTTCAGTGAATGAATTTCTCTTTTCTCCTTAAAGAGAGGAATTTTTAAATTTCGTTAATTTTTTGCTACATTGTACTGAATTTAGATTAATACTGTTCTGAAAAATAAATTATTGCAATAAAATTGATGTATTAACTAAACATGTCCTTCAAATGAAAAATATATATATATATATATATATATATATATATATATATATATATATATATATATATATATATATATATATATATATATATATATACTTATATACTTCTGAATGAAAAAATTGTTACTTTTTTAAGGTAAGATGAATTTAAATGTAAGAGTTTAAAATAATGTAGCACTTTTTTTCATTTTGAACTGAACTGTGATATACCTAAACATTAATAACTTCAAAATATACATTAAAAGTAACTTACCAACTCAAAAATAATTATCTAAATTTTCTTGAATACAGTTCAAAAGATTTTATATATATATATATATATATATATATATATATATATATATATATATATATATATATAAATATAATATTATATAAAGTTCTTTGAAGCACAAAAGTCATACAGAAGGTTTATAATCAATGTTTCTGGGTAACTAAGATTATTTAATCAAATGATTTTGAGATCACTTGTTTTTTGAGAATAGGAAATATGCATGTGAATGTAAGAGTACTTGATTTTTCTGTTTTCTAAGAACATCGGTGTTTCACATAGAAACATATTTTGGTACCTTTTAAATATTAAAAATATTCAGATTTAAAAGTGCCCAGCTACAAGTATAAATTAAATGAATATGTGGGTAAGTGGAATTAAATGAAACATTAATATACAGTTTTCCATTTTATTATTTTACAATTTATACATGATTTTTTAAGTACAAATTATTTTTTTTGTTTCTCTGCCCTTTCTTTTGCATGGCACAGCCAATTTGATATGCTCTTTGCCAGTTCCGCTTTTGTTACTTGTGGCACTTGACTTTGGACTGCATCTATAATTAAAAAAGAAAGATTAATATTTTTATAAAATAATTAAAGATTTATAAATATTTTAACAAGTTAAATTTTATTTTAAAGATGTAAATTAGTTTAAAAGAAATATTGCCAAAAAAATTCAACATTTGAAAGCAATAAAACAAAATATATTTTCGTATATTACTTATAGTAGTATATTACTCATGATAGTTAAAATAAATAGCATGCACAGACACACACACCCACAGATATGCATAATAAATTTCAGCAACAAAATGGCAAATAGCCTAACATTGATATTAAGCAGATTATTTTACTATATTTTCAATACAATAGTTAAAGAAGTCATTGAACTTCTTTCATTTTTAACTGAATTATTTTTAAGTATGGCTTCTAATAGTCTCAGATTATGAATTTTATTTTGAATGTTGAATTATGTTAATTTTTTAATAAACTAACTAAAAAACTCACCAAATATAACATCATGAAGCAATAAATTTGAAAAAGATTTTTTCTTTTTCATGCCTAGGTAACTATACTCTGTTGCTAATGAGTTTGAAATTAAATGACTCATTAAGCGACGCACAATGTCACCAACACTGGAACCTCCAAAACGATTTAAATAAATTTGCTAAAAAAGGGATAATAAAATATTAGTAACATAAAATTTATGAATACACAAATCTAATTACATATTACTGTAGTTTCCATAAAAAAAATTTAAAAGAATAAAGATTAACTAACTAACAAAGATTGACAAGTTTTAAACTAACACAGAAAAATTTCATATTTAACACATTATTTATCATAGCAAATTTCTAGAATAATCAATTGTTTGTGTTACAAATAAATATACAAGATAAGGAACAAAAAGACTGAAATTTCTTCTGCTTAAAGACTACTACACATGCTAGTCAAATTCAAAACAACTAGATTGTAAATGATCTTAAAAAACATCAATAATGAAAATAAAAAGAAAGGAGCTGGCATAATATTAAATAAATTGCATATATGTATTTTAAAATTCAATTGCTTGATAGCACATATTTTAAAGTTAATTCAATTTGTTTTCAACTTAATTAGTAAATGTAGCTAAATTATTAATCTTATGCAGCAGTAACAAATTATTCAATTATTAAAAATATAAATTAAATTTTATATATAATAAAATCAAAATTGTAGAACCATTGTAAAAAAAGTCAAAAAACAATCCAGACCTGTGCATAAGATAGTACAATGTAGTCATTTTAAATGGGTTTTTAATGTTGCTGTAAGTTATGAGTTTAAAAAAATTAAAATAAGTTTAGAGATGAAAATACTATCAAAATTTAAAGATGCATGCAAAATATGGACAGATAAGAGGAAAAAAGTTCATTACGTGCACTACCTTTACATTAGCAATATCTGGTTCTATAATGTTTATATTGTATTTATTATCAATATGTAAATAAATAAATAGACATTTAATAGAAGTTCATTAATATTTCTAAATTAGAAATTTTTATTGCCTTTATCTGAAAGATATGTATAATTTCTCCTTTGCATTAATGTGATTAAAATTTATGGCATTCAATATATAAAAAAGCATTAAGGTGATAATGGATTACTGGCTCTAAAAGCCTTTTAAATTTAAAAAATTCTATAAGCTAATATATTTTATTCAATATGTTATTTAAAAACTCAGTAAGTTAGATTTTTTAAGAGAACTTTTTTTCTTGCGAAATTGAAATTTATAAACTTTCTACATTTTTTTATAAATTACAAACACAGTTAAAATTAGCATGATGTTTATATTTTAACTTATCTTTTGGCTTTTTATAATTAATCATCTGCAATAATGCCTACAAAACACATAAATTAAATTATACAAAATACTTAGAAAATTTCTTTTAAAATTTAAATTTTGTAGCTTTTGCTCCAAATCTAATAAAGTATCCACATTCCCTATTGATAAATGAGGCAGTTCAATAGGTTCAGCTTCAAGATTTGATGGTACTGGAGCAGTGAGTTTTTTTAAAAATTGGTGCTGAACTTCTTCAATCCTGTCCAACCGTAACTTTATAATTTGCAGTTGTTTCAATATCTCCATTGAATCTAAAATAAAGATTTATAAATAATGTTTATTCTTCAAAAGTTAAAAATACATGTAAAGAATACAAATTTGTTTTAGAAAAAAAAATTTTAGTGAAAATATCATACAAAATAAATATTGCTATAATGTTAGAAATCTATGCTTTTCTAGTTTAGAAATTAACTTATCAATTAAAAGCGGTTGTAGAAGGCACATAACAAGGATTTAATCTTCATACAACTTTATTGTTTTATAACTCAACACTTAAATGATACTTTGATATAAAATTTTAAATTAAAATTGTTTGAAGTCCTAAGTAAATTTTCCTATTGATTGAACAAAAAATAATATATTATTTTCCAATTGCTAAGGACAGGTGGCTTAAATTGTGGTGATACTAATTATTAAACATATCAACTATTTTTCTAAACTGTAATTTTACAAGCACTTTAAAGTAGTAACTATATTACATGCTAAATCTAAACTTTTCTTATTTTCTGAATATCTTTTATATTAAGATTATTTCACACATGAAACATTACCTCCAGTAATTTTTTTTGGAGTGACAACATTAACAACAGCTTCCAACTTTTCTTTTGTTGCATTAATGCAGCTATTCATACTTGGAAAATCTGGATAGCTATTAATAGTGTCATCACAAGCTTCACTCATCCCTGTCTGTGGGTGTAAAATAATCAGATTCATATTCAGCTTTCTTGAGTTTCTTTACACCCCGCTTATATGAATCTTATATTCTTCTAACACCCCGCTTATACAAATTTTAATATTTTCTTTTGTTAATATATGAGGAAAATAAAACAGTGAACTAAAATCTTCATATGGTTAAAAACTTTATTTTCATTCAAACATAGATATTTTAATTATAAATTTAAAACTTATAATCTTCTTAAGAGCATTTTTTTCAGGAAAACAAATTTTTAAACTGACATATTTTTATTATTTATTAATATATATTTTGTAAGATAATTCCCAAAGGAAAAAAATCATAAGCAAATGTGATAACTTGATTATAAAGATTCTCCAAATTTAAAAATCAAATTCCAATTTATTAAATATCGCTCCACTTTAATTTTCATTTTATCGAAATGTATCTTCTGAATATACAGTGAATTTTATGTATTATTAAGATTAATTATTAACAAATATTGATATAGCAATCCTAAGGAAATGATCACTAATAATATTGCTAACCTATTTTTTACTAAACACTACTGATCTATATTTCATGAATAATGTTTAATCATAATTTTAATTTATTAATTACATACTAATTAATTACATACATCAACAACAGTATATTTAAAACTTTATTTACCTTAAGAATTTAATTTCTTCTGATATTTTTGCAACATATGAAATTTTATTTAAGTCCTGAAAAATTTACATTCCAAATGTTTGCTTTCTTCAGACCTAACAGTTTATTTAATAAAATTGGAGGCATTAAATTGAATAAAATAATTACTTTTGGTTTTAGTGATAAATAAATGAAAATAAGAATACGAATAAATCAATGAATATATGCATAATTTTTAATTTAAAAATATAAATCACAAATTCTTAGAAATATTATAAAAGTAATGTCCACACATTTATTGCTTTTCATGTTCACATTTTATCCATAATAATTTTAATAAATTTATTAAATATATGTATTTATATATCAACTATGTTATATATAACAGCGCAATTAAATAATAAAAATAAACCAATTAATATATGTACAAATATTTTGATTTTCTAATGTAAAAGAGGAAACACAGCAAAACTGTTTTCATATGACAAAATAACTAATTTCTTAATAACAGAGGATAGAGGCCATAACTGATTTGCAGAAGGATGAGAAACTACATGTATATTTATCAAGGAAGATTTGCATGGAAGTTCAAACAAATCTTTTCTTTTCTTAAAAACACTTCCTATTATAAAATATTCTCCAACACAAGAGCAAATAAAATTTTTTAACTAAAATAATGTCCCCATTTGTCAACAAACAACAGCTGTCACTCAAGGAATCGGCAATTAAGATGAAATATTTGAATTTTGCTTTCTTATACTGCACTTCAGAAGTGTCATGTTCAATAACAGGACCATCAGAATGAGGTGATGAAAAACAAGGAAAATCATTAATTGATGCTTCAAGTATAGAATTACCAAAAGTTACAGTTCTGAATATCTTCTGATTAATTGTTGCAAAGGTTTATCTGGCTTCCTGATTAAACATTTTAGCCTTGCCATGTAATTTTCATATTTGAAAGCACTAAAATTATCGAGACATCCAAAATTCAAAACATCATCACATAAATGCAACAATCCATGAACATTATACGACACATATTCCTGCCCATATAATGATGCAAATGTTTTCACAAAATGTTCTAAAAGTGATTGACAATATAAAATTATTTCCTGCTCAAAATGCTCTGAACACAAAATTCTGAGAGAGACATGTAAGGAAAGGAAATTTAAATACCATTTGTTGCACAGTATTTTCGAGAATACAATGGGTCCAGTATGTAACAAAATTTGCCTGAATTCTGTGGCTTTCCAATGTGCTAAATCACTTAATGATCTTGGTTTTCTGGCAAATTCAGTCTTATCTTACCAGAGTCAAAAGGTTTTCACTTATAGAATTAACATCTCTATAAGGCAATCGATTTGGTAACTCTCCTTTCACCTAAATATTCAGTAATTTGCGCATTACTCCAAGGCAAACAAGATTCATGTAGTCAAGTGGAACATTGGTGACTAGTCCTAAATTAGGAATTTTACATAGAATAGAATGAAGTAAATGAAAATCCTCATCAGATCCAAGCTGAAATTCTTCGTCAGTTCTTCTACATGCATCTTTTTCTGGAAAGCAAACTCTTCTCTTTTTATAAATTCCTTTAGTTTTACATTTTGTGCAGCTATGATAACCACTATGACTTTTTATACCTAGAATAAATGCTTTTGCTGGGGCATCACAAATAATGTGTTTAACACGGAAATCTAAAAATTCACCATTTACTTGAATTCCATTTTGCGAAAGATGTTTAGCTTCCTCAACAAAATCCTTTAAATATTCATTAGCATTATTTGGTTTTTCAAGACCATGATACATACCTATAATAAAAACGTTATTAGTCGGAATAATGCTACCTAAAATAGGCCAAAACACACTAGAAGAACTTTTGCTAATAGGCAAGCCATCAATGTTTACAGAAAGTGAAAGTTCATGACCAGAAAAACCTTGCGAACATATATTTTTTACTCTTCTTTCAATCCCAAAATGTACGTAAATTTCCAGGACTTACAAGCTTTGTTTCATAAACAAGTGAGGTCTTCAAGATGGTTCGAGGATCTTTAGGGAAGCTTTTGACACAATCATGCCTTTTCAATAATTTCAATAAAGATCCTAATGCATTTTGTGTGATATTATTTTCAACAGACCATTTTACAAGACTGGTGAGAATGTCTTCATGCACTAAATTATCTGCTATAGTATTCTCTGGGGTGTTTGGTTCAGTATCAAAATCTGAACTAGAATTCGATTCACATTCTGAAGATATACTGAAGGTAGAATTTTTATCAGAGGAATCACTAACAGAAGTACAGGCATTTTCCATAGTTGTACTGGTTGATGGTTCAATATTTCTTTTTGACTTGAAATCATTTATAGTAGATGATTTACAACCACTATTTGGAAGAATCAGTGAAGTGTTTGATGAGGCAGCAGCACGTCTCCGAAATTGACGATCAGACAAGGAACTGATTTTTCGTTTATAATTTAAACTACTCATGATATAAGGAATTAAAAATACCTTACCTTGTAATAAGGATGCAAAGGTTTTAAATGTGATGTTACTTAAATGGGAAAACCTAACAACTGTATTGCAATAGCCGATTTAAAAAAGAAATACACGCACGTTTAATAATTCGTAGTTCCCACCGTGTGTCCAAATATCAACAGTATCAACAAAAGAGCTATTGCCACATATATTTTCTTAAAATTTCATTCAAATTCTATAATTTAAAAAATTATTTAAAGTTAATTCATAAAAATCTGTCTTTTATATACAAATAATATAATCTATAAATTATCTTAATACCCATAAATAAAACTTACCTTTAGAATATCCACTACATTTTCTTATTTGGAGTCGTAATTCATGAAAATCTTTTTTAAATTCATGTATTCTAAAGAATATTCTTATGCTAAATTCTGAAATAGAGCTTCGTTTAATTATGTCGCAATAAAAGACATTTGATTTTTAAAGAGACCACATTTTTAAGTAAATTTTAACACTGAATTATTTTTCAACTTTAAATATAACTCCGAAGACGTTTTCAAGACGTTTGTTTGAAGATAGACCATAAAAGGATGTAAAAGTACCTGCCATGGAGGTTTATTAGCAGATTGTCCAAACCAAGTCCTTAAAATATGTACTCAGGACGTCCTTACTAGGATGTCCCAAGCACTTACTCAAACGACATCCTGGGGACGTCCGAAACACATCCAGGACGTCCGAGGATCAAAAATGGATGTTCCGGACGTCCGAGGGACGTTCTTTGGATGTTGTTTGCTATCTGGGAGTGAAACTCGAAACTTTCGTCAAAGACATGTTCTAACATTGAGAGAAATTGTTCTAAAGCCGATTTGCTTTCTAAATTCTGAAGTCTGTAAAGTGAAGAAACTTCGATTGTATGACTAAAATTAAAAAATGACATGTATTTTGATAAATTTTAAAAATTTACTTATTAGTTAATACCTTTGTGTATATTTATTTTTGACTCTTTTCTTTTGTTGCTCCATTATTCAAATAAACATACATGTGCCAAGTATTAATTTTATTTTCCTGTCGGTGTTTGTTTCAGAAGCGCCAATGGAGACGTTGGAAAGAATTAATTAAGAACTTATTTCTAACACCGTTTTTAATTAATCTTGATATTTGTGAAGATATGGGGACAACTTTAATTAAAAGATTGTGTTTCTCTATCGAGTCATTGCCTCTCTAAATAGTTTATTTTTAAATAGTTTTATTGAACTGTGAACTTAAAGATTGTTGTTAACTCTAAGGTTTTTTTCTGCAAAATAATTTTATTCAACTTTCATTTACAAAAACTTATCCAAAGTAAATTTTTTTTCAACGGCGGGCACTTGGGTGACGAACCCTATGCCGCAACAAGGCTCGAATCTGCTATTTATTTGCCGTTACCCTGCGGGTATCAGTAAACTACGATGCCCACAGGGTAACGACAAATAAGTAAGTCACGGAAGTCAACGGAGAGAAGAAAATAACATTCATGCCCGCACCGGGATTTGAACCCGGGACCTACGACTCAGGAACATTAACCACTTAACCCTCGGCCGGCCCCCAAGGTAAAATTTAAAACATTTTATTTTAAATTTTAAAAGTAAGTCCTATATTTCGAGGAAAGGATTTTACTAATTTTAGAACTACAAATGAAATTCATAGCCTTAATAAAATAATTACAAATTATAGTATAATTTCTGGGCTTATATAAAATGAAATCGAACTGAAAAAATTTTTTGATATCATAAAAAGAGAATTTGCGTAACTTCTTCATTTAGCTCTGAATATTAATCAATGAAGTAGACATTGTTTTATTTAAAAAATACAAGTTTATTGAATATTTGGTACACACGAAATACATTGCAAGTAAAATATGTGGCATTTTTCTCTCCCCACCATCAGTGATGGTGGAAATAATAATATTTTCCGTAGGGATTGTAGTGAATATGCGAATGATGGTGGTGGTCATGGTAGTAAGGGTACCCTTTATGGTGGTGATGATAGTGCGGGTGCTTCAGGTAGTGATAGAAGGGATAATCAACATAATGGAGATGCTTGTAATGGTGATGAGGGTGGTGATGTTTATGGTAGTCGTAGTGGAGATGATGATGGAAGGGGTAATGAACAGAGCTCCATACTCCGCCCAACAACGTCAACAGAATCAACACCTGCAAAAGAGAAACAAAACGTGTAAACAGCGGGAAGAACATCCCTTGAAGGAAGGCAATCCACAGGGGGGAGGGGGAAAATTTTAATCAGAGGAATTTTACTTCATCCTTTCATTTTAATCCTTACTTCTTCTTAATTTTATGAAGTCATTCATTCACAAGAACTTATTATTTTGCGTTAAAAAACTGGTTTTTATTTTGTTAGAATCGATATAAAATTTTGTTTTTAACCATAAAGTGATTGTTTCTTTCGTTCCAGTTGAGCTCATGATTGCATAACTTTATTATAATTCTCATTGGTCTAAAATATCCATGGCGTCAAATAAGGTTTCATCTACGTCACACGCATTATTAATTAAGTGATCGTATTGAGAAGGCGACTTCAATCCGACTTTTGGATGAATTTGCTGCGTGCCTTCAAATCGCAGTCTTCAAGCGGGAGCAAACAAAGCGAAGTTCGCCATCGAATATCTGAAAATAGTCTTAAAATGTTCATTTTTTTTTTTAAAAAAAACTATTTTTTTATATTAAGACCGAAGCGAAGAAGACGTTTTCCATGGATTCCAGCCATTAACACATGGACGATAGAACAGAAGAAAAAACAAAGTGGAATAGACCAGACGAAACATCTACTTTATAGTTAATTTAAATCGTCAAGGTTGGTTTAAATTTTTAAAAATTTCATTAATAGAATTTTAAGCTAATAATTTATTATTGTTTTTAGAAATCACACAATAGAGGAAAACTTATTTTAATTTCTTATCATTGTTTTTTCATGTGGATTATTGTATAAACTTTATTGAAGTAAACTGTTTTCCTTTTCAAACAGACTTTCACGCATTTAATTGTGAATATTTTTGTGTTAAATTTGCAAACAGAAGTAATCGAATTTGCAAATACTGAGAACAATATGGAAGTCTCAAACTCAATCGCCCACAAGAGATGCCTGCACTTACCGTGTCCAAATAAAATTGTGCGTAAAATAACTGAATATATTAAAAACAATGACAGAACGTCTTTGGGAATGAAATGGTGGGTGAACCAGTGGAAATGTTTTTTTTTTCTGAAGGTGGCGGGTTCGTTACCCGAGCTGCTAAAGTGCTTCATGATAAGAGGTCTCAATCCCGTTACATGACCTTATTCTTCTGATGTGGTGTGAAAATTAAAAAAAATATAGTTAGCTCTCGACCTCTTTACTTGGCCCTGATTCAAAACATCAGGTCACTTTGCTTTGTTTATCAATGTCGGCTGATAGAAATGAAAAAATAATATCTTAGTTATAATTATTATTTTTTTAATTCCATGTTTTGTTCTTTCTTTTATTTTTCATTCTCTATTTAAAATATATTGAATTAAATTTAGTGGTGAATTATCAATTCATAGTAACATTGTGACAGAGTTCTCCCTTTTCTCTGTTTACCAAGTTATTTTTAGCTGCACTCCTCCTTATTCAATAAGTCACCATATAGCATTCACACAGTCTTACGAGAATAAAATTTATTTTATTCAAATTGTAATTGAAAACTTTAATCAATATTTTTATACATAATAGTTTTCAAATGGAATTTTTGTCTCCTTATTTTTTATAATGTAGATCAAATTTTATATTATAAAAATGCGTAAATTATATAAAGAATGCTTTAGTTGATGAAGAGGTTATATTTTAAGATGTGTGTCAATTCGGATAAATATTAAATTGTTTGAAAACTTTACACAAAGCCCAATCAGAAACTGTGTTCAGTCAAGAACATTTTCTTCCAAGACTTTTGGAGCGGTCCTTATGAAGGTCCTTGTGAGAATGATTCGAAGGACATTGGCATGCCTTTCTCTCTCTCGTCATGAATGCACGTATACATCCTACTCGCCGACATATGAAACGCACCCGCTTTTTTACACTTACAAGTTAAAATTTTTCGATACTCACCATTGCAATGACTTTACAGTATTATATATATATATATATATATACACAGGGTGAGCCAAAAGTTCGTTACAATTTTAAAAATTCATAAAAAAAGAAGAAAGTGAGATAAAGAAATGCGGTTTGCAAGAAAGAGCTCACAAGGTAGTCGGATTTTTTTATCAGCAAAAAAAGTTTTAGTTAAAAAAGTCACCTATGGATGGCGCTGACATCGAGAGATTCAGCAGAATTATGCAAATTAATCTTGCGATAAAAGGCCGTGATACTCGAGAATTTCTCATTCGCTTTCAGAATGTTATCATTACCCGATCGAGCGTTGTTGGTGAAGTTGTTCTATTTGAACGGAGAGTCAGCAACTATTGCGTTGCGAAAATTTCGCATGACGAAAGGACTGAAGACGAAGAAAGGCCCCATATGGTGTCTTGGAATAGTCAAGCTTGTCAAGAGGTTCGAGGAAACTGGCTCTTTGGAGGATCGGCCACGCAGTGGAAGACCCTCGTTGGCGGAGAGCCGAATTACTGCGGTGGAAACCACAATGAAGTATTTAGCGGCGGAATCGTCCATTGGGAGTAGCAGTGCTCGCGAAACTGGAAGAATATTGGATGTGCCTCAATCGTCGATTCGACGTATCCTCCACGGGATATTGCATCTCTATCCCTACAGACTGCAATCACTGCAGGAGTTGCAACCGGGAGACACAGTTATGCAGGAATCATTTGCCGAGTGGGCTATGGCAAGAATCGAAAACGACCCTCAGTGGTTGTTCAACGTTTTCTGGACGGATGAGGCCCACTTCACACTATACGGGTATGTCAACATCCATAACACTCGTATATGGGCAACATCTAATCCTCGTGAATACACGACGAAATCTCTGCATCCAGCCAAGTTGACAGTGTGGTGTGGCTTCACCTCATCTGACATTGTCGGACCTTTATTCTTTGAAGAACCGTGTCCCAGATTGGGCTGGAAAACGTGCACAGTAACCGCTAAGCATTACCTCACTCTTTTGAATGACAAAGTCGTGCTCGCATTAAATCAAAGATGTGTGTTATCTGTATTAAACTTTATGCAGGATGGCGTACCACTACATTATGCCAATCCAGTAAAACGATTCCTTTTGAGTACCTTTAGAGAAGAGAGACTAATCAGTCGAGGTTGCAAGATCGCATGGCCTCCACGATCACCCGACCTCACTCCGGTCGACTTCTGGTTGTGGGGCTATTTGAAATCGCGTGTGTACCGTTCATCTCCTTCAACATTGGCCGAACTCAAAGATTCCATCTGTCGTGAGGTTTCTGCAATTCATTCCGACATATTGCATTCAGCTGTAACGGGCGTTGCGAGTCGCCTTAGTTGTGTCGTACAATGTACTGGAGGTCATATTGAACAACTTTTATTATCAGAATAAATGAATGGAGCGTACTGTTGTCCTTTTCATTGTGTTTCTGACAGTCAGCGCCATCTATAGGCGATTTTTTTTAACTAAAACGATTTTGCTGCAAAAAAAAAAAAAAAAAAATCCGACTACCTTGTGAGTCCTTTCTTGCAAACCGCACTTCTTTATCTTACTTTCTTCTTTTTTTATGAATTTTTAAAATTGCAACGAACTTTTGGCTCACCCTGTATACATATATATATATATATATATATATATATATATATAATGCGCTTCTCCCATAAAATTTTATTTATAACATCATTAATGCAATTTTATGGTGCCCTGAATGTTTAAGAAACACTTGCGGTACCTTTGGAAACAGTGGTTTGAGGGGTACAGGTACTATTTGTGCAAGCTTAAAATTTGCTTATTTTAGTGCATCCATGATTAACCGATAGAATTCTATTACTTTTTTTTCTGTTTCCATTCCTTGTAGCATACGCAATCACACTTAATTTGTATAATATGTTGTTTCTGAGCCATCCATTGCCTACAATTCTAAGAGGATTCAGCAACAAGAGTTCTTTACATTGAAAATTCATGCACAAAAATTGTTCAATTGAAGCACCCCCAGCTGCGATGGCCAATAACAGAGCATGTGCAGTCCCTGAACTCTACGCAACAATCACATCCTCACACTCCGAAGAATTGAGAAATTTATGCAGAGACAAAGAGAACCCATTCAATATTATCTTAACTTTAAGAAGAAAAAACTTTCGCAACGATTCTTTAGCATTAAATTTTATGGAATATATTGTTATAAAACTCCAATGTAAAATTAAGTATCATAAAAGTGCAAGACCATCTATCAAAAAATAAATAAATAAAAAATAAATAAATAAAATAAAATTTGTTAAAACTTTCGCTTTTTGCTGAACTTAACCAAATCACGCTGAAATGAGGGGTGTGGTTTTAGGACACAGATTCATATCATAAATGATCGTTTCGCCTCCAATTCAAAGAGATCAAAATCTTTTAAAATATTCGGAACGACAAGGAATACCGCTATTCATAAAAATCAATACAACTCACTAAAAATTGTCCTAAGATCGCCTATAATTTCAGGGACTATAGATATATTCTTCATTTTAGATGCGTGTATATATATATATATATATATATATATATATATATATATATATATATATATATATATATATCCTGTTTTTAATTTCAAAATTTACTTAATTCTTTATATAGTTTTTTTTTTTATTTTTCAGTGCCTGTGATTCTAGTTTAATGTTCGTAAGATTCATCACGTTCTAATTTTTCTATAATTAGGAAATAAATTTTGGTTAGTGCTTTTCAATGTCTATAACATTAATTATATTATTAAAAATTATTAGAGAATTTATTCTAATTAATTAATTTTTGTTTTATTTCAAATATAATTAATTTACGTGTACACACACACATATATATTGTCATGTAAGTCACAAAAAAAGTGAATTTTCTCATTTAATGTATTTATTGATGATAAAAGCGCTGTAGTGATCAAACATTATCGCAGCGCTACCTATATGAAAGTGATCATTTGTGTAAATAAAAAACTACTACAACTTTCACTGTAACTCATACTTTAAAAAAAAAAGGGGAAGTTTCCACTTCTGTTTTGTAGCTTTCGCTTCTCATTATATTCCATGGAAATGTATGCATGTTATATTTTTATCATTAAAGTTTTTCGTTACAGAATGGATTTAACTCATTCATCTGCACCTTGACACACTTCAGCGCATTCACGCACTAGCTTTAACACTTAAAATTAATCTTAAAAAAACTGTAAGTTAAATAAATAGTGTCTAAATATATTAATATTTTGTTTTAAATGATCAAAATATTTATATTGAATGTATACTGTTGTGTGTGCTATATAATTGTACTTCCTATAAGTAGACTGTGACAGTAATATATTTCTAGAAATTTTTTTACTACGAATGTCTCGTCGAACTTTAAATATATTAATTAAGAACATATTAAGAGTTTATTCTTTAAAAATATTAAGAATCGATACAAATTCACCCTTAATTTTTTTTTTTAACTTTAAATGAAAAATAATGGTTAAATGAATAAGTAAGCAGGAATTGCTTCGAAATGTTTTCAATTATTTTTTAATAATGTTGATTTTGCAGTGCATTATGCTAGTGGAATAAATTTACAACTTACCCCAACTCAAAGCTGAGTTTGCCTTTGAAAGGATAGCGCTCTGGTATTTTGCTCAACAGTTTGTAGACTCGATTCTCTAAGCCGGGAGGAATACTCGCAGTAATTCGAAGTCACTTCAAGTTATAGGTCTTGATCGGATGGACTTTCACATGCGAAAAATGGACTGTACAATGAAAAACAAAGATATTTCGAGAACTTCCTTATAAATGAAGAACCTGCATTTAGTTTGTTGGTTGGTTGGGTTTTATGGCGCAAGGTGAACATGCATTTAAGGACGTTAAATAAATTTTTGTTACAACACTGTAGTCAGTGGTATTTCTGCATCTAGCTCAGAGTTGGGTTGTACCAATGAGAAGGCAGCTTCTGGGAAATTTAGAAGTAGGGTCCCATCAGAAGACCTTCAAGACTGATCTGCCATCTCCAGAGGTATCATTTCACTTGTAGGACATTGCGAATCATGCCCTATAGAGCGTGCCGCATCCACCTTGAGTGAACACGGCGTTTCTTCGGTTCAGTCGGGATTCCAACTCACAACCTCTATGAAAAGGACGCCTCGGCCTACCAAAACTATCACTGGGAAACGAAATTTAAATCCGCTTTTAACCACCTACGTGCTGATAGCATTATTAAACATTCATTAAACATTCACGGGAAGAATACATTTCTGACTGAATTCATCTTCGGACTTCTTCAAATATCCCAAGATCCCCACCTGTTGATTTCTCTGGTCGACAGGCGGCGAAAAAAAAAAGAGGGATTTGTTTTAAAGCATGCAAGATAATCTCCAGTCTCCTTGAAGCTTTGAAATGGTCGTTACTCATAAATCTGCTTCGATTAGGGCATAAAATGGATTTTGAACCAATGCCAACCCCGAGTTTGAAATCGAATTACTTCTGGGCTTGTGTATCACTCCACGACCACGTATAGGGTGTGGGGTGGTATGGTAGGTTTACGAAAATTCAAGCAAGGTCTGGATTTTTCTTCCTACTAGGGGCTAAATTCCAGAAGTGAACACCTGCTGTCGCGTGTTTCTTCCCACGTGGTTGTAAAGTATTCTTGATGACATTTGGGAAAATAATATTTACTGAAACTTCGCAGTTTCCGCTTTATTTGCTAAAAATGTTTATAACATAAAGAATACAAAAATTCATATAAGCATACAAAGATGTATCTTATTCGTAGCTAGTTTTGATCATTGATTATACCAATCAAATAAAAACAAAGCTCATGAAAAATTATGATATTTATAAATTGATAAAAGTTAGCTACAACGAATGATAAAAATTGAAAAAAAAATGTCATCTAAGCATACATACCATTTTGCTTATATGACATTGTTTTCATGTGATCATACCATGTTTCTTACATGTTCACGCAATGAAATATTATTAAAAAATATAATGAATGTTTAAAACTATTTGATTTTCTTTATATTAAAATATAAAACTATAATTCTGTTAAGGAATTGCATTAAATTTTTACATTATTAGTTCCATTTTTAAATTAGGTGATTATTATCTTACTTTTTTTTAATTGAATGAAAAAATACGCGAGAATTTTAAATGTAATTTATTCAATCCAATTTAGAGCCTTAAATCTTTTATAATAACCGTACTTCAATAAATCAATAAATGATTTTAAGAATTTCTTTTATTTTCAACTATTTCTTATAGAGAATTTTTATAATTGACTCATGTTTTCTGTATCATTTGTTCCAAAGCTAGGAGAAACAATTGTTGTAAAATTTAAATCTTCATACGTTCCACTGTTGCCAGAAAACGTAGATTCACATTCAATCGTTCATAAGGTCGAAAAGAACTCATGAATATGTTTTTCTATTATAATTAAATATGCTATCAAATCAAACAAAGATTCTACAAATTTTATATCCATCTTAATATAATTTAAGAAATTCTTATATTCTGAGTGTATTTCATTCATCAAATTAAAATATGAAAAAGATTTTTGCTGCATCAGCCAATTTTTTGCACCATTACAATCCAGAGCAACAGCCGGCAATATTACTGTGCTCAATTTAACTCAAGTTTAAGCTGTTATAATATTAAAAAAAAAATTACTGATAAATAAGAATAGTGTAAAACATATCATAAAATTAAAACTTAATAATAGATATTACAATCAGATAAAGGATAGAAGCAATAAATACTAAAAATGCTTGTAAGTACTTCAAGTCGCGTAAAACTGACTAAACAACTCTTTTAATTAAATAAAATTTTAAAAAATGGCGATTTTCTTTTGAATTTACAAAGCGTACATTTTAAGCGAAAAGCAATAAATATTGAAAAATGGCACCCTTAAAGATAACCTTCCAGATGTCCTTCCCCCACTGTGGTCAGCAGAACTCGAAACTCAATTAAGTTTAATCTTTAGCAGTCACTTCTTATTTTTGAGATTATATATATATATATATATATATATATATATATATATATATATATATATATATATATATATATATATATATATATATACACACACACACACACACACAATTAGCTTTTTAAATATTTGAATTATTTTGTCACCAAAAGTTCATTGAAGAACAATTATTGGAATATATTTTAAAACATAAACTTTATTATTTCCCATTCACCAACAAAATAAGATAAAAGAATTTACAAACTTGATTATGATATTGCATAATTATTGAAATTTAATATATAGTTAAAAGTATGGCCTTTAAATTACTCGTTATTTGATACAATTTCTTAACTCAACAAAAAGTCTTGTGGAAAATAATATCGTAGTTTACAAAATCTTAAAATGCCTAGTAAACATAAAAAAACATTGCCCATCCAAAAAAATCCAAATTTTTACTTACTGAAAAAAAATTACCGTATCAGAGATTCATTTATTTATTCCCGATGGAATTTCTATTTATTTGTCACAATTTAAATTGATTTTTGAGTAGGATTTCTGGAATAACAGTTAAATAAACCGGCAAAAATAGAGGGGAGAAGGAATAAGGGGAAACTGACAATGAAAAGCTTACCATCAGCCATGGATAAAACCATTCACGGGAATCGTTTCTTCAGCTCAACTCTAGAAGCCTTGTGTTTCTGCATAAACCACACACAATTCAAGAAGAATAAGAAATAAAGCAACACTAGAATGCATTCAGAGAAGCATATTCCTTATAAAATATTGGCCATTTTTGAAATTTTCAAAAAAATTCCTTCCACAAATTAAATAATACCTTTCATTTTGATCAGTTCTGTCCTGTTCGTGACCTGGAATTAGTCACAATAGTAAAAATTCATTTTCTTGTTGACGATCTTGATTGGATAAATTTAGTAATATTTAATTATCACAATGCACTTAATTCAATCCTTCTTTTTCAAAAAAAAAATGTATAAGTTAGATAAAAATGGCCCGCAAATTCAACAGTTTATGGATTTGCCACCCACAGAGTGTGGATATGAATTTCGGAATCCATTATGATTCGTACATCACAGAAGAACATCCTTGTGCAAAAAAATGAGCATAAAATAACAAAGTGCATAAACGTAAATTGAATATAGTCTTGTCTTTTACCCTTAGTTTTATTAGGTACGAAATAATATTGAAAAGTAATATTGATATTACGCATTAAGCTTATTTCCACTGATGAATCCAATTTTCAACGAATTAGAATTGGACTAAAACAGTTTACACTCCTTTCAGGTTGGTAACGTTTTGTGGCTCAAGAACCAAAAATAGACATGTTGCGCCAAAACTCTGATTTTAAGTAAGCTATCTTTATTTTTTTCTTTTCCTGAGCAACATTAAAACATCAATAAGAAACATTTGTATATAGTGTAATTTAAAATCTATGTATAAAAATAAAAATTTACAAGCAAAATTAATAACTCGTACAATCAGTTTTACAAAATTTTAAAACATAAACAAATTGTAAGAAACCTCGAGTTCTCGAAAAGTTTTCGACGGAGAGGCTCTTCCAACCCATCAAAAAGAAACTTAAAATATCATGATTAAAAATGCAAACCGCGATAGTGCTTAAAATTTAAACACGAAATTAAAATTTGAAAAATGGTGAGTGTTTCATCACTCGTTTCACACCAAGGATTCAGTTCATTCAAAAATAGATGCTTATCTGTGTGTCCCATATGAATGTGAGTTAATCCAACGTCAGCACTTCATAGTGACAATGGAATGATATACAGAGATATGGGATTTGTTGTTGATTCCATTATTTTAACCGAATTAACTTTCTTACGCCTCTCCTTTCACCAGAAAGAAGAATTACACTCGATGCAGACTTTTCATAGCATAAAGTCTGCTGAAAAGTATTTCACATCCCTCTCACATTCACTTTGGACCATTCCAGATTCAGCCCCAGCTACAGTGAGTGGAAGTGCTGGAGAATACTTCTAGTACGACCCACTGTCTACGACAAGTCCTCCATGAAGTCCCATACGAATGCGAGTTAATCCAACGTCATCACTTCGTAGTGATAATGGAATGATGTGGGAGATCCTGGGTTCGAATCCCGGTTCAGACATGGATGTACTTTCTCTCTCTATCTATCCTGTCTTTGTCCTTTCTTTGTATGAATGGTTGTCTACCCTATTAAAGGGTATCTATGGCATGCGTGTACTGAGGAAGGCGGACTCCACACGTAATATTGTTCATTTGGAAAAGGGAAGCAGTGCACCTCATAATGCCAGCCTAGCTGACACACGGCAACAAGAACAACAACTATAGAATGATCTATAAAAATATGACATTTGTTGTTGTTTTCATGATTTTTACCGAATTAACTTTCTTACACTCCTCCTCGCACCAGAAGACAGAACTGCACTCGATGCAGCCTTTTCATAGCACCAAGTCAGTTGAAAAGTATTCCACATCCCTCTCACACTCACTTTGGACAATTCCAGATTATACCCCAGCCACAATCAGTGGAAGTGCTGGAGAATCCTTCTGGTATGACCTAGGACAAGTTCTCCATGAAGTTAGCCATAAAAAATTGGCATTAAATGTATTTCTGAAGGAGGTAATAATGTCCACAAGTCATTAGGTCATTCCAAATAAGAATGAAAAATAAGTCAAATGTACTTACGGCTTGAAGATGCATTCTCGTGAAAGTGGGAATTTTCAGCTGCTGCAAACGAAACAAAGATCGCTGTCTGTCTCAGAGAAATGAAACTGCAGGCGGCGAAATCCTTATAAATATCGAACGAAGAACAATAACTGCTTTCGAATAATAAATTCTATAAGAAAATAATAAAGAGGTGAAATATATCTGCCCTCATTCCGTTAGCAAAAACGGCTCCTGGAACGGAAAAGGACGAACATGAATCCATTAAAAAAAGTTTTGCAAGTGAAAGGAATCAGCATATCCAGAACACAACTCTTTTCAGAATTTCTATTATCGTCTGATTTCGTTAGAATTCCCTCGGAACAAGCGCTTTGTGAGGGGGAGTGAGAGGCCGTTACTAATTGGATCTTAGTGGCTAAATGCTCTCGCTGAGTTGTTTCTCATCTGGAAATTCTAAAGAGTTGATGATTTCGTTCCCTGTAAATGCAAGGGTCGTGATCTCTCATGCGAATCTTTAACTGCACACAACGTGTTGACCCCATTAAGCGATCTTGGAAACTATAGAAAGTGATTAGTGGGAGGAACAATGCTGTTTCATCTGAAAGTAGAAGTATTCATCACCTAGGAAAATATATCAAACCAACTTTGATGTGTTTGGATTTTAACCTCGAATGAACTTTGCTGATAAAACAAATTTAATCTTCACGCCAAATGAAAGTGACAAATTTTGTATTATTATTTTACACTGAAATTTATAATAAATTCATTTTTGAGGTAGTCTAAAAAATAATATTCTAGATTGTTCATAAAAGGTAAGTTCATTCATAATAGCATGCACTAAACTTTTGGAATATTTTGGCAATGCACTATCGTTAGAACAATATAAACTTAATTCTATTCCAAAGAATATTGATAAAAAAAAAAGTAATTTGTTGCAACCATTTGCAATCTAATTTTTAAAGACTCTTCATTTCCTTTTTACAATGTATATCTTGGAACACCTGTAAAACGATTATTTATCAGAACAAATAATTCTTCAAATATTTTAATGGAAAAAAATGTCATTTACACCTATGAAGAAATTAGAATTTTCAAAGGACACAGTTATCTTTCCAGCATCCGTATTTTCCATGAATGGTTTTTTCGAATGATTTTTATCACGTGAAACATTTTCCAACACATGTTTGAGTGGCTTGTTTATTTTTCTTTTAAAATAATACAATTATTTTCAAATACCAAGATAGGTTATGAATGTTTATGCGAATGACTTTTACAAGTGAAACACCTCTACCCGTATAAAATAATTAGAATTATCAAAGAAAGGCATTTTGTTCCCCATTGAGAAGATACATTTAACTTTTGAACCATTTGGAATCATTGAAATAAGCAAGAAAATGTTTCTTTGAATGATTTTGATCAAACGAAATTTTCAAAAATACTTTCTTATTCGTAAGAATGCAATTTTTAGAAAAAATATTCTAGAGATCATAATTGATTGGTTGAATTCTAAAAATGACCACATTACGTGAATTCTAAAATTTTTCGTTGCATTATAAAAACATTTTGTTTCCAAGTGAAGGCCTTAAATAATTTCCTGTTATTTTATACACACGTGTGTTATACAAAAGGTTTAGTATATAAAAGATCCCTATATTTTTTAATGGCATACAACCATTTATCAGTTTTCAGTGTGGACCATTAACTTCATACATGTGGTAATGAACATTCTGGAGGTCGGCACGACTTTGAATAAATCTAAAAAGACTATTGAGTTTAAAATTTTTTGGCATAAGTTATGAAATGTTTAGCTGAAAAATATCCAACAATATTGATAGATATTTGTATTAAACTGAATGGGATGCCTTCAAGAAGACTTCACTAGAGATTATATTTTGTGGATGATACTCTTTTTTTTTTTCATGTTTATTTTTGTTGTTTCATTGATTAAGGGCACCTTATTACGGATAGAAACTATCCAAGACAGTTTTGACGGAGGAAAACATTGAAAAATACCAAGCATTCTCCGAAACACAGATGTGGCAGTTGAATGGATAACATTGTGACTTTCGGTTCAAGAGCTCTTAGTTTGATTCCCATTACTGTTATTGGTTCAATTCGACATTTTGTTTTAAATAAGACAACAGAATGTCCCCCAAGCCATTTCCAACAGATGTGTATGTGGAAAACCACTGCCAGCCTTCATTATTCATTTGTGGCAGGGATTGAATTTGTTATCTTTGAACCCGACACCATGAGTCTTAGGTATCTCTGCAATTTATTTTATAGAATATTCACAGTCTTGTCTAAACTAAATGGAAACGCCAACAGATCCCGCCATGGCTCTGGGCTTTACTCAATACTGAAGATAATATAACTGACAAGACATCCTCTGGAGTATTCATTGTTTTCTGGATGGCCACTCACGATGTTTTGTACAAAGCATGGTATCCAATTAATTGCCGTTAGACTTAAATTTGAAGAGGCTGAGTTTGAATCCCGACTTCGCCAATGATTTGTCGCGTTTACTAAAAACATCTGGGGCAGGTCGTAGACCAAGTTTCTGGGGAGAGTCTTGTGCTTTATTTTTCTTTTAAAACATAAACACATCATGATACCTTTTCGACTCCTCATTTGGGTCGGCTAAGCTTATTCAATTCCTTGTCAATTTTGATCCATGGTCGAGTAACAAAGATGAGTTTGCACCCTCCCACACCATCCCCGTCATCGGAAGAGCATAGAATTCTGCAAACATTTAATTTGCATACATTACTTTATGATCAATTGATAGTGACACCAAAATAACATAATATTTCCAACTTTTGTAAGTAACTCGCGTATTCTGTCCAACTGCTGCACTGCATCCTTTGTTTCGTTGGCTGCAGCTGCAAGAAGACACCTGGAAAGCACTGCCGTTTGGAAAAACAACATAGTTTATCACTTATTGACCTCTATTCAAATAATTGTAGTGAAACACCATGAAAAGAAACAAAATCGAATGACAGTTGCAAAGCTCCTTTTATATTTACTAATTAAGAGTTGATTCCTTTTAGTTACGAACCCTAAGTTATGATATTTAGTAACTTGGGATGGCATATTCGGTTGTCCTAATTTACTCAGTTATTAGATATTGAAGTCGGAATTATATTTCCATCTGCGTTCCTAGTCAGTTTCCTAGGAATCGTGAACAGTGCCAAATATAAGCATAAAAAATGGACAAAGGATTAATTTTCTAAAACAAAAAACTGTATAAAAGTAAATATCAATTTTTTTAAAAAAAATTTGGTATGAAAATGTGGAAAGAGGAGTAATTTGATATTGTAAATATTTTTCTTTACTTTCCGCAATTAGCATTGATGACAGTTTCAAATGAATAACTTGTTTCTTTCGTGAAGCGATAAGAATAGTGATTTGGAGCAAGCCATCGTGTGGCCCACACGGCTCACAGGTCATCGCCCAGTTCTAAATGGACTGCCATCAAAATATCGAAAGGAAATCTTTCGATTTGATCAGCCACCCTGATTTGCATTCGACTCTCTCGCGTGCCATCAGCTCAAATTTTCATTGGAGTAATGATTCCATTGATACGAAAAGCAATGATTGAGGCAACTTGCCCTCCTGTATCAATATGGACCTTAAATTTTAAACAGTAATCCTAAACTTGGAAAGAATGAATACAATGCGTGCAAAAAGAATTGTGTGCGAGTACACAAAACTCCAAAAAGAAATCAATGGTCTTGTATTAATGTCTGTATCTGATCCCACATACATAATCCCTTAGCTAACTTATATAGGATATTTTAAATTATTCGATCGAGGCAGAAAAGTCATTTCATCTCGTAAAAAACGCTAATTTATATATACCAAAAGGGAATGCTTTCAGGTTCATTCAGGCAAAATATTTGTCTTGTGAAAAAAGTACCATTTAATGAATCTTAAAATAACTTTTTTTTTTCATTTGATGAAAGTAAAAAAATCTCACTCGCTTAAGATCAGGCTTAAGATATTTGATATTCTGCCCCTATAAGAGAAAGACATCTTGATCAGTTTGGAAATACTAACTTATACGATGTTCAGTCTACAGGAGATAATTATTGTTTCATACGGTTCAGCAGCTTCAATAACATATATTTTAGTAATTTGTTCATAAAATCAAATAGTTTTACGAGTTTCGTAAAAATTTAAGAAAACATGGTGATTGAATAGAAGATATTGAATCGGGGATTTCATAATATTCATTATGGTGAAGAGAAATGCTTTGGTCATAGAACTTAAATATTTCTCGGTTTCTATAACTCTATTTCACACGCTACTCACAAATATTTTTAGCAACATAAAAAATAACAACATAAAAAAGTATAAATATTCTAATAATAAAAAATAAAAAATTAAAAAAAATTGTTTTTTTCAGTTGGTGAATGAAGTTTTCTATGAGATAGAAAGCATTATTAACCAATTCTAAAAACCTTTTTTTTAATTTTATAAACCCGTGTTATTAATTTTATTTTTTTCCCGTGTCTTACATAAATATCGTCTGAGTTATTAATTGTATGCTTCCCTCTTCGTTTCCTACAAAGATTAGAATGCAACGTTTTGTTTACTTTCGATGTGTTCGATGTTTTATTTTATCAGATGTTTTATTCGATATGAAAGCGCGGAGATTGATAAGATGGGATTCGATCTTTAGTAGTTTTTTCACCCAGGAAGGTGGAAGAAATGACCAAAGAATTGGTGGTGACCCAATTCTTTGGTCATTCTGAACAACTGATATTTTTAAACTGAACTTTCTTTGGAAATCATTAGGAACATTGTTTATAGCAGGAAAGTGTAGCATGTCGATCAGTTAAAGATCAAGATTTCATAAGCAATAACCTCAGTAAATTCCTACTTACTTGCTCGAACCCTGCGCTAAAGGGACTGATCTCGTCTTAATATTTATTCTTCGTGCATCCATTCACAAGAAACAATACTTTTCGATTCTATCAAACAATAAGTGCTATCAATTTGAATTCGTCGCCATTATTTTATGAATCATACGGCATCAGAATTGGCCCAACTTTTTTATAAGAACCTTGTATTCCTGTTTTGTTAAAGTGGCTTGAAATCAACTCAAAGTGAACAAAAATTCGTACGTATTTTTGTGACTCTGTCAGCCTTTCCCCAGCATTGAAAATGATCAAATAAATGTTAATGAGTTCATGAAATGGTTGTGCATCAGTTTACCCAAGAGTGGGCGGGTACATGGAAGTGTGAGGATGGAATGGAAGCTGGGTGGTAGGACTCTTCGTCATTTAGAAGCAGGGACTTTCTCTGAGTGACCGAGAGCTTCCTCTGATGGCTTCGTGTGAGTACCAAAATACTTCCGTGTACCTGACCAAACTTTTCTGCACAGACATTTTAAAATCGCTCCAATTTCATTTTATATGCAAATAGAAATAAAAATATAATTACATTTTGTTATATTAAAATATTTACTCTTTTTAGGGAAAGTTTCGGCAATTTTCAGCCTTTTTGCAACAAGGTGTTTTTGTTCCATGAAACAATCTATTTCATGCGCTTCTGACATTAAAGTCGAAAGAAATCAGCAATCGATCTTCGAAAGACTAACGAAGAAAAGATCTTTTGAGCAGAATTGTACAAATAGTTTTTTTTTCAAAGAATATTAAGTTTTCAAGAATGGACAAAAATTGCAAATCAGAGCAGAATCACTTAAAAGCAAATTCTAGCGATTTTATTTCATGGTACATTTCACTAAATTATTTTGAATCTGTTATTGAAACACACATTTACTTCGGTGAAACAGAGCTTTTTTCTAACTTTGTCAAAATGGATAAATTTATAATCCCTTATTTCAACTTTATATCAGGTCGACCGATGGCTGAGTGATTAGCGTTCCTGACTCTTGAGTTGTGGGTCCCGGGTTCGAATCCCATGGATGTTACTTTCTCTCTCTGTTCTTTATTCTGAGATGATGTTTGAATGTGGCCCACCCTATAAACAAGTTTGTGGTGGTATGGCGCGAGTAATTCTACTCGCCTGCGGGATTTGGTTCACAGATGCCCACTGGACAATGACAAATGTGTAGCAATTTCTGGCCTTGTTGTGGTGAAAGGTTAGTTATCCATAAACCCCAGTTATAAAAAAATTTATATCAAGAGCCAATTCTTTCCCCTGAATTCCATGAACTATTAAATCCATTTCATTCTTCAAAGTGGAATCAATGTTTAAAACACAAATTGCATTTATTTAGTTGATTATGAATGAAATTATTGACTGCTGACAAAGTAATAACTATAATGAAACAGTATAATGAATTTACAAATGGAAATACCACCTGTTTTGATGCCTCCATATACAGTCGGACTGACGTTTACTAAGAATCGATGATATAGATACACGTTTGAGTTTTGAGACTCGTCCTTTAGCGTTAAACTCTTCACTAGATGGCGTGAATTGCTCATGTCAAGAGGAAAAGCACCGTGAACATTTTAAAGCATCTATTCCAGGCGGATATGTACACATGAAAACAAAAACTCATTTCCCTTAGTTCAGCACTGTCTGGGATCGAATCCAGAACCTAACCCTCAAATAGTGCCATGTAACCACAAAGACATACCTTTTATTTCAATGTTTCCCCCCACGCTGTAGATGGCACAATTCATATTATCGGCAAACGCATTTCGTTGGATGAATCCTGGAAAACTTTTAGCAGACCGCCTTTTGCATGCATACAAAAGCACAACATCCACCTTCCGTTTATTCGAAAAATTTTGGGATCGTACCTGGGACCTTCAGTTCTGAAGAGTGCTGTCCTAACATTAAGTTAAGATAAGCCTGATTCTTTTTTAATGCTGGCATCTTTTTTACCAGGCTAATATATTTATTTCATTCTATCAAAATTCAGAAGCGTCAAACAAACTTTTCCGACATTTGAGGTTTTTTTTTTCTTTTTTTTTTCTTTAAACTTGTTGTTTAGCCATAAATATTTCACTGAAGTAAAAAAAATGTGTGTATGTTAGCACAATTTTAATAACTTGTACAACACAGCAATTAATATAAAGTACTTTACTAAGCATAACAACTTTTATTTTCTCGTACATGTTTAGCATCATATAACTATATTTGCTCACACACTTTGGTGTATTTGCCTATGTGGCACATAAATCTTTTTTTTTTTTTTATAAAATATCCACACAAAATGAAATAACATTACAATTTTTATAGCACTGCCACTATAAATGCCCACTTAATAACACAAGGTTAATATAAAAGCACATAAAATAGCTCACACACATCTTGTCAACAGGTAATAAAACAATTTAAATTATGCCATGCAAATTCCTTTTGAAAGAACACCTTAACAAACTGACCGAACATACTTTTCAAAGGAATAATTACATTTGAAATACAAAGCAGATAATGTTAAAACTTAAATTTCACGATTCCCTTTTGTTGATCTTGTGATTATTATATTGTTAAATTATATTAAAATAAGCAATAATTAAGAAAAATACAATACTGAAAAATGATTAAATTTATTAAAAAAACAGACATTTAAATTAATTCAATAATTACCTCCATTTGATAATTTTTAAAAATTGTAATTTTGCACTTATCAGTACCACAAGGTTTTTCTGCAAATGCTATTCATGAGAAATTTCTCTCTTAATACTGGAAATTTCATTACTTCTATATGAAAACCTTTTAACTGATTATTTTGTTACTTATAATACAAATGCATACCTGCTAACAAAAAAAAATATTTTAAAATATATTTATTTTATTAACAATTAAATTTATTACATATCAAACAGCTGTAACAAATTAAATTCTAAGAATATTTAATTTAAAAAAAAATGTAGAACAGTGAATATTTTAAACTGCTCCAGATTCCACAATTGTAAAATGATGATTTTATGTTTATGGAATTTCACTGAATAAAAAGGACAATCATTCAAAAGTCTTTGTTAAAACTTTAATTTCAAGCGACCCATAAAAGTACATTAATTAGAAGGATAACGACTCTTATTGAATGTAAGAATGAAATAAAGAATTCATTATTAAGAAGCAAATAATGGAAAATATAATTGACTAGTGAATGAACAGTCCAGTATATATCTAATACAGAAATATGTTGAAATGCATAGAGTCATTATTCCAATTTGATTTTTTAATTAGAATTAAAGTTCTTATCTTTCATAGAACACTACATAAGTTAGCAGATATACACAATCAATATTTTACGAATCTAATTACAAATCTACACATTTGCTTAAAATCTGTGCTAAAATTATGTGTATTAATGGAAATATGTGAACAGTATTTTGAAGTCTTTGCTAGATTGAATGGAGGTGAAAATTTCTAAGTCCTAATCCTGGATGAATGTGTATTTTGTAAAAAGATTAAAAGACATTTTAATTAAAACTTATAAATGTATTTTCAGGATCATTTCAAATTAGAATTAAAGATTTAATCACAAATTTAATTGACTTTTTCAATTAAAATTAACTTTTATTTTAAATTTAATATTAATTTCTCATACAGAATTAGATTTTGATTATGTCAGGAAGTAAATTAAATAAAAATGGAGGAAAAAAAAAAAAAAAAAAAAAAAAAAAAAAAAAAAAAAAACAAATGATTCCAAAATAGAATGAGACTGCATGAATAAGGCAATACAATATCTAATGCATAATCACTGTTATTTAATGCAATTTTTTTAATATTTTATACTAAAAAAAACTGTATTAAAAAATTATAGAGTTAAAATAGTTTATAAAAATTAACAGAAGTGTTTTGAATGCAATTTTTTCATAAATATTATGATAAAAATACTTTTTGCAAATTATAAGAAAATGTTTTAAATATATTAGAATGATTAACATTAAAACAAGAAAATATGAAAACGTTAAATTTTAGGTTTACTAAATATTCAAATATTAAAGTCATTCAAATGGATTGATAATATACAAAATTTAAACAATTCCATGGCAATGAATTGTAATATTTATATTTATAGACGTATTTTCGAATGCATCAAAAATTTGTTTGATTCAGACTTAAAAACATTACAGTAAAAAAAAAAAAAAAAAAAAAAAAATATAGAAAATTTTTAAATCACATACATAAGAAAAGTAACATAATTGCAATTAAGAATATAAAACTTTCTCATTTTAATTTCTTGTTTTGAGACATTTTCCATTCAAAACAATGAAATTAAAAATTTAAAAACATCAATCCCTTAAACAATTACTTCATGCAAAATAATAATAATAGCAATTAAGCACAACGTGCATAAAAGAAATAAAAGTGACTAAGTATTATACATTAAGAAATCAATAACAACAATTATATAACCATCTGCAGCTTCCAATAATTTACAATTTTTAAAAATAATTTAACACTTCAGAAAAAGGAAAAATATAATTTCTTTGAACAGCATAAAAATTTACTTGCTTAAATATAAAATGAAACACTAGCAAAATATAATTTATTGTCTTTAAACAAAGTATGATAAATTAATTCTTGTGAAGACCAGATCAATTTTATTTCCATTCACAGCAATAAAATAGGAATTGAACAAAAAAATTTAAATTGGCATTTACACATCATTTTTTAGAACAGTAAGAAGTCAACAGTTTTGTTAATTTATTTATATGAGACATTATTATTAGATTTATGTAATTAAATGCAAAAGGAAGACTTCATTTTAAATGCAATATATAACATTTTTCATATGAATAGTATATGTACAACTCTATAACAGATAAATATATATATATATGTATAAAATTATAAATTTTCAGTTTAGCACCATGTGCTATTTACATAGTTTGATATCAGCAAGTTTCACAAAGGCTATATATGCAACAATGGAATAAGAAATTACATAAACGTTTGAAAATAACTTTGTACAAGATATTTGGTTAATCTCATAGGGAATAAACATTCAAGAATTACTTCAAATAGCTTATGAGTAAACTCTCTTATTGCATTTTAAATTGAATTCTTACAAATTTCAAGTCATGGCTATAGCAAAATTACAGAAAAATATCACGAAATAATACCAGAAGCATTTTAACGTTTTATATTATAATTTTTGTACTTTATGCACAGCAAGATCTGCAACGATGTCGTTCATACATTTGTAATGAAGTTACAAATTTGTATCGAAATTATAAATATATTGTGTTTTAAGAAAAATAACCTTAAAAGTAATTTTAAAATAGCTTTTAAGCCGATCATGTTTATTCAAAAATTTTATTGTAACCTTTGGAATGACACTTACACAATAATTGCATTACATATACAAAATTTTAGTTTTAAAATACTACAATAAAATTAATTATTCCTAATATTTTAATATATATATATATAAAGTTTATTTCATGTAACAAAACCAACTATGTAATGACAAAAAATTTAAATATATTACATTTTACAAAATAATAATAATAATAATAATAATCATTTTTAAATATCAATATCTACATATAAATCAATATATATATAAATTAGCTTTTTGAAAAAAAATTAATTTCTAATTTTTATTAGCATCTTTATTGTGTAAGCAGTCATATTTAAGAAGCAAATTTAATCCTTTACAAAACAAAAGGACAAACCAATTTAATCTATTACATTTAATGGCTAAAAATTTATTAAAAGAGTTTGAAGAAAATTTGCAATATATGAATAACTTCTGTAAATATATTAATAATTTTAATAAATTAAAAAAAATTCTAAGGACAAATTCCTGCAATGTTTAAGTTAAATTTATATTGCGTATAAAACAAAATTTCTTATTGTAAATTTCAGTAGTCATAAAGTGAAGCAATTTAAAATTCATATAGATTTTGTGAAATATATATATTAATATATACAATTTTACAAACAATAAAACAGTAATAAAATTTTGTTCAGGATTTAACAAGTATAGTGTAAATAGAATTTAGAATAACACAAATGTCACATGATTAACTGTAAATTGTAAGTAATTTTATTATAAAAACTTTGAACACTTTAACAATATAAATTCATGTTATTATAAATGTTTGTACAAGTTATATGACTAACAAGTCTATATATATTCTCTGTAAAAGGCAACAAGTAATATTCAAAATATACAAAATGATAACATATTTACACTCTGAAAGCAAGTTTTAATCAATCAGATGAAGTATTTAGAAAAGATATAACAATATGTATAATCATTCAATGAAAAATTCTTCTCAATATTATACTGAACTGTTTATTAATGATAACAAAACAAAAAACTCATTTTGCGAGTTTTGTAAAAGAAAAATATTAGTTTTCTAAATTAAAAATAACCTATTTCAATGTATTTACTAAGGTTATGACTAGAATAAATATATGTATTAAGAAATCATATTAAATATTAATTCAAAAAAAAAAAATTATCAGATAAATAAAAACTGATTTTTATTAGATATGTGTAAGTTTATTTTAAGTAAACTATTATTTAAGACAATATGCAAATAAAATCAGAATAGTAATTTTAACACATATAAAAGAGAGCATTTTACAAAATCAAGCAGAACAAGACTGGATACACATACATCCAAGTACATTAACATTCACTTACAACTGCACATAAATGGACTTACAGTAAACAAATCATATTCGTTGTATCGAATAATTTATTATTGGGCTCTACATTCTGCATATAAAAACATGGACTTAATAAATGCAGTTTCTGTATCTAATACGAAAATATTCTCTAAACACGATGCTCTAAACGAGAGCCAACTGCACAGACACATTCACACACTTCTCGGTCATTCAGCTCCTGAGGAGGTCGATAGTTATGTTCTACAAATCCAGAGCTTTCAGATGCTTCTTCTTCGTCAATACAAGTCTTTTTCATGTGGCGGAAGCAGTTTAACTGAAATTAACAAGGAAAAATACAAGATTACAAAATTTGATTTATGAATGTAACACAGGCAAAAACAATCATTTGATGATAAGTTACCAAATATGGAATTGTAGGCTTTTCAAGTATACATTTGCAACAATTAATGAAACAAGAAAATTTACTTCACTATATGATGATATTTTTTTTTATCACATCATTCTTCCATTTGCATTTTTTCATTGATTTTGTCCTATTTGAGGGTTTATAAAATATTTGCAATAATGTAAAATTTTTCTTTTAAAAGCAAATAAAATGAAAAATATAAAAAGAACATTATCTACAGTAAAAAAATTTAATATGTATTTATTATTAAAAACTTAAACATTAAATGTGTACTATTTCAAATTTTAAAGTATGCATTGTAGAGTTACACATTTTACATTTGAATATAATCAATTACAAATATATACATACAATATATACATACTAAATTTGACATGTAGAACAATAGTTATAATGTTCTAGAAGCATATACAACAATCATAAAAAGAGTTTAATTTGTTTGTTGCTCAATTTTTTTTTATTTATTTTTTTTTTTTTTTTGGTGGATGATGGCAATTATAGCAGGACCTACAGTGGATTCGAAAACACTGTAAACATTCAAACTCTAGGTGTGAATTGAACCCATGAACCGGAGGACAGAGAAATAACCATTTGGCAGCTATGATAGCCCTCAAAAAAGGGAGTCAGCAGGAGAAATATTCTCTAAACTTGTAATTTCAAGAGGTGCCATAAGCAAAAAGCAATGGATAATACAAATGGATAATATAAATCATAACAATTCAAATTTAAATCAGAAAGAAGCATAAAAAATGCTTAAGGCTCATTAATGCTCAAGAAATTTTGATCATGTGATGATAAAACTCTTTTAAGATTAAGAAATTCGTAAAACTTGATTTAAAATCTAAAAATATGAAAATTTAAGCAATACCTTAGGTAAAATCAGCATTCTTAAATTATTCTAAAAATATCAAATTATAACATACTTTTTTTATTTAAATAACTAACTAAAAACAAATTTTTTAATGCTAATCAGCAATTAGTGTTGATTATGAAATATAGGCAAATCGCAAAATAATCAACAAATTAAGTTACAAAATCTGAAATTGTCATAATTATTTCTTTCACAATGCACAACTATTCATCATGTACAAATAATAGAAAATTCAATAACCACAAAAACTATGATGTGAATGATTTTGTTAAGCATTTATTCATTTTATAGAATTAACCCTTTATTTCCATTCTTTTTAATTTTGAAACAACATATACAAGAGAATTTTTATACATTTTTGTAAACTTAAATATATAATACTAAAATATTGTGATAAAAAAATAAAAATATGCAGGTTGAATAAGTAATTTTATGCAAACAATCTGGAATTTTACACATAGAATTACATAATTCGACAATTAGTTATTGTTTGAATACTCCAAATATTTGTTAAACTATTAAATATAAGCTTAGAAGTATATGATCAGCCAAAATTAAAAAGAAATACTGTAAGAACTTTTTTTTTAAATAATATGTACACACATTAATTTTCATAAAAATTCTTTAAATAATTTTGATCAATACAAAATTTTTTTTAATGACAGTCATAGAAGGATATGAATGGAAAAACATTCATATCCTTAATTAAAATGATACATTATTAACAGGATAATTTAACAATATGAACAGAATTAAAATAACTGCTCATATCATTAAATTATCCTCTGAATAATGTATCATTCTGGTATAACTTATCATTTGATGTCTTATATACATACGGATAGTCATAATTTTATCCAAATTTCTGGTGTAGTCATTATTAAAGTCATCCATTGGTAACAAAATATATGCTGTCATTTAATCATTAATTTAAAAAATTCATCAAAAGCAAACATAGCTAATCTATAAACATATACAGGAAACAAAATAGTTACAATGATTGCCACATTTAAATTTAAAATCTGCAAGTGAGTATTCAGGAAACACAATTTCAATTTTAAAAAAGAAAAATTATAATGGCATAATGAAAGTATGTAGTTCTCTTTGTTTCCTTTTTTTAGGAATGAACTATATTTCTATTTAACGTTTAATTTTAATTAATAACATCATAACAATACATTCATAAGCTAGTACAATGAACAAGTTATTTATCATTAGAGATAGTAGGCCTAATATTTTACAGTAATTTATCAAATAAAGTTTTCTTTGATAATAAGTTCCATATTATATTCTAATGATATGCATTTAAAGTAGTCATTTCGATTTTTTGGATATATCATAAAAATTAATTCAAAATAATTACAGTCCATAATTATAATTTTCCCAGCTGAAGTTAACATGGAACTAAAAACATTTATTAAAAAATCAACCTATAAATAATTGTTTACTTTAAAAAAATTAATATGAAAACATTACAAAGTTAGTGCTGAATAATAAAAATATACTAACACTACCTAATAATAATAACACTAATAATACTACCTAACAATAACTAACTAATAATAACACTACCTGTACCAAATTAAATTTTAGAAAAAATATTTAATATTAATTTACATATAAAATACATGTATCTAATATTTAATATATATTTAAAATAATATAAGTATTTAAAACTAAATATTAAATTTATATTTAATATTTAAAACTCTTATATTACATGATTTTGAAATAAATTTAAACACTTTCATGAACCACTTTATGGCATATTTATTTAAAGAAACAATATGCCGACATTTAAAAAAAAAATTAATAAAATAAGTTTTAAAGAAACTTTTCTCAATTACAATGAAAAGTTAAAATAGTTATTAATAACTTAAAATGAATTATTCAAAAATAACAAATCATACAAATATTTCACTTTAATCAGTATTATGTTGCAAATGCTATTAACCTTTTAATATGCATGCCAATCATACATTTTATTTAATAAACTTAGCTAAGTAATGTTCATATTAAAGACTAGCACTAAATAAGCAAGCAATAGATTGTTGAAATATCTTCTATTAATAAATCCATGAGTATAATAATCATTAAAAAAATCTTAAGTAAATAATAAACAAAAACTAAATTTTTTTTGTACTTTAAAAAGAGTCCTAAAGAGGCAAAACTGTTTAAAAAAATTCAGCTTACATTTCATTCCTTAAGCATTTATAGTTAGGTATTCGACAAATGAAATTTTTTTTCAATTTTGTATTTTTTATTTTGTAAAAATGAAAGGAAAAAAGAGTCGTAGTGCAAATTAAATATTCAAAAAATATTAGAGAAATGTGTTGTAATGTGAGGAAATCAGAAAAACAATGAAAATTCCAGCAAATTTAACGACCTATAATTCTGGCAAATTTAGCATTCAGAATTTCTTTATCTTTTGAAATGTGAATTATTCTGACACAAAATAGGGAATCTTTCAATAATGTAACAATTTAATGGGGCACGGAAAACTATAATATCTATCTATCTATCTATCTATCTATCTATATATATATATATATATATATATATATATATCATACTGTAAAAAAAGATTTTTCTTTACATTAGCCATTATGTTTATCTACATAACATCAGTAAGTGAAAAATTTTATGCTCTTAATAAGCGAATTTACTTGAGGGCTTCAATACACATGGAGATATAATATATATTCTTCAACATCTTTGTTAGTATAGCAAATAACTAATTGTGAATAAGGATTTATTAGGTTTTGGTTTGCTATTCAGTCACTTTCTACACTGAAAGGCTATTTAAACAAAATCTATACTTTAAAGTAGATTTTTTAAATTACAATACATACTGGAGAGAAGACTAAAAAATTTATTGAACTCATTGAAAACTGAACATTCAGAAGCACTAACTAGGGCAGAAGAAGAAAACAGTTTACATCTCTTTCTGAGGATACTTTAAAAAAATGCAAAGGAAATATTTAGGATGGAAAAATATTTGAAACACTTTATCATTTAATAAAAATGAGTCCATGTGTTTAAGTAATAGGATAGCAAAAAATAAATAAAAATCACATATATAATCACTAAGAAATATATATACGCAGATAAGATAAGTTTATAGCATCATTTTAATAATTACATCATAAAAGCTTAATATGACTATATCAGTCTCAAACATGCTGCCCATATACAATAATTCTACAATTAAAGTTACAGGATTTTACAGTGTATTTAATGTATACTGTTGAAAATAAAAAATATAAATCTACTAACATAAACACTTAATTCAAAACTCAACAATAAATTCTATTCTATTCTATTTCCAAACAATTATGTTTCTATCTTTAAGAGCATAGCCCCAAGATGGCGCCAGTAGCTCAAAAAAGATTCTAATTTAAAGTCTTTCATTTTTGACAATATCACACAAATCAACTTTTTTCAAAAGGAAAACAGGAACACAATACAAAAAAATGGGAAATTCCAATCCATCAGAAAACTTGTTCATAAGTAGGATAGCAACTCTCTAAAATTGACATAAAGATCAAAATTCAGTTATTAAATTAAACTGAAGGATAAAATAACTTACTATTGATAGAATAAATAATAAGAACTTTTCATTTCAATCTGCAAAAGCAGGAATGAATTTGATGAAGTTAATAAAACTCTCATAATTTTTAAATTTAATTCAAGTAAAATTATGATTCATACAAGTACTGTGACTTTTTGATCTTTCAGAACCATACATAATATAAAATTTTGCTTAAAAAGTTCAATATTAGCAGGATAAGTTGGTATACCTGTTCTTCTGATACAGTGATTGGATTCTTAAACATAATCCAAGTAACACTTTCATAGCAAGGAGGAGTGGTCAGTGATCCCTCATAAGTCCAGTAAGCAGGGTCAGCTGAATAAAAACACAAAAAATTAATTTATTTTATCAGCAAGCTAAAAAAATGTTTAATAATATAACAATGGTGCTAATGATGAAAACAAATAAAAATTTGTAAATATTTAAGCAAAAATTAGAAACATTGTAAGCAAAGTTCATATAATCATCAAATGGCAAGATAGTATTCTTTGGAAAGAATGGTTCCAGCTTCAATTCTTGTAACTATTGAATAATGGAAAATAGCTGCTGTGTTTTCAGCATGAACAATCCTTCAGGTGGCATCATGTTACATATACATATGTATTTAGTTTATTGCTTTTTATTTAAAGTTCACCATTGCACATGAGGCTAACTAGATTAGGAATTACAATTTAAAGTAGACTACAAAGACCAAGTGTGAAGTGAAAATTAAATTCCTTAATATATATATAATTAAACATTTTTCATAATATTTCTGTCTGTCATCTTTCTGTCATTTTTTTAAACACATTCATTTTGAGCTGAATGTGTTTAGAAAACAACAGCAACACTCTCTTCATAAACTCGGCAGAGTGACAGAATTTTATTGTGAAAAGTATTGCACACAAATACTAGTAAATCATTTATAAAGAATTGTGTATAATTTACACATGCTTTTTTAAAAACAATTTAATGTGCAACAGAATTTTAAAGATTATTTTTGTCATAAAATAAGAAATCAAATATTTATCTAAAGAATTAATGGTAATTGCACTAATTAACTTAAACCTGAAAAGAAATATATTAGTGATATAAGAATAGATATGTGAGTTTCTCATATTTCTTCATATCAAATATAAAAATTCCATTTCTTTAAAATTATTTATTGATATTGGTTGGATAATATTTTCCATGTGCAAATATATTGAGCAAACCTGAAAAAAATAAGGTAGAGAAGAAAATCGATAATGACCTTGGGCTGAGCAGCATGTGTCCCAGTTAGATGGTCAGCCTAAGGTGGAACTCCCAATGTTTAATTCCCAAGTATGCTTGATACTCATTTTATTGACCCACTGAATGGATGAAAGGCTCTAGTAATGGCTTTTACAATTTATAAAATATACAATTCATCAGTGGGTTGTTTAACATGAAATGTTCTTCTAATTTCTTAAGGCAGGATAAAAAGAATTGAAAGGAAAAATTAATTCCTCCAGTAATTACATTAAATTACTTCTTTTTTGTTTAGCATTTAATGAATTATCCAAGAACATTTTAGAAGACAACATTTTTTGATTAGTTTATTTTTCTTTTTATCACTAAATTATCAATTTTTATAACTGAAGTAAAAGCTAAAAGTGGTAAAAATCAATAGCATTACAATCTGCACACATCTTGAGAATTTAAAATCAAACAATACTAAAGATAGTCATTTATTGAAAGCAAAATAAAAAGTAAATTTTGCATGGATATATTATACAGATATATATTTCCAATATGAAATACAACGATAAAACATAGATTAATCTTGTTTTATCCAGTATAATAAGCATTACTAATTAATTGCAAATAAATAAAAGCTATTTATTTCATTTAATAAAAAATTATTATCAGTGAATTATTTAAAATCGATTTCTTTTCATGCTTTATATTAAAATGTTTCAAATTATATATTAGATATTTTCTTGAATTTCTGACTATATTTTAGAAAGATTTTTTTATTTTTCATTTACAATTTCTAGCCAGTAATTATTTTTTCTTTAAAATGTTTATAGTGAACAATAATTTTTCCTGATGTCCTTTTAAATTGTAAAATAAAAGAAGAAAAGTTTCTTTTCCTGTATTAGAATGTAAATTTTCTCATGAAATGCATTTAAAAGGAGGTGTCAACACAACAATACTTTTACAAATTCAATAAAAAATTAGTATGAAATTAGAGCTTTTAGAACTCCTTAATGATTTAAATCAATTCTTTACAGTTATTTTTAAAGTATTATAAAATTAGAAAGAAATTGAAAATAAATTTGCAAATGTTATGTATTTACTTAGCATGCTTTTTTTCTAAATTTCTTTTAATATAAATGAAGCCATATTAACAAAAAATTAAAAGCATATAATACATTAAAAAAAATCTTAAAATACTCATATAAAAATCGTTTCATATATATCTACATTTAACTAAACTCAATAAAACTCTGAATCTAGCCTAATAAAATTTAAACCAGAACTTAGTAAACATTATAAAGGATAATCATATCATGAGAGTTAAATTTATATGCTTCAAGTGGTTGAATAATTGACTAAATAATAGAATGTTTTCATCTTTATCTTTATAACATTTGACTTGTTTTGCTTGAAGTTCATGATTTTATCTTTTAAAAATTAATGTTATAAATAATGACTTTATTCTACAAAAAACTTAATTTCAGTGCAAAATTATTCTATAAAAATTTAGAATAATTAAAAATGTTTAGGGAAACTTTCCTCTATTAAATAAATAAAAATTTATTACATTAGTTAATATATAAAGAACCCCTATTCTTCATTTATTATTCTAAATTTTGCATGAAATTTATTCAAATAATTTCCTTTAAAAATGCATTGGAAAACAATCCCAACAATTTTAAAAATCCTTATTTTTAGATTACAAAAATTAAAATTTCTATGTGGCAAAGATCAATAAGAAAAAAAAATTAATCATGAGCTCTTAAAGAAGTATGGAAAATATATCTCCAGTACTTATCATGCAACCATATCTTCTTCACACTCCAAAAACCATTAGCAAATGAAACAAAAATGTTTTAGTTTGAATCCTATGTATTTAATGTATGAGAATTTTAAGAGAGTAGAACTACATTTATCCAAATTCCATGTACCTGAATCAATTTCAGAAAATGTATACTGAAGAAAATGAGGGGAAAAAAGGGAAAGGCAAGAAAGAGGGAGAAGATGAGAATGACATGTTATTTGAAGAATTCAAAAACATTCTTCTGAAAATTCTTAGATGTTCAGATATTAGAGATGAAGTTACAGGAGAGTGAATTTTGAATGTTTTAAGTGATACCCAAGATTTCAAATTTCAGATGACGGTAAAGTTGTTGAAATTGTAGGCTAAAAAGATTATATGATCTTATGTTCAAGTTGAAGTTGACACAGGACTATCAGCTAGCAAAGTATTTGCTGGCATTGAAGTGGATAGAGAAGTCAGCCTGAATGTGTGACTGCATGCAAATTCTCACTATCAAACGAGAATTTCCATGTTGCAACTTTGCTGCCTGACAAATGTGTGAATGCAGAGAAACAGCTTACTCTGGTTGAGATGTTCAGCAAGCAATGATTTTCATTTACATCACTGTATAAACATGCAGTATCAATGTTGCACTTGCAAGCACCTTAACATGTATAAAATATTGTTTAACTTGTGAGGCAATGAAAGTTAAATTATTGCAACTAATATTTTTACTATCAATACTTGTAAACTCCTATTAATTAGTTAGTTTAGTGTGTGATAAAGAAAGTACATTCACTAAATCATTCAAAATAAAAGTAATGAAAATGCTTAATACTTGTGTTTAAGGGATGGAAGCAATATTATAGATAAATATTGGTTAAAGAATGAATTGATTTATTAAAAGGACAAACTTTAAATAACAAAGTCAGATTAACCTCTCTAAATTTTAGAAATGAAATTTTAACAAGGATATAGATATTGTTTAATTTACTTCTTATTTAATATAATAAAATAAATTGCAATAATTTATGAAACTGAAATTGGGAGGTTTGGCACTTAAATATGAAAAAGTACACAGTTTTATAATATAGCAGTCAATTAAAAAAGTAACTAAGCAAAAATCAGTTGATATATGATGTGATGACATATTAAGTTTTCAAGGTAATGAATAAGATCAGAAAATTTTAATAAAGTACAATTTTATGCAACAAATAGCTTCAGCGTTGACAAGACAGTAAAAAAAAAATTCAAATAAATTAATGAAATGCATCTTTTACATTGTTGGTTGCTTCATTGTTTGGTTTTTAATAGATTGCTAATTCCACTCTAAAAGGTAAGAATATGCTAATTCAGTATACTTAAAGAATGAATTGAACTCTATTCTCACCAGGATACATGCCAACTGGATCCACATCACATTCTAATTCAACTTTGTCATCTCTGGCAACTATATTTGGAATAACTTCACAGAGTTTTTCAATTTCAGGATTTTTCTCGCCCACCTGAAAATTTTTACAAAATTAAATGAATTTAAAATATATACATTTTTCAAACTCTTTTAAAAAAATAAATATATAAAAATAATTAGAAGCTTTCTTAAAAAACAATAAAAATCATTGATAATTTATGTAATGAATTTCATGCAACAAATAAATTTCCCTTAATACCCATACATATATGACAAGAGATTCAACAAAACATTTTCTATTTTGTATTGTGGGTACTTAAAATTTATTTGTGAAGCTGAAAAACAGCATTTATTTGAATAAAGAAATTTTTTTTTGATATTCCTTAATAATATCTGCATACGATCTCCCTTCAAAGTCATTCGACGATTCATCTTGGCAGAGAGGTGCCCCTGAGCAGAATGAGCAATGTTCGTGGAGAATGTATACTACTGATATCATCATTCAAGAATGAAAGTGATACTTTTCAGGTGCTCTGGTCTCTTTTAAAAAAGAGAAGCAGCTCTCTCCCTTCTCCATAAATTTTTATGCTGCCTACAAACAGATTAAACAGTGGTCAACTTAAAGGATAAACATTTATTTTCAGCTGCAAAGTTTTTCCAACCTACAATAAGTATCATCAAAACCAGCCTCTCGGGAGCATGTCCTAGACTACTAGGGTCTAAGTTAAGAGGACCTAATCTCCACTTCCAGTGAGTGACTATCCTAAAATACATGGAATTGTGGACCAGATCTAGTTGTTACTAAATAATGAAGGATAAGTAACAACAACAGCATATGATCTGTTACAAAAATCAAGGATTTTTAAAGTATATTAGTATAATATTGGTATGGTATATATTAAATACAAAACAAACTAATTTTTATTTTAAATAGCTCTTGAAAAGACTCCAGAATCAGCTTCCAAGCATTCTGAACAGCTACATTTTAAGTGGGACCATGAAGTTTATAAAATATGGGAAGAACAACAAAAGCACTGTTGAAATTCTTCCAATAAATACTTAATAAAAATTCATCAAATTTCTAAAACTTAAAGTGTCAGTCTACATTCGAGGAAATTTTTTCTTAAAACTTAAATTTCAGTTTTTTCTTCTTTTCTGATAAATTATGATGTTAAAACATAAAATTAGACAAAATTTTAATAACATATAGCACATTTTTTGTGAAATAGGTTATTTTCTGGAAATTTTGGTGAAACTTTAACAAAACGATTCGAAATTGTAATGCATCAATTTTAATTTAATTTGAGACAAGGTTTATGTGACAATGCTCTTTAAAATAAAGCTAAATCTAAGAAAAATACTCGGTGATAAAGAAAATATGGTTAAGAATAAACAGAAAAACGAATAGTTTATAAAATTTTACCAAACATTCCCTTTAAAAAGGTGTAAATGAAAAATTGTTCTCAAATTTCATAGATAATAACACTTAAAACATGTGTGCCAAGTTTCATACAGGTATTTTCATTATTACTTCAGAAATTGCTCTAAAGGTTTGGAGATTTTGGGAAAACGAGTGTTTTAAAAAAATTACCTGTAAAAAGATAGTTATGCTTGTGGTAGCAATAATATTGCCAATTCTTTTTGAATGCAATAGCCAATTAACCCCCTCATATTTATAACTATTTTAATCAGTACATTTTAGAAAAAAATCATAAATTTAAAAAAATATTTAAAGTTTTTTTTTCTTTATCACTTCTGGTTTGAAAATGCAACTTTGTTTTTCATAATACTTCGTTTTTCAAAAGACTAGACATATTTCTATAATTAAATTATAGGAATATGTCTAGTCTTTTGAATTCCTATAATTTAATTTGTATTTGACACACAATAAAACAAAGAATATTGTAGGAAACTCGAAAGTTCTGAGTAGATTCAAAATAAAAATTTGCATTAATAGCTAAAAATCAACCTTCCAATATATTCATAATACAAACTACACCATATTAAATTTAAGGTCAAATAAAAGAAAATATTGTTACAAAGTAAAAATTCTTAAGTGAAGTTGCAATCATGTTTAGAGTGAAGTAAATATTCACTCTAGACATGATTGCAACTTGACTTAATCTTTAATAACAGAAACAAAAAAACAAAAAAAAAAAAAAAACTAATAAACCTAAACAGAGAAAACAATTTAGCTCAGTTGCTACTAGCTGAGTCAGTTTCTAATGAGGTAAAAATTTCCAATCAACAAGTGATTTCCAAAAAATCTTGAATTGAACTTTCTTCAACAAATAAATCAAAATCCACAATTATTTCATTCAAAGAATGCCAAATATAAGCCAAATACTTTAAATGCAAGGAAGGACCCAATTTCAAAATTTTATGGAATAATTATTTTTTTAAAATGGAATCTGCATGCATTAATATTGATTAAAAATGTATGCAACAATTGAAAAAGAAAAAAGTAGGCGCAGGTGACTTTAATCCCAATTCCAACCAACATTTTGGAAAATTGCTGATTCAAAAATAATAGTGAAAATAATTGAATATCAAAGAACGGTCTCGTTGCCAATTTAACTACAGTTACTCACACTATCAGTTTATTGTAATTGAGGAACAAATCTTAGTGCAAATTTTTAGTTTGTTACTCTATGATTACTTTTTGTACACAACAATTTAAATAAGATCCCCAACACATTCATCAATGAGACATCAATCCAGTCAATAAACCATTGAAGTCACAGTGCAAATCATTCAACAAGTAACCCTACATATTCAACGGCTTAAATCTTAAAGAATAAATTTATGTAATAATTAAAGAGATTAAAACCAGTAAATTGAAAACCATAATTTCAATATAATTTTTAAATTATTATACACTATTTTGGAAATTTAAAAATATTATATTATTGTTTGATAAAAATTTTTAAATTTATTTACTTCTAAGACCTGACAATATGAAAATAATTCTTTAGCATAAAAAAACGACACCCATAAGTTTAGTGCATTTATTTTAAATGTGGGCATTTCATTATAGATTAGCCAGAATATTAGATTTATGTAACACAAAATTAAAATAATTTAAATATCAGAAAATGTAAAAGTATATCATGTTACATAGTAAAATTTTGCTTTAGATTTAAAGAAATCATATTAATATAAGCTGTATTTTTTAATTAATGCAATCAAGTCATACTATTACAGCATCTCTCTCTCTCTCAGCTACATATATACTAATTTTAAAATTTTAGATATTAATATTACATCAATAATCAAAGCTTAATGTCTTTCACATAAATTTAATATTGCAATAAGATATTTTAAACATAAGTAAATAAAAATTCTTCGCATGTACTGTAAAAATATTGTTTCCAAAAATAAGTTAGCTTCACATTTATTAATTAGCACACAAACAGTAACTTTTTAACACCTCTATATTCAATGGAAGTTGGTTTTAAAAATATAATATGAATAGAAATAGGAGTGATAATTAAATTAATGGAAACACCAGTGACAAAAAGTGGCATTTTTGAAAGCATTTTGTAAGCAATGAATACAATAGATAATATACTTTATTGAAATTCTATAAATCTACGAGATTAACACCATATGAGTAAAGGATTCTTTATGAATCTAAAGTGTTTCCATTATTTTGATAACCACTTGTTTGTATATATTCAATACCTCCAAGAAGACTCCAACAACAGTCAGTCCCTTGGGTGATGGAATGGCATCTATACAAGTTTGAAATATTTCTTTGTTCCAGTGTACAAAATGAAGCTATAAATGAAACAAAATGTTTAAATTATTCAGTTTGCAAATGTTCAAATTTTCTTCTGAAACTTAACAAATTTAAGAGGGCGGAATTTTAGGTTTTTATTAATAGATTACAAAAAGATAAAGAATTGAACTTTTGAAATATATGACATTCACTTTTATTTACCATATCTGTATTTTCATTTTAAAATGCATGCTCTCTTTTGAAGGAAGATTTATTAACTCTAAAATATTTAAGTGTTATAGAATTTTGAAAAAGAAATTTTTAATGTTGGCGTAAACAAGGATTGGATCCTAGCAGAGCCCACATCCTTGGCGCGAATTACTTTGGTTGGCGATAATTGTAGCCAGCGCCAATCTGATAGTCCTATTTTGATACACTAGATATGGTAAAGCAAACTATTTGTGGAATTTAGTTCAGGTTTTGGAGCTTTTTTTCAGTTTGTCGCCAAGGATGTAGGCTCTATTAGGATTTTACTGACATTTGTTTAAGAATGAAAATATTTTTTATGAATAATGCAATTATTAATTTAGAATTCTATTAATTATTTAAAAATGTAAATCAACCTTGACGATTTGAGCTAAACATGAAGATGTTTTGTCTTGTCTTTTTCATTTTGCTTATTCTTCTATTCTATTGTCAACATAACACAAGCCACTAATTCATAATTTGATATTCACTAGATTAGTAACTGATTCTTACTAGATTAGAATTTCGATATTTACTACACTACTAGTGAATAATTTATGATTCATGTATTGAGGTAAGGATATTATAAAAATGTTTTATAAATGCAAGCATTAAAAATAATAATACATTTACACTAATTATATGCAATTAACAATCAATTTTAAGATAAAAAATGGCATTTTAAAATGCAAAATAAAAATTGACTCAAAAATATTTAATTTAGTAAAATCCAAGGATTTTGTGCGCGTTTATCATGTTTTCCAATTTTCGCGCCAAGCATTCCACAGTTACTTGCCAACAACCTAAACAACGACTTTCGCGTAAAATCCTCCTTTCAAACCCCCGATCGCGCTCAAACTTGAACTTTGAATACAGTAATCTCGCGCTATTTTAAATTTCAAATATTTCATTATAATTACGAAAAAAAAAAGGTGTAGTGCATTCTAGCCTTGGATTGAACCGGGCTTCAAAGCATAATTTATAATTTAAATATACATCTTTATAAAAGCTAGTTTTTAATTTAATTAATCAGCATTGCCATTTTGTATATGTGTGTGTGTATATATATAATATAACATAAAATATTACAAACAGCAATATATTAATTAAATACATAAAATAATTCACCTAATCATTGCTTGCACCGGTCGGATGATGCAAATTTTATGTCTTCCAAAAATTTTGCCCCGATGTTCTTCTTGGAATGATTACGTAGCTATACATTTTGCCCGAGGTACGCACATTCAATTTAGCTGCATCCATACTTATAAACACTGCCCGACATTGAAAATGCAGCATCAAGAAGGAGTTGACGAAACTCGGCAAACAGAGGGAGACAATGAACAATGTAATTTCGAAATGATAAGCATAATATATAGCGAGAACAGTGTCGAGCCAGTAGACTGTAGGACCACCGTGAACGGCGATACACGAAGCAACAGATCAAGGCACGAAGTCAATGAGAGTACGAATGGCGTCCTGATGGTTGGTTGGTTAGTTTTTATGGCGCAAGGTCCAGATAAGGACAAGCTGCGCCAACCACAAGATATTATACACCAGTTTTTTTCACCCATTAAAAGTATAAAATAGTGATATAGTTAAATTGTATATTAAAAGTCTGTAAACATACAATATACACATGTATAAAATTAAAAACTTGATATTTAAATAAAATATTTCTAAATCAGATAAGATTCATAAATCCTATGTCTCTTAAAAAACGCAAATAAATTCCGATTGGGTGGTTCCCCAAGTAGATCTTCTAATGTTAAAATATAACTATTAAAATATCTAAAACGCTGATGGTTAAAATCTGGACACACAATTAAAATATGATATACTGTGAATGGCTCATCACACTTTTCACACCATGGTTGGAAATCACTTAAAATCAAATGCTTGTGGGTGAAACGCGTGTGACCAATTCGATGGCGAGTCAGTCTGACGTCTGCGCTTCGTGGGGATAAAACAGATAATGGAATGATGTATGAAAATATGGAATGGAGTTTGTTGCTGACTTGCAGGTTCCAGGATTCATGCCAAAGTGAATATATGAAGTGTTTGAATCCGTTTCTCATGTCCATTGATGGTACTGAAGGCCAAATAGAAGTAGCTGCAGATTTAGCGGCAGCATCAGCTTTCTCATTGCCATCTATTCCTATGTGGCTTGGTACCCAACAAAACAGTATTTCAAATCCCTTTTTAGTAAAAGAATCAATTAATTTGAATATCTTAGACACAACTGGATGGCAATTATAGTTGTTATTCCTCAAAGCTTCTAATACACTCATACTGTCAGTGTACACACAGAATTTACGTTCATTTTTAGTTTGTAGCAGCTGAAGTGCTCGGTATAAAGCCGTAGCCTCAGCGGTGAAGGTGGAGCAGGATTTATGAAGGCTATAACTGTAGGAGGTATCATCAAGATACACTCCACAACCAACTGATCCTGGACATTTGGATCCATCCGTAAATACTGGAGTGTACATAGTATACTGACAGCGATGGAATAAATAAAGCTGTTGAAGAATAGCAGTATTTGTGTCTGATTTTTTATTACTTCCAAAGGGATTCAGCACAATAATGTGTGGATCATACCAAGGGGGATGTGCGAAAAGGTCGGTAGACTCGATTCGGACATCACATAGGTCAGAAAGCAAAATAATGGATTTAATACGAGAGAGAAAAGGTTGAATGCTTGATGGTCTAGCATTATATAATCTCTTAAGAGCAGCACTTGGAATCGTGGAACGCAAGGGATGATGAGGTGAGGACATGATTTTTAAATAATAATTAAGTGATAGCTGCATCCGCCGCAGGTCTAATGGCAACTGTTGGCAGATAACATATAGACTCTGGACGGGTGATGTACGAAATGCTCCACAGCAAATCCTTAAAGCAGAGTGGTGGACGGTATCCAATCTACGTAAAATGGAAGATCTAACCGATCCATAAGCAACACAACCATAGTCAATACGAGATAAAATGATTGATTGATAAATTCGGAGCAATGAAGTGCGATCTGCACCCCAAAATGTATTAGACAACACCTTGAGGATATTGAGCAATCGCTCGCACTTCTTCCGCAGATATAAAGTATGCGGAAGGAAAGTTAACTTCTTATCGAAAATTACCCCGAGGAATTTTATCTCGTTGACCACAGGAATAGGTCTATTGCTTATGTGAAGCACAGGATCGAGATGAAGACTAGTTTTCCTACAAAAATGGACACAGCGACTCTTACTAGGAGATATAATACGGCCATTTCGTTCACACCAAGTGGTTAAATTGTTTACAGCTGTTTGCAATTGTCTCTCAATTATATTCATGTTTGATCCTTGATATGAAACTTGCAAGTCATCAACATATAAATTATATGAACAGAAGGTGGTAATTGGTGAAGTATGTTATTGATGAAAAGGTTAAAAAGGGTTACGCTTAAAACGCTACCTTGAGGGACACCCTCAGCTTGAGTAAAAGTATTGGAAACTGTACTTCCAATACGTACTTTAAATAGCCTAGTAGCTAGAAAATTCTGTATAAATATTGGAAGATTACCCTTAAATCCAAGGTTATGCATATTACGGAGAACGCCATAACACCACGTACGATCGTATGCTTTCTCAATATCGAAGAAAACTGCAACAAGATGGTTTCTCCTCACGAAAGCATTTCGAATTTGGGATTCCAGATCTACTATGTTGTCAATAGTGGATCGTCCTCTTCGAAATCCGCGTTGTTGAAGGGGTATGCAATTATTCTTCTCTAAGATGTAAATGAGTCTAGCATTGACCATACGCTCAAACGTTTTGCACAATCAACTCGTGAGAGCTATTGGACGATAACTCAGAGGGTCAGTTGAATCTTTGCCAGGTTTTAATATTGGAATCACTATCGCTTCTCTCCATGATGCAGGATAAGCATGCTCAGTCCAGATTCTATTAAACAATGAAAGTATGTTTAATAAAGAATCATGATTTAAATGACGGAGCATTTGATACGAGATTCCATCTGGTCCTGGGCTAGTGTCGTTTGCTTTAGATAAAGCAGACTTCAATTCTGACAGTTAAAATCACAATTATAGGGTAGAATATGTCGATCATGAAAGCTTAGAGGTGTCCGCTCAGCGATTCTTTTAATCCTTAGAAAAGTAGGATTATATGAATCAGAGCTGGAAACACTAGCAAAGGTTTCACCGATGACATTAGCAATATCTACCGCTGAGGAGTGTATTGCAGCTCCGGTTTTTAATACAGGAATGGAATAATCCTGATAAATACCATTGGCTGCTTTAACTTTCCTCCATAATTGTTGACTTGTTGTCGATGAATTGATTGACGACACGTAGCGAATCCAAGATTCTCTTTGACTCTGACGTCTAACTCTTCGAGCTTCAGCTTTGGCTTTTTTAAAAGCAACAAGATTCTCCGTAGTAGGGTATCTTCGGAATATATTCCATTGCTTCCTTTGTTTCTTATAGGAGAGTTGACACTTTTCATTCCTCCAAGGTTTCCTGTGTTTATGTGGAATGATGGAATTTTTAGGGATAGCAACATCCGCAGCTCTGATTATTGTATCGGTGATATATTTAACGGCATAATCTATCACATCTGTTTTAACTCTTGTTTCGCTAATCACAGCCAATTGCGTGAAAAGTGTCCAATCGGCTCGACTGTACACATAATTAGGTGGTTTGTGACGCACACTATTACTTCCAGCCTGAGACACGATTAGAGGGAAATGATCACTATTGTAGAGGTCATTTCCGACTGCAAAATTCAGCAATGGCAGGAGTGATGGAGAACAAATAGCTAAGTCAAGAGAGTGAAATGTCCGTGTAGGTTCGTGGAAATATGTTTTCTCGTCGGTATTGAGCAGACAGAGACAGTTGTCAGAAATAAACTGTTCTATCTGACGACCGCGAGAATTCGTATCACTATTACCCCACAAGGAACTATGTCCGTTAAAATCACCAAGCAATAAAAATGGAGTTGGGAGTTGATCAACTAATTCATTCAGTTCCTCTGCTTGGATGGCATCATTCGGTGGTAAGTAGAGGCCAAACCGTAATTAGACATGTGGTGTAGATTCTCACAGCCACAGCCTGGAGTGTAGTTCTTAACTGATGTGCTGTACTAGGGTATTTGTTTGATGTAATTATACAAATTCCACCAGACACAGCAGCATCACCACCATAATCATTTCTAAAGCATTGAAACCCACGCATTTTGGTGACAACAGTGGGGTTCAGGAATGTCTCCTGGAAAGCCACACATGCGGGGTTAAAGCGAGAGATAATGGATTTGATGTCATCGATGCGAGACCGAAAACCACGACAATTCCAGGAAACAAAGGAAGACATTAATAGAATATATTCTAGCCTTTGTCACTGTTGCTTAACGTCATCTCAGATGAATCTTCAGAAAGTAAATCATCATCTGAAGAATGCAGTTTCACAGTGTCTGCATCCAAAGACATAAGAGCTTTTTTTAATGTTAATGACTTTCTAGAGCCTTCTTTCGCAATTTTTAGTTTTCTCGCCTTTAGGGCTTTAGATTTTGCTAAAGTTCTTTTGGTTATTTCTGGTGAGGTGACTTTTGAACCATTCGGTTTTGGATTTAATTTTACACTTGTAAGGGACTCGGTTTCTGTTTGAGTGCTGGATGATTTGGTGACCTTCTTGACAACAGCAGCGTAGCTAACACCTATCTGTGGAGTACGTGATAGAACAATTCGCCTAGCTTCCGGGTAAGGAACCTTAATTTTAACTTTGACTAATGTGATTTCTTTCTCCATCTGCCATATTGGACATTGTCGAGAAAAGGAGGAGTGTTCACCGTTGCAATTTACACACTTTTCCTTAGCTGTGCAGGTAATGAAGTCATGGCCAACGCCTGCGCACTGGGCACATGTGAGCTTCCCTCTGCATGCTATTTTGGAATGTCCGAATCGTTGACATTGAAAACAACGCAACGGATTTGGCGTATAAGGTCTTACGGAGCAACGCATGTACGCAGCTTTCACGTATTGCGGTAAGTCTGGAGTAGCGAACGTTAAAATAAGATGTTTCGTATTCAACACGATGCCATCTCTTTTTATTGTTATACGTTTTACTTCAGACTTTTTGACTCTTTAGATTATCTAGTATCTCCTCCGTAGGCGTGTAAAATAAGTCCTCAGCAGAAATCACACCACGAGAAAAGTTTAAGTTCCCATGAGGTGAGACGGTTACGTCAATATCACCAAGCTTTCTCATTGTCAAAATCAGTGCTGCTTGCCTTTCTGAAGCTGTCTCAACTAGAATGTCACCAGATCTTAATTTTTTCATGCATTTTACCTCACCTAAAAAACCAGTAATGCTCTTTTCGATAAGAAAAGGAGACACAAACTGAAATGTCCCTTCGTTTTTTTTCACGACAAAAAATTTTGCCGAGCACATCAACAACTGTTGCTCTCGTGAGAGAGAAGCAGAAGATTTATCCATGTAGGAGAGAATTTAATTTCGGAACCTGACGGCACCACCCACCACGGAGCCCAATGAGGGGATGTAGGTTTCCTACATCAGTGCTAGCCAGGTCCTATACGCTCACAGTACATCCCTGAAGTGGTCTCCACCCTTAACGAGTCACCCAGTAGATGTACCGATCGCTTGATCCATAAAGCCGATTGATGTGCTGAGGACCACAACACACCTCCCGTTTACCTGAAGCAGAGGCCAAAGCAATGTGTTGGTCTCAGGAGGCCTCAATTACCAGGATCCTCCTTTCCAGGGACACGGGTCTCCACGCACGGCAAACACGTGGGTGATTTAGTCCTCAAGAGTAGCTAATAGCAACAGAGCGGCGAAAGCTACTCATGGGGAGCCCTCAACCTCTTTCGAGGAAACCACAACGAGGGAGAAAAGGAAGAAAAAGCAGAAGAGTAGAGGAGAGAAGAAAATAAAGAAGAGGAAAGATCACTAGGGTACCTCGGGATTGTGACACCCGTGTTTACCTAAAGAAGGTAAACCCCCTGAGGGTATGGCGTCCTGAGAAATGCCTCGCCATTCCCTGTCAAGCATTTGTCAAAGTGCGTCTTCTAAAGAAGGCAGTGGTAGGGTCTGCAAACAGCGTCCAATTATATCCCAAACGTGTTCGATTGGTGAGAGATTTGGCCAGCACAGTAGCCAGGGTAGCAATATATACCTTGCAGGGCATATTGGTTAATGTGAGCAATATGTGATCGGGAGTTATCCTGCTAATAAAGGGTATTGGGCACCCCTAAAGGTAGGGGAGTGTTACCGGCCGCAGCACATAATCCACGTAACGTTGAGTTCATAGTGCCATGAACGGGATCTAGAGGTGACCTGAAATCATACGTAATGGCACCCGAAGCCATGATGCCACGTTGTCACGCGGTGAGCCGTTCCACAATTGCTCAGGATTGGACCTGTCTCCATATCAACGCACACTCGTACGCGGAGGCTACCACTGATTTAACAGAAGCGTGATTTATCTAAGAAGACGATCCTGTGCGACTTAGTCTTCCACATCGGTATAATCAGACACCATTCCAGACGTTGGCGTCCATGATGCAGAGTGAATTGCAGTCTTCTTAACGGACGCCATGAGCGCAGGCCACTAACAACCGATCCTTGACAAATGATTCTGCTCGATATGGATTCAACCAGAGTGTCTTGCACATGCTGCAGAACTTCAGTAGACGTACTTCAATGAGCCGCCACCGCATCCCGTCGGACGTGTCGATCCACGCTAGCTGACGTCCCTCTGCACCTGGGAAACGTTTCAAAGTCCCTTGTTCCAAACACATTCGCCACATCCGATGCACTGTGCACGCGTCCAGGTGTCCGTAAACTGCAATTTGCTGTAAGGACAAAGCTGTCCTTCTCAGTCCGATCACCATACCCTAGGTAAACCCGATACCATACCCGTCTGCCTGCTGACTGAATCCGTCAACGATGGCCTTGCATTCTGTTCAATTACAGGCGTCCTTTGCGACAAGAACAAGCTTTCAAGGATTATTTTCCAAGTAACAATAATGACGCGAATATTGCCCAGTCTGCCGATTCCTCACCTTATATCTTATCCTACGTGTGCTGGAGAGCTATGCATTTCACATCATTTGCATAACTCGGTAAGATGCACCTACTCTAAACGTTACATAATTTTCTGGCCCTTTCTTGGTGTTGCATTTTCAGTGTCGGGCATTGTATATCGCTAGATATACACAAGTACTAAAACTCTAATATTATAATGAAAATCACCTGAAAACTAATTTATTTTATAAACTTTCAAAATAACTTTCACGTAAGAAACTAAAAGTAAATGTTCACTTCAACTGTTCCTCAAAAATGCAAGTTTCGAAAAAATTTCAAAATTTAAACATTAGATCACCTATTTCAAAGGATTAAACTGTGATTAAATAAAACAAAATACTAATCCAATGCTTCAAAGAATGCTAACACACAAAAAAAATTTCGCGCAAATGCACACTTACATTACGTCAAAAACTCAAGTAAACTTGTTTGGCGCAATTAATCGCCGACACTGGATAAAGGAATATATATATATATATATATATATATATATATATATATATATATATATATATAGGCCCTTTTATTTAACCATCCTTATTAAAAATTTTAACTACAAGTAAGGGCTTTAGTATGAAAGGAAAATTATCAGGTACTATTTAATTTTGTCAGCTGCGAATATGAATTAGATGAATTGTTCGGATATATTTTGTGGCTTACGCAGTAGCTTCAGCAACAAAAAGCTCATGTTTAGCAAAGGATTTTCACCATAGATAAAAATCTAAATATGACGAGTCGCATTTTTAATGGTTTCTTTTACCACACTTTTTTTACGATACAACTTTGCATACTACTTTTTACACTCAGTCGTATTTCCATTCCATATTCATTTAAGCACATTTGATTGCAACGTAATGCATCTCTTTCCAGGAAGAAAGAAATGGAAGGTATCTCACATTTCGGTAAATTACAGAAAAATGTAATCTTTAAAAAAGAAAAAATAACATGATTTTGCAATTCATCAGATTCAGCAAATAGAAGTGGAAGACTAAGTGTTCATAACTGTCCTTCATTTGATTACTTTTGGCGTTTTTTTTCCCCTCACATGATACAGCTGTTCATCAAGGGGGCGTTAAAATTAAATAGTACCAAATATTCCATCTCCATTCCAAACATTCAGAAGCCTACCTCTCCCGCGTACGCCTTTCCATCCACTGTGTGCTCGGAGCCGCAGTTGTTCTCGTTTCCCCAGTGGCAATGGAACTGCACAAGTGAATAGGAATGACCAAGGGGGCCGCCGGACAGATCTGGAAGGGAAATGTCCTGTTATTCAGTCGTCTGCTTCAACAGGAACTATTTATAAAGCATAGCTGCCATGTAATTTAACACGCCAATTTCTGAATTTGATGATGTTTTTTGGCAGATATCCTTGTTTATTTGACAATCTGGATTTTTATTATGTCATAAAGGTAGAAAGTATGAAGAATGTTCTATTTTGGCAACCCTAGAACTTACGTCATCGCCAGGAAATTTAGAACATTTTATTCCATTTGTGGATATTATTAAAAAGTTTTACGAGGATATTTCGTCTGAACTTTTTTGGTGTGTTCTACAGCTTTCTTGACCTTTTGGATGCTTAAATTCCAAGTTGTGTTATTTTGCATTAATTTAAATATGTTTAAAGCTATTGTGTGTTTTTAATAGCGTTGACATATGCCTTTTTATAGCATTTTTATTATTTATAGTTTTAAAACATAAGATTTTTAAAATTAATTATTCATTTAAAGTGTATTTTATAATTTGAAAAAAATGCTGTTCTTATGGTTTTTTTTTTTTTTTTTTTTTTTTTAAACTATTAGGTTAAATTGTACTTTCCAATTTATATTTATGTTACATATGTAATGTTCCTATGTTTACATTAGAATTCATACCCGTAATTTCTTAGTATTTACATTTTCAAAGAGAAGTTTTTGAAATTATTGGTCTTAATTTTCTTTATTTATATTTATGTATTACATATTAATAAAAATTATTAATATCATTTACGATATTACTATTTTTTTAAAATCATAATATTTCAAATATATTTATGATTTTTATTTATCAGTATTGGATTGATTATTTAGATACGTAAGCTTATTTCAGGAAAGAATTTATTCCGAAATCCTGGTAACATTTCTTTGTCGCCAAAAAAGTTCCGAAATTTGGCATGATGAATTTATAAGCAGATAATCCATATATAACATCATCTTTAATTAATAATATTCTTCAACGAAATTCAATTAAATGTTTGTTGTTAAACTATTCATTACTAAAGTAAGGTTAGTATCATAATTAAATAAGTATTATAGCTATATAATTTTAGCACATCAGTTCAGCTTTTAATTGTCAGATTTTTAAGCAAACCATTCATACTTAAGTCATTTAGAACCAATCATATTTTGATTGAATACATAAATATAAAGCAAGTGAAAAACATTAAAGGAAATACAAAACCAATAAATATACAAAAATAAATAAAGTATAAGTTTTATCAATCTATTCAGCTACACAGCTGAAGCAGAATTGCCAAATATATAATCAAAAATTTTTTAGACTTAAGACAGACATTAAAAGGAAGAACATTACATAAAAATATATTTTAATAGATAGAACAAAATGAAAGATGGAAACAGCACTAACACAGTCAGCTTTTTTAGGGAATGATCATACGAAGTATGGATTTTCTTCAATGACCCATGATGATAGTACTCATTAAGCTATTACATTCCAAAACCATACGAAATCATAAAAAAGCAAAATATATACAATATATAAAATTGAAGATAAATAATCAGTATATAAATAACAAAGAAACTGTAAAGTGTTGTTAAAGTACTAAAGTTTTTTTTAAGATCTTCAAGGCTTGGGTGGCCACCCATCCTGTCTAGTGGTCAGCGTGCTTGACTGCAGATAGAGCAGTCCAAGGTTCGAATTTAGGTTCGGGAACGGATTTAATTTCTCTCTCTTATCTTGTCTTTGTCCTTTCCTGTGTGAATGGGTTGTGAAGGTTGCTTACCCTATGAACGAGTACCTATGGCATGCGTGTACTGAGAAAGTCGGACTCCACACCAAATTACAGTTTAGTTGGAAAAGTGGAACAGCGCACCCCGTACTGCCAGCCTAGCTGCCATAAGACAACGGCAAACTTTGGGTGACACATCTGTAGTTTAAAACTACGAATTACTCCACTCCATAAAAGTTTCTGAATCATATAAATATCAATCCCTCTCCTACGACTACCACTTGCCTAGATGTAAACGCCGTCGCAAGGCATCAGCTCTGCAGGAGACTACAGAAAAAATCGTACATACCGAAACTTAATCCTGACCGTGGTATCACCTCTACCATCAGCAGAATGCGGACTGGGCACATGAGGAGTATGAAAATCATGCCCGACGGATCTAGAACATATGCAAAATGCAAACACTTCACAAGAGCTCCGCTGGATCCGAGGAATTTCTAAAACTGCGTCTCTTTGCCTCGACCCTCTTCAGCATCGACCCCAACTGCTGCCATGACACCCTTTATACCGGAAAGCTGAAGATGTAGTCAGAGCAGTGCTCCATGCCTTTGGTCCCACATGACTTGTCTTTTTTAACTTTTTTTTTCTTTTTGCACTTTTTAGACGACAACAACAACACAATCATAATTCTCTCTACATATTTTTTTAAGTATTTCCGTTAACTTAAGTTTCTGTTATATTTTAAAATTTATTATAAAATTACTTTTATTGTAAAAAATTGGAATTTCGTATGAATTAGAAATGTTAAATATAAATTTATATATATCAATGAGAAAAATCTTAACATTTGCCTTATATTATATAAGTCTAAATTTAAAACCTTTACTTACATTTTTTCTTTAATTCACAATTAAATTAAAGCTAAGCGAATTACACTCACAGTTAAATTTAAGCAAAATTAATTAAAAACCTTTATTTAGAATTTTTCTTAATTCTCGATTTAAAACAATATTTATTGACTTTAACTGTGTATCCAGCTAAATTTGCAAATTTAATTTACAGAAACAATCATCGATTCTCCTTACTAATGTTTATTACTACTAAACATATTATAATTAAAAAATATCTGGCAAAAATAAATTAGAATTAAAAGAGCAATTTATTTTCAATTTCGTTTAATGGAAAGGTAAGATTAAGTAATTTAATAATTTAAAATCTGAAATTTCGGATATTTATGTTGAAGTAAAGGAACATGATACATAAACTAAAATTTATGATAAAACAATTGAATTTAATTTTAAAATCCCGTTTTAGGAATTCTTATATTTCCCATCACAAGATATAAAAATGTAATTTCTAATCAACTTAAATAGAATATAATATGAAATAATTTAAATAATATTAGGGAATAATTTAAATAATATCACATACACTCAGAAATATATATATATATATATATATACTCGTATACTTATATATAACGTTCTGTCAATGCGACACACAAATTTTTCCCAGTCAGATTCCTCGTTTAGTATACACAAAATTTTTTTTCAATGAACCCGTTTCTCAACGAGAGATAGATTGAGAAACAATCAAGAGTGTATATTATATATATCATAATTTTTACAGAAAACATAAACATTGGTCCTTGTATGAAGTTGCATAAGAATGAATTCAAAGTGTTCACCCGATATACTGATCTACTCATGCGTCGTTGAATGGATGACTGCACATGTTCCCCCCATAAAAGTACAAAACCAAATGAAGAAAAGCAATCCTGTAGTACCTAGATTTCAATAAAACAATTCCTTCAAATGGCCTTAGAGGATGAATTCAAAAGTCGTCAAATATGGTGATCGCCGTAACCATAAAACCGAATTTCGATGTGCAATCTAATTGTCAGGGCATTCCATATACTGGTAATCATGGACAAGAAAGATGAAATGCGTAGATGCTTTGATAATATTTGAATCACAGGTCATGTACTACCGCTAAGAGTACATCGTCCAGAAAATTTCTTAGTACATCAAGAAGAAATGAATGTTGTTTGAGCAACTCAAACAGCATTCTAATCAAACAAATGTCTAATAAGCTCGTCAACAATATTACAGGCCAAAAGTTCTATATCTGTAGCTGAAATGCAAAAGGAACGAGTTCATTTGCTGCTCAATGTTAATCCTTTGCCTACGTGGGATGATTCGATTAGGGTTACAGTTTAAAAAAGATTCGGAATCACTATAAACAACCAAGTCCAAAGAGGGATTCGATACTATGAGCTGTTGAACCGAAAGCATGTGCGCTTACCGTTCGGCTACCAGATAAGCGCATGGGTATTAGAGACTGATCATACATTGCTGTTGTGACTGTTGAAAATGACATGACATGTAAACTGGGCTTCATTTATCAACAAGATGTATGTGATGAAAACATCATCGGTTCTATAGTCATTCACAAAATTCATCGTTAAATGTTACCTACATGAAGACCTTGAACAACAGCTGCTGATATTCATTTATTTGGATAGTGAACAAGTTCTCGAATCGAGAGAAGAACTTCTTGAGTTTATCGCACGAGTAGTAGCTACCAGCAGTAGAAGAGCGTTTTTAGTACTATTGGTGAAAACTCAGTGGATTTTTTCACCCACATCGAGGATAATGTGTACTTCCAAATACACGCTTCCAGTCTTTTGAAGCCTAACTTCAAATCTATGGATAGATATAGGCACTAAGACTATGACATGATGGATATCAATATAAATTACCTATACTACTAAACACTGAAGAAAGTAAAGTACAAGTTGAAATACTCACAAATGAAATATATTATCACCATCTGAAGATTACAAGTTGAATTATTTTTTAAAATGCGATTAAAACGACAGCTAAGCTTTATTCCATGGCCCTGTAAGCATGACAAAGTGGGCATTTTATATACTTTTCTACTTTTTTTCATTCAGTTTCACGACAGACATGGCTGGCCCTGGCCTTTTCAAGAATTCTCCTCCAGACCTCTTTATTATTTGGCCATAGTCTTCCTATTGACAACTTTTAAAATAGCGAGATACCTTTCTAAGCAGTTAACCCATCTAAGGTTGGGTCGGGCTTTAGCTCTTTTTTCAGAGGACCTGACCAAGAATATTTTGAACGCTTTTTATTTATTTTGATAACATTACAAACTTATTTAATTCTTTGGATTTTTATGTATTTTATAAAGCCAAGTTCTCTGAAATCACGATAGAATTCTAAATTGAGTATATCTTCAAAAATGGCTCAGTAGCTGCCGTTCAAAAACAACAGCAGGTTGGGTTTTATGGCGCAAGGTCCAGCATTGGATATGCTGCGCCAAGAGTATAATTTTTGAAGGAAATTCTAATTTATTTTTATTAATTTTTTTTTACCCAAGTAACATTAAAAAACAAAATTTATGTATATATTCTTTTATAAATATATTTTAAAATACAAAAGAAAAATCAAAATATACATAAATTTAAAATTTATAACACAAATAAAATAAAATGTAAAAAGTCTATTGCCCTCAAAAAAAAAAAAACGAATAGATTTCTATGGGGTAAATCCCCTATTAAATCAAAAAGTGTTAAAAAATCAGTTTTAAAAAAGTGGTAACGTTCTTGGTTAAAAGCATGGCATGATATTAAAATATGATGTGAATAGTATATGGTCCATCACACGTCTCACAAAATGGGTTTAATTCAGAAACAAATGTCTGTGAATGAAACGTGTGTGTTCGATACGAAGGCGAGTTAATCTTACATCAGCACTTCGTAACGGTAAAACTGACAATGAGATGAGAGATGGAAATATATTGTGCAATTTGTTTATGACCTGTAGGATCCATGACTTCTGCCAAAGCGAGTAAATAAAATTTTTTATACTATTTCTCACATCAGAGAGCGGAACAGATGGTAAAATTGGTCCTGATGGATCAGCTTTCTCATTTCCATTAAAACCTACATGGCTTGGTATCCAACAAAGTACTATTTAATATCCCTTGCAACAATAACAGCAGTTCCATCTTTTTGTGAGTCATATGACGATATTCATGTTTCTAAAAAAAAAAAAAAAACATTCACACATCATAAATGACATTCTGTGTACCCTCCAGAATTTTTCTTGGAAATTATAATCATACAGATTATCTCAACAGACTTGGTTTCATTTGTCACACAATGGTAATCTTTTGCACACGAAGGCCAATCGGGCTGGGGCCTAATGTTAAAAATCGATTCCAAACCACTACAAACAATCATGCCCATGGTGGGATTCGAACCCACGAACTATTGAACCGAAGATAAGAGCGCTAACCTTTCCATTGCTAGCTCACCATCTCAATAACTGCAAAAACTTATGATAAACTATTATAATGATTATTATAAGCCCCCCCCCCCAAAAAAAAATCATATCTTTACACTTTGCAAGAGAAGGAGTTTTAAATTGATTGCTCAATTTGTATATTTTGATTTAAAATAGGAATTTATAAACTAAAACTATATCAGATGCTTTATTTTTCCCGAAATTTGGGAGCAGAAATGTTCCAAGACTCTTACCTGAGTCCCCCTGGACGTCAACTCGCCACCCACAGCCTGTATTGAGGATGGATTTGCAGATGCCGGGCTCGTAGTGCCACTTGAGGGGAGGATCGTACTCCCGTGGCTGGACTAGGGCAGGTACTATATCGATTGGGGACTGGTGCTTTCCCCCCGCATGAGGATACTTCTCTGGCCAAGTATGTGGACCTGAAAGAAAGAAAATAACCATCAAATTCACATAACTCCAAAGAAAGAAGATTTATTTAATAATTTTGTGACAGAATAAATACTTTTTATACATTAAAATTATTGTAAAATATTTTATACACTTTGAAAATTCATCAATGGGTTTTAATATATTATACTTCCACACACAAATTCACTAGCATCAATTATAATTCGGTATAAAAATTATTCGACTTATATTTACTTTGTCGTTGCATAGCAGCTTTTTTTGCACATGAAAGTAGATTATTTGATCTTTTGTTCAACAAATGCTTTTCACACCCTAGAAAAAGTCGCTTATTCAGTTACTTTTTGAATTCGAATGATACGTTGGCTGATTTTGTTCTACGGTTATATGTTGCATTTTGAAGTTAATTGGTTTGTTATTCTATGGTCATTTGTTACACTCCAAATTGGCTGATTTGTTGTTCTATGGTAACATGTTGCATTCGTAAGTTAGTTGAACTTACGAATGCAACATGTTTGCTACCACAGAAGAATAACCATAGAGGTCTGTCGTTCTACGGTTATATGTTGGATTCTAAACTTAAATGGTTTGCTATACTATGGTTATTTGTTACACTTGATCTAAGTTGACTGGTTTGTTGTTGGCTGGTTGCATGTTTCATTCGAAAGTTGGTTTGTTATTCTATGGTTATTTGCTGCATCCCAGAGTTAAATTGGCTTGAATGTTGTTCTACAGTTACTCACTGCACATTCCAGAATTAACTTAGCTGGTTTATTGTTCTAAGTTTATTCCTTGCATACAAGGGTTATAATTTGTTGTTCTAAAGTTACTTCTTGCATTCAAGAGTTAAGTTAGTTTGTTATCCAACGGTCAACTTGTTGAGTTTAAGGACTGTTTGGAAATTTATTTGGTCTTCTTAAATGATTGGCCATTTTGCAATAGATTATAATAATAGCAATTACATACAAAAAATATATGGAAAGAATTATGTCATATTTCGCTTAAATTTAAGACATTATCTGATTTAAAAAAAATCAATTTCAATTTTCATTATCTTGATTCACGAATTCTTTAACTTTATGCAAAGCAAGTAATATCTGATACTTAATTCAGAAGACGTTATTTTATAAATTTGAAATCAAAAGCGATACTATAAGCATCGTAATCAAACGAAAATGCGAAATGAACTTCGAGTTTCTCAGCCAAATTTTCAAATGAACAGAAAATCGATATTAAGATAACACTGTTATTACGATATCAAAATTAAGATAGCATATAGCAGAAGGAAAAGGTCGTATCCACTTGAACTTGGTATATAACAAACTTATGAACTTCTGAAAAATTGGAAGATATACTTTTTTTCACAAAATAAGTAAATTACTTTTGGATTTTTTAGAATCCAATAGTCTAAAATTAATTATATGTTTTGGAAAAAAAAATTAACAGAAAAAACATAGTTATTTATTTAAAAAACTATTATCAATAAAGTTTAACCAGCCGACAGTTAAAATTTTTTTTTAAATTTTATTTCTTTCAAATCTAATATGAATCCGAACCGGTATGTGGCAGGACTCTGGTTTTCAATTAAAAAAATTCTTGACACCAACTCATATCTTCTGATCAGTGCGTTCGAACTTTAAAACATTGGCCCTAACCAACTGTTACCCTCGGGAGCAAAAATGGTAACCAAAATACAACGAGAAAAACTCATTCACATTCATTTTATGCAAACGCAATTCGCAGATGCTCCCATTTAAAACTGCAACTGTGTAACGAAAATATCTCGAGGTTATAATGAATTTTAAGATCTTAGCAGAGTTATAAAAAAAATGAAAGTGCTAAGTTCAAAATAGTAATATCATAGTAGAAAATATAAAACATATCTCGGAAACACGTTTGTTGACACAATGCCGATTCACTGTGGATGTTGTCGTTGTTGGCGGAAAGGGGTGCTGTTGCCACATGTCCGTTACAACACAGTTTTGTGATTAACAAGCCAATTTCTGTGTTATTCACCTCTCAGAATTTTTTTAAGTCTATAAATTAGAATTTATATAATTTTTAGAAGGTATACTCTCATATTAAAAAAAATGAATTCAAACTTTATTAACATTGTTTTCATTAGTATTAATTTTGCATTCTCTATTACTAACCCACAGTTGAATATAACCAGCGTTTCATCAGAGTAAAATTAGGTTGCTGAATCATACCGCTTTGGAAAAGAATATACTTCACAAATGAGAACGGAGCAGGAGTCTCGAGAAGGAAAAACAAAAGGAATTCAACTGTCAAGACTAAGTTTGGGGAGATAACATTTTTATGAATAAAACTAAAGTATATTATTAACATTTAAATAAATAAAAGAAACATACGCTCAATTTTTGAGATGCACATACACTTGTATTTATGCTCCTTTACAATACAACTTAATATATATATGACGAATATGACTTCAAGCACAGGAAATAGTTACACACTACTGCATTAAGGACATGTCTGGACAAGTCGTCCATTCAGCAGTTCTGTGACAAGGATTTAAACCCTATTCTCTATCAAATGCTAAAAAAGTTTTCTAAAACACTAAATTTGAATTTCTATGAAACGTGTAACATTTCAGAAGTTTAATACACAACAACACGTTTCATACTTTTTATATTTCTGCAGTTAGTCGGTAGAGTAAGTAATATGCAGCATACAAGCTTATGATATATATATATATATATATATATATATATATATATATATATATATATATATATATATATATACATAATGAGAACGAAATTTTGAAGGTAAATTCGAGAATACAATTCCTTGGAAAAAAAAATCAGCTTTTTAATGGGCAATTCTAAGAATAAGTCATAATCATGCTTATAATTCTATCGAATAAATAAATGATTCTAGGGAATTCATACATATTTATGACATATCACTGCGGAGGGCATTATTTTTCCCAGAATGAGCCAAGAATCACTTGGGAAATGGATTCTGCATTTCATCAGCGCTCGAACTACGTCCATTTCATTTCGATCAAGAAAACAATCCAATAGTTCAACTCTTAGAAAACCATTTAATTCAACTGAAACAAATTCTAATAATTAGGATTTATTAATTTGATATTTTATATAATTAAAACTCTAAATATTTTTTACATTTAAAAATTAAAAAATTTGTTTTATTATTGAAATGAAAGTGGCCATGTATTCAAATTTAGGTAGTATAGAGAATTTTTAAAAAGTTTTCTTTTCAAATATTCCACACATTATTAATTTGTCATTTATACTGTTTGTCCTGAATTTCTATTATAAATTGCAAGTTATTTTTTTACATTATATAAAAATCGAGGGAAGAATATTGATTGAGTCGCAAAACACTGCAAATTTATATTTAATGTTACGAGAGATAGAAGTGCTAACTTCTACAGACTAGAAACAATATTATATCTTAATTTACTAATGCTACGGCTTGCATTTTCTTTTGATCTAAAAGCGTAATTTTTTAGACAGTACAGACAAAATTTACATATTTCCAACAGTTTAGATATTTCCTTATTAACCCCTTCTGTCTCATTTTCGATTACAGCTTATATGGTTGTTATGTATCAAGCTCCTCCAAGAAGGAATGTTCATCCATACACAAACAGATAACTATGCATTTCCGATTGTTAATATTTTGGATGAGATTTTAAGCATTCCCTGAAACAAACACAAGGAATTAAATTTAAAAAAAATATCGAAATTTCAATTTTTTTTAAAAGATTTATTGAATTTTTAGATTTTAAAATTTTATTCCGATTGCAAAAGAATTTCATTCTATCGAAGATATAACAAGAACCAAATATATTATAAATAATTAACATTAGAACAACTAGAAATAATATCCTTTCGCGAACATTCTTATTTACATTATTTTAGTGAAGAAAACATAGCACGTTCTTCATTGAGATACCCATGCTTTTTTGCTTTGGATTATAAATGAAAAACGTCACAAAATCTGGCAACGTCAAATTCATGGCATTTCTCTCTTATTTAGAGAGTGAAAGGAACAAGCTTCGCGAAGAGCGTTAAAAAGAAAAGAAAACGTCAATCTTAATCTCATAATCCAATTAAGAGATGACGTGGAAAATGTGCTTACGACAGCATTCTCAGCAGAATTGACTGGACAGCCTGGATTTTTTTTTCTTTGGTTCATCCATAAATACCATCTACATTCTTCTGGAAAAATGAAATAAACATGAAATCATTTGCCGTTTTAAATTAAGTTTTTTCTCCAATAACAAAATTAAGAAACTTCTCACAAAATGATTGAGCTTTGGGTGATTTTTATAAAATCTAAAGATTTTTCCCGTGCCGCTAAACAAATTCGAGCAGAACATCCACAACGCAAAATACCCACGAGCAACTTAACTTAATAAAAACTTCTTTCAGTTTTTCTATTTTCCTTAAAAATCGTCGCCATTCATTGCATATAAGACAAATGATCTTCTGTTTACAGACCTCGTTCTTTCGTGTTTTTGCAGAATACTTAAAGTTTTGATGGTGTGAGTTTGGAAATGATTCTTTTCACTTCCAATTAAAATAAGTCAGATTGTTTGAATTAAAAAGCAACAAAGTCCATATTATCAGCAACAAAGTTCATATTATCAGCAGCAAGTTCATATAATTGTGGTAAAGCACGTTCTTAATTTAATAGGTTTTGTTTGGTTTGTTTGTCGCTCAACAATCCCTTTTAGTATTTGAGGGATCAGTAGATCGGGACTTAAGTTCGAAATATTTTCCAAAACAGTACAAACTCTTAACTCAAAGTGAGATTCGATCAAATAAACTGTGTTGAACCGAAAGCAAGTTCGGTTTAAAAAACAGAGTTTCGTCACATCAATCGAAACTCCCAAATATGTACAATAAATAAATTTATATAACTTTAATAGAGTCGCGTTAAAATGCTAAGACAAAATGCCTAACCATTAGTAATAGTTAACAGGTATAATTTAAAGTCTCATTCCATTGGTTGAAATATTGAATACCTAATCTACATAGTACATTAACAGCAGTATTCTTTAAAATTCATCGAAATACCTAGTCCAATAATATCCGTTCATTTATTATTAAGTTCCGGCATCAAAATGTTGGAAAATAAGAAACCAACTAGAATCAAAAGTTTAACATAGAAACTTTTCTAAAATAACAGCTAGATGAATGGAAAAAAAATTACAAACATGAAAAACTCAGTGATTTATCACAAAGTTTATACATCGAAGATGAATCTAATATAGGCATATAGGCAGTTATATTAAAATAATAAAAACATCTGTGAATAAATTTTGAAAGCGATAAGTAAGAATTAAATATAATAGCTAAAAATCCTCTTTTTTATAAGTAGAACTATATATATTCTGGTAATATATGTAGTTTTACTTAAGTTCTGTCAGTCTTGGACTTTTTTCAACAGCATACAATGTCCGACCGCTAAGATTGTAGAAAAGGTAAAATTGTCAAAAGTCCTCGAGCTGTAGTAAGCGTGACCGAAACATAACTTCCAGGCGTTTCTGGAGGTCACATGGCAGCAGACACACAGATAAGCTCGGAAAATTGGATGAAAAGAAGCCCAGCAAACGAGATATGGATATCCAAAAAAGGAATAAATGCAGCACCTGGATTCTGCAATGCCTATAAGGACAGCACCTTCCTAAACAGAACATTTACGGGTTAGCCCTCGTAGACGCTTGTCTGTGACTATGATCCCATAGTCACAGATAAACGTCAACAGTGGCGTCACAATTCTTGATCGACTGATACAGGGAAGAAAGTGATGCGATTTGATGAATCGTCTTTCACACTTTTCCATACAACAGGACAAGGCACGTGCACAAGCGCGTGGTCGTACATGTCTCCTCCCAACTGTCAGTCCTGATATGAGCATCAGTGTTTCGGTTGGAACAATCATAACCCTGAAAGGAAAGGATAACTCGGGAGAAGAAACTTCAACTCTCTCTCCTACAGTGCAAACTTTGTTTTTGCAGGAATTTTAAAGGATCCACCCCGTGGGAGGAATCCAGTTATGATTTGAGCATGATATAATGAACTTAAACATCAACCTTGGCCCGCAGTCACCCGACTCAATGAAATTCAACCGTTATTGTCCATTTCAGATCGCTCAATACGGAATTAATATCCTCCAATGACCAGAGCTTTCACAATATCTAATTGAAGAATGGTACAATATTCCTCTTAGCACTTTTTGCACTGTTATGAACCGATTTCTAGATAAAAATGAAGCTAAATTACGAGCCAAAAGCAGTTGTCACTCAATGACAGCTTTTGCAAATGAAGGTCGGTTGCACTAGGACGTTCAGAAACAGATTTTATGCCACTGCAAACATCCGCGGTGGGAATCAAACCGACGAGCTGTTGAACTGAATGCCAGACAGTTGAGCATTTTGTTACCTATTCGGATAAAGGTAACAAAATGCTTAGTATACTTAAAAACAATGCACAGTATTGGCGCAATTTCCTATTTCACGCAACAGTTCGTAAGTTCTGCCTCTCAATTTTACGTTTAATTAAAAGCGTTTTTAAAGTTTCTATCGTAGATGAAAATATCTAAAAAATCTACTGCTTGATCATACAGTACCCAGAATTTCCTTAAACTCTCGATTTTCGTAACAAGCTGAAATTTTAATTTAAATGTTTATTGGGGTCTTTCTTTAAAACATATTGTCCAAGACTTTCTGTTAGACAATCTGCACAAACTCTAAATTAGGAAAGCACGCTGAAAAGTATTCGTTTTTTTATGGTTCATTAGCGGTGTACCAATTATAGTGAGTTAAATATGCAAAGTGCTTCCTTTCTTCTATCAAGGAATTTAAATCTTTTTCAAAGTCAGAAGCTTCTTCCAAAGAAATGGAAAGATCTGAAAGTGAAGTTGAGCAATCATTAACAGAAGTTGGAAAATGACTAACTTATAAAATAAGGAAAATATAAGCAGTGGTATTGTTTTGTAATCTTTGCGCCATATAGCTAGACAAATGGAGCATTTATACAATTAAGTTATAATACTATTTCCATTTGTCTATTTTTACCAGCGTTTCGACTGAATCGCTAAGTGCAGCCAACTGAACAGAGGTTTGTCGCTCAATGGTCATTTTTTGCACACGAGGGCTAATTAGACCGTTAACTACGGTTTAAAGTGGATTCCGATCCACTACAAACATCCATGGCCAAGGTGGGATTCAAACCCACGAACTGTTGAACCAAAGGCAAGAGCGCTAACCATTCGTCTGCCAGATCGGCCAAACTGAACTGAGGAATATCAGAAAGGCTATCTTCCTTATCGCTATGCCCCCCCCCAACTGAAATAATAAGTGGTGGCACAGCGTGAAATGAGAGCAAAAACGCTGATTTACGAAAACGATAAAATTAAGGGATATCACAGAATAAGAAGGATATTTAGCCCTGCCACAAGATAAAAACGAGAGAAAGAAAACATTTAAGTATTATAACAAAAGGTTATAATAAATACCAGATAGTGGATAAGGGGGAACAACACAAAATCTAAGAAAAGTATATATTCAAAAACTCATATATAAATACTAAAAAAAGTATAAAAAGAGATATGTATACAACTTTCATTTCAAAATCTCAATTAAAGTATAATTATTTTCCCCGATGTATGCAAGTAAAGGAATGAATGGGATAAAGTAGAATTCAAAAAAGCAGATAAGAGTTTGATTTGATTATTCAGGAGACGAGTGTGCGCCGAGCTGGCAGCCGAATGGTTAGCGATCTTGCCTTCGGTTCAACAGTTCGTGGGTTCGAATCCCACCTTTGGCATGGATGTTTGTAGTAGTTCGGAGTCCACTTTAAACCGTAGGTCCCGGTCTAATTAGCTCTCGTGTGCGTTGAGCGACAAACCAACCAACCATCTACGCGTGTGCTGGGGGAAAAGTTCACTGTGGAAAGGAATGGCATATATTTAATCCTCCGACCTGTGAGTCAAACTATGAACTCATATAATAAGCAAATATATAAACAAGCATTGTACATTAGAAACACCAATTATCCGAATCCAATAGGACTGGAACACATTCAGATAAGCAAAAATTCGGTCAATTTGACTGTTTCGGAAAAAGGTTTTACCTTAATTTATTATTCTACTTTGAAAATGCGAGAAAAAAACTATTTTTAAAGAAAAATAATTTTTAATTAAATGAAAGGCAAAACTTTTACTTGTTAAGGTATCCACAAGAGCTGTAAATGGAAATCATTGCTTGCTGAACATCTCGGTCAGAGTCAGGTGTTTCACTGACTTCATACGTTTTCGGGCAGACAAATCGCGCAACCGCTTGACAAGGAGAATTTACATGCGGTCAGAATCGAACTGACGCTCCATCCACATCAAAGCATCTCTCTTATCTTTACTTTTTTTTGAGAGAGAGAGAGAGCTTCTTTCTAATTTTTCTTCTTCTCTAGTCCTAATATATTTTTCTAAAATTCTTTTAAAAAAAAGGGTAAAAAACACAAGTTATATGGGACCAAAGACATGAAGCACTGCCCTGGCCATATCTTTAGCCTTTCCGGTATAAAGGGTGTCATGGCAGCAGTTGGGGTCGATGTTGAAGAGGATCGAGGCAACAGAGATGTAGTTGAAGAGATGCCTCGGATCCAGTGGAACTCATGTGCATTTTGCGTAGGTTCTTATATCCGTCGGGCATGATTTTCATACTCCTCATGTGCCCAGTCCGCATTCTGCTGATGGTAGAGGTGATACCACGATCAGAATTAAACCCCGGTAGGCACTATTTTTTCCGTAGTCCCCCGCAGAGCAGATACCTTGCGACGGCTTTTGCATCGAAGCAAGTGGTAGTCGTGGGAGAGGGATTGATATTCATAGTTTCCTTGGCAAGAAAGTCCACTTGTTCATTTCCCTCAATGTTAACATGTGCAGGGACCCGTTGGATGGTAAAGGTTTTTCCTTTGCAGCTATGGTGGACAGAAGCGCGTTGACGTCTTGGGCAAGTCTCGTTTTACTTCCTTTAATAGACTCCAGAGCAGATTTAGAGTCAGAGAATATGTTGATGCCATTTGGAGTTCTACTGTATGTGTACTGGATGTACATGTACCAGAAAAGTCTTCGTCATGTTTCTTTGAATATATTAATATAAATGACAGGAAATGTATGTGTACCAGATGTACATGTACCAGAAAAGTCTTCGGCATGTTTCTTTGAATATATTAACATAAATGACAGGAAAATAATAATAAGGTAATTTACACAAAGCGCGCCAAATATCTATTTAAGCAGACTGCCTTTTTACACACGCAAAATGACTTAGTATTATTCAGGAGTGTTATTGATATTCAGTGAAGATAATATCTCGAATGACGCGTCATTTAAAGGTGAGTAAACAGTAGGTCCGCGCGCTAAATGTCTTGCGTTTAACTTAATGTACAAACTTTTATACCAGCATGTGAACAAACACTAATTTTGAACACAAAATCAATGTTTCAAAATGTCTTACTGTTCTTAACATGCACAAAATTTCGAAATGAATACAATCTCTCTTATGTATCGATATCCTCGAAGAAAATAGCAACAGAGTCCAATTTGGAGAGACTTTAAGTAGAATACTTTCTGTTACGGCTTTTAAAAGTTCTGAGTAAGATTTCAATGAAAAAATTCTTACGAAAATAACAAATACTAGTCTAAAATCTTATTGAATCTGGTTGAAAGCTTCATTTAGTTTGTCTTTCAACGGTCATTTTTGTACAAGTCACAGCGGTATCTGTAGTTTAAATTGGATTCTGAACCAACGACCTACTGAATTGATGTCAAGCACTAACCATTCAGATGCCAAGGTTGAAGATATGGAAAAAATGTGAGCAAAAATGTCCGGATTGTGAATAAATGCAGATTTCTATATTTTTTACCTTTATAATGTTAAAAAAATTAATGCAGCATTCATTACCTACTGTATTAAATTTTATTATATATAATAATTCAAATTAATATATAATTGTTTTGATTTAAAAAACAAGAGATAAATTTGTAATAATTAAAACAATTAAATTACAATTTGAATAGTGATACCTTCGTTCGACATAATATTGTCTACGTTTCGCAAATATTATGTTTAAAAAGTATTTAAAAGTTTGACAGTTGAAATCAATTCCACAATCTCTATGATATTCATTTCAATTTCTAAAGTACTTACCAGGTCTGTAAGTTTAAAATGCGGATTTTTTCAATAAAAATACTCAACAATTTAGAAAAAAATGGATATATTTTATTCAAAGTATCGGCCCTCGCTTTCTATACATTTTTGCCATCTAGTAGGTAAATTATGGATGCCATTCCAAAAGAATTGTACGTCGCGTGAGACAAACCAATCGTCAAACCATTTTTGGACGTCTTCATAAGAATGGTAGTGCTGCTCGGCAAGTGCGTGTCCCATGGATGAAAACAGGTGTTAATCAGAAGGAGCAAGGATCGGTGAGTACTGCAGGTGGAATTATATTTCCCATTCAAGTGCTGCCAAAGTGCTCATGTGGAAAATTTCAGCTCATGTGGCACCCATTTCCCAACCTTCTGGATCTTTTACATGGCTTTCAAACGTTTGGTATTGGCTACACGAGAAACATTTAATTGCTCTGCCAATATTTCTTGAGTTTGCGTGGCGTCCTCATCCAATAACACTTGCAGCTCGGTGTCTTCAAACTTTTTCGGTCGATTTTCACGTTCTTAGTCCCTGACATCGAAATTACCACTTCTGAATCGTTTAAACCACCGTTCGCAAGTGTCGGCAGATAGAGTATGTACACCGTATGTTTCAACAATAATTCGATATGCCTCCGATGTTTTTTCTTCTGATTGAATAAGAAAATCAGCACAATCCGCAAAGGCTTTTTGTTTGGCTCAAAATTCGATATATTTACCACTGAGAAAAAAAAATGCTATTAACTCTTTAACGTTTAAGCAAATATGGCGTTTTAAAGCTTGCTGTCACAGCAACAAAATGATATATTGGTGAGGACACCAACATCTATAGGCTTAATGCGCCAGCTACTGGGAAAAAATCCGCATTATAAAGTTACAGACATGGTAAATGCATAAGTTTTTTTATTTTATACAACACTTTGATACATCATTGAACACTTCAACAATAAAAGTGTTCACAATATTCTTTTCATAGCGAAAACATCCTTGTGAAGTAAGAAAATGCTACAACAACAATCAAGACTGGCAGCTTTTTTAGATGTGGTCAGATGAGTCATGTTGGTCTACAGTAGAAAAATTCTGACAGGGGAGTAATAAAGATTTAGAATTAGAGTGGTTTGTATCACCTTTCGGTCACTTATTGCCCATTGTTGGTCGATGGAGCAAGTTCCAAAATGCAAACGCTGCGACGAACGCTATTTTGTATATTTTGTGCACCAGTGCTCAATAGTTTAGTTTGTTTGCCGCTAAACGGCCATCCTTCACGCACAAGCTTCAGTTTCAAGTGAATTAAGAAACATTAAGACTCTATTGAAACAGCGAATTACTAAAATGCCTTCCAAGTATTATAGCCGGTTGTATATCTGCCAACCATGGGAGAAAAAAAAATCAGTAGATTCTACTTATTTTGAGGGGGGGGGGGGAAATCCGGAGACACCACTAGTGACAATTTTTGCTTGAAACAGAATGTTTGAAACTGTGGTACCTTAAAAAAGACACTTTTACTCTTTAGATTATACGTTCTGAGAATGATTTATGTTAAGTATATTTTGTGTTATATATATATAATACACAAATAATATTTAAATAAATATACAGCAACCTCATAAAAGAGCTGTGACAAATAAAAGAGTATACTACATATAAAAAATGTCATCAACGTTTATGGTTTAGTATTTGTTTTACAGGGAAACTTATAAATACTAAGCATTCATAAAAACATAAAATACATCACTAGATAAATTTAATTCATTAACGAATGCTTTTATATATATAAGAATATAGAAATTATCAAATACTTTGTCCATAAAGAACAATGTATTTCAAATTTGAATAACTCATGGTAATTTATATTTTTCATATGTTACTGACTTAGCATTTTATAGAAATCAATTGGTGAACTGCTGTTCAAATCATTTTGTCATTTTGAGAATATTTAGCTATAATTAAACTGTTGACTGTTTACGCTACTAAGAAAACTCAATAGTATTCTTTTTTCCGTTAAAATTTAGGCTGTTAGAAAATATTTCACTGAAATTGACAAAAATCAGTAGACTTTTATACATTATCAGGAAATCGGGAGATAAAATGAAAAATCAGGAGCTTCCCGATAAAATCAGTAGAGTTGGCAGCCGTCTCAGTTGGCTCGCACCACCTTGATCCGCTACGGACCCCTCGTCCTTCATTTTCTCAGCTCTGTCTTCCTTTTTTGCCTCCAGAATTTGGAAAATTTATTTCTTAACACGATTTTCATTATCATATGGAAATACAAATCTTTATTTGGGAGGTTTTTTACAATTGAAATGCAGGGAATCTAACATAGCAACTATAACTTGATTGTATCTAATTCTCTCAGCTTCAGTTTTCTCTTATTTCCAGCAGGAAAATAGAACATCTGCAGCCAATAAAAACAAAACGTAATGAATAGAAATATCATTTGATTGATACCTCATTTTCTGTCAAATTTTAATAGGCATGTGAGGAAATGTCAATTTTAGAGAATGACTCAGACAAAAAATCTGCGACAAATGCATTGCCACAGAAGGAAGGGCTGTCTTTCCTTGCAAAAATTAATCTGGCGTCTCAAGGTTTTTTTTTCCCCCCGCATAAGATTAAAAAATGTAACTCCACACATGTTGCTGGTAACGTGTCTAGTTTAGAGAATTTCATTTTTAAGCAAATATTTACTAGAGTTAAACATTAATGTTTCTAATATTAATTATTCAACGATTTGTGTTTAAGAAAAGTGATGATAAATTCTACTTTATAAATTCAGCAATATTTTCTTTAGTTTATCACGATTTGTTTGCTAGATTGTCTCGAATTTTAAAGAGTTCGACTTATCAAACTCTTTAAAAGCTCATCCGTAAAACGCTCAGACTTTTATTTAAAAATACTAAGTTTATATTACTGCATACTTCATGGCGTTTAATAGGATAAAAACAGATTCAATAGTTCTGTGAGTAGAATTAAAAAAATCAACAAAAATCTATCAGTATAGAGCACATTAGAAATAGCTCTGTCAGTCTGGATCTATCGGAAACAGCCAGGAGGCCAATTTTCCCTACAGACTGTGAAAAATGAGCTTTACTTAAAGGTTGTGAAAAATGTATTTCACCAATGGGTTATAGGAAGCGCTACCTACGGATTGTGAAAAATGAACACCTGTTGATCATGAAAATTTTTGAGACAGATGGAAGTAATGCAACAGCAGAGACTGCCTTTTATGAACATCGCGTATTCGATCATTCACCCATCTAGTAGCTTGCCCCTAACGTGGTCTGTCCCGAACACGCAATGATAATTTCAATTTAAGAACTATAAATAAAATTTTGAAGTATCTTTATTTTACGAACTCCTTTTCGTTTATCTTTCACGTTCAATTTATTTTTTTTCCACGTTTTCTTTAAAACAAATTTACGTTTGAGAAAATTAGAGTGACGTTATTATTGAAGAATCCTCTAAAATGTGAAGATGAACCGATGTAAAATCTTGGATTTTTTTTTATAAAGAAAATCATGGTATTTCTCTCGCCTTGCAGCCCATGCAGCTGGCTCCTACGAGTATAAACATTGGAAGACACTTTAGTAGAGACATAGATTATAACTTGGAATCGCCTTATGAAAATCGGAGATTCCAGGCGAAATGCACTTGTCAATCTATGCCTGAAATACTTATGCAGGAAAAAAAAGCACACTCGAGAAATGCATGCATATTAAAGAAACCACCGTTATTAAAACCTTTACTTGGCAATTTCAGTGCAGTGAATCCTCCTCTATAGACTTCAACAGAATCCCACCACTGACCGAAATTTTATATCAGGAATGCGCAAGTACCGGATGATTGAAAGAGAAAATAAACTTTGATAACCAAAACAACTACAAAACAAAGGGAGTCAGAGAAATCCTCTCCGACCTGTAGATAAAAAATATCTTTAGAAACGTAGTTTTGAAGCAGAAAAACACTAGAGGTTGTTGTTGCACCAGCATGCTTCCCTGTACCTAGCCCTAAGTTGGGCTCTACCAGTTAGACAGAAGCAGCCGGGTGGAGTCAGCGTGATTTTGAAGCAGGGACCAAGCAAAAGACCCCCAATACTTGGCCTACCCACCAGAGGTATCATTTTACTTGAAGCGCATTGCGACCACGCCCAGTTTTAACATGCACAAGCCACCATGAGCGAACACGACGGATCTTCGGTCGGCTGGGATTCGTATTCACTACTTTCTCATAATGAGAACGACGCCCTGGCCAACCAGGCCACTGTGAGCTTACACAAGAGGTTACTTTGTGCGATATTTTCTTTTTTTAATGTAAGTGAGAATTGTTTCCAAGAATGAATTTTATTTTGTAAATGTTTCTTACAGAGTGCATGTAAAGTTTTTCCTATGTATATTATTCATAAAAACATTGTTTGGTGAAAAAAAAAATTTATTGTAATACGTAACATTTATTTTCATATTTTAAAAACTTTAGATTTTATATAAGAAATGTTTTACTGGTCCTTACTAGTTCATAAAAGCGAGCGTCAATTATTAATATTGCATTTCTGCTTTTCTTGTCATGGAATATCTATTATAATTGCAACATGAAAAAAAAAATGGCATCTCTTCAAGTGCATGTGTAAGTCTCCTTTGGAAAACAACAAAAATGGTCAACTTGCATGCATTGTGGACAAGTTGCTTGGTTTGTCGCTTTTTGAACACTGGGGCTAATTAGACCAGGAGAAACAGGTTCCAGTGGAATGAATATTATAAGCATCCATCCGTCTCGAATCCAATTAGTGAATCCAAAACACAGTGACGACCATTCAACAAACAGATCAGCAGACAATGATGATGATGCCACAATTCAAATAAATCCATGCAAACTTTTTATGAGCAGATTACTAAACGAAGTTTTGCATTAAAATATTTAATTTCGTTTGAAAGATAAAAAAATATTAAAACCTAAAAAACAGATATTTAAATTCATTCGTTCAAATAATGCATTTCGCTAAATTCTTAAAAAAATAAAGCTCAAAGGGAAAAATATAAAAATTTCCTAATTTCTTTAGAAAAATATTTTACATGGTACAAACGAAAAATTCTTTTAAAGAGTTTTAAAATAACAATTAAAATAACCTTATTTAGACTTATAGACAGAATCAAAAAAGTTATCACATAAATCGCTAAGGTTTTTTAAAAAGAACACAGAAAATTTATGCACCAATTTCAATTTTAAATTTTAAGTCCTCATAAAACCGAAGATGCACTTGATTTGATTACTGGCTCTAGTTTTGTGGCCAACGTCTCAAGTAATCAGTTATTAGTGTGAGCAAAGATGTTTGTATTGGTCCCGAAAAGATTTTCAGTTGTAAGTTCCGGTCCTTAAATGGAAAGGAACAAAATTAACCAATCAATTAGCTGGAAACTTTACTTATTACGTGATTTTTCACCATGACGAATGTAGCTGTTCGATGGTTAGATGACCGTCCATATTTTATTTGCATCAAAATCCCTATTTTCCGTCCATATTTTATTTGCATCAAAAACAGCACTATTTAAGAGCAGGACAAAACACCTTAACAGAAATCCCCTTCACGTTCATTTCCGTTAAAATAAAGCTGCGGAAACAGTTTCATTGATTGTTTAGAGGCAGAACGATTTCAACAGCAGCTTCATGATGTTTGAGGACGTCATTAAAAGCAACGGCGAATGAGCATTCGTCGGCAACAAATGCTTTTATTAATGCTTTATTTAATGCTTAAGGCTTTTATTAACAGTTCTTTCTACTGGCGGCTCGCACAGTGGGGGGAAGGAGATAATCAAACACATAAGAGATTAGAGGCAGCGATCATCGTAATTAAATGACATAATAATGAGATAACAATCGTAATTAAATGAATACGTTAATTACTACAGGATAGTGAAATCATAAAGCAAATTGGAACCTTTCATATTTTGGCAATTTATAACACTACTTACATTGGCTGTAAATTTTAAAGTAAAGAAATTGATATAAAAAAATACCAACCCTTAAAAAATATGTAAGTTTCTAAACTAATCGCTTTGCTGAAAGAAACTTCATATAAATAGAAAAGCTTCGGAAGTGGATGGTTTTGTTTGTTTGTTTGTTTGTTTGTCGCTCAACGGTCATTTTTTGCACACGAGGGCTAATTAGACCGGGACCTACGGCTTAAAGTGGATTCCGAACCACTACAAACATCCATGCCCAAGGTGGGATTCGAACCCACGAACTGTTGAACCGAAGGCAAGAGCGCTAACCATTCGGCTGCCAGCTCGGCCGGAAGTGGATGGTAACTATTTTGAAGTTCAATAAAGTCAAAAAATTGAAAACTTCGGTCAGGAAATTATGCTGGAAATCCGAGGATTGCTGAGAATTTACCTCAAACGGATTCATCACAACAAAACAATCAGATAATTTATTACTTAACAAAACAAGTGAAGCTATTTTAACAATACATTCGAACTTATTTATGCGTGGTGCATAAAAAATGCATAGAGAAACGGCACAGATGTTCAAATATAGCTATGAAATTTTTCGAAAGACAAGTAAAAAGTATTTTTATGCAATGAATAAAAATATGTCTCAATTATAAACCTTAAACTAAGAATTGCTTTTTCAAAGGAAGCTAGTACAATCGGAACAAGCAGATGAGGCAAAGAAGAGAGATAAATAGCGGAAATAGGAATGATAAATAGATGCAGCGATGAGAGAAAATTATAAAGACGAGCACTAAACCAGGAACTTGGAAGCAATCTGGATACATATATATATATATATATATATCACCAGCTCGTAATGGTGTAACAATGCATATGTTACATAAGATGGCTGACGTAATACGTATAAAATCTGATGAAATATATATGAATAATCAGAAAAAGTGACTGGCTCCCAGATTAAATTATTACAAACTTTATTGATAATTTCATCAATTATGTTCAAATCGCATTGCAATTTCATAACCGCACAGAAACTGGCTTGAGGGTACCTCTAATAAAAAATTAAGTACAAAATACTGTTCGCTTCCAACAAAATTTTAATAACTAAATAATCTACGATTATTGTACAAAGAATTCACTTCAATGGGGATCGAATCCAAGAATTGTTGAGCGAAAAACCACAATCATATATTTATTTATTTCAATTATGGAATTTACAATTCCACGATTGCTGCTCAGGTCATGAATTGAAATTTTAGGACTAAAACAAATCATATATATATATATATATATATATATATATATATAGTAACGATGATTTCTGAGGCATGTCACTCATTACATTCAGCAATTCTCTTTTTCAGATTTCTACGACGATTTGACCAAGGTGAAATGGAAGTCAAGCTGCCTAACATAAAAAAAGTAAAATAATCAACATATTCAAACTAAATATACCAAGATTGACGAAAGTTAGATGCGAATTATAATTCAGAAAAAAAACTTTTAAAATATAACTCGACAAAAACATTGTTTTATCGTAAGAGTTATAAAAAAAATTAAAATCACACACAATCTTCGCTGCAAATTAATGTGTAGATTATTTAATTCTTTCACACGTGAATGTGAAAAGTAGTTCTTGTCTTCACAGTTATCATTACCGTGGTATTCTATAAACTACGTAAAAAATAAATTAATTTCTTCAATATAAAAATAATTATGCAAATTTTACTTATTTATTTATTGACAGAAAGAGTTGTTAGGTCCAAATTAATTCTCTTAATTAATGTTATAAAATGGTTCAATCAAATGGTAATTGATACAGTGGGTCACACTTTTCTCCACATTGTTGAATTTTATATTGGTCACTCAAATGAACGAAGCATGATGTTTTATTTTGTACAATATTCATAAAAACAGTGAAAAGCATAAAATATAAGCATTAAAATTGTAAAAAATATACTATTGAATATACTATTCATCTGATTTAACCACAGAAAATAAAAGCACAATAGTTTAAAATTACTTACTAAATGTCTTCAACTATAGATGTACACATACAAGCTATTACTTTTATCTAAATTGATCAAAATACAAATGGACGATTTAAGATTCTTCGCCGTAAGTAAAAGGGGAAAATAATCAATAATTAAGTTTCGTATGAAGCAAAATTTTGATGCAAGCCCAAGTATATTATTGAGAAATCTTTGTGACATAACGCGTCCTTTCCGGTGAGCCATTTTGGACACGCGTGCCACAGATGTTTTTTATTACTGCAAGCAAACAATGCTCACATTGAAAACAGATACGCGTCATCGTCTGCGTTGTATAATCTGTGTTCAAAAATGATCTTATCAGAAGTAAAGTGAAAAACAGAGTAACTTCAATAATTTGTTCGCGGCTTTCGGAGCGAACTCCGAAGATTTCATAGAGACATTTATTCCGAAAAGAACTTTGATCGAGGAGTCTTTCGTCGAATGTTCGAAGCTCAGACGGAAGTCCTTTCCAGGAGAAGACTGCTCACATACATAGCGGTACAGGCGACCCCCGGTCTGTATCTTTAGATTAACGGGTTTGTAATACTCGCCCATTATCAAGTACCACGTCATTTTGAAACACGGGCAGGTGACGAGGTTACACCTGAGCTGGCACCCTCTTCTCGACAAGCACGCCATACAAGCGGAAGGACTATGGACGTCACATATTAACCTAGACATATTCCATACCCAGGGAGTTCCAGCAACCCAGTGAGGGAGGGTACGGCGCGTTGTCACCCTCCCAACCACTGCCTGCGGTATATGATGATTCACTTTGCTGATCTTAACGGTAAGAGCGTGAGGCTACTGAGCCACTGGAGCTCGAAGACTGCTGATAGAAGAAAAGCGATTTGACATCGCAAGTTCTCAACCAGATGAAAAAGGTTCGGTGAGGCACCCGATGAAAAATACCGCATCGACATATGCAGTCTTCTCTCACGTTTTGTTTTCTCTCTCTCTCTCTCTCTCTCTCTCCTTTTTCTAATTTAAGTACATTTTAGAAACTATAGTTTAACTTTTGTACACGATTCGCTTTATAGTTAAAAAGAGGAGTCCGAACCATTACAAACAAATTATGAAATATATATATATATATATATATATATATATATATATATATATATATATATATATATATATATATATATATATTGATGAATTTGGGATGAATGAAAAAATTTAAAAATAAGCAAATCAATTTTTGTTTTTTCATATTCAGCCTGTAATTCTAAGAATTATGGGCCTCCATATTTCAAGACGAATTTTAAGTCTATTTGTGAGCATTTCTAAGGACAGATAAAAAAAAATGAGGACCTGACCCTGTAGGCGGACCTCCCGAAAACTTGGCAGCAAAATCATGAAACGGAGGTCCATTCGCAGTCAACAGAGAGGAGTTCATGTGGAGGGTCAACGGCCGCGCAAAGGCTGCGAAGTCGACCCACATGCACAGCCGATTATGTGAAATAACCGGCACATCGCTGCCCGCCGACTGTACACAGGAGGCGAAAAATACCTCTCCTCGTGAGCGAGCGAAATGATCGCTCTGGAAGTTGAGCAAAAACGAGCGAGTACAATTCGCAGGCTACATTGCGGAAATGGAGGTTGTTGGAGGGCCGCAACTTTTTTTAAATTATAGCATTGAGTTCATTTTGCTTTTTGGAAAAAATATTCATTTTACTATGAACTTAATAAATAATATATAACGTTCGCTTTGTTATGGGACAATGATCTTCACAGGAAAAGGTTACGGGTTCGTACCAGACACTGATCAACGATGGAAGGCGGCACTTTTATATGCATGTTTGTTGGGTTGGGTGAGAGGGAGGCCCCATGTGACACACCAGACTCTCAGCGAAGGCAGCAATCGGGCGTGGGTGTCAACATGAATCCCACATCACAATTTTCTACAATATTCTTTAAACTAGGAATATGCTGTAATCAGACCGAACTAGGATTCATTTCAAAACTGTGTAGCGTTTAATTTAAGAAATGTTTTATGTGTACGTAACAAAAATGGGACTTTAAAGAATAAATCCAAATTATAAAATGCAGATGATAATTACTATATTCAATATATAAAACAGGAAAATTATAGTTCTGCATTACTATTCCTTATAATTCATTATTTTCAAAAGAAAAAAAAACTTACTTAAATTGCTATGGTTTATTTATAGAAAGATATTTTACAGCTAAAGTACTTTGAAACAGATTTTCCTTGGAAAAAAATTGTACATTCATCAATATTTCTTTTAATTTAATTATTTCGCTTAAAGTCATTAAAAGTACCGTGTCATCAAAAATATATCAAAATATTTCTTTAGTTGTGTCACAATTTAGAGTTCAATAATATAAATTATACATTTTCACCAATTCATAAACGAAAATACTCGAAAGTAATTCTATGTCCATAAGTTCGATGCTTTTTAAATGAAATACAATATCGTTGTAAAAGTACGAAAACATTTCATGTAAGTTGTACACATACAAGAAACGAACCGATTGATGGAAAAAACCTCTTTGTCTAAATGTCTACTTGCACTCCAAGTGTGAACTTGATTTTGCACGGAAAAAAAAAATGTAATATGCTGTTATGGGCTGTAGGACGATAGGTTTGGTTGGTTTGTTTGTCGCTCAACAGTCACTTTTTGCACACAAGGGCTAATTAGATCGGGACCTACGGTTTAAAGTAGATTCCGAACAACTACAAACATCCATACCCAAGGTGGGATTCAAAACCACGAACTATTGACCCGAAGGCAAGAGCGCTAATCATTCGGCTGCCAGCTCGGCGTAGGACGCGGTGGGGAATATGTCTCCTTTAATAATTTAAATAATAAAATACGTTCCCCCCTACCTATTATCACAATTAGTTAAAATAGAGCCACGGTGGCTTGGTTGGTAAGGGCGTTATTCTCATTGTCGAAAGGTAGTGAGTTCGAATCCCGGCCAACTGAAGATTCATCCAGGCACATTAAAACTGCGAGTGGTCGCAATGTCTCCTCCAAGTGAAATAATACCTCTGAAAGTGGCAGGCCAAGTATTGGAGGTCTTCTGCTTGGCTCCTGCTTCAAAATTAAGAAGACTCCATCCGGCTGCTTCACTCTAACTGGAAGAGCCCAACTCAGGGCTAGGAACAGGAAAGTATGTTGGTGCAACAACAACAAATTAAATTACATTTTTTTAACTTTATTTCGTAAAAATTTTACTGTACATTCAAGTACAATGTAACTTAATGTGACAAAATATGGCCATTGCAGTATAGTTAAGCAATTTTAGAATTTTATAACAAACCAATTAGAGAATAAATTTTTAAAAAAAACATTCAATTATGAAATTCATATAAATACAAATTCGTTACCATGAAACAATCAAATTTTACGTATTTAAAAACAACAAACATACAAAGTCGGAGGTAGGAGTCGAGCCATAAACCGCTGAACAGTGCACGAAGCCCATTCAACAATTTACTCAGTTAAAACCCGAGGAAGTAGGCCTCAACAGTGGTTCATCTGAAAAATTACTAAGTTCTTCGCAGCAACGAATTGTGGGGATTTATTTGTTGTTCAGCGGTTATTTTTTTCCCCGGAGATCGGAATCAAACTCACAAAATGATGAATCAAAGGCCAGCTCGGAAAGAGAATATGGAAAGAAAATTTCAAGCATGAAAAGAGAAGAAAAAAAAAAAGATCTTAATCGTTACGCTCAAAATAAGACTGACGCCTGTTCGACGGATATTCAGTAATCTTATGAGGAATGGAATTTAAAGAATTATGTAGTCAAAAATATAGGAATGAAATTTTCAAAAGTATTACTCAGACGCAGAGGCAATAAAAAGCTGCTGAGTAACTGCGTAGAGTGAAAGACAAATATAAACACTGCTCGATTTTTCTCTTGAATCGGTGCTTGATAAGCCAATATACAATAATTTAAAGAAAAATAGTGTATATCTCGTTGTTAAAAAAAGTGTGATCCAAGGCAGTACATATTCTGTTTGCATGCGGGAATTTTTAAATGGGAAAAAAACTCTCCTCTTGAAGCCAGAGAAGTTCCGGAGTGGAATGCTGCATCCTTTACTTGGAGTAATGTTTGTTTGTCGCTCAACGGTCATTTTTTGCACACGAGGGCTAATTAGACCGGGACCTACGGTTTAAAGTGGATTCCGAGCCACTACAAACATCCATGACCAAGGTGGGATTCGAACCCACGAATTGTTGAAGCAAAGGCAAGAGCGCTAACTATTCGGTTGCTAGCTCAGCACTTGGAGGCATGAGACAACATCACGGGGAATTTAAATGATCAGTCATCCACATTTCGGACTAGTACACAGCTTTTATTTTGGGATAATTTCATCGTGAGCAGGAGCAAAGCGGACGCCTTCTCCTTGACGAATGCCAAAATAATGTCCGCTCATTCAGGTGTCGCACCCTTTGAGGCAGGAGAAAACTCTGAAATGTGAATTATGCAGCCGCCAATAAACCGTCAAACATGAGTTCTTGATTGAATAGAGGACAAGAGCTGCGCCACACTAAATCATGAGTTATTTAAAAGCGAGACTTAAATGTGGAAGCTTATATAATATGAAATCATGATTTCTCGCTTTAAAAGAAAGAAGTGTTTATCCTATACCCGCCATTCAGAACTTGATTTTATTTTTATAATTAAAATGACATACTTATCTAAAAAAACAGAATTTTTCCGAAAGAAATTTCAATAAGAAACTGGCAACTCACAAAGAGTTTCCTGATGTGCATAAATACGAATTCAGGAATCCTAAATTAAGACTTCGTTAGAAATGATTTTTGCGTCAGTTGTAAGGTGCGACATTTCCAGCAGAACTGGGCATCTACGGGGAATGCACAGTCTTATGGAAGAGTCGGTTCCGCGCAAGAAACAAACGCTTTTCATTTGTGCGTTTTAGGCTGTCCTCAAACTCGTTTCTGTGCGGTGAATAGAATAAAAAAACATATAGCAGGTAGAAAATAAACTCAAAGCCTTATGAAATAAATAGTAATCGAAGCTAGAGGTACGAGCGGAGGTTAAGACAAGACAATGCAGAAAAGCCAACTTAACGGAAATGACGCAACTATCTTGCATGAAAGATAAATGCAAAGATATATGTATGTTGTTGTTCTCGTGTGCCAGCTAGGCTGGCAAATTGGGGTGCGCTGCTCCTCTTTCCCAACTGAACCGTATTTGGTGTGGAATCCGACTTCTTCAGAACACACACATGCCATAGGGACTCGTTTATAGGGTAGGGAACGATTCGCACACAAGGAAAGGACAGACAGGGTAGATAGAGAGAAAAAGTACATCCATGCCCGAACCGGGATTCGAACCCAGGACCTCCCTATCTGTAGTCAGGCACTAGACAAGCTGGCCGACAATTGCAGAGTGATAAGAAAAATTATAAAGAGCAGTACTAAACTAAGAACTTGAAAGCGTAGGCTACAGGAAACCGCCTATGACACGGTACTCTTATAATGCGTTTTCACATCACGTGATTTCATGTTCTTCGTATAACACGCGTCCCCCCTATATAACGCGTTGATTCCTTATGTTATCTTTCCGTACAACGAAAATTTACAATGATTGGCACAGTTCACAATCCAATTCGCATACATTTGCACATTGTGTCAATTGATTTCTCATAAAATTAAAATTAAATTATTGATCTTTGAACATTCTGCTTAAAAAGACGTCGGTGGAACGTTATTTCAAATAGCTCCTACAGCGAATAATTAAGAAATAAAATTCCTTTTAGAATTATTTTGAATTAATTTGAAATTAATTTTTTTAATTACATTTGTATAAGTTCATCATTTAAAATGTTCTTAATTTGATTTTTTAATAAAACACACACATTTCATTCATAACAGTTTTGCCTTCAAATCGATTTAAACCCCCTTTGACGAGAAAAGTTAAGCGTGAATTATTTGTATGTAAGGCGTTATACGCGGACATAGGAGCGCGTTTTACGAGAATACTCGTGCAACGCGTTTTCCTATAATGCGGAACGAATATACCTTATTATACAGGGGAATTACTGTATATAAATCTAATTTGTAAAAGGTTAACAATGCATATGAAATGACTGATGAAAAATTAATGTCATATGATGCTCAAGCAAACCATTTTTTATTGATAATTTCGTCGCTTATATTCAAACTGGACGTTCCACTTGGAATGTATGAAAAGATAATAGCAGCAAAACAGGTTTCAGAGCACACTATTTGGAATTCCCATCTAAAAACATTTCGCTCATTTCTTTGGGAATAAGTGGTCCGCATGGAGATCGGATTTTAAAAGATTTTGCAAAATATATTTATTAACAAAAGTGATTGTTTCTTTCTCCAGTTAAAATCTTGATTACGCCACTTAATTACAATTCTCATTGGTTTAAAACATCCATAACGTCAGATAACGTTTCAGCTATGTCACGCATAATTAATTACGACATCGCATTGAGACGATATGGTAAATCGGACTTGTCAACGAGTTTGCTGCCTGCCTTCCAATCGCATTCACAGAGACGCAACAAGCAAGGCGAAGTTCACCATCCAATGTCTGAGTGTCGTCGGCGACGAGAAAAAAAAATCCATTCATGGTTTTTCCAATAACAAATATATTTTAATTGTAATTTTTTCCGTTTGCAGAGTTTTATGCTAAAGTAAAAAAACAGAAGCCGTTATCCATTGATTCAAGTCAGTAGCGCTTTGACAATGGAACAAAAGAGAAGGCAAAATGAACAAGACAAGACATACACTTTATGGGTAGTTTAAATCAGCAAAAGCGATTTAAATTGCTGTGGTTTTATTTGCTTCTTTGGACATTTAATGAATAGAAGCTATTAGTAAACACAATGTAATTGAATTTTGAATTGAAAAGCTTTGACAATGGAAAATTCGCACCATTCGGAAGCGGGTGAAAAGCAACAGAAGTCGGATAGTTACGGAAATTCCAATGAGCGCTTTCTGTCATTCCCTGCGAAGGCACAAAAAGTGAGCATTTCCAGTCGTTAGCATATTCCAATGGAGACAGCAACACCTGTGCAAACATATCAAATGGATTTGTTCGTGCCGAATGCGTCGCGTGCCATATTCCGCTTAAGGAAAAAGTGCTTCGCGCGAATAAAAATGCTTTACTGAAGGGTACGTGAAAAATCTTTCATAAATTTATTCCTGTCCTGATTGTTTGTTTGCTTATTTTTGTGAACTTTACGCAAACACTTGAAATTAAAATACTAAGGACGCTATTTGTTACCAGAACGCTTACAGGTTCACTTCGTTTCTTTTTTCAACGGTTAGTTTTACTAATTATTAATAAGAAATGTTACATTTATTTAAAAAAAAATGACGCATATTAGTTTCTTACTCCAGAAAAATTCAATTTACTACTGTTACATTAGATGAGTATTCCCTTTCACTAAGAAACATAAATATATGTAGAGGCGTCAATTTATTTAAGACAAATAACGTCTACATTATTAAAAAGTTTAAAAATACCCCTCACTTTGATTTTATGGCTTTATTTATTTACTTTTTGTTTATTTTTTGGGGGGAGGAAGGGTCCATATTTGATGCACACATAAGGCCCCTTTTTTGTTTATGATGGTTCTTTCGAAGAGTACCTAATATTTAAAGTGAATTCCGAACCACAATGAATATCCACGTCCGAAGTTGGGAATCCAACCCATGAACTCTCAAGCTACACATGCTGCGATTCTTTTGTCAGTAAGTATTTTAAGTAAGATGAAGAAAATTATGGCTTAGTTTAGTTCGTTTGTCGCTCAACAATCATTTTTTCACAAATGAAAGCTCTAAAAGCTACACTTTAAAGTGGGACACGAACTCAAGAATTGCTGAACCGAAAGCCAAAGCACTGACTGACTAAACAATGAATTCCCGTTTAATATTCAGTATCAATGATAATGATGGGATGGTTCTGGTCAGGGGAGAGAAAAGAAAGAGAACTTTCACACTTTTAAAAGATAACGAATTATAAATAATGATGTTCTGGCAACAGAAAGGAGGAGAGATATGGGGGACTCACCGTTGTGCTCTTCGTATCCCCAGGCCGCCGCCATCGGACGAGAAGCTCTTTCTCCGAGCAAGGTGACCCGACGACTGAGCGCTCTTCCCGATGATCCCCGGCATCTTCCGCCTCCCCCCTCACTGCGCGTGCGCCAGCATCCCTCCCCACCTTCACCGCACACACAGGTGAAGAATTGCGAATCCACCACCTGTGTAAAGCATTCCTCCGTCGCGCAGTTGAAAAGTTTTCTTTTATGGCTGTCCGTCGCAATTTTTTTTTTTTTTTTTGGGTGTAATAAAAGAAATAAAATGTCAGATTAAACATTTACCGTTGAGGTGACACTTGGAGGTCTTGATAAGACGGAGATCATTCCGTTGCCATCCTCTCTTCCAGTTCAGAATAAATTTCTTTACGCGTTTATTGCTTATCCCATATTTTACACTTTGGATATAGTCATTAAAAATAATGGAAAATAAAAAAAAAAAACTTTAAATAAAACTATTTTTATTGTCTTCTTCCACCCCCCCCCCCTAAGTATAAAAAAGTAAGCCTTTTAAAAAACATTTTTAACATAACACATTTTTAACTCGACAAAAAATTGTTTGACAAATTATAAAAAACGAAAATTTTATTCTTTTAAACAATTACGTCAAATCCATCTTTCACACAAAACAAAGAAAGCCGTTTTCTAAACTTCACACCGAAGAACTTCAAGTTTCTTCTTCTTTACTAGTTTTCCTTCTTGTCACGAAAAAATAATAAAATAGTTACAAACGATTATAAATTAAAACAATTAACTGTTATTTTTTAAAACTAAAATCGTTCCACAGCACCCATACAAAAAAGACGCGTTTCAGGAATAATCATAATTCCATCTGAGGTTTCATTTGAATATTTATTTCTTCCAATTGCCACGAAGCAAGTGAATTCTGAAATTCTGCTTCCAGGAAGGCGAGTTCATTTGAGAGGGGAGGACATATGAAGCAGGAAAGCTCGTCTTCAGCACTTTTTGTGCATTAATCAAACCAAAATAATGAAGTTCGGAAGAATTCGAGCAAACATCGGTGCAATCATTGTAAAATCAAATGCTATCCACAGAAATTAAAAAAATCTAACTGAGTAAAATAAAAATAAAAAACTACAAAAATATATAATCAGAAAATGTTGAATTTCCGAATATTGAAAATAATTTAATAGTTACAATTTAAACTAATATTTAAAATAACGAGCTTAAATTGATAGTTTCAAAACTATATAAGAATACGTTTGAGTCGAGTTGAGTTGCACACGAGGTTCTTCTGCCAGTTTTGTCAACCTAGATTTATAGTCAAAAGCGAAAAAAAGAAAATGATTGCATTTTATTCTATACTATCTAAAACTAAAGGAAGGTGGATTCTAAAGCATTGCAGACATGCACACCTGAAGTTGACTTGACAGACAGAGCCGATCACTTAGTTAGAGCCATGGAAATTCTTCCGGAAACGGATCGTAAGGCATTGCAGAACATTCTTAAGCCTCCACCAGGGAGGCGTGTGCGCGTACAAATTCACATCCAATCTCGTTGATCTGCGTTTTCTGCAGCGAAACTCGTCCGTAAAGAGAGGCCCTCTCATAAAATAAGAACACAAGCAATTCTAATGGTATCACTGAATAGATTTCGTATTCTGTTTATATTCGTATTGCCCACTTTTCAGACTAAAAGTTCCCGAGTGCGTTCCCAAGAAATTTTTACATTGGGTAATGGACAGCATGAGATGTTGCATCACACGTAAAGTTTTTAGCCTATTATTAACTACCTATAAAATAGTTGTTCCTTTCGTTCTAGTTGAGATAACGCCACTTTATTAAAATTCTCATTGATCTAAAATATCCATGTAACGTTATCGTCAGATAACGTTTCATCTATGTCACACATAATCTTCGAGCAAGAGCAAACAAGCAGAAGTTCATCATAGAATGTCTGAGAGTCGTCGGTGACGAGAAAAAATACATTTATGATGTCTACCAGAAATAAAATATAATTATAATTTATTCCGTTTGTTAAAGTTTAAGCAAAAGCAAAAAGTAGAAGCCATTAAACGTTGACATTTGAACAGAAAAGAAAGCAAAATGAATAAGACAAAACGTCTCATTTAATGGTTAATTTAAATCAGCAAAGGCGATTTAAACTGTTGTGTTTTTTTCCCCCACTATGCACAACTGTTAGTTATTGGTGCTGATTTGCAGCACCCTTTCGTTGAAGTTTCAGCGCTTTGCAATGAATATTTTTTTTCCTTTCTTTGTGGGGCATGCGTTAGGGGGTTTGACAGCTTTTCGCAATGGTTTTGCTTGACAAAGAAGGAGAAAGTGAGTGCAGATCTACCTTTTGCTTTTACGAATCTTTGAGAAAAGCCTTTACATCACTGATATATAACCGGCCTCTGTATTTCTTAAATAAAGCTAATTTTCGTCTTTTCAGTGCTTTTTTTTTTTTTTACATCAAATATGTATAATTTCTGATTAATATTAATTCCCGCTTGTGCCCCCCTTTAGGACTAACGTCTGGACCATCCTTTTTCTCCAGACTTCTTTTCACATTGTACACCACAAAATTAATATACATAACTCCTGCCATCGACCACCCATGGTTGGTCTTTTTCTAAGCAAACATAAGAATCTTGTGCATACCATTGATGTGTATTTCGTAAATATACGCACAATTTTCAGCCCAATAACGGAGAATCACGATGTCCCACTTATACGACACAGACCACAACCTAACGGCCAAATGCCGCTATAGCAAGTGTTTGCGACGTTTCCGGGTTTCATTCCTTGCGACACCTTAATTGGTCCACGAGTACAAAAGGCATTACGAAGTGGATGCCAAAACATTCCAGGCTGTTCACGATATGCAAAAGAGTGAAGGAAAGCAAGAGTACAATAAAAAAAAGAGTACAATAGTCTTCATTTTACTATCAGGGGGGGGGGAGGACTTCAAGGTATATAAAATCTGAGAAAAGGGCAGTTTTCCGTATGAATTTAACAAAAAAAAGTATTTTTGTGTTTTAAGCTTTTCTACCACTTAGAGCACCATCCACATGGACATGATGGATGCGGCTCAAAGCAGAGCTCACAGTCGAATGCGAATGTTATGTGACACGCGATGGGTCACTGAATGTCCCTTCAGAAGGTCTGCGTGCACAGAAAAAACAATCTCTGTCAGTTAAATGAGCGAAAACTGACAGCTAAAACAACAACTCTTTTATTAATTTCTAAAAAAGAAATTAGGAATTTTAAAAAAATTGTACTCCAATCAAATAAGAAGCGTTTGAGAATAAATAATTAAATAATATAAGCAAGTTTTGGCGTCTTTCCATTATCTACTCCTGATTTTGATTATCAATGAAACAGAAAAGAAAAAAATCGTAAATTATTGTCACAAATATTCCATTTGCATCCTGTATTGTTTAAAAATGCTTGCGTTTTCAAAAGCTGCTAAAATATAATACAAACATTTTATTTACATTTTATAAACTAAGCAATTATCACTTATTGGTAAAACTTACTAAAGCGCAAAAGCTTATTTCTAGCGAAAACTGTTTAGCAATCGCATTAGAGGTAAGTTTCAAGTAACAGAACCTTTTTTTCAATGAGACAAAATTAAATTTTGCTGCATTTAGTTGCTTTTTGCATTAGGTAATTTGTGACTGTAATGCTCCTTTCAACCGACAAACTTATCGCCAAGCAATTTTTCGAATCAACTAGCTTTAGCTTTGTTTAGCATTGAGCTTGTTTACCATGGTTTATCTCTTTATAGTCAATTTTGGCACAAAAAAATTCTATTCAGTATATATTAAATTTAAAATAAAATTTTGAGCCAGTAAAATCTTCGTATCTATGTTATATTATTTTCGCTTCTTCGTAAAAAAACATGCTATTTCTTTAGGATCAAAAGCGGGGGTACAATAGAAAAGTACCCAAGTTTCTAACTGTTTTTGTCAACGTTTTCATTTTTTCGCATAAAGTGGAAAGCATTTTCTTTCGTTACAGTTGAGATCCTGAGTACGCCACTTTATTACGAATCTCATTGGCTTAAAAAATTCCATGACGTCAGATAACGTTTCATCCACATCACATTATATTGAGAAGGCGTAGTCAATCCGACTAGTCTACGAATTTGCTGCCTGCCTTCCAATCGCATTCTTCGAGCGGCAGCAAACCAGGCGAAGTTCACCATCAAATGTCTGAGAATACTGTCGAAGTTCATTCTGTTAATAAAACGATTTATTATGTAAAAAGCAAAACATTTTGAGAAGTCGTTTTCCATTGATTCGAGATATTAACACATGGACAATAGAACAGAAGAAAAGCAAAATAAAAAAGACAAGATAAAGCATCTATTTTATGGTTAGTTTAAATCGACAAGGATGATTTAAATTTTTAAAAATTTCAATCATTAAGAATTGTAAGACTGTGAGCAAACGAGTGAGAAAAACAGTCGGATGATAGCCGTTCTGATGTCGCTATACGATGTGTGACTGTGACACAGATAAAACGTAGTATCTGACGTCACAGATATTTTAAACCAATGAGAATTCGCTTGTTTTCTGGTTCCATTTCCGACTGACTCAAATCTTGTTTACTTATTTTTCATTGTTTACAAATATTCAATTTCTATGTGCAACATTTATTATCTAAGCAAGTGCATCACCATCTTCGACAATATAAAAGGGAAAAAAAGATAAATTTTCTTCGACTAATAAAATTTATTACATAAAAAAAATTTCAAACTTTTATAATATTAAATATTTGTAATTAAACAGTTAAAATCGTTAATAATTTCAACGCAACAGCAACACGCATTAAAGCAAATATTTAATTATATGAAAATTTGGTTTCATTTAATAAGTCAACATAAGTTTTATATTTTCTGAAACAGTTTTTTGAAAAGTTTCAGCAAATATATGTGAAATTTCTTTATTTATTCGACTTCTTTTCTATTTATCGAAACAAGAACTGTTTTTAGAGTCCCGAAGCCATTGATGGTCTACATAAATTAAATAAGATGAATGAACAACTGAAGAGTGCAAAAATTTAAATTACAAATAACTATGTTTGTAAAAAAAAATTAAAATTATTTCTATAAAGATTTATAATAAATTACTCCCCTTAAGTTGAAAATTTGTAATTTATTTCTATTTCAAATTTCTGTCACAAGGAATAAGGTCTGATACACTTGGTCGGAAACTTAAATTAAAGCTGTCGCGCACAACGTTGCCAGTTATTCCGTCCGATGTGTTTTACGTTCGACTCTGAGATCATCGCGCGAGATTATCGGCGCATTTGCGCTCAGCTTAAATGAATAATTACAATATTTGTGAACAATCTCTTTTGAATCTTAGAACTATTGCCTTGCTTACGCCAATATTAAAATTTTTCCTATAATTTATTTTTTTTTTATTTTTTTTTTTTTTATTTCAAATGAAAACACTGATTGTGACTTTTAGACACTGAAGTATAAATATTGAGGTAACTCTGCATTATATAGTAAAGGAATCCATCTAAATTTAATAACGATCCCTGACTTCTGTCCACCGACCCATGCTTCACGAGCAACTCAACTGATTACCTTTATTCTTGAAATAGTTGAATTGATTTTTATAGACTAAAAAAACACATAAATCAAAATGAAAAAGAACATTCGTGTTTGTCGATTCCAAATTTTTATAGGGATTTAACATTCTGTAGAGGACAGACTAATTCAGTGCAATGCGACGTTACTAAACATCCATCCAGCATCGTTACTTTTTAGGTGGACATTTCATAAAGAGTGACTCGTATTTACCTCGACAGACTTGCTTGCTGAGGGCAAAAGAATTATATTTTCTCCCATTGTTCAACAATGGCAAACATCGAACCCGGGACCTTACGTTCTGAAAAACTTATCCTTCCATTACGCCACGGTGAATTCCATTTCTTAGGATTGTTAGATTCGAGGATTCTACACTAAGTGATCCACACATATATCGATCTTTTGATAAAAAAAAAAATAATAATAAAATTTAAAAAAAGATTGAAAAAAATCCTATTTTATGCGGCTCAAGCGATCTCCATAGGCAGATCCCGGAACCGTCTCAGCTAAACGATATAGGGGCAGGAATAATGCATCCATTCAGTGGAAATCAAGGGTGAGGCCGCTTATTTGGAGAAAAGATTCGCCGCCCTCTACATAAGCCGAACTGCTCCACACCCCGGATAAAAAAACCCTTTGATGGAAGCATGATCGGTCATGACTCATTCATAGATGCTTGTCGATCGTTCAGAGACAGAAGAGTGGGGAGTTCCTGTCCCACTCTGCACCACTTCAAGGATGCGTTGCCTTATTCATCGTTCGACGATCATTTTGGGCACACGAGGATCGGAACCCCCGAACCGCGGGCGGAGCGCTCGTCTGTAGAATCGCATTAAATAAATAGAAGCGCATACAATAAAGAAATTCCCTTTTCTACTTTCACAGTGTTTTAGAATGGGTGAACTTTCTTTTCCTCCGATTCGTTTACGAATAATCTTCCGCCCATGCTTGCAAGAGGGCTCTCCGAGGCCTCGTGGTAGAGCAGTACTCTAAAGAGGTGCCACTATGCCTCGTACTCTAAACAAAAAAACTCTGCTCAGATTAAATTCTACATACCACAATACTCAACTCTAGGAGGTACTCTATAATTTACTAGCATTCTAATATTCTAGAGTAGAGTGCAAATATTAGATGATTCTAAAAATCTATAAAGGGTGGAAGGAGCCTAGGCTATAACTAAAGGGACATTCTAAAAGGCGAAAGGTTATGGGTTCGATTCCAGCCACAATGGAGCAACGGAATGATATTCTTCTGACTTTTACATGCAAGTCCACCGAAGGTGGTGCTTACGAGACATACGTGTCTTTGAGTACTTATTACTTATAAAAAATTTTCCCCGGAAGGCAATTATTACTTAAAACAGCCTCAAGCCAACAAGCTGTCCACTCTTAAAGATGTTATCCATAACTTTAATTCAACTACCCATGTTTTTATAGTTCGGATGGTCGTCTTAAAATTCCATTTCAGATTCAAACGAAAATTAAAATTGGATGCAAATCTGCACTCTAAATCGGATTTCCAGACCATGCCAGAATTCATACCCGAGGCTGGAATTGATTTCAGCGATGGTCAAATTCATGCGCCGATTTTTTAGTTTTTCGTTTGACACACGCATTGCCTGGACAGGTACTTATTTTGAGCAGAATAAATTACTTCATTTAATTAATACAATGAACATGAATGGTAACAGATACATAACTTAAATTGTACAAATAAATACATCATTTATAAAGTCTCTTTAAAAAAATTCAGCTGCTACACCACACTCAGAGACACCGGGTACTCATGTGTCGCAGAAATAATTTCGACGTTTCCATCCCAAGCAGACGGGGGGAAGCGCGGGGATTCGACAGCCCGAAATAAAACCAGAGGGACCGCTGCCAGGACATGTCATCCACTGAATCAGCACAATTCAGATGAACAATGCGCCGTTCGTCAAAGCAAACACAATTGCTTTACTTCGCACATCTTATGAATGCTGATCGCCAAACAGGTGTCATCATTATGAGCTATTTATGAACTCTTTTATGAAGAATCGCGCTCGAGATGATTTGTGCTTATGAACGATGACTCAAACACGAGGTTTCGAATTTTCTTCACTTTTATTTCAAAACTGCTCTTCATCACTCTTTTGGTTTGTTCGTTTGTGGAACCATGAGTTAAACTCAGAGCTCATCAAGAAAATACGATATGCGCCCATTTTTATGAACTGATAAAAAAAAAAAAAAAAAACTCGGAAGTTCCTTAAATAAAAAATATGTTTTCAGTTTTTTAAAACTATTTTGTTTTTTCAACTCTCTTTTAATAAAATAAATACAGCATATGTGAAAAAATTAATACGAGAAAGTGTGGAGTAAGGAACCATGCAGAAAATTCACACTAAAGAAAAATTCTCACTATTTATTTATCTGTGGAAAATCAAGAAATGACATTCTCTCCTGTTAAACACATAGGGATTTTAATAACATTTTCTCATTTTTCTTAACCATAAAATGGTTGTTTATTTTTTAGTTACGATTCTCACTGGTTAAAACATCCATGACGTGAGATAATGTTTCATTCATGCCACATCGAACTGAGACGGCGTTGTCAATTCGACTTGTCGATGAATTTGCTGCCTGCCTTCCAATCGCATTCTTCGAGCGCAGTAAACCAAGCGAAGTTCACCATCGAATGGCAGAAAATAGTGTCAAAGCCCATTTTGTTAAAAAAAAAAAAAAAAAAAAAGATTTCTTATATAAGATGCAAAGCATCGGTTTGAGACATCGTTTTCCATGGATTCAAGCCATTAACACATGGACGATAGAACAGAAGAAAAAGTAAAATGAAAAAGACAAGACAAAACATCCACTTTTGGTTAGTTTAAATCGGAAAGGACGATTTAAAATTTTAAAATTTTCATTCAGTAATGGAATTTTAAGGCTGGCAGCAAACGAGCGAGATGGACAATCGGTTGACAGTCGTTCTCATGTCGTTATACGATGTGAATGTAATACAGATATAACGTGTTATCTGACGTCATAGATATTTTATACCAATGAGAATTCGCTTATATTCTGGTTCCATTTTCGATCGACTCCCGAATCTTGTTCGCAGATTAGCTCATAACTTAGTACAGTGCGGAAGCTTCAGTTGGCTATTTTCACCTGGATCGCACTTTTCCTGCCACAACACCCCAGGACTTTTTCCATCGGGGATTTATGAAGGGCACTGTCAACAGAAGGAAAGCGTCAGATCACATCCAAGGGCCAATAAACACAACATCAAAACCGCTTCCTATTTTCCGTGCGACAAAGGGTGGAAACGCATTGAAAAAGAGTGCGCAACTTCTTGAACCAATCTAATCATTCAATATTACATTTAGTTTAAATTTCTTTCTATTAAATCGTGAATTAATAAACGTAGAACATCATAAACACAAAATGTATTCGAGAAAAAGAAGTTACTTCATTTTGATCAAACATACACTTCAATAACATGTTCGAAGCTAACAGAAGTTTTAGCAGATTGTTACCTCATATTGCCTGTTTTGAGGCATTATTTAAAAATAATATAAAAATATTTAAGGAGAATAACAGAAATACAGTTAATGCCAAAAGAAAAAAAATACCTAGTACACATGAAAACGAAGAAACAACGTCGCACATCATAGAACTTGGAGTACAAAAAGGAAAACTTGCACACATGTAAAACATAGTGCTGTCAGATACTCTATTTTTCTATATTAAACAGAAATATTATTTTATAATAAATGTTGTTTTTCAATTTATTATTTTTTAAAAAAAATAATTCATTATCTATATAAAGCTTTGATTTCATGCCGAAATTTTGCCCGGATTGAACATATGAAATAAAACATCGGAATGTCGGTCTCCACCTAACTGAAAGAAAGCTTTTTCATTTGGATGATGATGATGACATTCATTTAAAACTTTCCTCTGAACTCCTTGTAAAACTGCCTATGCTGCGGTGTTACCAATTTAAGCGGTGTAACATTCTGTTTTGTTATTCTTGTCATTTCTAAAAGGAAAAGAGCGATTAATGTAAAATTGTCATCAATACAAACCGCTCAATGTAAAAGAAAAATATTTAGCCCGGGTTAAATCGTTCTACACAACAAAAGTGCTTTTCTTTCATTTTTTGAAAAAAACAGTGTTTTTTTCCCCAATTGCAACTTACGTGCTCCCAACACGCCAGAAATAAGGAATTTCACTGTGAAATGAAGGACTATTTAAAACTTCTTTAAACTAAAGGAGTCTCTTAAAAGTTCATCTCATTCAATTTGTTTTCAATCATTTCTAGTTGCAAAATATTATACTGAATAACTTGAAGGATTGTTGTTGTCTTGTGCCAGCTAGACTGGGTTTATGAGGTGTGCTGCACCTCTTTTCCAATTGAACCCTATTTCGGTGTGGAGTCCGATTTCCTCAGTACACACATGCCATAGGTATCCGTTTATAGGGTAGGCAACCATTCACACACAAGGAAAGGTCAAATACAGGATAGATAAAGAAAGTACATCCATGCATGAACTAGGATTCGTACCCAGGACCTCCCTGTCCGCAGCCAGGCACTCTGACCACAAGACAGGGTAGGCGGAAACTGAGGGCTTAAAATCCTTTTAGTTGTGAAATGTATCGTGACTTTTTACATCCGCGTTCTAATGCGCTTTCCATTTCTGGCTATTGGAAAATACGCGCACACTGCAGTGGGCGAAAATACTCTTTCAAACCACGAAAGGAAACATTTTTTTTAAAAAAATTGGATCCGAAGTTAATTGTTTCCTTACACCCAGTGGTTACACACTGATGATAATTTTTGAAGACGGAGAAAGAATAACTTGAAGTGAGATCATTTCAGTGCGACAGGGAGTTGAGATCATAGCGTCTGTAACGGCTTTCAATCAGTGGCAAACACTAACACTTTCGAAATGCATCTCGTATTTTCAGTTAGCCAGAGATCCTGACATAAGCTTCGCGTGCTGTCCCCCCATTCTTCCCCCAGATAGAACTTCAGTGCGAACGCATCGAGGATTTTATTTATACGCTTCTTACGCACCTTTGGGTCTTCCTTGAAACCAGAATAATAATTGTGTATGACAGATCAAGCCTTAATGATATTTCCTTATCTATTCGTCAGCGAACAGCAGCCGAGAATCGGGCTCTGACATAAAACTGCTGGGTACGAATCTGCATTATTCAGGATCGAAACAGGAGACCCACCGTTCTTGACCTTCTACCCCAAGAAGTATCACTCCACTGGTAAAACATTGCAGCCACGATATATTCAACATGCCCAAACCGTCTTCAGAGACCACGGAGCATCTTCGGTTAGCAAAGTGAAGCATCATTTGCTGCTGTCAAGGATTGTGGGAGGATGACCACGCCGTACTCTCCCTCACTGGGTTGCTAGATCTCTGTGGGTAGGAAACGTGTCCACGTTAGTATGTGACGTCCAAAGTCCTTCCGCTGGTGGGGCGTGGATGTAAAGAGAAGGGTGCCAGCTCAGGTGTGACCTCGTCACCTGATCGAGGTTCAAACTGACGATGCACTAAGAGGTGGGCGAGTGTTCCAAACCCGTTAACGTAAAGGTACACACCAGGCCTCTCCTACACCGCTATATATTCATATATTCAAGTCAGGATTCGAACTCACAATCTACCGATAATGGGAACAATCAACTCGTCGCACAATTGAGCCACCACGGCCTTTATAAAAATTCAAGAACAAAGGCCAGATCCAAGAAAGGGTGTTCATAATTCTTATTAATGCAAGGTTAAAATATGCATGGAATGATCCCCAGTGACTTCCCTTGACGCGGGCACTGATTGGGAGGCTGACCACATTCTCCCTCTCTGGGTTGCAGGAGCTCCGTGAGTTAGGGACATGTCCACGTTCACCTGTTATGACCATAGTCCTTCCGCTGGCGTGGCGTGGATGTGGTAGAGAAGGAGATTCCAGCTCAGGCATGAACATTTAAAAGTAATTGAAGATGACGAAGTGCTTGGTGATGGGTGAATATTCCAAACCAGCTTATCTTAAGCCACAGTCCAGATCTAGTTTTCCTCTCCATGTGTGCGTGTGCATGAATTTATGCACAACTTTTACACACAACGTTCAGTTTATAACTTTTTTTTTTTTTTTTTTTTTTTGTCATTCCGGTGTTTAACAATTTTTAATAATATCAACATTTGAGAAAATATTCTTTTCTAATTCGTTAATTCATCAAATTCTTTTATTTTTATAAAAAAAAATTCTAAGAATACAGTGATAAGAAAGGGTACTTCTTATGATGTGTTGCTGCCTGTTGCGAAGGAGGTTTCGCTATAGCCAAAGCTTCTTAATTTCCGGGCACTCGACACACTCGAGAGAAAATCGTTCGAAAACGCTTCCAAAGTGCCACGATGAGCACGCTCCTTCCGGGAGTGAATCGATTTTGATTGGCATCTCAGAAAGCGGGCTGACGGAACGGAAGGGACAAAGAAAAGTTCCAATACAGCGTGCAGAGGGTAGATGAACGAGCCAATCCCCGCCGCCACCTTTATGCATTTGAGTCAATTCTAAACTCGAGTCGCAGCAGTCCACACATCCGGTTTATCAGGATCAAACAAACACTATTAATCCTGAAATGCATTCAATCATGTACTTTGTCTTTTTTTTACCTTCTTTCATTCAATAATCACTCGACAAAGGAAAGTTCAATTACAAAAACAATCCATTTTAACACTTTCCTCTAAAGAGTTGTGATAGCTTATTCCATGCAAAGAAGCCATTCCACCAGGGGTCAGCAAAAGCGACTTTTACCGATCTATTTTCACTTTTCAACATAACTCGAAAACTGTGGTCGACAGAATCCGGAAGCGAGCCCTTTACCAGAGAACACCTCGAACTGATAAACACACACACCCGATATACTTTACAATTCATTAGTAAAGTGTTTCTGCATATTTTATATCTACTGGTTGAAAAAAAAAAGTAAACTTTAAATAACTAAATTAATTAAAAAAACAAAGTTAAATCTTTTAGAAGTTTGACACATAATAAATGAAAAAAATTAAATAAATTGATTTTCACAAATAAGAAAAAACTTTTAAATGAGAACAAGAAGACAAAGGAAAGACACGAGAGCAATGAAAACGGAGGAAAGGAAAACTGAACAAACCTCAAGAGCGATGGAACTCGTCCCTTCTCAGAGGAGGAGGAGGTGGGGCATCTCGAATTCATTTGTACGAGGATTCTAACGATTAACAAATAAATTTTCACGGTACCTTTCGAAGAAAACTTCGAAGAACACCAATAAAAAAGAGAAAGCAAAAACTGAATCAAAATTTTTTTTCAAACGAAATGTATGACCAATGTATGACCAGCGCTGTTTTAGGCTCTTACATATTTTCTCGCTATAAAATTCTCATTTATTTTAAATATTACGTTTATTACTATTTATAACACATTTTGATTTTCTAGATACTTATAAGGCTAAATTTTTAAACTTTAAGCTAAGATAATTCTGTTCCACGCAGAACTCTCTCATAAAAACTGAAAAATTCGAATTTTTTTAGATTATTATCGTTTGCATTTTTTTCGTCATACAAAGTTAGCTTACAGTCGATTTGGAAAGGAAAACTATACATTTGAAAACTCTAACAGTTTGGAATACAAAATGAGTTACATTACTAAAAATCTTGTGGAACACCCAGATTTCCAAAAATCATTTGCAGTGTGAAACTCATTTTTTTTCCCCTCATTTAACGATCTAACTCCGAAGAGACACACAAATTATTTTAATTCTGCACTTCAATTTTTTAAAATGAGGGATGTTTTGAACAGTTTTATAATTTTTCAGCACACTTCATTCATACATACATGTATCTACATAGGTATGCACACAAAAGTGGTCAATTTTAATTGGACTTAAGTAGTTAGCCTAAGTGCTTAGACTTCACTATGCAAATAGCAGCTTCAAACTGTTTTAATGGATTCTTTTAAACAGACTGTTCTTGAATTATGAGTCTATCTTCATTTTCATTCATTTTTTTTTTCAGTGTGTTGCTGTTTTTAAAGTCCTTAATTGTAATCCTTCGTATTTTCATACATTTGTAATTCTATGTATTCCTGTAAACTTATAATTGTACGAATTTTTGCATCTTTGTAACCATACACATTCTTGTAATTCCATAATCCTAAGCATTTTTTGTACTATTGTTAATCTATATAATTTTGTATCCCATCCCAAAATTGAGGCCACGGGGCCTGTTCAGTGAGGGAGTCTTTCTCACTTTTGGAAAGAAGTGAGATTGAGTCCCAGGCCAACCGATGTTCAGTTGTGTTCGCTAAAGGCGGCCGAGGCCTACTAAAATTGGCCGCAATGTCCTCCAGGTGAAGTGACGCATCTGGGGGTGGCAGGTCAAGTCTTGGGAGTCTTCTGCTTGGTACCTACTTCAAAATCATGAAGACTATCCCGGCTGCTTCTATCCAACTGGTAAAGACCATCTCAGGGCTAGGTACAGGGAATTATACTGGTGCTACAACATTTTATGTATCTAAATGAGAGCGATCAGCGTCTCATTCAGATATGTTAAATTTATTGAATTACCTAGATAGAAATAGATGCGTTTAAATATATATCATATATTTCAAGGTATTCTAATAACACTTTATCATTTTGCGTTTGAAACAGGTCCTGCCACATTTTCTGCAACTCCCAAAAAACATCCCCACCCTGAGGAGGGGTTGGAATGCATGACCACTGGGCGATCGTTTATAGATGAAAACACAATGGAAATTCAAGTAATCACTACATTAGCAAAAAAAAAAAAAAAAACTGAAATTCTTAATTGGCTGACGCAGATAAACAAATTCAATTTAGAAAAAAAATAGTTCACGATAGGAAAAAGGAAGAACAGATTTGTGTCGCTTACAGCTTCATTAACTGTGACGTGGACAAAATCCATCAAGCTTTACTTATGTTCGATCATCTCATGCTCACAGCGTTGGTAAAAGACAGAGCCGCGTGGAGGCATCCACCGCACGCATCCAAGAGAAGCATTTTCATGGAGCATTCACGCGTTACATGGGAGGAAAACTCCCACACCCTTCCTCAGGCGGACAGAAGCGTAATGTCCATCGTGACATATCATAACTGTTTTTGAGCCAATGCAAGTTTTTTTTTTTTTTTTTTTTTTCAAATAAAACTCTTTTTAGAAAACGCAAGTTAAAAACATGAACAGCAAACAA